>CM038671.1:610593210-611793210 GCA_021605145.1 Aegilops bicornis
AGGTGCTTTGTAGTGGGTTCGATCTTACGGTGCTTGATCTCAGTGACAGAAGGGGAACCGACACGCATCGTTGCTACTAAGGATAAAACGATGGGGTCTATCTCTACATAGATAGATCTTGTCTACATCATGTCATCATTCTTATTGCATTACTCCGTATCTCCATGAACTTAATACACTAGATGCATGTTGGATAGCGGTCGATGTGTGGAGTAATAGTAGTAGATGCAGGCAGGAGTCAGTCTACTAATCTTGGAGGTGATGCCTATATAATGATCATTGCCTGCATATCTTCATGATTATTTGAAGTTCTATCAATTGCCCAACAGTAATTTGTTTACCCACCGTTTGCTATTTTTCTCGAGAGAAGCCACTAGTGAAACCTACGGCCCCCGGTTCTCTTTCTCATATTATTTGCCTTTGCGATCTATTTTCCTTTGCTTTTATTTTCAGATCTATTAAACCAAAAATATAAAAATACCTTGCTGTGTTTTGTTCTTATTTATTTTATTTGGCGTTCGATCTATCAATCTACTACAATTTTTTTCACGTCCGTTTTCCTATCTTGAGGCGCCGCTACCCGAAAGGGATTGACAACCCGTTTTACACGTTGGGTTGCGAGTAGTTGTTATTTGTGTGCAGGTGATGTTTACGTTGTGTTGCTTGGTTCTCCTACTAGTTCGATAACCTTGGTCTCATAACTGAGGGAAATACACCGTCGTCATTGTCGCATCATCCCTTCCTCTTTGGGGAAATACCGATGTAGCTTCAAGCCGCAATCAGCCCACTGATAGCCTTGCTTCATCATCTGGGCAGCCTCAGGAGTGATGTTCTTCTCTGACCCGCTTGAGACTTGCTCGCCAAGCTTCCTCAAGATCCTCTTGTCACGCTGGCGACTCTCCTTCTGAGCAACGTGGGTCTGGTACCGCCCCTTGGCCTACATGCAGAACAGAGCCTTCATCTTGGCCTTGAGCTTCTTAGCCCAAGATGGCTCAGCAATGGGAGGGGCGTACCCCTCAGAACTGTCCTCCGCCTCCTCCTCCTCAATCTCATCATCATCAACATCCATGCGTGCAGCCTCGGCCTCAGCCCGGGTAGTGGTGTTAGCCCACTTGTTCTTCTGGCGCAGCTTGATGGGCTCATGGCGAATCCAGTTGGGAGCAAGAAACTCTTCACCCGGAAAGAGTTTCTCCCAAGTCTTCGAGAGTGCAAATAAGGTCCATAGATGGGCACCTTACGATGGAACAAAGCAAACTGAAGCTCACAATGCATGATATGAGAGACATCAAGTGGTCCAGGTTGCTGAAGACGAGCTTCCTCACAAATAAGCATGATGTCCACAAGATAGGAATGCACCTAGTCCTTGTCTCCAATGCGAGGAAAAAGAGAGTTGCAGAAGATCCGGTACATGACGTCAAGAAATGGGTTCAGCACAAAAGACTTCTTGCCACTGGGTAGAGTCTTCTCAACAAGGTAGGGTTGAAGGTAGTTCTTGGAAGCAGACTCTGGGTTGGCATGAGGGCGGACACCAACGGGCACCTCTAGCCCCTCATCACGAACGTGCAACAGATCCATGAACTCCTTCCACTCAGCAGTCATCCTCTTTCCCTTTGTCATCCAAGTCATGCTCCACTTCTCATCCGTGTGGAAATGGACAGAAGCGAAGAACTGATCCACAATCTCTGGGTAATATGCCCGGTTCTTCTTCAGATGTTCCATGACAATCCACTGGACGGGTACGTAGATGTTTTGCTTGGCCTTTGATCACATCTAGGTAGATGAGATTTTGTTGCTTGGTCAAAAACAGGTCATTGCCCCTGCTGAGTTCCCTTGTCTTGACGTAGGGGTTGAGCTTTCTTCGAATCAGAAACTCTTCTTGAGGCATTTCATCCATGCTGACAGTTGGCTCCTTGATCTTGGTAGTTGTGGTCTTGACGTTGCATTGAGGGGCATTGAAGCCCTCAGGGGCTTCTTGGTTGCGAAGGCGCTTTGAGCTTGTATCACGGCTGGGATTCGAGCGCCTAGCACCGGAACCGAAGCCACCACCTATGACACACAACACAAACACACGAGAAGAGCCAGAAGGATTATTGCAAAGACCAAGGCCAAAACCAAAGGAAACAAATAGAAATGAGATTAGGCATGACAAAACAACGCAATATTAAGTCAAGCGGTAGTACTGTGACAGGATGCGGAAGTAAAAAGATACTTCTGCTTTGACTGCGGTAGTACAGCACCGGGGTGGCGCAGTAGTACCGCACTTAGAGCGGAAGTATTTTTTTACATCCGTGCCACGGGCGGTAGTACAACTCCAGTGGAGTGGTAGTACTGTACGGGGCCCGCAATGGGCAGTAGTACCGCTCTGGCGGGGAGGTAGCACCGCACGGGGCGGATCTAGTAAAAACGCATCTGAGAACATCCGTGAGGACGAATCGGTACTACATTTGATCAAAACTACGTTGTTGTATCTCACCAAATAGCATATCTACTGCACTATCACTCTCCAACAATCTCCTCTTGCAAAGATTTAGCCAAAAATCACAAGACCTACACATGCATCTCCAAAAACCTAGAAGCACAAGAACGAGGCGAAGAGAGAGGGAAAAGGGGAGATACCGGGGTCCATGGCAAGACGGCGAGGTGGGGATTGATCCCATCAGTTGAAATGAAAGGAGAGTGGCCGGAGAAGGAGATCCGGCGAGGTCCTCCGGCGCCGTTCTTGGGCAGGAGAGAGAGAGGCGCTGTGAGGGGAAGAGATGAATGGGTATGGGGGAGTTGGAACCCCCTGCCCGCGCTTAACCCCCACGCGGCCTCGACAACGCGGTAGTACCGTGGATCATTGCGGTAGTACCGCCCGGGCGGAAGTACCGCACACTGGACTGCTCCTCCAGCGGCAGTAAAAAATTACTGTTGCGATGGAGGCGGTAGTACCGTGCCGTGGGTGCAGCTGTGCAAGCACAGGAGCCACCCACCTCCAGCGGTAGTATAGTGGCTTGCCACGGTAGTACCGTACACCCAGGAAAGTTCAAGTTTCAACAAAATAAACAAGAAGGCCTTTGCAATACAAACTGCAAGCAAAAGTACACACAACAAGAGCACTAAAAGAAACAACTAAACCATGAACAAGGACCAAACAAAAAGCACGGATAAAGAGAGGACCAAACAACAAACCAAAACCGCTCAAGAAGAGAGGGTGGTGGCCGGAGCCACCTATGTTTGAGTCAATTGGTATGGCACCGTGAAGAATTATCCTTGGGCCCATGAGCAAAACTCGTCTTTGAAGCACAAGTACCATCAACAATGGCTAATGTGAAAGAGTTGATCAATTTATGCATAATGGGGGGAGGGAGAGTTCACTGAGAGAACAACACTCCCCCTATGTCCATGCCTAGACATCAAGATGAGTATGGTGGGGTGTGCAAAGGTTCAAGCCACATTGCTCAAGTCAATGATATTTAGTTCATGCCTTAACTCGCGAAATCTTGCTTCATCCAAAGGCTTCGTGAAAATATCTGCAAGGTTATCATGACTGTTGACATAGTTGAGCTCAATTTCCCCTCGCCTAATGTGATCCCGGATGAAGTGATACCGAATCTCAATATGCTTCGTCTTGAAGTGTTGCACCGGGTTGAGAGAAATCTTGATGGCACTTTCATTGTCACACCAAAGAGGCATTTTGTCACAAATGACACTGTAATCCTTTAAAGTTTGCCTCATCCATAGAAGTTGAGCACAACAACTACCGGCGACCACATACTCGGCCTCGGTGGAGGAGAGAGACACACAACTTTGCTTCTTAGAAGACCAACTTGTTGGGGAACATAGCATGCAATTTCAAAAAAAATCCTACGATCACGCAAGATCAATCTAGGAGATGCATAGCAACGAGAGGGGGAGAGTGTGCCCACGTACCCTCGTAGACCAAAAGCAGAAGTGTAGTCGAACGTCTTCACGATCCAACCGATCAAGTATCGAACGTACGACACCTCCGAGTTCAGCACACGTTCAGCTCGATGACGTCCCTCAAACTCTTGATCCATCAAAGTGTCGAGGGAGAGTTTCTTCAGCACGGTGGCGTGGTGATGGTGATGGTGATGTGATCTGCGCAGGGCTTCACCTAAGCACTATGTGAATATGACCGGAGGAGTAAACCGTGGAGGGAGACACCGCACACGGCTTGGAACAATTGGTGTGTCTCCAAGGGTTGTCCTACCCATGTATATAAAGGAGGGAGAGGGAGGAGGCCGGCCCTAGGGGGTGCGCCAAGTGGGGGCAGTCCTACTAGGACTCCCAGTCCTAGTAGGTTTCGCCCCCCTCTTATTCCTTCTCATGGAGGAGGGAAAAGGGGGAAGGAGAGGGAGGAGGATAAGGAAAGGGGGGCACCGCCCCCTCCCCTAGTCCAATTGGGACTCCCATGGGGGGACGCGTGGCCACCCCTTGTGGGCTGCCTCCTATCTCCCCTATGGCCCATAGTGGCCCATTACTTTCCCCGGGGGGGTTCCAGTAACCCCTCGGTACTCCGAAAAATACCTGAACCACTCTGAAACCATTCCGGTGTCCAAATACTATCGTCCAATATATCAATCTTTATCTCTCGACCATTTCGAGACTCCCCTTCATGTCTGTGATCTCATCCGGGACTCTGAACAATCTTCAGTCACCAAAACACATAACTCATAATACAAATCATCATCAAACGTTAAGCGTGCGGACCCTACGGGTTCAAGAACTATGTAGACATGATCAAGACACATCTCCGATCAATAACCAACAGCGGAACCTGGATGCTCATATTGGTTCCTAAATATTCTACGAAGATCTTTATCGGTCAAATCGCAATGACAACATACATTATTCCTTTTGTCATCGGTATGTTACTTGCCCAAGATTCGATCGTCAGCATCCTCATACCTAGTTCAATCTCATTACTGGCAATTCTCTTTACTCGTTCTGTAATGCATCATCATGTAACTAACTCATTAGTCACATTGCTTGCAAGGATTATTATGATGTGCATTACCGAGAGGGCCCAAAGATACTTCTCCGATACTGGAGTGACAAATCCTAATCTCGATCTATGCCAACCCAACAAACACCTTCGGAGACACCTGTAGAGCATCTTTATAATCACCCAGTTACATTGTGACGTTTGATAGCACACAAGGTGTTCCTCCGGTATTCGGGAGTTGCATAATCTCATAGTCAAAGGAATATGTATAAGTCATGAAGAAAGCAATAACAATAAAACTTAACGATCATTATGCTAAGCTAATGGATGGGTCTTGTCCATCACATCATTCTCCTAATGATGTGATCTCGTTCATCAAATGACAACACATGTCTATAGTCAGGAAACTTAACCATCTTTGATCAAAGAGCTAGTCAAGTAGAGGCATACTAGGGACACTTTGTTTTGTCTATGTATTCACACATGTATCAAGTTTCCGGTTGATACAATCCTAGCTTGAATAATAAACATTTATCATGATATGAGGAAATATAAATAACAACTTTATTATTGCCTCTAGGGCATATTTCCTTCAGTCTCCCACTTGCACTAGAGTCAATAATCTAGATTACATTGTAATGATTCTAACACCCATGGATTCTTGGTGCTGATCATGTTTTGCTCGTGGAAGAGGCTTAGTCAACGAGTCTGCAACATTCAGATCCGTATGTATTTTGCAAATCTCTATGTCTCCCTCCTTGACTTGATCGCGGATGGAGTTGAAGCATCTCTTGAGGTGTTTGGTTCTCTTGTGAAATCTGGATTCCTTGGCTAAGGCACTTGCTCCAGTATTGTCACAAAAGATTTTCATTGGACCCAATGCGCTGGGTATTACACATAGATTGGATATGAACTCCTTCATACAGACTCCTTCATTTGCTGCTTCCGAAGCAGCTATGTACTCCGCTTCACACGTAGATCCCGCCACGACGCTCTCCTTGGAACTGCACCAACTGACAGCTCCACCATTCAATATAAATACGTATCTGGTTTGGGACTTAGAGTCATCCGGATCGGTGTCAAAGCTAGTATCGACGTCACCATTTACGACAAGCTCTTTGTCACCTCCATAATCGAGAAACATATCCCTAGTCCTTTTCATGTATTTCAGGATGTTCTTGACCGTTGTCCAGTGATCCACTCCTAAATTACTTTGGTACCTCCCTGCTAAACTTATAGCAAGGCACACATCAGGTCTGGTACACAACATTGCATACATGACATAACCTATGGCTGAGGCATAGGGAATGACTTTCATTTTCTCTCTATCTTCTGGAGTGGTCGGGCATTGAGTCTGACTCAACTTCACACCTTGTAACACAGGCAAGAACCCTTTCTTTGACTGATCCATTTTGAACTTCTTCAAAACTTTATCAAGGTATGTGCTTTGTGAAAGTCCAGTTAAGCGTCTTGATCTATCTCTATAGAGCTTGATGCCCAATATATAAGCAGCTTCACCGAGGTCTTTTATTAAAAAATTCTCATTCAAGTATCCTTTTATGCTATCCAGAATTTCTATATCATTTGCAATCAACAATATGTCATCCACATATAATATTAGAAATGCTACAGAGCTCCCACTCACTTTCTTGTAAATACATGCTTCTCCAAAAGTTTGTATAAAACCATATGCTTTGATCACACTATCAAAGCGTATATTCCAACTCCTAGAGGCTTGCACCAGTCCTTAAATGGATCGCTGGAGCTTGCACACTTTGTTAGCACCTTTAGGATCGACAAAACCTTCCGGTTGCATCATATACAACTCTTCCTTAAGAAATCCAGTAAGAATGCAGTTTTGACATCCATTTGCCAAATTTCATAATCATAAAATGCAGCAATTGCTAACATGATTCAGACAGACTTAAGCATTGCTATGGGTGAGAAGGTCTCATCGTAGTCAACTCCTTGAACTTGTCAAAAACCTTTCACAACAAGTCGAGCTTTGTAGATAGTAACATTACCATCAGCGTCAGTCTTCTTCTTGAAGATCCATTTATTCTCTATGGCTTGCCGATCATCGGGCAAGTCAACCAAAGTCCACACTTTGTTCTCATACATGGATCCCATCTCAGATTTCGTGGAATCTGGGCTCATCATCGCTTCCTCATAGTTCATAAGTTTGTCATGGTCTAGTAACATGACTTCCAGAATAGGATTACCGTACCACTTGGTGCGGAACATGCTCTGGTTGACTTACCTGGTACGGTAGTAACTTGATCTGAAGTTTCATGATCATCATCATCATTAGCTTCCTCACTAATTGGTGTAGGCATCACATGAATGGTTTTCTGTGATGAGTTACTTTCCAATTCAAGAGAATGTACAGTTACCTCATCAAGTTCTACTTTCCTCCCACTCAGTTCTTTTGAGAGAAACTCCTTCTCTCGAAAGGATCCATTCTTAGCAACAAATATCTTGCCTTCGGATCTATGATAGAAAGTGTACCCAACAGTTTCTTTTGGGTATCCTATGAAGACGCACTTCTCCGATTTGGGTTCGAGCTTATCAGGCTGAAGCTTTTTCACATAAGCATCGCAACCCCAAAATTTAAGAAATGACAGCTTAGGTTTCTTGCCAAACCATAGTTCATACGGTGTCGTCTCAACGGATTTAGATGGTGCCCTATTTAACGTGAATGTAGTTGTCTCTAATGCATAACCCCAAAATGATAGTGGTAAATCGGTAAGAGACATCATAGATCGCACCATATTTAATAAAGTACGGTTACGACGTTCGGACACACCATTACGCTGTGTTGTTCCAGGTGGCATGAGTTGTGAAACTATTCCACATTGTTTCAAATGAAGACCAAACTCGTAACTCAAATATTCGCTTCCGCGATCAGTTCGTAGAAACTTTAGTTTCTTGTTACAATGATTTTCCACTTCACTCTAAAATTCTTTGAACTTTTCAAATGTTTCAGACTTATGTTTCATTAAGTAGATAGACCCATATCTGCTTAAATCATCTGTGAAGGTCAGGAAATAACGATACCCGCCACGAGCCTCAACACTCATCGGACTGCATACATCAGTATGTGCTATGTCCAATAAGTCAGTGGCTCGCTCCATTGTTCCGTAGAACGGAGTCTTAGTCATCTTTCCCATGAGGTATGGTTCGCAAGCATCAAGTGATTCCAAAAGCCCATCTGCATGGAGTTTCTTCATGCGCTTTACACCAATATGACCTAAATGGCAGTGCCACAAATAAGTTGCACTATCATTATTAACTTTGCATCTTTTGGCATCAATATTATGAATATGTGTATCACCACAATCGAGATTCAACAAAATATACCACTCATCAAGGGTGCATGACCATAAAAGATATTACTCATATAAATAGAACAACCATTATTCTCTGATTTAAATGAATAACCGTCTCGCATCAAAAAAGATCCCGATATAATGTTCATGCTCAACACTGGCACCAAATAACAATTATTCAGGTCTAAAACTAATCCCGAAGGTAGATGTAGAGGTAGCGTGCCGATAACGATCACATCGACCTCGGAACCATTCCCGACGCGCATCATCACCTCGTCCTTACCCAATCTTCGTTTAATCCATAGCCCCTGTTTTGAGTTGCAAATATGAGCAACAAAACCAGTATCAGATACCCAGGCGCTACTACGAGCATTAGTAAGGTACACATCAATAACATGTATATCGAATATACCTTTGTTCACTTTGCCATCCTTCTTATCCGCCAAATATTTGGGGTAGTTCCGCTTCTAGTGACCAATCCCTTTGCAGTATAAGCATTCAGTTTTAGGCTTAGGTCTAGCTTTGGGCTTCTTCACGGGAGCGGCAACTTGCTTGCCATTCTTCTTGAAGTTCCCTCTTTTTCCCTTGCCATTTTTCTTGAAACTAGTGGTCTTGTTAACCATCAACACTTGATGCTCTTTCTTGATTTCTACCATCGTCGACTTCAGCATCGCGATGAGCTCGGGAATCATTTTTGTCATCCCTTGCATATTGTAGTTCATCATGAAGTTCTAGTAGCTTGGTGATAGTGACTAGATAACTTTGTCAATCACTATCTTATCTGGAAGATTAACTCCCACTTGATTCAAGCGATTGTAGTACCCAGACATTCTGAGCACATGCTCACTGGTTGAGCTATTCTCCTCCATCTTGTAGGCAAAGTACTTGTCAGAGGTCTCATACCTCTCTACATGGGCATAAGTTTGAAATAGAAATTTCAGCTCTTGGAAAATCTCATATGTTCTGTGGCATTCAAAACGTTTTTGAAGCCCCGGTTCTAAGACATATAGCATGGTGCACTAAACTATTAAGTAATCATCATACCGAGCATTGTCAAACGTTCATAACGTCTGCATCTGCTCCTGCAATGGGTCTGTCACCTAGCGGTGCATCAAGGACATTATACTTCTGTGCAACAATGAGGATAATCCTCAGATCACGGACTCGGTCCGCATCATTGCTACTATCATCTTTCAACTTAGTTTTCTGTAGGAACATATCAAAAATATAGGGAGCTGCAGACTAAGGCATATAGCCTAGTGGTGGGAAGGGGCTGATGCCTTCCCACCCACCCAGGTTCAAGGCATGGTACTTGCAATTTGGGGTTGTTGCACCAATTATACTGTAGGGGGTTCCCTTACAGTCTTTCTGTCAAAAAAAATATATAGGGAGCTAGAACGCGAGCTATTGATCTACAACATAATTTGCAAATACTATCAGGACTAAGTTCATGATAAATTAAAGTTCAATTAATCAAATTACTTAAGAACTCCCACTTAGATAGACATCCCTCAAGTCATCTAAATGATACATGATCCAAATCAAGTAAACCATGTCCGATCATCACGTGAGATGGAGTAGTCATCAATGGTGAACATCTCTATGTTGATCATATCTACTATATGATTCGCGTTTGACCTTTTGGTCTCCAGTGTTCCGAGGCCATGTCTGTACATGCTAGGCTTGTCAAGTTTAACCCGAGTATTCTACACGTGCAAAACTTCCTTGCACCCGCTGTATGTGAACGTAGAGCTTATCACACCCGATCATCAGTGGTGTCTCGGCACGATGAACTGTCGCAACGGTGCATACTCAGGGAGAACACTTATACCTTGAAATTAATGAGGGATCATCTTATAATGCTACCGCTATACTAAGCAAAATAAGATGCATAAAAGATAAACATCACATGCAATCAAAATATGTGACATGATATGGCCATCGTCATCTTGTGACTTTGATCTCCATCTCCAAAGCACCGTCATGATCTCCATCGTCACCAGCTTGACACCTTGATCTCCATTGCAGCGTCGTTGTCGTCTCGCCAACTATTGCGTCTACAACTATCGCTAACGCATAGTGATAAAGTAAAGCAATTACATGGTGTTTGCATTTCATACAATAAAACGACAACCATAAGGCTCCTGCCAGTTGCCGATAACTTTTACAAAACATGATCATCTCATACAACAATATATATCACATCATGTCTTGACCATATCACATCACAACATGCCCTGCAAAAACAAGTTAGACGTCCTCTACTTTGTTATTGCAAGTTTTACGTGGCTGCTATGGGCTTCTAGCAAGAACCATTCTTACCTATGCATCAAAACCACAACGGTGATTTATCAAGTTTGCTGCTTTAACCTTCAACAAGGACCAGCTGCAGTCAAATTCGGTTCAGCTAAAGTAGGAGAAATAGACACTCGCCAACCACCTTTATGCAAAACTAGTTGCATGTCTGACGGTGGAACCGGTCTCATGAACATGGCCTTGTAAGGTTGGTCCGAGCCGCTTCATCCAGCAATACTGCCGAATCAAAATAAGACATTGGTGGTAAGCAGTATGACGATCACCGCCCACAACTCTTTGTGTTCTACTAGTGCATATCATCTACACATAGACCTGGCTCTGATACCACTGTTGGGGAACATAGCATGCAATTTCTAACAAAAATCTATGATCACGCAAGATCTATCTAGGAGATGCATAGCAACGAGAGGGGGAGGTGTGTCCACGTACCCTCGTAGACCGAAAGCGGAAGCGTTAGTTTAATGCGGTTGATGTAGTCGAACGTCTTCACGATCCAACCGATCAAGTACCAAACCTACGTCACGTCTGAGTTCAACACACGTTCAGCTCGATGACGTCCCTCGAACTCTTGATCTAGCAAAGTGTCGAGGGAGAGTTTCGTTGGCACGATGGCGTGGTGACGGTGATGGTGATGTGATCTGTGCAGGGCTTCGCCTAAGCACTATGTGAATATGACCGGAGGAGTAAACCGTGGAGGGAGACGCCGACACGGCTTGGAACAATTGGCGTGTCTCCAAGGGGTGCCCTGCCCACATATATAAAGGAGGGAGAGGGAGGAGGCCAGCCCTAGCGGGCGCGCCAAGTGGGGGAGTCCTACTAGGACTCCCAGTCCTAGTAGGATTTGGCCCCCCTCTTATTCCTTCTCATGGAGGGGAAACGGGGGAAGGAGAGGGAGGAGGAGAAGGAAAGGGGGGCGCCACCCCCTCCCCTAGTCCAATTCGGACTCCCATGGGAGGGGGGCGTGTGGCCACCCCTTGTGGGCTGCCTCCTCTCTACCCTATGGTTCATAGTGGCCCATTACTTTCCGCCGAGGGTTCTGGTAACCCCTCGGTACTCCGAAAAATACCCAAACCACTCTGAAACCATTCCGGTGTCCGAATACTATTGTCCAATATATCAATCTTTACCTCTCGACCATTTCGAGACTCCCCATCATGTCCGTGATCTCATCCGGGACTCTGAACAATCTTCGGTCACCAAAACACATAACTCATAATACAAATTGTCTTCGAACGTTAAGCGTGCGGACCCTATGGGTTCGAGAACTATGTAGACATGATCGAGACACATCTCCAATTAATAAACAACAGCGGAACCTGGATGCTCATATTGATTCCTACATATTCTACGAAGATCATTATCGGTCAAACCGCAATGACAACATACGATATTCCCTTTGTCATCGGTATGTTACTTGCCCGAGATTCAATCGTCGGTATCCTCATACCTAGTTCAATCTCGTTACTGTCAAGTCTCTTTACTCGTTCCGTAATGCATCATCCCGTAACTAACTCATTAGTCACATTGCTTGCAAGGCTTATTATGATGTGCATTACCGAGAGGGCCCAGAGATACCTCTCCGATACTCAGAGTGACAAATCCTAATCTCGATCTATGCCAACCCAACAAACACCTTCAGAGACACCTGTAGAGCATCTTTATAATCACCCAGTTACGTTGACGTTTGATAGCACACAAGGTGTTCCTCCGGTATTCGGGAGTTGCATAATCTCATAGTCAAAGGAATATGTATAAGTCATGAAGAAAGCAATAGCAAGAAAACTTAACGATCATTATGCTAAGCTAACGGATGGGTCTTGTACATCACATCATTCTCCTAATGATCTGATCCCATTCATCAAATGACAACACATGTCTATGGTCAGGAAACTTAACCATCTTTGATCAACGAGCTAGTCAAGTAGAGGCATACTAGGGACACTTTGTTTTGTCTATGTATTCACACATGTATCAAGTTTCCAGTTGGTACAATTCTAGCATGAATAATAAACATTTATCATGATATAAGAAAATATAAATAACAACTTTATTATTGCCTCTAGGGCATATTTCCTTCACAACTCACCAAAGAGCAACCAAGAAATTGGCACCCTCTGGAAGTTTACTTCCTATCAACTTTGTCTCCCGCCCAATCCGAATCCGAAAACCCCACGAGATTTAAGTTTGATCCTGTAGGGTACCATAAGCCAAAGTTTGGGGTATGAGTCAAATATCAAAAGATTCGCTTGACCGCCACATAGTGGCTTTCCTTAGGTGAGGCTTGGAACCGTGCACAAATTCCCACATTCAACATGATATTCGGTCTAGATGCACAAAGGTAAAGCAAGGAGCCAATCATAGAACGATATACCTTTTGATCCACCGCTTTACCATTGGGATCAATGTCAAGTTGGCATTTGACGGGCATTGGAGTAGAGGCCGGCTTGACATCACTTAGCTTGAATCTCTTGAGCATGTCTTGAGTGTATTTGGCTTGGTTGATGAAGGTTCCTTCTCTTCTTTGTTTGATTTGAACCCGAAAGAACTTCAACTATCCCATCATGGACATCTTGAACTTCGAGGTCATGAGAGCGGCAAACTCCTCATTGAACGCTTTGTTAGGAGAACCAAAGATAATATCATCAACATATAGTTGGCATACAAAAAAAATCCCATTTGACCTTCTTAGTAAAAAGAGTGGGGTCGATTTTCCCAATTTCAAACCCACGATCTTGCAACAACTCAGTAAGGTTCTCATACCATGCACATGGGGCTTGTTTAAGGCCATAGAGCGCCTTATCGAGTTGATACACATGATTGGGGAACTCGGGATCCTGAAACCTTAGGGGTTGTTTGACATATACTAACTCATAATATGACCATTAAGAAAAGCACTCTTCACATCCATTTGTTGCAACTTGAAGTTATGATGAGAAGCATAAGCAATCAACAAATGAATAGATTCAAGGCGAGCAACGGGAGCAAAGGTTTCACTGTAGTCGATACCCTCGACTTGGGAGTAGCCTTGTGCCACCAAATGAGCCTTGTTGCGAACGATAATCCCGTGATCATCTTGCTTGTTCTTGAATATCCATTTGGTTCCAACAACATTATGGTTCTCCTTTTGCCTTGTCACCAATATCCACACCTTGTTGTGCTCGAAGATGTTGAGTTCATCATGCATGGCATTAAGCCAATCCGGATCCTCGAGCGCCTCATAGACCTTTTGGGGTTCAACACAAGAAACAAACGCGTGATGTTCACAATAGTTTGTTAATTGTCTATGAGTGGTTACCCCCTTTCTTAAGCTTCCAAGAATATTTTCATGAGATGATCTTTGGCAGTGAGCTTGGACGCAATCTTGGCGGCACGAGGCTCCAATTTCTCCTCAAGAGAGAGTTGAGGAGCGGTAACCTGATCATCTTGAGCGTTGTCTTGAGCTTGTTCTTGATCTTGAGCTTGCTCTTGATCATAAACTTGCTCGGTGAAAGTGCGTTATATCGACTAGAGGGGGTGAATAGGCGATTTTTATGAATTCTTCAACGAGGAATTTGCGGTGAGGAAATTCCTTAGCGAAGAACTACTTGCAATGGAATAAGTACTCGAAGTAAGCAAGAGAATGCGGGCATGGTCATCATGATTAAATGAAGACGAACAAAGAGTGCAGAAAAGCGTAAACACAGGATAGCACAAGATGAAGACAAGCGGTGAAGAAATTGAACCGAGGAAATTGAGAAAGTCTTGATCAAAGTCTTCAAACACAGATATGAACAAACACTCAACACAATAATGAGGAAATGAAAGGGTTGAGGAAATAGAACCCGATAAGGTTGGTGAAGACAATGATTTGGTAGACCAGTTCCAACTGCTTTGTCTCGGTTATGCGTCTGGTTGGAGCGGTTGAGTATTTAAACTCGAGGACACACGATCCCGGACACCCACTCGCCGAGCACACAGCTCGGGACACCAAGTCCTCACCGTATTCTCCTTGAACTAAGGTCACACAGACCTTGTCCAATCACTTTCGTGGTAAGTCTTGAGCGACTTCCAAACCTTCACAGACTTGGTCACTCGGCGATCCACAATTCCTCTTGGATGCTCTAGACCATGACGCCTAACCGTCTGGAAGAAGCACAGTCTTCAAAGGTAACAAGCGTCAGATCCACGCAGGATCAATCTCTTTAGTGATGCTCAATCACTTTGGGTTTGTAGGGGTTTGGTTTTGGGTTTTTCCTCACTCGATGATTTTCGCTCAAAGTCCTCAGAGGATGGGTTGCTCTCAAATGACAAGTGTCAAGTTCTCTCAGAGCAGCCAACCAGCTAGTGGTTGTAGGGGGCGGCTATTTAATGATATGACCATTAGGTGGATAAGATATTTTGGGGCAGTTGGCGCGCAGCACAACAACGGTCGGAAATTTGAATCTCAAATTCCTCAGGGCTATCATGTTCCTCACTGTGTAGGCAATCCGCCTTTGGCGAATTCCTAACTCCTCGGTCGAGAACAAATTCCTCGTAATGTAAGAACTTCGTCTACATCAAGAAATTGACTGAACTGTATGAGATTTCCAAAGGCTTCACTCGAAGGGATTGGTAGGTGTAGGATTTTGAGTTGAGCATCACATGGAAATTTTTCCTTAGTATTTCCTCGACCCCCTTTAACAAAGACGGTGTTTCCTATGACTCAAGAAAGAGAAAATGAAACTACGAAAACAAAAGTCTTCACGCTTCATGTTCCTCAAATGAATACCAAGTCTTCAAGGTCACACCAATTTCTTCACTTTCAAAGTCTTGAAAGTCTTCAAAATATCAAAGTCTTGATCGAAGAACTTCATTTTAGGGTCGACTTTCTCTCGTGAATATCAAACTCCTCATAGACTTATATACCTGTGTACACTCACAAACGCATTAGTTCCTTAACCTATAAGTCTTCAATACACCAAAATCACTAAGGGGCACTAGATGCACTTACAATCTCCCCTTTTGGTGATTGATGACAATATAGGTTAAGTTTTCAACGAGGATAAACATATGAAGTGTAAATACTGATATTGAGGAATTTGATTGCAAGATATAGAAGAACTCCCCACGAAGATGTGCATAGTGAGGAATTTGCTTTTGAGGCAATGCACATTTGAAGAGTTGAATCATGGAGATCTCCCCCTATATCTTGTAATTCATACACGCATTTGACATATAGTATGAAGAATTTGAAATGCATGATGAAATATGGTGCTTGATGAAATTCAGCATGCGTGCAATAATATTAATGAGGAACATGCATGAAAAATAACGCATCAAGAGTATCAGAGCTCAAGAGAATCAGAGCTCAGTGCGTCAAAAGTATCAAAGCATAGTGCCAGAGCACAGTGCATCAAAAATATCAAAGCACCATCGGGTTTAAGATTACAACTCGATCCAATAAAAGTTTCAAAAGAACGAGAGTTGTAACTTAACAAAAAAAATTTGCCCATATAATAGACCCGCTTGAAGACTAACTCAAATTTCTCCCCCTTTGTCATCGAATGACCAAAAGGATTGAAACTAAGGACTAACGCCCCTGAAGAATTTCAAGTTGAAGAAGGAGCGCCAGCGTTGTTGGGGTCGTTGGTTGTAGTAGGGCCTGCCGCGGTGTCGTCCAAGTCTTCATTTTCATCAGTGTCGCGCGATGAAGAATAGGAGCTGGCCACCAAGGAAGGAACTTTGAACTTCTTGTATTTCTTCGGAGGAGGTGCAGACCAGTCAAATTCTTCCTTGAGTCCCATTGTCGTCAGTTCTTCCGCACTGTAGACATTTGAAAGAACAGCCCAGGTGCATTTGAAGGTTTCATGGAGGTAGTAGTGGTTTTTCTTCAACCGCATTGTGTGTAGAGGTCATGTTGTGAAGAATTGAACCAAACTGACGCTTGACCCATTTATGATTGCGATCAAGCTTCCGATGAAGACCGAGGAGTAACTCACGATCGATCATCACCACAGGTGCGATAGCTTGAGGACTTTGCTTGACCGAGGTATTTGCGGCAGAGTCATGTGTGGTAGAGTCATCATTGGTGGAGTAGGATGCTGCTTAAACTGTCCATCCAATGGACGAATGCCTCCATCGATCACAGCAGTAGCCTTGCCCTTGTCATCGGTGAGGTAAATGTCCGTTTGAGGATTTCAATCGGGGCAAGTAGCTGCGGTGGTTCGATGTGTCAGCCTTGTAATTGAGTGAAGACCGTGTCCTGATGAATCTCATTATCCAAGGCGCATAAGGCTTCAGCTCAAATGGTAACATAGCAATGTTTGCCAGAGTCCTCATGAAGAAATCATGGAAGTTGACGGGAACGCCATGAATGATATTAAAAAGCATATTCTTCATGATGCCAACGACTTCTTCATCATTCGAGTCATGGCCTTTGATAGGACACATTGTCTTCGTCAGAATCCGATAGACAGTCCGAGGCACATACAATAATTCCTTGACGAGGAATTTGGTTCTTGGGGCCTGCCTTGGCTTCAAAGGCTTCATCAGCACTTGCATATAGTGATTTGAAAGTTCAGGTTCATTGTAAATACAACGAGCACCATCAAGTGGAGGACTGAGTGGTAGAGCACGAAGCAATTCGATTCTTTGGTGCCTTGTAGTGAGTATTTTCAGACATCCAGTCTAACACCCATGAGTTCACGTCTTCAGCATCTCCGGTGATGTGCATCATTGCGTAGAATTGAAGAATGAGTTCTTCATTCCAGTCACAGATATCCGTGCAGAAATTCAGAAGTCCTGCGTCGTGAAGAACACTGAGGACTGGCTCAAAGCCTGGCAGAGACTCCATGTCCACATGAGGAATATGAGCATGATCGAAGACTTTGTATTTGTTGAAGAGCACTGAGGAATAGAAATTGGCTTGGTTGGCAGTCGTAAGCGCCTCTTCCTTATGCGAGCGTAATTATATGGATTGTAATCAGTGAAGAATACGTGCTCGCTGAAGAAGTCTTCAGCCTTGAACTTTTGCTTTGTTGAGAAGGGATCCTTTGGCTTTGGCAGTGGAGTGTCAGTGAGTTGCATCACGACCTCAGGAATCGCAATCTCGGGTTCTTCAGGCTGAGGAATTTCTTGTTCCTCAACAGGTGCAGTCTGAGGATCGTGACAACAGAGTTCATCGGTGCTAGTGGCTGGAATTTCTTCATGGACAGATGAAGTGGGATGAGTTTCTTGAGCCCATTTGAGCAGTTGGAGCAGGGACCGAGGTATCTGTTGGATTGGGGTGAAGAGTGGAGAATTTGGATCTTGACTTTCCCAAAAGTCATCGTTCATCACTGGCGTTGTGCTTCCAATATCCACATCTTCTTCAAGTTCCTCAACACCGGCCTCTTCAGCTGTGAACTAAGGCATAGGCCAGGAAATGATTGGGGTTGAAGGGATTGCTTCCACTTCAATTTCTTCATCAATCTGCTCTGACGAAGCAGCAGAATGATTTTCTTCATCAGATCCGCTTGGGATCACATAATCTTCATCAAAAGGAACAAGGTCCTTTGATGGAATTGAGGAAATTGGAACAACATCAATTGGATTTTCAAAGGAGCTGGTCATTGGCTTCATTTTCTTCGCAGCCGAAGAATTTGACGCAGCTGATGCTTTCCGTTTCTTCACAACAGCTCGTTCTACAGCCTTGGTCTTCTTCACATCAGAGGCATATGGAAGAATTGGAGTTGGTGTTGGCGCAGGAGGAGCTGAGGAATCTGGATGATTTTCCTCAGGCGCAACTGATGCAGTTACTCGACTTGTTCAAATGGCTGGAATGGGATCATCAGCCACAGGCGGCATTTTCTTGAGCTGAACTTCATCGCCGGTCTTTGGCATGTTCTTCGATCGGCTGAGCTGAGGCTCCAACTGAGGAATTTCATGTTGCGTTGGGGCAGCAACATTGGTGAACTTCTTCGTCGGGTTTGAATCGACCTTGGCCCTTGCCAATCGCATAATAAGCATCGAAGTTTTCTTTGAGGGCTTGGATTTCATTCTGGACCTTGAGAAGTTCCTCGGTGTCATTACGACAATGTTTTTCTTTAGGAACTTCTCCTTTACGTATTGAGCTTTCTTGATCTCTCTTGCCTTTTCAAACTTCCATTTCTCTTGATGATGAAATGGGTGACATATGACTTTTTCCAGAGTCATATGAAAATCGCATAGGAGTGTTTGGATCCTTGTGCGAGATCAATGTAATCGAGGATTTTCCTCGGATCCAACAGCGATGCACAGATGTGCCTTTGGCTCTAGCGGCCCTTTCTTGGCGATCTCTGATGATTTCCGCAAGTTCATCATCATCAGCCTCATCATCTTCAGGTGGCTCTTGGAAGGCGACCTGTTTCTTCTTGGTACTTGGCCGAGGACCTCGTCCATTGTGGCCTTAGTCTTCAGCAGAGTCGGGCGGATGAAGACTTTGGTGCGGTGAGGAGCTTGCCGAGACACCAGAGGCAATGGAGAAGCTTCTTGATCCTTTGGCACGTGGCCAGATGCACAGGTGCTGAGGACTTTGTCGAAACTGCTGAGGACTTGGGAGGAGCTGCTGAGGATTTTGAAGGAGCTGAGGATTTTGGAGGAGCAGGGGCAGCATGAGGAATTTGCCGTGAGGGCACTGCCGAGGAACTTGGCCGTGAGGGCACTGTTGGTGAAGCACTTGGCTTGTGTGCGGGCTTCTTTGCCATAGATTTTCTTGGCTTGACAGAGGCCTCGATGGCGATGAGCGATGTGAGTCCTCATTGAATTTCCTCCTTGCCTCATTGGCTTGTCTTGCCAACTTGGCTTGGCGCTTGGCCCGATCTTGGGAAAGTCCTCACCATGCTTGATCTTTGGTGGGGTTGACTTCTTGGCAGGTGCCAATGGAGCTCTTGGGCATGGAGGATTGAGTCTGAATTTCTTCATATACTTTGGAGTTACATATCTGTACTCCCTCCATTCCCTTGCCCATCTCCGTTCAATCCTTTGGATGCGCACCTTGCGCTGATTTTATTCTCTTTGCGAACTCGGCTTCATCAAGTGTGCAATAATCAGCATATATTTCCTCAGGGATTTCAAACGCGGTCATGACCTCAGGCCTCTTTCCTCCTTTCTGTGGCTTCTTTCCTTCTGCCATATTCTTCAGCTGAGGAATTTGAACAAACGAATTCTCTAAAGAAGTATGCAACTTTTCTTCGAGGAATGCCTAAATGAAGAACACGACGAACTGGGTGTTGTAGATGTGAAGCTCGTCTATTCAGATCTTCCACGCCCTAACTCGGCGGAGGAAGATAGCTACGGCGGCGGCGGAGTGAAGATTTTCGCAACCGACACGAGTACGACGGCGACGAGGTCGAGGCAGCGAAGCACTTCCTCACCGGCGACGATGGAGTAGCGGCGGCGCTAGGGTTTGAGGAGCTCGAGCGGGAGTGAGAGGTCGAGCGGAGTAAAAGAAGTGAGGATGGAGAGAGGGGTATTTATAGAGGCAGTGAAAAACTGTTCGCCCGGAGATTTAGGACGAACGTGCCCCTGACCATTCTCCTTCTCACAACATGTGTCGCCCACGTACTGTGTAGTGGAGATCGTGTACGATCGTGGGTGAGTAAAATAATGCATTGTGGGATGCGGAACGGTTTGAGCGGCAAAACCGAAAGTTTGGATAAGATCAGTTTTAAAGTTCCTTTCGCAATTTCTTTAGCTGACAAGGACACGGTGAAGATTTTGAACGAGTTTCAAATAGAGCGACATGAAGAATTTGTGAATAGATTGGGTTGAGTATAGCATAGAGGGGAAGGGTCCGATCACATTCACTTAGCGAGAAAAAGCGACTTGAAGAATTAGCCATAAGTGAATCTTTGTAGAGGACATAAACCCATATATATATGTATTGCCAATGAAGAGCAACGACGGAAGCAGTGAAGATTTTGCAAAGTTGAAGAATTTGAAAACTGAAGAATTTCAAAAGCGAGGAAAAACTCAAATTGAAGATTTTCAACTTTGGTGGTGGCGTGACCCACCGTATAAGAATGATGATTTCAGACACCGCTGCATTACAATTGTCGAGGGGTTACGAGAATCAAATTCTTCATTAATTTCTTCACACTTAGAGTGTTATTCTTCATTGATTGAAGAAAAACGCTTTCTTCATGTGTTGCACATCTAAGTCATCAATTTTGCATAAGTGTCGGGGATGTGTGTCCTTTTCAAAGAACATTCAAGATTCTAAGATATTTAGCTCACACCGCAACTTGCTAAATCTCTTCTCATCCAAGGGCTTAGTGAAGATATCGGCTAGCTGTTCTTCGGTCTTCACATGCTCGATGGAGATGTCGCCCTTCAACACATGATCACGAAGAAAATGATGACGAATTTGAATGTGCTTTGTCTTCGAGTGCTGAACTGGGTTGTGAGCAATCTTGATGGCACTCTCATTGTCACAAGAGAGAGGCACATTCTTCACGTTGATGCCGTAGTCCTTGAGAGTTTGCTTCATCCACAGCAATTGAGCACAACACGAGCCAAAGCAATGTATTCAGCTTCCGTAGTAGAGCGGTGATACGCAGATTCTGCTTTCTTCGAGGACCAACGGACCAAATATCGTCCGGGAAATGAAAAGTACCATATGTTGACTTGCGGTCCACACGATCACCAGCATAGTCGAGTCGAGAATATCCAATGAGATCAAAAGTAGAGCCCTTGGGGTACCATAATCCTAGTGTTGGTGTGTGAGCTAGATATCGAAGAATATGCTTCACAGCCTTATGGTGTGATTCCTTTGGTGTAGCTTGAAATCGGGCACACATGCAAACACTAAGCATTATATCTGGCCTAGATGCACATAAATACAATAGAGAACCTGTGGGGACCCCGACTCATAAGTCGTGATCACCGAATACTGCGTGTCTGATGATCGAGAGATCAATGCTCATTGAACACACAGAAGCTGAATAACAAGAGTCTTACATCCATACATACCGTATTACACAAGTAGGACCATTATGGTCGAGTCTTGAGTATAACATCGCAGCGGAAATCTTCGTCGATAACTTGGACCCATGCCATCTGCCTTAACCCTACAGGCATTCTGACTGGGAAGCGTCCTAGCTCGCATGTTCGTCACCGAAGTATTCTTCATCATATCCTGTTCTTTCATGCCTGGCCAATAAAATAACCAGTGGCAAGCGAATGAGTACTTTGAATGTACTCGCAAGCAACCCATATTTTGGTTCAAGATACAACAATGCATGATATAGGTAAATTTTTACAGAAAGCTAGTTTTGAGTGCAATGACATGTTCAACAACTTGTAAGACATGCATTAGGAGAATTCAAGTAACCATGAGGACAGGTTACAGATATCAACATAAATAGAGAGGGCATCAACCCAACTCATTCATGTCAAGTCCTTGACTTGACCCAAGTAGATCTTCCCACTTATCCGGACACACACTTTGGTTTGCAAAGCTACGGGCGTAGTTTAAGCAGCACCACCCAACTGTCCTTGACCATGGACACGGCTATTGAATAGTTTTACACTCTGCAGAGGTTGCACACTTTACCCACAAGATCCGGGGAACTTCCGTGTCATCCACGACCCGCGATACCTCAAGTACCCGGGGTAAGCACCCGATCACTACCTTTCCCTAGACGACACTAACAAGGAGTCCGCTCGTTGTTCTGTATCCTCACGATGTACATCATACGAGACTCACTCGAGATTGTAACATCCGAGAGGGGACACAACGGTGTAGCCGGTGCCCTGTAAAGACAGTCATGGCCGCCCTACCTGGCACGACCCGTCCGAGAGAGAGCACCAACTCTCCCCGTCACTAGTAATGCGGGCTCCAACCTAGTATCGGCCTAGGTAATCAATAATGCCCTTTCCCATATAAGGGTAGAGTGGTTGCGCATGTAAGGTTGGGACGATCGACAAATCTTAAATCTAATCCGTTGAAAACAACACACACTTGCCTCGGTACACCACTTCGTCATCAAGTGGTTACCCATCTCACCATCTCCCTCGGGCATAAGTGGCACCCGACGGGGTTTTCGAAAAGTCTTTTGAAAATGCTTTGACTCCTTCACCATGCATATACCCGTCCCTTTTGCGTAGCATCTACTTTAGCATCCTATCTACTCCCACCGCATAACCCTCATAAGAAGGTAGGGTCATGCACAATGCAAGTATCAACGAGGAAGTACGGTGGCAAACCATCAAAGTGGTTACCACCTCATCATGATTCCGTTGCAACAACAATATGGTGCTATATGACATGCATAAAAGGGTTTCATAGACATGGTCAAAGGGCTGCTTGCCTGGTTCATCAGAGTCTTGAGATCTTCTGGTCCTTCTCCAAGTACTCCGTCTACTTTGTTAACTAACGTCGAAACAATCATAATAAGCGACACAATAAGGCAAAAAATAAAAGTGCTCTAAAAATGTGAGTTGGACTTTTCTAGAATACCTCTGGTCATATGAGGAATGACCAAGGTGATTTCATTGGAAGTGGATCAATGGATATTTCTAAACATTTTGATATGATAGAATCAAGGGGTTTATGGATTTGCAAGAAGTGTACAGAAACATATTTTTGAAAAATGAGCAAAGGAACCCATTTAACAAAGGATGATTTTAGAAGCATCTAGGAATTGGTTTCACTGGATTTGGAGTTCAAATGATTTCTCTATGAATTTGCAAAGTTGGCTATATATGAAGAAATAGACTATTATTTGAGGTGATCTGAGAAAGTATTAGTAAAAATGTTCAAAAACTAAGTTTTGAACTTATAGACATCTAGGACTTTGAATCATGGAATTTGGATAAAAAATAGGCTCTATGTGATTTTCTAAAGTTCATCACAGAAATGGAAAATGGGGTTTTAATAAATATTTCTGAAGAGAAAGTTTCTCGAAAAATGTGCAAATAGCACCATGTGATAGATCATGATTTGTGGATCCCCTAGAAATTTGAATCATCAAATTGGGAGTTGATTTGATTTATTTAAGTGCTTTTGAAGTCTACTGGGAAAAAGAAAAAGGGGAAGGGGGCTTTACCCTTATCATGCGCGCAAGGCGAGAGATAGGCAGCGGGCCGGCCTAGCGCTCGGCCGCGCGCGGGCTGTTGATGCAGGAGGCGTACTCAGGGAAATACGCCTTCCCCGAGCGAAGGCGGCCCGTGTCCACTTAACGAGGCGGGGCCCTCCTGTCAGGTTCGTCCTCCACCTCCCGCACGGGTGCGACAGGAGACAGAGGAGGCTCTCGACGCCGGTCGCCGGCGCTACAGGGCGTCTCCGGCGATGCTCTGCCCACCGGCGTGCTCAGGGGACCCGACCGCATCCAACCGTGGGTGGCGCGGCCGCCCAGGGGCACCGGGTCGAGCAAGGCGTCGACCGCGGCGGACGAGGCTGACGATGGTGATGCAGTTCGACGGAACAGCCATGGGGAGGAGGGGGAGAAGCACGGGAGGGTCTCGTGGTGATGGTGGTGGCGCTCTAGTGCGGTCCAGAGGGAAGGAGGAGGAGAGATGGGCGCGAATTTTGGCGGAGTCCGGCGGCTCGGCTTCGGCCGTGGGGTGCGACGGGGGGATCGGGAAGAGGGTTGGATGGGTCAAGGGGCTTCCAGGAGGAACAGGGGGCGAAGAGGATCCAGATGGAGGCACAGGCGGCTTTATATGGCGAAGGCCTCGGCTCACCGTGGGCTCATGCGCCCGTGAGCTCGTGCTTTCGTCGCCACGGGCCTCGGAATGGTGATGCGCGCCGTGTCTAAGGCGTTCGTGGGGTGGACTACGCCCACGGGGAGAAGAGAGGGAGCGGGGAACGCGGCAAAGCGAGTCCCCTCCGCGGCCAGCGACTGGCGCGCCCGGGCGGCGCTCTGTCCGCACGCGAGGAGAGCCGGAGAGGGAGAGAGAGGAGGGGGACGACAGCGTAGCGTGCTACGTACGTCGAGGTGACCTCGGGGGACACGAGGGGGGAGGCCCTAGGTGGCCGGAGGCGGTTGGAAGGGGGCGGCTACAGTGCGGGTGTGCACTGTAGCGCGCTCTGGAGCACGCCAATTGCATGCCAGGGCATGCCTTTGGCTTGTAGGGCGTGGCCACTTGTGTCTAGGTTGTTTAGGGAGGAGTAAACAAGTGGGTAGGGGCATTGGATGCCTGGAGATCCTTTGGAGTGAGGAGGGAGGTGAGAAAGAGAGAGAAAGGGGCTGTCGGAGAGAGAAAGTGGGGTTGTACCCATCCAATAATTGAGCTGTGGACTTGCCATTATTCTTGGAGGTGAAAGGGTACTAGGAGGGGCTGTGGTAAAAAGTTGAGCTCAAGGAGAATAGTGGAAGAGGTCAAAATGGCATTTTGGTAAAGTGGCGAGAAGGTGTTTGTTGTTGGTTTGGGCAAGAAAATTAATTCCACTTGCCATGAGAATTAACAGGATGGAATGGCACATAGAAGTAGGGTGTTCCACCAAGTTTGATCTCATTTGGGCAAAGTAGCCAATGTAACTTTGGTAAACCCTAGAAATCAGCAGAAATGGCTTTGCCAAGATTTAGTCATGCAAATCTATTCTCCTTGATGCACCACTTAGTGTAGTGTCATCATTTGAGGTTATGAGCATGTCCACAAAAGTTGAGATCAAAAGTAGAAAGTTGCCAATGTAGAGTTGTTCAAATTTGGTTCTGGACAGGAAGGGTTTTGGGGCACTTTGATCAAGTTAACTGGTTCTCCAACTTGTTCCACTTGGTCTAGATGCATTATTAGACCATTTGAGCATGTTCACAAGGTTTGAGAACATTTGGACATGTTTGGCAGTGCAAAGTTGTTTAAACTTGAAAAAGGACAGAAGTGGTTTTGGGAGGGTTTCATGGGGTTATACTGTTCTCCATGACATGGTACTTGGCAAGATCATCAAAAATGTCATATGTGAATTGTTAGAATTTTCTTGGATTTTTATGAAAATATTTCCTGTAGAAATATTTCAAATCCTTGAAATGAGCAGAAATCGTTTTGGGAGGTTTTGTCCAATATTTTGATCATGACCATGTGTTGAAACTCATATATATGGGCAATATATGTCCTATGAGTTTCCCAAAATTTTGTCAAATATTTTTAAAACAATAAAAATAATTTTTCCCTATTAAAGACCATTTCTGGCCTTAAGAAAAAGCTTTTAAATAAAATAGGAAAATAACTTTTAAAATTATATTTTTGTGGTTTACGGGTATCATTATATCTAATAGGAGTCAAATATATTTTTGGAAAGATTTTTACTGCCCTTAATTAAGTACTTGCAGTGCAAACCTCAATTCAGGGGTTTTTGAAAAACTAATTTTTGAAAATACTATTTGGCCAAATTATTTTTGTAAGAAATTATTTTTATGTCCTATACACATGGCATGATCATTGGGAAAGGTTTTTGGATCAAGGAGATGAAGTATAGGAGTTGGGGGATTTATTTGATTTTTAGAGCACTTGCAAACAACACACGAAATCCAATCAAGGCAAGGTCCAAAACACTCAAAACTTTTGTCAAACCACATTTTATCATGATTTATTAGCTTAAGTGTTGTGGCATGAAAATCAGGGTGTGACAGACCTACCCCCCTTACAAGAATCTCGTCCCCGAGATTCCCAGACTAGGCGCGGAAAGGAATACAGAAACTTGTATCTGGGGTAGTCTTCAAGTCCTCATGTTTCTTCTGCTTCCGTGTAGTGCTCCATTGAGCTTGAAGTACTTGATGGTGTGGCTTCGTGTATGATGTCCTGCTTGATCCAGGTTGCTAGGGGGTTTCTTGCGGTGGTCATATTGGGCTGGAGGTCGATGGCTCGGTGATCGATGTCCTTGTAGAGGTCGGGCTAGTTAGGAAGTTGGAAATGTTTCCGGAGTGGTGTCGTGTGGAAAAACGTTGTGCACAGTGGGTGACTCAGGTGATAACTCTATCTGGTAGCCGTCTATTCTTCGTCTTGCGGTGATCTTGGAGAGGGCCGATAAATCTTGGTGTGAGCTTCCTATTGTCATGGAAATGCTTGGTTCCTTCGAGAGAAGTGGTTTGCGATATGCACGGTCTTTGATGCGGAGGTATACTTCTTGAAGATGGTGGTTGGTGTAGTTCTTCCTCCTAGACATGACGATCTTCAGATGTTCCTTGACCAGCTCAATGATTCTTCTTCCGTCTTCGGGTAGACAAGTATGTCATCAAAGAAAGATGACAACTAACTTGTCCAAGCACTCCATGAAGCCTATAGAATGCGTAAAGTGGGCTGAGGCATTGGTGATGATCACGGTTGAGCATTGGCCAAGGTATTATCGATCTAGAGCCAAAGCCCAAGGTCAGGATCCGACCATGTTGTGGCTTGGTAGGGCTTAAGGGTTTGAAGGATCTAGTGTGCGAGTGAACATTTATCATCTTATCCTGGAGCACAGTTTCTGAGATGCCAATCGTTCTATCTAGTCTTCCAAACAATCACATCATGTTACCGAAAGAATCATCCCGTATAGGTCAACTCCAATCATCACTCATGTTATTCATATCCTCATGACTCCCAAGGGGTGGTCTAATAAATCTATACATGTCAACTATCCCCAAACTCATATGTATGGCTACCCCTAAAAATCCATGGGTAGAGCATATAAGCTGCTAGGCTTGAATTTAATCACCATGATCCAAGTGCTCAGTCTATTGATCCAAGGTCCATGATAAAGCATCTCTATCCTAAGGAAACACGTCGTAAGCCACTCCAAGATCTCGTTTCCTTCCTATGAATCAACTCCAATAGCCCATTAACTTCCATTAATCGCTACATAATCCATTAATTCTACAAATCCAATGTCTATGGTGTCTCACACAAATCTTCTAATGTCCTATAGTCCCCAAATACTTGAAAGGGCTGTCTCTACTATATTAAGTCCACCAATTTCCATTATCATGGTCAAGTAAACTCCAAGGTCAAGCTTATATCAATTCCGACAATTAATCCAATCTCCTAGTTTATTGTCCTCCAAGAAACATGGTATCATGATCGAGATCATCAGTCTAAATCCAATTTACTCCGAACCATGTAGACTTACTCACCACCTATACTCAACTAGGATCACCTATTTAAATCCAAATCTCATGTCCAACAAGAATTCCTACATGCTTCCCCAAAGTCATTATCATAATGTCAACTATCTCCTATCAATATCCCACAGCTAAGTCAAATCCTCATACTTCCAAGAATTCATCTCATGATCTTAATTGTCCCACTAAATCCAATTTATCCAGGGGTAATGAAAGCTATGCTACTCTATATTAATGATCCCACCAAGTTCATCTACCAACATGAAAGCCTCATAATCCACCAAATAGTCTCATATAATTTCTCAAAGTCATTGATATAAACTCATCAAGTCATTTGTCCTCTATTCCTATATCCTCAAACTGGTCTTCCTTATGGCATCGTTAGTCCTGGTTCTATATTAGGATGATAATGTGCTTGTTCACTATGTCCACTAATTCCATAATGAACCCTGTGATGTCCAAGGTTTACAGAGGCTTAACTGGTTCTCTTGCAATACTGTGGGTTAAGCACATGGTTAAGGATTCGAGCTGGGGTATCTCATGAAGTCTCGAAGGGTCTAGGAATGGGTTTCTAGTCTGGAGGGTTAAACATAACTCTACGGGGTTTCACTTGGTCGAGGAGGCTGCAACAAAAGTCTTCAGTGCTAGTTGGTCGCCGAAGTAGACTCCTTGGTGCATCTTGTCTTGCTGGTCTTCAGTTGAGGAGAGAGATGAGAGGGATAAGTAGCATAAATGGGGATGCCTAAAGGGGTTCTATAGTGCAGGTGCAAACAAACAAGTGCCAAAAAGGGCCAAACACAAACAACAAAATAAGGCGGTGATATAGTTGCGTACTTGTTGCCTAGGGCAAAAAGGCGATCGATATCAAAACACAAACAAATAAAAGCAAGCAACACACAATCATGGTTCTATTCGAACCATCATATGGACTCGACTGCGCATAGGGGGTACACGACTCATCCTACCCTAGGGGTTCTCGGGTCCAGTAACCATGCCTTGAGCCTCGTGCAGTCTTCTGAGTTTTCCTCAGGTGTTGCTACGTCTCTTGTAGTTGTTCGATGAAACGATCCAGGTTGAGCCTGAAGATTCTTCAACAACTTCTTGTCTGTTGAAGTGATGGGGTGAAGGTGGCTCCTCGTAGCTGGTATTGACCCGGTCTTACATTGTCTTCTTAATCCTGACGAACCCGTTTTGTCTTCTAAGGCGTCGATGGTACCAGGTAGGTAATCCTTTATGCAATGACATTAACAAGGCATAGTAGAGGTCCAACATGTCGGTTACATTGATGACAACATCGACACCAAGAGCGGGGGATGAAGAGAACCGTTTTCCTGCTCACTATAGTGAGGCGGACCAAATGGCGAGGTTCTCATCCACCGGTGGTTGCCGATACAACAACGGTAGTGACAGGGTTACTCTATTAGCGATGTATATCATGATCTTGCATATCATATGCCATCATCGTAGGCTAAGGTTGCATCATCCTGGGCAAATTCAAAGGTGTCACCGTCCTCTGGGTCTCCATGTCCTCATCCTTCAAAGGGGTATCTTCTGTTGGCATCATCTTGTTGTGGTGTCGCGAATCTTGGGTTCAGAAGAGGTGGGTGAGTATTTGGCAAGGTGTACTCCTTCTAGGCTATCCACGAGGATTACAAGGAATCCCGTGGTCAGGGGCATAAGGGTTCTAGCGACCAAAGGTTTTGAAAGGGAAGAGATCAATAAGGAAAGTATACCTTAGTTTTCGAAAAACTGAGAAGGGAAGAGAAGTATAGATAGTTTTGAAAACTAGTAGTAGTTTTGGAAACAGTTTTACCCTAACTAACGACCATGCTAACTAAGGCTTCCTACAGTCAGGATGGCTCTGATACCAGCTCTGTGGGGACCCCGACTCATAAGTCATGATCACCGAATGCACGTGTATAGTGATCCCAGAGATCAATGCTCACTGAACACACATAAGCTGAATAACAAGAGTCTTACATCCATACATACCGTATTACACAAGTAGGACCATTATGGTCGAGTCTTGAGTATAACATCGCAGCGGAAATCTTAAATGCGATAACTTGGACCCACGCCATCTGCCTTAACCCTACAAGCATTACATTTGGGAAGCGTCCTAGCTCCCATGTTCGTCACCGGAGTATTGTTCATCATATCCTGATCTTTCATGCCTGGCCAATAAAATAACCAGTGGCAATCCAATGAGTACTTTGAATGTACTCGCAAGCAACCCATATTTTGGTTCAAGATACAACAATGCATGATATAGGTAAATTTTTGCGAAAGCTAGTTTTGAGTGCAATGACATGTTCAACAACTTGTAAGACATGCATCAGGAGAATTCAAGTAACCATGAGGACATGTTACGAGATATCAACATAAATAGAGAGGGCATCAACCCAACTCATTCATGTCAAGTCCTTGACTTGACCCAAGTAGATCTTCCCACTTATCCGCAGACACACACCTTTGGTTTGCAAAGCTCGGGCGTAGTTTAAGCAGCACCACCCAACTGTCCTTGACCGTGGACACGGCTATTCAATAGTTTTACACTCTGCAAAGGTTGCACACTTTACCCACAAGATCCGGGAACTTCCGTGTCATCCACGACCAGCGATACCTCAAGTACCGGGGTAAGCACCGATCACTACCTTTCCCTAGACGACACTAACAAGGAGTCCGCTCGTTGTTCCGTATCCTCACGATGTACATCATACGAGACTCACTCGAGATCGTAACATCTGAGAGGGGACACAACGGTGTATCCGGTGCCCTGTAAAGACAGTCATGGCCGCCCTACAGCACGACCCGTCCCGAGAGAGAGCACCAACTCTCCCTCGTAGTGTCTGGGCTCCAAGCTAGTATCGGCCTAGGTAATCAATAATGCCCTTTCCCATATAAGGGTAGAGTGGTTGCGCATGTAAGGTTGGGACAGTCGACAAATCTTAAATCTAATCCGTTTTCGAAAACAACACACACTTGCCTCAGTACACCACTTCGTCATCAAGTGGTTACCCATCTCATCATCTCCCTCCGGCATAAGTGGCACCCGACGGGGTTTTTGAAAATTCTTTTGAAAATGCTTTGACTCCTTCACCATGCATATACCCGTCCCTTTTTGCGTAGCATATACTTTAGCATCCTATCTACTCCCACCGACATAACCCTCATAAGAAGGTAGGGTCATGCACAATGCAAGTATCAACGAGGAAGTACGGTGGCAAACCATCGAAGTGGTTACCACCTCATCATGATTCCGTTGCAACAACAATATGGTGCTATATGACATGCATAAAAAGGGTTTCATAGACATGGTCAAAGGGCTGCTTGCCTGGTTCATCAGAGTCTTGAGATCTTATGGTCCTTCTCCAAGTACTCCGTCTACTTCGTCAACTAACGTCGAAACAACCATAATAAGCAACACAACAAGGCAGAAAATAAAAGTGCTCTAAAAATGTGAGTTGGACTTTTCTAGAATACCTCTGGTCATATGAGGAATGACCAAGGTGATTTCATTGGAAGTGGATCAATGGATATTTCTAAACATTTTGATATGACAGAATCAAGGGGTTTATGGATTTGCAAGAAGTGTACAGAAACATATTTTTGAAAAATGAGCAAAGGAACCCATTTAACAAAGGAAGATTTTAGAAGCATCTAGGAATTGGTTTCACTGGATTTGGAGTTCAAATGATTTCTCTATGAATTTGCAAAGTTGGCTATATATGAAGAAATAGACCATTATTTGAGGTGATACAGAAAGTATTAGTAAAAATGTTCAAAAACTAAGTTTTGAACTTATAGACATCTAGGACTTTGAATCATGGAATTTGGATAAAAAATGGGCTCTATGTGATTTTCTAAAGTTCATCATAGAAATGGAAAATGGGGTTTTAATAAATATTTCTGAAGAGAAAGTTTTTGGAAAAATGTGCAAATAGCACCATGTGATAGATCATGATTTGTGGATCCCCTAGAAATAGGAATCATCAAATTTGGAGTTGATTTGATTTATTTAAGTGCTATTGAAGTCTACTGGAAAAAAGAAAAAGGGGAATGGGGCTTTACCCTTATCATGCGCGCAAGGCGAGAGATAGGCAGCGGGCAGCCCGGCTGCTTTCGACATGTATGGGCTGTCGACGCAGGAGGCGTACTCGAAAATACGCCTTCCCGGCGAAAGCGTCGTGGGCAGAGCCCGTGTGCACTTAACGGCGAGGCCCTCTGTCTGTTCGTCCTCCACCTCCCGCACGGGTGCGACAGGAGACAGAGGAGGCTCTCGACGCTGGTCGCCGGCGCTATAGGGCGTCTCCGGCGATGCTCTGCCCACCGGCGTGCTCAGGGGACCCGGCCGCGTCCAACCGTGGGCGGCCTTGGCCGCCAGGCACTGGTCGAGCAAGGCGTCGATCACAAGTGACGAGGCTGACGGTGGTGATGCAGTTCGATGGAACAGCCATGGGGAGGAGGGGAGAAGCACGGGAGGGTCTCGCGGTGACGGTGGTGGCGCTCTAGTGCGGTCTAGAGGGAAGGAGGAGGAGAGATGGGCGCGAATTTTGGCGGAGTCCGGCGGCTCGGCTTCGGCCGTGGGGAGCGACGGGGGGATCGGGAAGAGGGTTGGATGGGTCAAGGGGCTTCTAGGAGGAAGAGGGGGCGAAGAGGATCCGGATGGAGGCCTGGGGCGGCTTTATATGGCGAAGGCCTCGGCTCACCGTGGGCTCATGCGCCGGCGAGCTCGTGCTCGTCGCTACGGGCCTCGGAATGGTGATGCGCCGTGTCTAAGGCGTTCGTGGGGGTGGACTACGCCCAGGGGGAGAAGAGAGGGAGCGGGGAACGCGGCAAAGCGGGTCCCCGCCGCGGCCAGCGACTGGCGCGCCCGGGCGGCGCTCTGTCCGCACGCGAGGAGAGCCGGAGAGGGAGAGAGAGGAGGGGGACAACAATGTAGCGTGCTACGTACGTCGAGGTGACCTCGGGGGACACGAGGGGGGATGCCCTAGGTGGCCGGAGGCGGTTGGAAGGGGGCGGCTACAGTGCGGGTGTGCACTGTAGCGCGCTCTGGAGCACGCCAATTGCATGCCAGGGCATGCCTTTGGCTTGTAGGGCGTGGCCACTTGTGTCTAGGTTGTTTAGGGAGGAGTAAACAAGTGGGTAGGGGCATTGGATGCCCTGGAGATCCACTGGAGTGAGGAGGGAGGTGCCACAGAGAGAGCAAGCGGCTGACCAGAGAGAGAACGTGGGGTATTACCCATCCAATAATTGAGCTGTGGACTTGCCATTGTTCTGGAGGTGAAAGGGTACTAGGAGGGGCTGTGGTAAAAGTTGAGCTCAAGGAGAATAGTGGAAGAGGCCAAAACTGGCATTTTGGTAAAGTGGCAGAAGGTGTTTGTTGTTGGTTTGGGCAAGAAAATTAATTCCACTTGCCATGAGAATTAACAGGATGGAATGGCACATAGAAGTAGGGTGTTCCACCAAGTTTGATCTCATTTGGGCAAAGTAGCCAATGTAACTTTGGTAAACCCTAGAAATCAGCAGAAATGACTTTGCCAAGATTTAGTCATGCAAATCTATTCTCCTTGATGCACCACTTTGTGCAGTGTCATCATTTGAGGTTATGAGCATGTCCACAAAAGTTGAGATCAAAAGGAGAAAGTTGCCAATGTAGAGTTGTTCAAATTTGGTTCTGGACAGGAAGGGTTTTGGGGCACTTTGATCAAGTTAACTGGTTCTCCAACTTGTTCCACTTGGTCTAGATGCATTATTAGACCATTTGAGCATGTTCACAAGGTTTGAGAACATTTGGACATGTTTGGCAGTGCAAAGTTGTTTAAACTTGAAAAAGGACAGAAGTGGTTTTGGGAGGGTTTCATGGGGTTATACTGTTCTCCATGACATGGTACTTGGCAAGATCCTCAAAAATGTCATATGTGAATTGTTAGAATTTTCTTGGATTTTTATGAAAATATTTCCTGTAGAAATATTTCAAATCCTTGAAATGAGCAGAAATGGTTTTGGGAGGTTTTGTCCAATATTTTGATCATGACCATGCGTTGAAACTCATATATATGGGCAATATATGTCCTATGAGTTTCCCAAAATTTTGTCAAATATTTTTAAAACAATAAAAATAATTTTTCCCTATTAAAGACCATTTCTGGCCTTAAGAAAAAGCTTTTAAATAAAATAGGAAAATAACTTTTAAAATTATATTTTTGTGGTTTCTGGGTATCCTATATCTAATAGGAGTCAAATATATTTTGGAAAGATTTTTACTGCCCTTAATTAAGTACTTGCGGTGCAAACCTCAATTCGAGGGTTTTGAAAAACTAATTTTGAAAATACTATTTGGCCAAATTATTTTTGTAAGAAATTATTTTTATGTCCTATACACATGGCATGATCATTGGGAAAGGTTTTTGGATCAAGGATATGAAGTATAGGAGTTGGGGGATTTATTTGATTTTTAGAGCACTTGCAAACAACACACGAAATCCAATCAAGGCAAGGTCCAAAACACTCAAAAGTTTTTGTCAAACCACATTTTATCATGATTTATTAGCTTAAGTGTTGTGGCATGAAAATCAGGGTGTGACAGAACCAATCATGGAGCGGTATACCTTGTGATCGAAGTCAATACCATTTTCATCAGTGCATAGATGGCCATTTGTGGGCATAGGAAGACACCTTTGCAATCTTGCATGCCGAATTTCTTCAGGACATCTTTGAGGTATTTCTCCTGAGATATGAATATGCCATTGTGTTGTTGACGAATTTTAAGACCTAAGAAGAATTTCAACTCTCCCATCATAGACATTTGATATTCTTCACTCATCATATAGGCAAATTCATCACTATAACGTTGGTCAGTACAGCCAAAGATAATATCATCAACATATATTTGGCACACAAACAGTTCACCATCATATGATTTAGTAAAGAGAGTAGGGTCGAGTGAACTTTGGTGTGAAGCCATTCTTCACGAAGAATTCCTTCAATGTATCATACCACGCCCGTGGAACTTGTTTGAGACCATCGAGGGCCTTGTTGAGTCACGAAGACTTTGTCGGGATTCTTTGGATCTTCAAAACCTGGGGGTTGAGCAACATGTACTTCTTCCTCAAGCTTACCATTGAGGAATGCACTTTTCACATCCATTTGATATAAAGTGATATTGTGATGGTTAACATAGGCGAGTAATATGCGAATAGACTCAAGTCTAGCAACAGGTGCAAAAGTTCCATCGAAATCAATTCCTTCAACCTGTGTGTAGCCTTGAGCTACAAGTCGTGCCTTATTCCTCACCACAAGGCCAATTTCATCTTGCTTGTTGCGGTAGATCCACTTTGTGCCAATGATATTATGTTTGCGAGGATCTGGACGTTTGACGGTTCCCAAACATTGTTGAGCTCGAATCGATGTAATTCTTCTTGCATGGCCTGAATCCACTCGGGCTCGAAATGCTTCATCTACCTTAGTGGGCTCTGTGATAGAGACAAAAGCATAGTGCCCACAAAAGTTAGATAAATGTGAAGCTTTTGAGCGTGTGAGAGGACCTGGCGCTTCAATGTCATCGATGATTTTGTCAATTTGTACTTCTTTTGCCACGCGAGGATGAGCTGGTTGTCGTCGAGGAATTTGATCATTTTCCTCAGCACCATTGTCTTCAGCATTATCTTCAGGTGCATCAGCTCGACATTCTTCACGTCTTTGGAATGAATTCTTCACTGATTCTTCAATAGGAATGACATCCTCGGTTGCCTTGAACTTGATAGATTCCTCAGGTGCTGGTTCATCTAACACAGAAGGTAGGTGCTCTCTTTGCGAGCCATTAGTTTCATCGAACCGCACATCTACAGTGTCAACAATCTTGTGAAGAGCGATGTTGAAGACTACTGTAGGTGTGCGAGTCCTTTCCGTAACCAAGCATAAAACCTTCATGTGCTTTCGGTGCAAATTTAGAATTGTGATGAGGATCTCTAATCCAGCATTTAGCAAGAAGACTTTGAAATAACTCACATTGGTTTTCTTGTCGTTGAGGAGTTCATAGGTAGTCTTCTTGAAGAATTTGTGAAGATATACTGTTGATGATGTGGCACGCAGTATCAATTGCATCAATCCAAAAAGCGACTAGGCGTTTTGTATTCATCAAGCATAGTGCGAGCCATCTCAACGAGAGTTCTGTTCTTGCGCTCCACGGCGCCATTCTGAGAGGAGTATAGGGAGCAGATAACTCATGAGTAATACCAAGTTCATCAAGATAGGCATCAAGACCGAATTCTTGAACTCGGTTCCATTGTCACTCTGATGTGTGCGATCTTCACACCAAAGTTAGTTGAAGCCCTCGAGGAAAATCGTTTGAAGACTTCACGCACTTCATTTTTGTAAGTAACAATGTGTACCCCTGTGTAACGAGAGTAATCATCAACAATAACAAAGCCATATAGAGATGCGTCATTAGTGACGGTGAGTAATGATTAGGACCAAAGAGGTCCATGTGAAGCAATTCGAAGGACGAGTAGTGGTCATGATAGTCTTATTTGGATGCTTGGCCTTGGTCATTTTTCCAGCTTCACAAGCTCCACACAAGTGATCCTTGAGGAATTTGACATTCTCAATGCCAATGACATGCTTCTTCTTTGCAAGCGTGTTCAAGTTCCTCATGCCTGCGTGACCAAGTCGCCGATGCCATAGCCTTATACGAAGCTTTTGCAAGTAGACACACGGCTGGTTGTGGTCCTGTAGAGAAATCAACAATATACAAGTCTCCTCTCCTAAAGCCTTCGAAGACTTTGGAATTGTCAACTTCCATAATCACAACACAACGATACTTGCCAAAGATAACAACCATATCAAGATCACAAAGCATTGAGATCGACATGAGGTTGTATCCTAAGGACTCAACAAGCATGACTTTGTCCATGTGTATGTCCTTAGAGATCGCAACCTTACCAAGACCCAATACCTGACTTTTGCCTTTGTCGGCCAAAGATGATATGCTTCAGATGTGACGGTGATAAGGGAGCATCCATCAATAGATTCTTGTCACCAGTCATGTGATTTGTACATCCACTATCGAGAACCCACTCAGTGGCTTTGGGTTGATCATCCTGCAGATAAATTAGTACAACTTACGATCTCATATACTTCATCAGTGAAGAATATGATATCAAGTTCATCAGATGAATTTCATCAGGGTAGTATAACAGATAAGTAGTATGAGGACGTGTGAAATGAAAGTTCATTTCATCATGATTAGCCTGCGTCCTTCAGGCATTTTTGTCGGGCCCCAAGAAATTCTTGAGACGTTTAAAACACGCCCGAGACCTGACCTAATAGAAGAAGTTAGTTCTTTTCTTCACCACCCACATCTGAAGGGGTGGCAAAGAGTTCATCACTCTGCGAGCACCATATGAGAATGGTGGCATAGAGGCCATTCCATTTCGTTTCACATAAGAGGGGTTAGGGTAAGCATATGAATAAGCGGAGAAATTCTTGAGGACTTATGAACATATTGGTTTGAAGAATAATGCACATATTCATAGCCCTTAGCTCTACCCTGTGAAAGCGAGTTATTATACGATGATAATCATATGAGGACTTTGATCCTTTTGAGGAATTTAATCCACGTGAGGAATTTGGTCCGTATGAGGACTTGGATCCATATGAAGAATTTGATCTGGGGTTCCTATTCTTCACAGGTGGTGTCATGAAGACATTCACCTGAAGACTTTCAAGGCACTTCTTGGGAACCCAGATTTTCTTCATAGGGGAACCGTTCCTGCAGTTAGTGCCCACATATCTAGCAAATACTTCACCATTCTGATTTTTGAACAGTTTATAGTTGGAGTCAAATGACTCATCAGAAGAATGAGGAGATTCGCATGTAAAGCCAGATAAGTTAGATGGATCAACTGGAGGTCCCTTTGCAGCAACCCATGAGGTTTTGGGATCCTGCTCAGGCTTCCAATATGTTCCATCAGCATTGAGTTTCCTCTCAAAGGCAATACCCTCTTTCCTAGGGTTCTGTTGAGGATCTGCTTTTAAGCACATCACAAAGAGTCTGATGCCCTTTGAGGCTTTTGTACATGCCTGTCATATACAGATTCCTTCAGCCCTGCATCGTCGGTGATACTAGCAGTGTCCTCGGATGAGGAATTAGTGATAGCGAGGCAGGTGAAGAATTTGTAACAGTTGAAGCATTTGAACATTGGTGAAGAATTAGCGATTCACGTTCAATGCACTTTAAGCATGGAGGAACAAATTCTTCACGAGAAGCGCTGATTTGTTGAGCAAGTAATGAATCGCGCTCATACGAAGATCTTCATAATTCACTCTTAGCTTCTCAAGATCTTGCTTTCTTTGAAGAAATTCATAAGAAAGTTTCTCATGATCGAGATAAGAGAGTGTTATGATGACCTTGAAGGCTGTCAAACCTAGGCTGAAGTCTCTGAAGATTTTCGATCGGGGCTTTAGTGCGATCCATTTCTTCACCTAACATATCATCACTCTTATCTAGCATGTTTTGAACCTTTTCCAAGGCATGTTGTTGTTTGGTGGCAATGCAAACAAGTTTGGTATGTCTAGGTTCATTGTCATCATCGAGATCCATCATCATCGATTCACGATCACTAAATTCAGATGAGGAACATTCGGTTACCTCGACACCCTTTGCCATGAGACATGATCTTTGAAGATGATGATTACGGTTCGGAAGTCATCGTTTTGAGAGATTCCTTGAAGTCCTCAAACCAGGGATCATGACGGGTTCGATGACCTTCATAGGCGTCGGAGATTCGGTCCCAGATAAGCCGCATTGCAAAGATGCACAATGCGCCTGAATTCATCTCTAGATAGGCGAGAACAGATGATATCCTTCGCCATGATATCAAGGCGAGTGTACTTACGAATATCATCTGCGTTCGCCGTTTGCATAGATCGATAAGACCAATTTCGATTGACGGTCCACATTTCGCTGTCCATTGCCATGAGGCGCTTCCTCATCATGGCCTTCCACTTGGGATAATCATGACCATCAAAGATAGGGCACGTCACTTTCTTCATACCTGCGGTCGACATAACTAAAACTCCAGGTGGTTAAACCAAAATCACACAGAACAAGGGAGTACCTTGCTGTGATACCAATTGAAAGTGCGTTATATCGACTAGAGGGGGGGTGAATAGGCGATTTTTATGAATTCTTCACTGAGGAATTTGCCGGTGAGGAAATTCCTTAGAGAAGAACTACTTGCAGCGAAATAAGTACTCAGAAGTAAGCATAAGAGAATGCGGGCATGGTCATCATGATTAAATGAAGACAAACAAAGAGTACAGAAAGCGTAAACACAGGATAGCACAAGATGAAGACAAAGCGGTGAAGAAATTGAGCGAGGAAATTGAGAAAGTCTTCAGTCAAAGTCTTCAAACACAGATATGAACAAACACTCAACACAATAATGAGGAAATGAAAGGGTTGAGGAAATAGAACCAGTAAGGTTGGTGAAGACAATGATTTGGTAGACCAGTTCCAACTGTTGTCTCAGTTATGCGTCTGGTTGGAGCGGTTGAGTATTTAAACTTCGAGGACACACAGTCCGGACACCCGATCGTGAGCACGCAGCTCGGGACACCAAGTCCTCACCGTATTCTCCTTGAACTAAGGTCACACGGACCTTGTCCAATCACTCGTGGTAAGTCTTGAGCGACTTCCAAACCTTCACAGACTTGGTCACTCGGTGATCCACAATTCCTCTTGGATGCTCTAGACCATGACGCCTAACCGTCTGGAAGAAGCACAGTCTTCAAAGGTAACAAGCGTCGGATCCACGCAGGATCAATCTCTTCAGTGATGCTCAATCACTTTGGGTTTGTAGGGGTTTGGTTTTGGGTTTTTCCTCACTCGATGATTTTCGCTCAAAGTCCTTAGAGGATGGGTTGCTCTCAAATGACAATTGTCAAGTTCTCTCAGAGCAGCCAACCAGCTAGTGGTTGTAGGGGCGACTATTTATAGCCTAGGGAGCAGCCCGACATGTTAAGACATAAATGCCCTTCAATGATATGACCGTTAGGTGGATAAGATATTTTGGGGCAGGTGGCGGCATAACCTGACAACGGTCGGAAATTTGAATCTCAAATTCCTCGGGGATATCATGTTCCTCACTTTGTGTAGGCAATCCGCCTTTGGCGAATTCCTAACTCCTCGGTCGAACAAATTCCTCGTGAATAGAAGAACTTCGTCTCACATCCTTTGAAGAAATTGGTGAAGCGTATGAGATTTCCAAAGGCTTCACTCGAAGGGATTGGTAGGTGTAGGATTTTGAGTTGAGCATCACATGGAAATTTTTCCTTAGTATTTCCTCGACCCCCTTTAACGAGACGGTGTTTCCTATGACTCAAGAAAGAGAAAATGAAACTACGAAAACAAAAGTCTTCACGCTTCATGTTCATCAAATGAATACCAAGTCTTCAAGGTCACACCAATTTCTTCACTTTCAAAGTCTTGAAAGTCTTCAAAATATCAAAGTCTTGATCGAAGAACTTCATTTTTAGGGGTCGACTTTCTCTGTGAATATCAAACTCCTCATAGACTTATAGACCTGTGTACACTCACAAACGCATTAGTTCCTTAACCTATAAGTCTTCAATACACCAAAATCACTAAGGGGCACTAGATGCACGTACACTCGGTGGAAGGAACTTGACCTTGGGCATCACTTGGTGGATCACTGTCGGTGTCAAAACCGGCGGATCTCGGGTAGGGGGTCTCGAACTATGCGTCTAAGGTCAATGGTGACAAGAGACGGGGGACACGATGTTTACCTAGGTTCGGGCCCTCTCTATGGAGGTAATACCCTACTTCCTGCTTGATTGATCTTGATGAATATGAGTATTACAAGAGTTGATCTACCACGAGATCGTAATGGCTAAAACCCTAGAAGTCTAGCCTGTATGACTATGATTATGATTGTCCCCATCCGGACCGGAGGGGACTAGGGTTGTACAAAGTCGGTTACAGAGAAAGGAATCTTCATATTTGGACGCCAAGCTTGCCTTCCACACCAAGGAGAGTCCCATCCGGACACGGGTAGAGTCTTCGGTCTTCGTATCTTCACAGCCCATCAGTCCGGCCCATGTCCAACAGGCCGGACGCCCGAGGACCCCTTAGTCCAGGACTCCCTCATTAGCCCATGAATCAGGCTTCAATGACGAGGTGTCCGACGCGCAGATTGTCTTCGACATTGCAAGGCGGGTTCCCTTCTTCAAAATAGTATTCGGACGCAAAGAATGTATCCAGATCTATAACATTAGCACCACACACAACTGCAGAGAGTATAATATTCCACGAGTCCAATCCGTTGACAACTTTTTGTAATGTGACATCACATCTGCCCGGTTATTATTTCGAACCATTTTCGTCTGCCGTTCCACGTTTCGAGACGCGGTTTTCATTGGCACGTCTTGTCGAAGCAGAGATCGTGTCCCCTTTTTGCGGGATCCTCATCAATACGGACGTGGGTATCCAACCATGTCGTTTGCATAGCCCTTGGGAATAGGCGAGTTTTAAGGTGAGTGGGGAGGCGTTTGATATTCACTGCCTTTATAAGGAGATAAGGACTTCCTTCTTTCCCCCACGCCTTCTCTCCTTCTCTGCCCTTCCATTCTTGAGCTCCAGCGCCCAAGTTCTCATCTTTTCCGCCTCAAGCAAGCACTCAACCATGTCCGGATCTGGAGGGCAAGGCAAGTGGATGGCCTCCTCCTTTAAGGAGAAGGACATCGCCGAGCTTCGGGAGGCCGGATATCTGGCGAAAGAAATCGCCCACCGGCTTCCGGCCAAGGGGCAAGTTGTTGCCACACCGAAGCCCAACGAGAGGGTGGTGTTCATCCCTCATTTCGTCTGTGGGTTAGGGCTTCCACTCCATCCTTTCTTCCATGGACTGATATTCTACTACGGGCTAGATTTCCATGATCTATTCCCGAACTCCTTCCTCAACATCTCGGCATTTATTGTCGTGTGTGAGGCCTTCCTCCGCATTCCTCCCCACTTCAGACTATGGCTCAAGATCTTCAACATGAAGCCGAAGGTGGTGGATGGCCAACACGCGGAGTGCGGGGGTGCCATGGTGAGCAAGATGCCCAATGTCACATGGCCCAAAGGTACGTTTGTGGAGACGGTCAAGGAGTGGCAGATGTCGGATGTGGGGTTCCGGCAAACCCTTAAGGTTCGAACACTGGGGTGCGCGCGAAGTCTTTTCCTCATACCGATCTACGCCCTAGCTCGCTAAGATCTCGCGGACAAACTCGACGAACTCGCAACACATAAAGACACGGGGTTTATACTGGTTCGGGCCACCGTTGTGGTGTAATACCCTACTCCAGTGTGGTGGTGGTGGATTGCCTCTTGGGCTGATGATGAACAGTACAAGGGAAGAACAGCCTCCTGAGGTTGAGGTGTTCTTGTGAGTAGGCTCTCGATCGGGTTCGATCAAGCTAAGATCAGATGCCTCTGCTATGGTGGCTAGCTCTACTTATATAGGCCCTGGTCCTCTTCCCAAATATCAAGCGGGAAGGAAGCCAACAACAGCGGGCAAATTTGAAGGGGGGCAGCTAGTACAAGCTATCCTGACAAAAGTGGTCTTTGCCTGCAAAAAGCTCTGGTGGTGATGCCGTCTTGGGCTCCACGACGACCTCTGTCTTGCCGTCCTCCTGGTCTTGGTCTCGTTGCACCAACATAGCAACCTTTGCCTGATGCCTCGGTACTCTTCGCCTGCGCTGGCCTCCTTAGCACCAAAGAGGAAATAAGGATCTTGTATTTGGCGCTCAAGTGCCGTTCGTCATGGCTCACGTCACGAGAGCCTCGCGAGGTTTTCCCCGCCTTGACATCTCCGCTCCTCGTGAGCCTGCCTGGCTAGGCTACTCCTGAGGAGGTCTTACGTCGTCCGCCTCGCGAGGCTTGGACCCTCGCGAGGGTCTTGGATGCCTTGTTAATGAAGATGGGTCGTACGGCCTGCTACCTTAGCCACGCCGTGGGCCGCAGGCAGGCAAGTATGGGGACCCCCATTCCCAGAGCACCGACAGTAGCCCCCGGGCCCAAGGTGCGCTCGGGCTTGGCTTCGCGGCGAAGCCAAGGGCCAAGTTCGGAGCACTGCGGGCCCCAAAGCCTGCGGCCTTGGTTGACGCATGACGGTTGATTGGATGTGGGCGTCTCCGCTTCCCCACGCTGCCTCGGCAACTGCACGACTTGACAAGTCCCTGGTCCTTCCTCCTTGCTCTACTGCTAACAGCAATGGCGCCCATCAGAAGGTTTTTGTCGGTGTTCTGGGAACGGGGGTCCCCAGACTTGCCTGCCTGCGGCCTGCGGCGTGGCTCAAAGGAGGCCCAGGACAGCCCATCTTCATCAACACAAGCTCAAGACCCTCGCGAGGGGCCAAGCCTCATGGGCGGACGACAAGGAGCTTCCTCGAGCACGGCCTCGTCGGTGGCTCACGAGGAGGCGGAGAGTTCAAGGCAGTGGTACCTCGAAGGTGCCCATGGCATAAGCCATGACGACCAAGGGCGCTAGTCGGGCGCCCGGCCAGCTGGCGTCCTCCTTTCCTCTTTGGTGCAAAGGGAGCAAGCGCAGCGAGGGCATCAAGCAAAGGCATCCGTTTGATTGCAACAAGACCAAGACCAGCCCAACGGCTGGAAGGGAGTCATCGTGGAGCCCAAGCAGGCGTCATCACCAGAGCCTTTGGCAGGCGAGGACCAACTTTAGTCAGGATAAGTGTACCCGTTGTTCCCCCTTCAAAATGGCCAATTGTTGGCGCCCTTCCCGCTCAATATTTGGGAAGAGGCCCAGGGCCTTCGTCTATATAAGTAGAGCTAGCCACCATAGTAGAGAGAGATCCGGCATTCGGAATCCAGAGAGAGAGAGAGAGATAGATGCCCGATCCTCAAGCTAGAGTGACGGGACACCACCTAGCAGTTCATCACACCCACCAAGAACAGACCCTCGCGAGGCTGTTCTTCCCTGTACTGTTCTTCATCAGCCCAAGAGGCAATCCACCACACCACAAACTAGAGTAGGGTATTACACCTAGCGGTGGCCCGAACTAGTATAAATCTCGTGTCTCTTGTGCTGTTCTTTCGAGTAGTTTAGGTCCCTGCGATTCGGCGAGGTACGAGACGGTGTAGGGTTGGATCTCCGCGCGCACCCCAGAGTTCGAACCTTAAGGGTCTGCCGGAACCCGAAATCCGACATTTGGCGTGCCAGGTAGGGGTGCGCCGGAATGTGCCTTTCGTCGCCTCGTTCTTCCCCGACCACAGCAACCATGTCTGACGCCCGTCGGGCCCGTGCCGGGCGCCGAGCCGCCCTCGCTTCCCATGTCGCCCAGACAACTCCCGTTGGCGGGCGCCCTCGACGTTCCCCGTCACCTGCCGTCAACACCGCCATCGGCCCGGCGGGCCAGGCGTGCATCTCGCCCTGCGCTCCTCGGCGACCTCATGGGAGGAGACGCGCGGCCCCCTTGTAACTCGCCCCCTCGCACCGGCTCCCCCACTCGTCGCGGCCCTCCTCGGCGGCTCGCAGGCGCCGCCTTCCAGCCGCCATGTCAAGACATTCGTCCGCCGGGTCGGCGCCGCCTCCACGCGGCCGGGGGCTCCCTCAGGCCGGGCAGAGTCGTCGGCCGGGCTGACCTTCAACTCTCAAGACCACCCCACCAACTCGTCCGGCTCGGGTGCGCTCCCCCTGCTCTGCACACCCACCATTTGCCAGGTCGCCGTCACCAGGACCCTCATCGACGGCGGCGCCGGCCTAACGTACTCTCAGTCGAGGCCTTCAACCTCCTCTGCATACCAGGGGAGGCGGCTGCTGCCCGGCCGGCCTTTTGAGGCGTGGGAGGAGGTCATCCAACTCTTTGGGGCAAATCCGGCTTCCGGTGACCTTCGGCACCTACGACAACTTCCGCAGGAACTGGTCGACTTCGACGCCGCCCCATCGGCCTCCCCTACAATGCCATCCTTGGCTATCCAGCGTTAGCCAAATTCATGGCATAACTCACCCGGGTACAACCTCATGTAGATGCACAGGAGCGGTGGGCGTCCTCGCGTGCTGGGGATCACGAAGGTGCGCTACGGGCGCTCAGGCTCACCCTCAAGACGGCGGCCGCAGCACAGCCCGCTGATGCGGAAGCCCCCGAGCCTAAGGGGGCTGCGCCGACCGAGAAGAAGCAGTTGTTCACTCAAGACAAGGCGGAGACCAAGCAGATACCTGTCGATGAGGACGGGTCCACAAACGCCACCTTCACCATAGGCGCCAACCTTGAGCCAGAACAGGAGGAGGCCCTTGTCAAGTTCCTGCGTGCGAACAAGAAGGTGTTCGCCTGGGAGCCCGATCAGCTTGTCGGTGTTCAGGAGCAGGGGTCCCAGGACTTGCACACTGCGGCTGCTGGCGTGGCTCAAAGGAGGCCCAGGGGCGGCCCATCTTCATCAACACAAGCTCAAGACCCTCGCGAGGCCGAGCCTCATGGGCGGACGACCAAGAGCTTCCTCGGTAGCGGCCTCGTCGGGCTGGCTCATGAGGAGGCGGAGAGCTCAAGGCGGGGTACCTCGCGAGGTGCCCGTGGACGCAAGCCATGGCGACCAAGAGGCGCCCGATCGAGGCGCCAGCCCGTCTGGCGTCCTCCTTTCTTCTTTGGTGCAAAGGGGCAAGCGCGAGCAAGGGCATCAAGCAAAGGCATCCGTTTGATTGCAACAAGACCAAGACCAGCCCCAACGGCTGGAATGCGATCATCGTGGAGCCCAAGCAGGCGTCATCACCGAGCCTTTGGCGGCGAGGACCAACTTTAGTCAGGATAAGTGTACCCGCTGTTCCCCTTCAAAATGGCCAATTGTTGGCGCCCTCCCCGCTCAATATTTGGGAAGAGGCCCAGGGCCTTCGCCTATAAATAGGGGTAGCCACACTCACAGAGGAAAAGAACGAAGGACGAACAGATCGAGCATTCGGAATCCAGAGAGAGAGAGAGAAACCCGTTCCTCAAGCTAGAGCGACGGGGCACCACTTAGCAGTTCATCACACCCACCAAGAACAGACCCTCGTGAGGCTGTTCTTCCTATCTTATTCTTCAGCCCCTGCAGAGGCAATCCACACACCACAAACTAGAGTAGGGTATTACACCACAAGCGGTGGCCCGAACTAGTATAAATCTTCGTCTCTTGTGTTGTTCTTGTTAGTAGTTTAGGTCCCTGCGATTCGGCGAGGAGCGAGGCGGTGGAGGGTTGGATCCCGTCGCACCCGAGTTCGAACCTTAAGGGTCTGCGGAACCCGTGATCCGACATTTGGCGCGCCCGGTAAGTGCGCGGAATCTGCCTTCGTCGACTTGTTCTTCCCGACCACCGCCACCATGTCGGCGCTCGTCGGGCTCGCGTCAGCGCCGAGCCACCCTCGCTTCCCGTCCCCAGACGGCTCCGTCGGCCGGGACGTCCTCGTCGTCGCCGTCACCGGCTATCAACACCGCCACCGGCCCGGCGAAACGAGCAACAAGCGTCGTCCCAGCACCTGGCCCACGAGGCAGACGGCCGCACCGCCACGCCCGTTCACCCCGCTGGTTCTTTCGCCGCGCGCTTCAGCAGCTGCCATGGAGGCCCGAGCTGCACTCATTGCGACCAACGAGCAATGCACTACCGCCCGTCGGCAGCGTCTCACGAAGAATGGCTCGACCGCGTTGCCGAGCTTCGTCCGCTGCGGAGGCGACCCAGCGCCCGTCCGCTTCGGCCAAGACCGCACCCGCCCGCGCTGGCGATGAAGCTCCGGGCGCCTCGGCCGCCTCCTCCTCAAGGCGGCACCACAGCCCCAAAGCGCGGCCCTGGCGGAACCCGCTCAGCGCCGGGCGCGGCAAGAGCAGAGCTGCCAAGAAGTTCCTCGCCCACAAGAAGCTGCCCGGCGCTCCCGCTCCAAAGACGTCAAGACCTGCGCTGCTCTACCCGTGGCGCTGGGAGGCCTGCAAGACCAAGCTCTCTGCCGTCCGAGGCCCTCGCGGCCACGGCGGGCTGCCGCGCCTTCACCACTGAGCTGCGCGGCGTCGCGTGGCCCGCCAAGTTCAAGCCAGACCTGCCCCACGCTACGACGGCACGGCAGACCCTACGGAGTTCCTCAAGCTCTATGAGCTGGGCATCGAGGCTGCCAACGGAGATGAAAAGGTCATGGCGAACTGGTTTCCCATGGCGCTCAAGGACGGAGCCCGCACCTGGCTCCTGAATATGGCCCCAGGCACGATCTCTTCCTGGGCCGAGATGCGCACCCGCTTCATCGCCAACTTCCAAGGTACTCACGGCCGTCCACCCTCCGTGAGCGACATGCGCAGAATCAAGCAGCAGCCAGGGGAAACCCTGCAAAAGTACATCCAGTGCTTCAACAACGCGCGCCTCAAGATCCCCAGGGTGACGGAGGAGGCCAACATCTCTGCCTTCTCTGACGGCGTGCGCGACGTCAAGATGAAGGAGGAGCTGGCGATGCATGAAGATCTGTGCACCTCCACAGGCTGTTCAACTTGGCGACCAAGTGCGCGGGGCTGAGGAGGCGCCTCTCCCTCCTCGAGCTGCTGCCGCGGATCGAAGAGAAGAAGTCCAAGGCCAAGGGCGTAAAGCGCCAAGGGGGCTGCCGTACTCATGGCCGAACCGGACACCAAGCGGGGCAGAGATCAGCCGAGTCTTCCAAGGGCACCCGATGCTGCGTGTACCACGACCTCCACACCCACAACACCAATGAATGTCAAGAGCTCCGGGCCGTGCCTTGAAGAAAGGGTCGGCAGACGCCTGGCGCAGCCGACCGGGGCTCTGACCGAGGAGGAGGAAGAAATGCAGGACGCTGGGAAGACCGCGGCCCGCGCCAAGGGTGGCGCGACCAACCTCGCGAGGACCGCTGGCAAGACCCACCACGCGAGGGAGGCTGGAGGGATCAGCCTCGTGAGGATCGCCCGCAAGGGAACGCAGACCTCCCTCCGCTGCCGCCGCCACCAAGGAGAGTCGAAGACCGTCATCAGGACGAGGGGGCTGGGGGCTTCCAGGAAGCGCGCGCGATCGCTTTGCATCTGGGCGGAGCCCAAGCCCCACCTCCGCCGCATCTTCAAGCAGTTCGCCCGTGAAGTGAATGCAGTCCTCCCCAAGCTTGAGTCCACGCGCCCTCTCAGGCGGTCGGCGTGCGCCATCACGTTCAGCTCAGCGGATCAGCTCAAGTGCGCAGCCACAGCCGGAGTTCTCCCAATGCTTTGCTCCCCAATCATCAGCAACGTGCTGGTCACCAAGACCCTCATCGACGGCGGAGCAGGGCTCAACGTCCTGTCCATGGAGACCTTCAACAATCTTCAAGTGCCCTACAACCACCTTCAGCCAACCAAGCCCTTCTCCGGAGTCACCGACGGCTCCACGGTCCCGATCGGGCAGGTCCACCTTCCTGTCACCTTCGGGGCCCGCGATAACTACCACACCGAGCTCATCGACTTGGCGTCGCCCACATTACTTTGCCGTACAACGCCATCCTCGGGTACCCGGTGTTGGCCAAGTTCATGGCCGTGACCCACCATGGCTACAACATCCTCAAGATGCCGAGGAAGCGGCGGGGGTCATCATGGTGCCTGTGAAGAGAGAGATGCAGTGTGCTCCTTGAGCGAAGCTTTTCGAGCCGCATCATTTGGAAGACCTGCACCACGTGGCGGGGCGCCTCCCGAGGCAGCACCCAAGAAGAAGAAGACATCGACCGGCCCGGATCATCAAGAGACAGGCCCCTCAGGGCCCGCGCCGGGCCAGGGGGAGCCTCCTTCCATCGCATAGGAAAGCGCGCCCGGTGCCCTCCTCAGGCAGGGCTCGGGGCTCTCCTGGAGGGCCACCGACCTCGCCAAGGTCTCGAGGGAGGCGCTTGGGCACCACGTGGAGGCGTGTTTGAAGCACGCTTCCATAGCGGGAGCAAGACCAGGAGGACCAGAACCCCCGAGAGTTCATCGCCAAGGCCATTCAGGAGTTCTGAGGTCAAGGGTCATGAGGGGCAGCCGCCACCTACCCGCTGTGGCCCCCCATCCAGGCGAGGATGGTGGGCTGCGCGTCTGCATCGACATACCAGGGCTCAACCGAGCCGCGGCTCAAGAGCGCCTCTGGCCCTCGTGAGTGAGACGTTGCGAGGGCCCGCCCCACAGCTACGTACGCATGCCTTATGGCCTGCCAAACGCGGCTGCTGCACACCAGCGTCTCATGAGGACCATCTTGTGGGCTCAAGAGGTCAGGCACGCCGCAGCCCTGGCGGAGATGGAGATGGCCCGTGAGGGGCCGCCCGGCGCCTCCGGGCCTCCCGAGGCCCTGAGCACAGGGGCTCGTGGAGGATCGGCTCCCGCAGCCCACCGAGTCTGCTACATCAACAGCCCTTCATCCCCAACATCACGGGTGACATCTTCAAGTTTTATTTCCGGTGGGGCGCCTTGAGCCGCATTATTCCCAGGACGCGTGGGTCCGTCCCTGCGGCATGTATCCCTTTTATTTCATGTCCTTAGCCTACCGTGTTGGGGGCGCCCCTCGGGCTGCATCATCCCCAAGCCGCTCGGGCCAGTCCCAGCGGCATGTATCCTTCATGCGTTTTCCTTAGGATTATGCTCCACCATGCTTGTTATTTGGTGCCTTCTCCTGGGTGGCAAAATCTTGCACGTTAAAGGGGGGGTGCCTGAGCATCGCGACTCAGGGCTCCTACCGGCTCTCCGGCCCTCACCCTCTGGTCTTGTCCATGGCATCGCGACCTGGCTTGCCAGCGACAGTAGAGACTAGCCCGAGAGCCGGGACCCGAGGGGCGAGTTTCGTCATCCAATCCAACTTAGCGTTAAAGGGGGTGCACGAGCATCGCGAGTCAGGGCTCCTACCGGCTCTCCGGCCCTCACCCTCTGGTCTTGTCCATGGCATCGTGACCTGGCTTGCCAGCGATGGTAGAGACCAGCCCGAGAGCCGGGACCCGAGGACGTGGAGTTGTTGCCTCCGACCCAGCTTGCGCGTTAAAGGGGGTGCACGAGCATCGCGACTCGGGGCTCCTACCGGCTCTCCGGCCCTCACCCTATGGTCTTGTCCATGGCATCGCGACTGGCTTGCCGGCTGACGGTGAGAGACCAGCCCGAGCGGGACCCGAGGGCGTAGAGTTGTGTCATCTAATCCAGCTTAGCGTTAAAGGGGTGCCCGAGCATCGCGACTCGGGGCTCCTACCGGCTCTCGGCCCTCACCCTCTGGTCTTGTCCATGGCATCGCGACACAGCTTGCCGGTGACGGTGAGAGACCAGCCGAGAGCCAGGACCCAAAGGCGAGAGCACCGGCATCTAGCCATTTTTGCGAGAACTCACTCGAAGATAAGGCCCGAGCCAGCGCAACCCGCCTTGAGGTAGGGCCTCGTGGAGTCCAGCGCTGGCTCACGGGTGCCCAGATACACCTCGTCTAGCCCTACCGTACCAGCCACGTGTCGGGGTGGGTCAGAGCACGCCCGGGGCTCCTCCCGGGGGGAGCCCCCTCCACGTTCCAGTGGAAGCACCATGCTCCTTGGTGGCGACCTTTGCCGAGGCGGCTATGCCCAGACGCATGCAGAAGCGCTTATGCTCCGCTGGTGATAAACAAGCGAGGGTGGCCTCCGGGTCACGTCAACCTCGGGAGCCCGAGCTCGGTGTCCGGCCTCGTCGCAACGCCTTCCTCTCGGGAGTGCCTTGCGAGGATGGGCACGGGGCTGCGCCTTAGTCACGCCAGATGCACGCCACCCAGCCAGGCCCCTCGGGCCTGGTTCGTCAGACGCCACTCCCAGGCGGAGCCAAGGTACGCATGCCGCTTTGAGCGTCAAGGGGACTCCTGAGCATCGCGACTCAGGGAGCCCTAACTGGTCACGTAGCCCCTCACCCCTTAGTTCCGAAGGCTAACTTGGCGGTTGGGGTATCGCGCGGGGCGGGCTCTGCGAGACGTAGAAACGGTGGATCCGCCCGTGCCTCACCTCCCTACTTGCTGTTAAATGCGCCAAGGGGACTCTGAGCATCGCGACTCGAGAGCCTAACTTGTCACGTAGCCCCTCACCCCTTGGTCCCGTCCTGGTTTCGGTCGGGGCTAGCAGCGGCCGAGGTATCATGAGGCAGACTCTGCGGCGTAGAACATAAGCAAGTAGGAAGCACAAATTTCAAGGAATTCAAAAGCAAATATTACAGTCCACACTGTTATCGCAGTACCAAGCATAAGTTTAAACGCCTCCCGAGGCATGATACATGTGCAGGAATTACAAGCAAGGCAGAGCCGCGTGAGTCACTTGTCGGTGGTGGAGCAGCGCGGAGTGGGCGCGCCTCGTGGAAGCAGCAGGGCGAGCGCCTCGCCCGGCTTGGTGCTGAAGGCACAGAACTTCCCCAGAGCCTCCGCGCGACCCTTCACAGCCTCGGCAGCGGCAGCTGCGTGCTCGCCACTCGCCCGGCTCAATGAGGCTGTCCATGTCGGCTATTTGGGGTCGCGAAGATAGATGTGGGTGAGGATCCGCGTCGCTGCCGCAGAAGACAAGACCAGCGCCTCGGCCTCGGCCGTGGGGCCAAGACCAAGGAGACGTCTTCAAGAGCGCGGATCGGGAAGGAAGCAGCTTGGCGGGCCGTCCTCCGCACCCGCCCGATGGGCTCTCGAACGGCTGTCATAAAGCTCCCTCGGCAGACGCGAGCCTTCACCTCCATATCCATGAAGGCCACGCGGTCTTCAGCGAACCAGCGCCTTGGCGTCCAGCTCGACCTTCCTCGCCTCGGTTCCCTTTAACGCGTCAAAGGCGGTCGCGGAGTTTCTTGACTTGGCCTCCGGTCCTTGATGGCCGCCTCGCGAGCCTTCATGCCTTCCTCCTGCTCCTGGCGGAGGCGAGCCTCCTCGGTGAGCTGGTTCTGCAAGCCCTTCAGCTCGCCCCCCAGTGTCTCGCAGCGACCTCGGATGCTGTCTGCCTCCCCCAGGGCAGCATCGCGGGCTACCTTCGCCTCGCGAACAGCCTGCTTCTCCTCGCCACAGCCGCTGGCTCGGACCAGCGCTACCAAATCGAAAGGCTGGCCACGAGTCTAGCTGCAGAGGCTCAGCTCGAGGCGCCCGGCCACTCAAGCGAGGGCCGGGCGCCAGAAGATCTCCGCCAGCCGGTCCAGTTCAGAGCCTGGTCTAGGACCAAGGAGGAGTCGGAGAGACAGCAGAGGCGAGTAGGGGGAGTTACGGCGGCGTGAACAATCTGGCGCTCGAGGCGGAACCAGGGGCGCCACGATGACGGTGGAGGCTGCGCCAAAGGCCTCCTCGGGAGTCGCTTAGGACAAAGTGAGCTTCGGCCCGGGCCTCGGCCGAACCTCATGAGGACGCTTGAGGCAGTGAGTGGCACAGGCGTCGGGGTAAATCTTCCTTTTTCGGGCAAAGGCACCACCACGGATGGGGCCTCGAGGCCCCGCCGGCTTCTTCGCCCGCAGCGCCAGCTGACCGAAGAGCATGGACCTCAGATCTAGTCAACAAAGCAATAATCAAGACAGGAGGCGGGCACTTACAAGTCGTCTCTGGTGGACTCGAGCAGCCTCCGGCCATACTTGAAGCCCGAGAGCCGGCTGCAGGGATCGACTTCAAGGGGGCCAGGAGCGGCAGGCGCGTCCGCGGATCGCCCCGGGGCCGGGGCGGACCCGCGGGGGACCAACCCAGTCCGATCCTTCTACGGGATCGGGGGCAGGCTTTTGCCTCCCCGCTCATCCTCATCTTCGTCGTCGTCACTTTCGGGAAGGCGGAGAATGCGGGGCCTGCACCGCAGGGAGGGAGCCCTAGACTCTGCCCCCGAATCAACCCCCTCTCCTGGCTCCCTTTCCTCCACCTCTTATTTGGAGTCGGGAAGAGGGCACGTCCACCAGGTCCTCCGGAGGCTCCGCGGGCATGAGCCCGTCCCCATTGAAGGCGGGCATGGACCCCATAACCTGCTCCCAATCTTCGCGAAGAAACAGGGGCGCGGGGGCGCCCTCCGGTCTCGCCACATCGCCCCTACCAAGGACTGGAGGACCATCACCAGATCCTCGCTGGCCAGGGCCACGAGGCTCGGGTTAGGCCTCCACATCTAAGCGAAATCTTGGCGAAGCGGAGCAGTTGGTGCTCCAGAACTCCCTCAAAGAACGACGCACCGGTCAGCCTCGCCGCCCGCCGCATCGTCGGCTTCAGATCTGCGTCCATCCTCTCCGGCACCGGCTTGGCGAGGATCCCGAAGTCAGCCTGGGACTGGTCGTCGGAGCTCTCGGGCTCCGTGGGCGAGGATCGGTCGAGGGTGGATCCGCCCGGCATCCACCAAGACCCACTTGCTCTGAAGCCCTCAATCCGCTTCCAGTGTTTGAAATGGCAATAGCTCCGCCAAGCATGCACGAAGCAAGCGCCTGTGAGACGGGACCACGGGAGAATTGGAGGAAGAAGTAGTGGCGCAGCAAGGCCACCGAGGGCTTGACCCCAACATGGGCCTCACAATAGTAGGCGAAGATTTCCAGGAGAAGGACGGAGTTGGAATGGAGGTGCAGAGCGTGAATGTTGTAATGGCGAAGGACGGAGAAGAAGAACTTCGAGAGAAGGGAGGCGACATACCAGCAATAATGGCGCTTCTGCAAAGAACGGGTAGAAGGTACTCCCCGACCCTCGAGGCGGAGGAGCCGACCTTGAACACCGCCGTTCGGCGGCGCCCTCGCGCCTCCGCCACCCGGCGATCGAGGCAAGGCTCGCCACTTGACATTCGACGGGTCCAAGGCAGGAGAGTACCAGAGCTCCGGCGGGTTTGACGAGAGCCATGGATCGGCTAGGAGCGAAGGCAGAGTGGATCTGTAAGTCTTGGAAGCAGGAAGGAGAGGCGCAAGAAAGGGGATCTGAGCAGCAACTGGAGGAAGTAAAGGAGGCAAGCAAGATGCCGTTCTATTATCAACCCGCGCGGTTGCAGAAGCGCCCACGTCCAATCAACCGCCACGCGGCGCCCAAAACCACAGGCTGTTAGGGCCCTAACGCTCGCACTTGCCCTTTTGCCTCTCTGACGGGCCAAGTCCGGGCGCATCGTGGGCCCCGGGCTACTGTCGGCGTTCGGGAACGGGGTCCCAGACTTGCTCACTGCGGCCTGCGGGCGTGGCTCAAAGGAGGCCCAGGGCGGCCCATCTTCATCAACACAAGCTCAAGACCCTCGCGAGGGCCAAGCCTCATGAGGCGGACGACCAAGAGCTTCCTCGGTAGCGGCCTCGTCGGGCTGGCTCATGAGGAGGCGGAGAGCTCAAGGCGGGTACCTCGCGAGGTGCCTGTGGACGCAAGCCATGACGACCAAGGGCGCCCGGTCGAGGCGCCAGCCAGCAAGCGTCCTCCTTTCCTCTTTGGTGCAAAGGGGCAAGCGTAGGCAAGGGCATCAAGCAAAGGCATCCGTTTGGTGCAACAAGACCAAGACCAGCCCCAACGGCTGGAATGCGATCATCGTGGAGCCCAAGCAAAGGCGTCATCACCAGAGCCTTTGGCAGGCGAGGACCAACTTTAGTCAGGATAAGTGTACCCGCTGTTCCCCTTCAAAATGGCCAATTGTTGGCGCCCTCCCCGCTCAGTATTTGGGAAGAGGCCCAGGGCCTTCGCCTATAAATAGGGGTAGCCACACTCAGAGAGGGAAAGAATGAAGGACGAATGGATCGAGCATTCGGAATCCAGAGAGAGAGAAACCCGTTCCTCAAGCTAGAGCGACGGGGCACCACTTAGCAGTTCATCACGCCCACCAAGAACAGACCCTCGCGATTCTGTTATTCCATGTACTATTCTTCTTCAGCCACATAGGCAATCCTCAAACCACAAACTAGAGTAGGGTATTACACCACTGGCTGTGGCCCGAACTAGTATAAATCTTGCGTCTCTTGTGTTGTTCTTGCTAGTAGTTTAGGTCCCTGCGATTGGCGAGAGCGAGGCGGTGGAGGGTTGGATCCCGTCGCACCTGCAGTTCGAACCTTAAGGGTCTGCCGGAACCCGTGATCCGACACAGCTGGCAGGGATTCCACAGGGCGTAACCGAGCACCACCTCAACGTGTGCCCCAACGTGCGTGTCGTGAAGCAGAAAGCAAGAAGGCAATCCACCGAAAAGCAGGCCTTCATCGTCCAAGAGACCCGCAAGCTAGAAGCCGCAGGGGTTATTCGCGGGGTCCGATACCCAGATTGGCTGGCCAACCCCGTGGTGGTGCCAAAGAAGGGAGGAAGGGAGCGCATGTGTGTCGACTTCACCAACCTCAACAAAGCATGCCCGCAGGATCCGTTTCTGCTCCCTCGCATCGACCAGATCGTCGATTCCACCGCCGAGTGTGACCTGTTGTGCTTCTTGGACACCTTTTCCGGGTATCACCAAATCAAGATGGCGGTGGAAGACATCGAAAAGACGGCTTTCCTAACCCCGTGTGGGGTGTACTGCTATACGTGCATGCCGTTGCCTGGGCTGCATAGCGGGGCAACCTTCCAGCGGCTCATGCACATCACCTTGGGCCTACAGCTCGGGAAGAATGTAGAGGCATACATCGACGACATCATGGTGAAGTCTCGCGAGGCCAAGACCTTGATACAAGACCTGGAAGAAACCTTCACGAGCCTCAACGCAGTGAGCCTGCGACTCAACCCGGAGAAGTGTGTGTTTGGAGTTCCCTCAGGCAAGCTCCTGGGTTTCCTCGTGTCCCACCAAGGCATTGAGGCCAACCCGAGGCAAAAGGTCAAGGCAGTGGAAGACATGAGCCCACCAAGACCCTCAGGAAATGCTGAAGCTCACGGGCGCGTAACGGCTGGGCCGTTCATCTCCCGATTGGGGGAGCGGGCGCTGCCTTTCTTCGGTGATGAAGAAAAAGGGGCCCTTCGAGTGGGTGAAGAGGCCGACAAAGCGTTCAAGACCTCAAGAGGTGCTGACCAGCCCTCCAGTGATGGTGGCCCCGCCGCCTGGGAGCCCTTGGTACTCTACTTAGCCGCCACTCCCTACTCCGCTAGCGCTGCTCTGGTGGCAGTTAGGGAGGCGTCGAGGCCACAACCTGGCAGCCACCCGAGCTAAGGCAAGACCGAATCAGAAGGGACTGGCAGAAGCCAGCACCGCAATGGAAGAAGATCAGCTGTCGCAGCAGAGTGCACCAAGGGCGGGGGAGGCCTCCCATCCAGGCACCCAACTTCCGGAGGCGCCGCCGCCTCGGGAGGCACCACAGCTTCCAGAAGACGCCACTAGCACCGACGCCCCTAACCTCGTCGAGCACCGGTGTGCCATCGACAAGACCGGTATTCTGGGATCTGCGAGGCCGCGGTACCCCATGCCATGAAGCTCCTCCTCGCGCTGTTGGTGGCTTCGCAAGCTGCGACACTACTTCGTGGTCATCCAATCAAGGTTGTCTCGGCATACCCTGGAGAGGGTGCTCGGGAGCCCCAACTCGGCCGGAAGGGTCGCCGAGTGGAACATTGAGCTGCAAACATTCCAGCTCGAGTTCAAAGACCGACGAGTCATCAAGGGGACAACACCGGCAGATTTCGTGGCGAATGGATGAAGCACCCGACCTCGGGGCCGGGCGAGATCGGTCCCTCTCCCGTGGAGCGAAGCGCCAAGGTTGGGTCATGTACTTGACGGAGCATTCTCTAGACAGGCGCTGGGCTGGGCAAGTGCTCATATCCCCGCCAGGACAAGCTCTACTATGCCGTGCAACTCGCTTTCCAAAGATGGTGAGAAGGTCTCCAACAATATAGCGGAATACGAGGGGCTGATAGCGGGTCTGAAGGCCGCCGCTGCCCTGGGGGTGAAGCGCCTTACCATCAAGGGCGATTCACAGCTCCTCGTCAATTTCTCCAACAAGGTGTATGAGCCAATAGATGAACACATGGAGGCCTACCTTGCGGAGGTCCGCAGGGTGGAGAAAGCTTGATTACGGGGGTTGGAGGCTGCAAGACGTGCCTCGGGCACCAATCAAGAGGCCGACGACATCGCCAAACGAGCCTCCAGGAGGTTACCCCAGAGCCGGGTGTCTTTGAGGAACGGCTCTTCAAGCCCTCAGCCCTTCCGCCCGTTATCAAGCACAAGACAACCTGGGGAGGAGCTCCCTCGGCCACCAGCCTCGGAGCCCCACTGTGGCCCGGCCTCGTGGAGCACGCCGCTTCTAACAATGGAACCTCAAGAGGAGTGCTGGATCACGGAGCTCAAGAGTTACTTAACGCTGCGTGGAACTTTGCGGAGAAGGAGGAGGAGGCGAGGCGTGTGGTGCGGCAAGCCACGACATACAGCATCATGGATGGAGAACTCTACCGAAACGATCAACGAGCAGCGTATCCTGCGCGGCTGCATCACCAGGGAACAGGGGAAGGAATTGCTGGCAGATATACATGGCGGAGATTGTGGGCACCATTCATCGTCCACGGACCCTTGTCGGCAAGGCGTTCATAGCGGTTTCTATTGGCCCACCGCGCTCAATGGCCTTCTCGAACTCGTGAAGGCTTGCGAGGCTTGCCAATTCCATGCCAAGCAGATCCACCAGCCAGCAGGAGGTCTGCAAACCATCCCCCTCACTTGGCCATTCGCGGTCTGGGGGCTGGACATTCTGGGCCCTTTCCCTCGGGCGCCAGGGGGCTATCGCTACCTCTACGTCGCCGTGGACAAATTCACCAAGTGGGCCGAAGTCGAGGCCGTCCGTGCCATCCCCTTACCGGTTCTCGCGATCAAGTTCATCAAGGGCATCGTGAGCGGTTTCGAGTGCCGAACCGCATCATCACCGACAACGGTTCGCGATTCACTGATAACCTTTTTAAAACGCATCGCGCTAACCTTGGAGCGTAGATATGCTACGCTTCGTGGCGCACCCGCAGCAATGGGCGAAATTTGGCGGGCCAATGCAGAGGTCCTGAGAGGCCTCAAGACCAGGATGTTCAAGAAGAAACTGGAAGCCTGTGGCAGAGGCTGGTACGACGAGCTTCCGTCCGTGTTGTGGTCCATCCGCACAACCGCAACCAAGCCGGCTGGAGAGACCCCTTCTTCTCGGTTCACGGAGTCAAGCGGTCCTCCCTCACGAGGTCAAGCGTCGATCCGTGTGGGTCCTGGCGTTCGATGAAACGCTGCAGGACGCCATGCGGGGGACGACCCTTGTGCTGGGGGAGGAGCGCTGTCGAGAAGCTGCGCTGCGAGCGGCAAGGTACCAGCAGTACCTCCGGCGATACCACCGCTTTGCAACATCCGCCCAGACTCTCGAGGTAGGGGACCTCGTGCTCGACGGGTCCTCTCCGGGGAGGGACTGCATAAGCTCTTTCCCATGTGGGAGGGCCCATTCAAGGTTGTTCATGTTTGAGGCCTGGCCTGCGGCGCTTGGAGACTCGGAGGAGTACCTATACGTAACGTGGAACATCCAGCACCTCCGGAGGTTTTACCCCTAAAAGGCCCGGATCCTGTGAAGAAGGCGAACGCCTGTGAAGTTCATCGTTTTGGAAAAGGCCCAGAGCCTGTGAAGAAGGCGAACGCCTGTGAAGTTCATCGTTTTGGAAAAGGCCTAGAGCCTGTGAAGAAGGCAAATGCCTGTGAAGTTCATCTTTTTGGAAAAGGCCCAGAGCCTGTGAAGAAGGCAAATGCCTATGAAGTTCATCTTTTCGGAAAAGGCCCAGAGCCTGTGAAGAAGGCAAATGCCTGTGAAGTTCATCTTTTTGGGAAAGGCCCAGCACATGGAAGAAGGCGCACACTGTGAAGCCCGGCCAGCGTTCTGGAAAGGCCCGAACTGTGAAGAGGGCAAACGCCCGTGAAGCTTGCTTCCCGGAAGAAAGGCCCGAGCACGTGAAGAAGGCGAATGCTGTGAAGCTCGCCGCCTTGCGTGACACTCTCACATAATAATGAGTTGGGGCTGTACACGCCCAGTCTCGAGGAGTGCCGGCCTCGGGCCACAGGGCTCCCTCCCATCCAGTGGCAGCACTTAGCTCCGTCTTTGGTGAGAAGACGTCGAAGAATAGACTAGGTGCCGGACGCGGCTTTTCCATGTGCTTTCTACAGTTGACCAGTTATTCCCATTTGGAGTTTTTATCGAAACTATTGCCTCTTTTTGATCCGTGGTTCTTCGATCTTTCTCACTCTCCTGCCTCGATTTCTCTTGCGCGGGGACTCGTGAGGCGGGAGCCTCGGGAGCCCCCGCGAGCGTTTCTGCCCCTATCGCTCAAGTTTTCGCGGCCCTGGCCCACAGCTGGAGCACCCCTCCTGACCATGCCTCACGGGCAGCGCAACGCGAACACGGGGCCTGGATCGGTCGCCCCTGCGGCCACGGCTGGGATTCACTTATTTAATGGGCGCATACCGAGTTTAAGCGAACAATATCGGGATAACAAAAGCAAAGATACAATTAACGGCGTTGATCCAAACGCGCCCCCACGGGGCCATACATTGTTCCCTTTTTACTAGGAGAAAAGAAAGGAAAAGGACAGGAGCAGGTGAAGCACGCCCCGTGCCGGCTCTCTCAGAAGGCCCGAGCCGCCTCCGGAGCTCAGTCGGACTCCATCTCGCGCTTCACCGGGGCGTGGCGGCGAGCGGACCTGCTGCCACCCCCCAAGCAGGTGCGGCGGCATGGGGCCTGGCCACGGCCGCTGCTGGAAGAATCGCCACCCGAAGAAGAGCTGGTGAAGTGTGAGGAGTCGCGGGCATCGCTAGCCGCCCGCGCGCTGCCCTCTCCGCCCGCGCCGGGGCTGAGTCCTCGGCATGATGCGTCGATCTCGGGGCAGCACCCCATCGGGCGGCCGTCTTCCCGAACACCCTCACGTAGAGGGTGGCGTCGCCATCATACTTGAAGTGCAGGGAGCACCGTGGCGGCAGAGACCCGCAGCGCGCCAGCGAGCGTCTGCCTGCCGACCACGGGCCGAGAACAGGTTCCCTGCGGCGAGACCTCCAGAGAAGCCTGAAGCCCGGCTGCAGCAGCCATCCGCTCGAGCCAGAGGCCACTGTGGCGCCATCTGGGAGCTCACCCAGGAGGAAGCACGGGAGGCTGAAGCCGGACGCCGGACGGCTCCTCCGCTCTCACCATGAACTCCGGCAGCGCTTGGAAGCATGGAGGCGCGGCCTCGGGGACGCATGGCAGGGCACGCCCTCCGACCATGGCCACCGCTCGTCACCATGCTTTGAGAGCCTCCCCCACGACCGCGGGGGACCGCCGTGGAGGCCACAGGGTGCTTGTGAGGGCGACCTCGACCATGCTTAGGCGGAGGAGAAGAAGATTCGACCTGGCGGCCCTTCCCCTTCTCTGCGGCCGAGAACTTCCTTGGTGGAGCCATGGAGAAGAAGGAGAGACAAGAAAGGATAGATCGGAAGGGCGGCGTCGTTCCATACTTATTCTTTGGCGAAGGCAAACCGTCGTCCCCACGATCACCGGTAATCATGACCAACTCCGCATGCGAGGGACTTGTCAAATCCGGGGAGGTTACCGAGGCATCGTGGGGAGCAAAGGCGATCACGCCCAATCAACCGCCACAGCGTCGCCCAAGGCCGCATGAGCTGTTAGGGCCCATGGCGCTCGCACTTGCCCTTCGCCTCTGCTCGGCCAAGTTCGGGCGCCGTGGGCCGAGGGGCTCTGTCGGCGATGCAGGAGCAGGGGTCCCCGGACATGCCTGCACTGCTGACCTCTTGGCGTGGCTCAAAGGAGGCCCAGGACAGCCCATCTTCATCAACACAAGCTCAAGACCCTCGCGAGGGCCAAGCCTCGCGGGGCGGACGACAAGGAGCTTCCTCTGGCACGGCCTCGTCAGGCTGGCTCACGAGGAGGCGGAGAGTTCAAGGCAGGGTACCTCGCGTGGTGCCCATGATGCAAGGCATGACGACCAAGGGCGCCCGATCGGGCGCCCGACCCGTCTGGCGTCCTCCTTTCCTCTTTGGTGCAAAGGGAGCAAGCGCGGCGAGAGCATCAAGCAAAGGCATCCGTTTCGGTGCAACAAGACCAAGACCAGCCCCAACGGCTGGAAGGGAGTCATCGTGGAGCCCAAGCAGGCGTCATCACCAGAGCCTTTGGCAGGCGAGGACCAAATTTAGTCAGGATAAGTGTACCCACTGTTCCCCTTCAAAATGGCCAATTGTTGGCGCCCTTCCCGCTCAATATTTTAGAAGAGGCCCAGGGCCTTCGTCTATATAAGTAGAGCTAGCCACCATAGTAGAGAGAGATCCGGCATTCGGAATCCAGAGTGAGAGATAGAGGCCCGATCCTCAAGCTAGAACGACGGGACACCACCTAGCAGTTCATCACACCCACCAAGAACAGACCCTCGCGAGGCTGTTCTTCCCTGTACTGTTCTTCATCAGCCCAAGAGGCAATCCACCACACCACAAACTAGAGTAGGGTATTACACCACAACGATGGCCCGAACTAGTATAAATCTCGTGTATCTTGTGCTGTTCTTTCGAGTAGTTTAGGTCCCTGCGATTCGGCGAGGTACGAGATGGTGTAGGGTTGGATCTCCGCGCGTACCCCAGAGTTCGAACCTTAAGGGTCTGCCGGAACCCGAAATCCGACAATTTTCTACCGAAGAGAAAGGGAAGGCTCCCCGTGATGATCCGGGGCCACTTCCGCCGAAGAAGAGGTCGATCCATCGTCGTGATGAAGTGATGGCGGCGTGAGGTGTCGAGGCCTTCGTGCGGCGGCCTCCTCCGGGAACCCGCTACCCTTTTGTACGCCCGAGCCGAGGACTCGGGAGGGCCAATGATGAGCAGCGCCGCCACGCCGCATCCGGGAGTCGCCCAGCGCCACGCAGCGGCAGCGTGCTGCCGTGCCCACAGGGTCCACGCCGCGGACTCCTCGCGCGAGTTGGTGCTGTGGGCGCCGATGCCTCCAAGCTCCTAGATCCGCTTCCCGCGGTTCTTCTCTGACGTGATGCCGCCAAGAAGGACTCTCGAGCTCTGGTTGCAGCACGCCGACTACAGCGCTCCGGCGACCGAAGCGGAGATCGAAGCGGTTCCCACCAGCTAGATCTTCATGACTCGCGGCTGGGGCGAGATCGCGCGGGTATGCCGTGCGAGGGGTGCTCTCGCGATCCACTTGGAATACAACAGCGTCTCCACACTCTTCTTCAAGGTCTTCGATGCTGAGGGCCGCCGCCTGGAGTGCTGCCCCGGAGAGGAGCGCCAAACTGACGCGCGCTCCGCTAGCGGCTACTCCAGCAGCAACAGCCCTTGGGAGTCCAGCTGCTCTCCCGAGCCCTACGAGAATCCGGAGACGAGCGATGATAGCTATGTGCCCCCGAGCTCTCGCCGCGCTCGGAGCAGAGCCGCAGCGTCCAGCTGACGCCGCAGCTGATCTGGATGGGGTTGGCGCCGGCCCCATGTGGCCCACTGTTGATGATGGCGTCCGCCACAGAGGGGTGTAGATAGGATTCCACTTAGTATCAGCTTTTGTTTCCTGCGAAGAATCATGAATCGCCCCGTGGGGGCATGTAAGGGTCTGTAATGTCTTTTGTGCTTATCCTCCCTGTTATGAGAATTTGGTGAACGCATGTCCCGTTAAGGCTCGGTCCCCCCTTTCTTTCCTCGCGATAGCTCGTCACTCTCTGTTGTGGGTCCGGTCCCCAAAAGGCGGCTCTGACCGTCGCTGGTATGCCAGGTCGCGATGCCGTGGTCAAGGCCAGGAGGTGCGTGGCCCGAGGTCCAGTAAGAGCTCATGAGGCGCGATGCTCAGGAGGTCCCCCTTAGCGCTCAAGCAGCCATGGTAAGGCGAGAAAGGGAGTCGACGTGGCCGCAACGGAGTTGCGGCAAGGCATGAGTGACCATTAGACCCAAATATTTAGCCGGTCAGAGTGCAGGACTTATCTTGTTGATTTCGTGGCGCCTCCTGTCATTGCGCTAGGGCTGCGCGCCTACTCGTGCGGCATAGCTAGGCGGGCCCATACGAGTTTCCCTCCCCTCAGGCTCTCCTTGGTGCTCTACGTCCTCAGGTCCCGGCCCTCGAGCGAGCTCAGCCGCTGGTATGCCAGGTCGCGATGCCGTGGTCAAGGCCAGGGGGTAAGGGATGGAGAGCCAGTAAGAGCTCCTGAGTCGTGATGCCGAGGAGCCCCCCTTTTAACGTGCAAGCGAATTGCATGAGAGAAAAGGAGACTCGCGATGCCGCCTGCTATCCTTCCCTCAGGATCCCTGTGAACAGGCACAAGAAGAGACACGGTTTGCCGTTACAGCTGTCAACCTGCCGCTGGTTGCCCTGGATGAGGCAAAGGCACTGAGGGCCTGGTGAGGTGACGTGCGCGGGGCGTGCCGCGAGCAAGAGCTCGTCCGCTCAGATTTGTCGGCGTGGCAGGGACGGACCCATGCACCAGCGCTGTGCCTGCGTGATGGCCCCAAGGGAGGTGATGATTAGGCAGGTGGTAGCAGTTGGCAGGTTAAGCATGGAGAGCAGAGCAACTTAAGTAAATGTAGGAAGATACATGCCACCGGGTCCGGCCCGAACGGCTTGGGGATGATGCAGCCCGAGGGGCATCCCCGACAAGGTAAGCTAAAGACATAAGCAAAAGGGATACATGCCACAGGGACGGACCCACGTGGCCTGGGAATAATGCAGCCCGAGGGGCGCTCCCAGCTAAACGAGCTTGGAAGCTATCACCTGGTTCCGTAGACGAACTAGAGTTGGTGCAGCTGAAGGCGTACGTTGAAGAGACGACTCCTCATGAGCCACCGGGACCCTAAGCCTCAGGAGGCTCTGGGGGCTTGGGAGGTTCCTTGAAGACCGTCTCTATCTCCTCCAAGACGGCGTGGTACCTGGCCTCTTGTGCCGCCAGGACAAGCCGCAGGCCGCGTTGGTAGGCTGACGCCACGCTCGAAAAGTCAAAGGGTATGCGAACGTAGCTGTGTGGTGGGCCCTCGCAGCGGCCCACAGGCGATGGCCAGAAGCGCTCTTAAGATGCGGCCCTGTTGAGCCCTGGGATGTTGGTCAGACACGCAGCCCGGCATCCTTGCCTGGATGGGGAGCCGCGCCTTGTGAGCGGCTGTTGCCGCGCATGGCCCTTGCATCTTGCAGTTCCTGAATGGTCTTGGTGATGAACTCCTGAGTGGTTGGCACTCCTTGCCCTGTGCTCTCCTGAGGGTCACGTGCCGCGAAGCACACCTCCAAGTGGTCCCCAAGCGCCTCCCTCGTGTGGTTGGCAAGGTCTGAGGCACTCCAGAAGAGAGCCCCCGAGCTCTGCCCGAGGAGGGCGCCGGGCGTGCCTTCCTATGCGATGGAGGGAGGCGTCCTTGGAGCGGGCGCCGATCCTGATGAGGCTCCTACCGCGACGCCATCCTCCTGAGGTCCTACGCGGCACAGCTTCTTCTTCTTGGGGACGGCCTCCGGAGGGCCCTCGCTTCTGCTGTTGGGGTCATTGATTGCTGCAGCTTGAAAGGTGCGCTCGAGGGAGCACACCGCATCCCTCTCCTCACACGGGACCGTGATGATTCCGCCGCTTCCTGGCATCTTGAGAACGTTGTAGCCGTGATGGGTGACTGCCATGAACTTGGCCAGGGACGGATACCCGAGGATGGCGTTGTACGATAGGCAGATGTGCGCAACGTCGAAGTCGATGAGCTCGGTGTGGTAGTTCTTGCGCTCCCCGAAGGTGACAGGCAGGCAGACCTGCCCTATCGGCATGGTGGAACCATCGGTCACTCCTGAGAAAGGCTTGGTGGGATGGAGCTGTTCATATGGCACTTGGAGGTTGTCGAACGTGTCGACGGATAGGACGTTGAGCCCTGCGCCGCCGTCGATGAGGGTCTTTGTGACCTGCACATTGCTGATGACTGGGGAACTCAACATAGGGAGGGCGCCAGCGGTGGCTGCGCACTTGAGGTGATCCGCCGAGTTGAAGGTGATGGCACATTGGGACCACCTGAGCGGGCGCGTGGCCTCAAGCTTGGGGAGCACCGCGTTCACCTCGCGAGCGAACTGTTTGAAGATGCGCTGAGAGGCTGGGGCCTGGGCGCCGCCCAAGATGTAGGCGACCGCCCGTGGCTCCTGGAAGCCCCAACCCCCTCGTCCTGGTGGTGGTCGTCGTTCCTTCTTGGTGGCGGTAGCGGGGGAAGACCAGCATTGCCCTGGGGGTGATCCTCATGAGGCGGGTCCCTCTAGGCGCCCTCGCGAGGTTGGTCCTGCCAGCGGTCCTCATGAGGTCGGTCGCGACACTCCTGGCGCGGGCCACGGTCGTCCCAGCGTCCACCTCCACATCCTCCTCCGCGGCTATAGCCCCGGTCGTTACACTCGGGGCGTCGACCGTAGCGTCATTCCCGTATGGCTCTGAGCTCTTGACAGTCGCTGGTGTTGTGGGTGTTCAGGTTGTGGAAGGCGCAGAACGGCCGGCTGTTCTTAGATGACTCAGGCTGATCTCTGCCCCGCTTGGTGTCGGGCTCCGCTGCGAGCACCACCGCCTCCTTGCGTTTCATGTCCTTGGCCTTGGCCTTCTTCTCCTCCGCTCCTGCGGCTGGCAGCTCGAGGAGAGAAAGGCGCCCCTCCTCGGCTCTTGCGCACTTGGTCGCCAGGTTGAGCAGCTCTTGAGATGTGCAGAGCTCCTCGTGGATGGCGAGCTCTTCCTGCATCTTGACGTCACAGACATCGTCAGAGAACGCGGAGATGATGGCTTCGTCCGTGACCTTGGGGATCTTGAGGCGGGTGTTGTTGAAGCGCTGGATGTACTTCTGGAGGGTCTCTCCTGGTTGTTGCTTGATGCGGCGCAGGTCACCCGCGGCCGGCGGGCGGTCGCGAGTGCCTTGGAAGTTGGCGACAAAGCGGTCGCGCATCTCATACCAGGAGGAGATCGAGCCGTGCTGCAGGTTCAGGAGCCAGGAGCGGGCCCCATCCTTGAGAGCCATGGGAAACCAATTTGCCATGACTTTTTCGTTGCCGTTGGCCGCTTCGATGCTCAGCTCATAGAGCTGCAGGAACTCCGCGGGGTCGGCGGTGCCGTCGTAGCAAGGAGGCAGATCCGGCTTGAACTTGCCTGGCCAGGCGACGCTACGCAGCTCGGGGGTGAAGGCGCGGCAGCCGGCCGTGGTTGCCGGGGCCCGCTTCGGAGGTGGAGCTTGGTCTTGACGAGGTTCGCGCTGCGCCGCTGCGGGCGGTGCGCAGTCTTGACAAGGTGGCGCGCGGAGCGCAGGTGCAGCTTCTCACGGCCGCGGGGCTTCTTGGAAGCTTCTCTCTTCGTGCGCGGGCGCCGGGCGCGGCGGATCACGCTGCGGAGCCGCGCGCCTTGGTACCAAGGCGCCATCTTGGGGCTGAGGTGGTGGAGGCACGCCATGAGCCCCGTCGCCCGCGGCTGGTTGAGGGGGAGGTAGAGAGAGGGACGGCACCGGAGAGCCCCCTGCGGCGTGGACGAGCTTGGCAACGCGGTTGAGCCACTCCTCATAGAGGTCGTCGACGGGGCGGTAGCGCAGGAGGTCGTTCGCCGCGAGGAGTGCGGCCCGTGCCTCCAAGGGAGCGCGGCGCGCGTGAGATGAAGAACCAGCAGGGGTCAGTGAGGGAGTGGCGGTGCGGCCGTCCTACCGCACCGAAGGATGCACGAGGACGCCTGCTGCTCGTTCCCCGTCGGGCCGGTGGCAGCGTTGGCAGCGGGAGACGGAGAACGACGAGGTGGCCCCCGTCTAAGCGACGCGGGCGGTGAGGGCAGCCCGACGCTCAGCTCGAGCACGGCGACCATCCGCCGTGGAGACGATGAAGCGACGAACTGATGGACGGAAAGCTCCGGCGCACCCCTACCTGGCGCTCCAAATGTCGGATGTGGGGTTCCGGCAAACCCTTAAGGTTCGAACACTGGGGTGCGCGCGAAGTCTTTTCCTCCTACCAATCTACGCCCTAGCTCGCTAAGATCTCGCGGACGAACTCGACGAACTAACTCGCATAACACGTAAAGACACGAGGTTTATCTTGGTTCGGGCCCTTTGTTGTGGTGTAATACCCTACTCCAAAGGTGGTGGTGGTGGATTGCCTCTTGGGCTGATGATGAACAGTACAAGGGAAGAACAGCCTCCTGAGGTTGAGGTGTTCTTGTGAGTAGGCTCTCGATCGGGTTCGATCAAGCTAAGATCAGATGCCTATGCTATGGTGGCTAGCTCTACTTATATATGCCCTGGTCTTCTTCCCAAATATCGAGCGGGAAGGGAGCCAACAACGGCAGGCAAATTTGAAGGGGGACAGCTAGTACAAGCTATCCTGACAAAAGTGGTCTTCGCCTGCGAAAAGCTCCGGTGGTGACGCCGTCTTGGGCTCCATGATGACCTCCGTCTTGCTGTCCTCCTAGTCTTGGTCTCGTTGCACGAACATAGCAACCTTTGCCTGATGCCTCAGTACTCTTCGCCTACGCTGGCCTCCTTAGCACCAAAGAGGAAATAAGGATGCTGTGCGCGCTGGCGCCCGCCGGGTGCCGTTCGTCATGGCTCACGTCACGAGAGCCTCGCGAGGTTTGCCCCGCCTTGATATCTCCGCTCCTCGTGAGCCTGCCTGGCTAGGCTACTCCTGAGGAGGTCTTGTGTCGTCCACCTCGCGAGGCTTGGACCCTCGTGAGGGTCTTGGATGCCATGTTGATGAAGATGGGTCGTACGGCCTGCTGCCTTAGCCGCGTCGTGGGCCGCAGGCAGGCAAGTCTGGGGACCCCCGTTCCCAGAGCACCGACAACAGAAGCTGTGGTTCTATATCACAGAGCCTCGCGACGCCACCTGGGCCGCAGCTCCCGAGTTCAAATCCGGAGCTCCAATGCGGCTTACCTCCTGGATAGAGAAGAACCCAAATTGGTCTTCATCGGACGAGCTGATAGCGTGCAGACGCGCATCCAAAGCATGGTGGATAAAAACATCAAGCTCGTCCACGTGATCCAGGTGATGCTAGTTCGCCGGATCCTTCCATGCCAGAGCCGAGCATGCCCTTTTATGGGAATTTGATCCGGAGAAGCACTAAACCTTGGAAAGACTCTTCGGAACTACTCATGAAGATGTCTGGAAGTTGCTCTTTAAGGGCAACGAGACGCCGCCGGACATCGACTCGGACCGCGGGCATGATCTTGCCCATCCTGCTAGTGCAGTAAGTCTTTTCTCGTCTCAAGGTGCATCCTCTACTTGCTTGTTCAAGGAAGATGTCTAAAACCTCACTATTTATTTTTCCAGGTATGGATGGAGAAGGTGGAGCCGATTCGGTGTCTGGCTCCACTACCCGAGGAACCAGTCATCCCGCTCCTGGCGAAGATGCTGGCTCCGTCGCCCTACAAGGCACCGGAGAAGAAGGCCAAGAAGAAAGCCAAGGGGGCCAAAGGTGGCCCTCGCCGCAAGGGCACTTCGGACGTGATGTCCGAAGACAAGACTCACTCTTCCACCGCCGAAGACGACGACAAGGAGGAGGAAGAAAGCAACTCTCCCCCTGACGAGGGAAGGAAGAAGAGGGTGGCCTCCACAAATCTGGAGGCAGAGGCGCCCAAGAGGGGGAAGGGCCCCCTTGTGGATAACTCCGCATGGGACGTTGACAGCAGCCCTGAGCGACCCCCCGAAGCAAGCCCCTGGCCGCATCGTAAGTACTAAAGATCCGTATACGTCCATGTATCCGGCCTCTCCTCTTCATGGTATTAATATGTTAAATTATGCTATTGCAGTCCGGCCCACGATAGCTCCCAGCGATCCTCGTCAGGGGGTTCGCTGGATTCGAAGGCGATGGCCAGCGAGTCACCGCCTGCCGCTCACTCTCCCAAGGCCAAGGGCAATGACGAGGTGCTATCCTAAAGGACCTTCCCAGGCCAGGGAGAGGTTTAGGAGTCTATCAGGGTGGCGCCAGAGGGCGAAACCTCGGCCGCGAGACACATGGGGGAGCAAATCCCCATGGAGACTGGCTATGGGGGGCATGTTCAGTTTGGCCCCCAGCCGAAGACGGTTCCGAAGACCTATACGGCTCTGAAATCCGGCGAGCAGCCTTCTTCAAGAGAAGGAGGTGTGCCTATCCCGCCGGTGACCTCTGTCCAACCAGAGGCACCGGATAATCTGCTAGAAGCGCTATGAGGCGCTTCCATTGTGGAGGAACACCGTATCCTTATGGTACGGTGGTTGAGAGGGTTTAGTCCGTCAAGAGCGGACTGACCGAAGCCTGCACCAGCCTGCTGACCGGCTTTGAGGTAAGCGACACAAAATAAAAAGTCCTAGTATAGACAGTAGCCCTTGAGACATTGTCCGGTGTTCAGAAAGAAAAGCCGGACAGAGGATCAATTTATTTTTGCAGGGAACTAACTAAAAGATGTCTTATATAAACAGGCGTCGTTGATGGCCGCAACCTTTCATGCTGTGGAGGTCTCCGGACTAAAGCAGAGTCTGGAGCGGGCCGAAGAAGAACTCGGCCTTGTAAAAAAGGCAGCTTGAGGACAAGCAGGGTATGTGGTGGCTTGTTGCATATTCGAGAGGAGTAAATGATGTGTGCTAACCGAAGTGCCATGATATTTGTAGGAGCGGTGACCGAGGTCGAGGTCCTTAAGAAGGCGCTGGCCGAGGCCAAGGAGAAAGCTGCCAAGGAACAAGCCGCTCGTGAGAAGCACGAGGCTAGGCTTGATGAGGTCCAGCGGGAACTCCAGGTTGCCGTGAAGAAGTGCGAGTCCTTGGAACGCGATGTTTCGGCTCAAGAGACCAAACTCGCTAAGGCTCGCCAAAACGCGCAAGAGGCCCAGGCCGAAGCCCAAAGCGCCCTCCAGGAGATCCAACAGGCGAAGAAGATCGCAGCGGGTAAGGCGTTGAGTATGCAAAGCAAGTATGTGAAGAAGAAGTATTTCTTACTAAAACGGATTTGGAGTTCTCCAGGGGCGTTGCGGATCTGCCGCGCAGTGTTTGTGACGCTGCGGAATTCTTCCAAGCCGAAGAGGGGAGCTCAACGGAGAAGCTGTTCTGGTCGCAATACCTTGCGCTAGAACATCCGGTGCCCTTTAGCGACCAGGTAAAACAGCTCGTCGACCTGCATCGGGTGGCCGAACTAGCCATGAAGGATTTAATAATCCGGCTGTGGCCTGCCGAAGCTATACCCAGCAGCTACTTCGGACTCGTGAAGCGGCTGGTGAATGCCTGCCCTCGGCTGGACGACGTCAAGCGGTCGATTTGCATCGAGGGCGCGCGCATGGCCTTCGCCCGGGTCAAGGTGTGGTGGGCGAAGATGGATGCCATCAAGCTTGTGACCCTGAGGACAAGGAGCACCGCACACCCGAGCGGTATTTTGAAGACGTCCTGGAAGGGTCTCGTATTGTGGCGACGCAATGTACGCAAGACAATATTTTCGAATGAATACATTCGTGTTGTCTCTGCCTTGTATGATGAAACAAAGTCGTTATGTAATGTAATGTTTGTTGAAAAATTTCACCTCCTGTGCGGCCGTTTTGTGTGAAATCTGAGAGTTGGCTTTTCGTCGGCTTCAGCCCCCATGTAGGAATGACGGGGGTGTTCAGGATGTAATCTAAACAATCGGACTATGCGGCTTTTGCACCCTCACTTAGCCATAGGAGTTTGACAATAAAAAATATAGGCGCAAACCCTAGTATCCGAACTAGGGTGTTGTAAACACCTGATCGGGTACGTACCGATCCCTCGCGTAATGCGGAAAAACCTCTAACAATTTGAAACCTCCGAAGAGCCGACCGGCTCTCGCCGCATCATGACAGTCAGTTTTCGGCTTTCTCTACTGAGGTGCTCATCCGGATAAACCAGGACACAATCACAGTAGTTCTCCCTTTACTACCCTAGCCGATATAGCGGAACGTAAGGTAGTAAGCACAGGAGCCAGGCAACCCAACTATTGACCAAAGACATGATTCGGAGCCAATGCATATAGTGCTAAATTTGGGGTGCCAAACTATACTGTAAAAGGTGTTCGGACTTTGTTGCCGTATTGCGGGGCACTATGAAGCCCCTGGAAAATTGAAACATACCAAAGTGTACGGGTGCTATTTGATAAAGTTATCAAAAGGAAAAGAATAAAGGGTAGTAAGCTAGAGTTGTAGAATTTGGGCCGCAAACTGTTTCCATTATAATTTGGTAATACGTCAAAGCGCATTCGTACAAATAGTGCAACAAGCAAAAGGCTATTTAACATGCCACAACCAAGGGAGAGCTGCGTGTGGGTCCTAAGAACAGGTAGAGTGATCGTTAAAGAGACCACCTAGAAATTCCCCTATACGTCCATGCTTACTGCCGTCTTGGTGCATTTATCCTTAGAAAGGACCTGTGATTAGGCCATCAAGGAAGGCCTGTGAAAAAGAAACCTGAAAAGTAGAAAAAGGAAACAGTGAAAGTATGTGTATGTGGGAGCGGTCGAGCCGTATTGTGGATCACAAGCTAGTTATGCCTCTGTCTAAGCTCATAGTATTTTGAGTGCGTAGTTATGTACGCGTGGTGCAAATGCCGCCACTTTGCTGGAACTAGGACGGAGGCCAAATTGCTAATCGAGCTCTTGATGAGCTGCGATGTCCTGCTGCAGAGTAGTCCAGACTAGTTTGACAGTGTCCGGGAGTTCGGCCAATGAATTAAGGTTCTGTTTGAGAAGGTCGCTTTGTACTTCTGCTACTAACGCAGCGGTGTGCTCCTCTATACGGAGGGAGCGTTCCGTATTTCCGTTGACTATTATGACGCCGCGTGGTCCGGGCATCTTGAGCTTAAGATAAGCGTATTGTGGCACCCGTTGAAGCGCGCGAATGCAATTCGTCCCAGCAGTGCATGATAGCCGTTGTGAAAGGGGACGATGTCGAAGATCAACTCTTCGCTTCGGAAGTTGTCCGGAGATCCGAAGACAACCTCTAGTGCAATTGAGCCCGTACAGCGAGCCTCTACAACTGATATGACTCCTTTAAAGGTAGTTTTGGTGGGCTTGATCCTTGAGGGATTAATGCCCATTTTGCATGTTGTGTCCTGATAAAGCAGGTTCAGGCTGCTACCTCCATCCATTAGGACCAGCGTGAGGTGGAATCCATCTATGATTGGGCCGAGGACCAGTGCGGCTGGCCCGCCATGACGAATACTGGTAGGATGGTCTCTGCGATCAAAGGTGATCGGACAGGAAGACCATGGATTGAATTTTGGGGCGACTGGCTCCATCACATAGACGTCCCTGAGTGCGCGCTTGCGTTCCCTCTTGGGGATATGTGTAGCGTATATCATGTTCACCGTTTTGACCTGAGGGGGAAACTTCTTCTGTCCCCCTGTGTTCGGTGGCTGAGGCTCCTCGTCATCGTCTTTGCTTTGCGACCCCTTCTCCTTATTCTCAGCATTTAACTTGCCGGCTTGTTTGAAAACCCAACAATCTCTGTTGGTGTGGTTGGCTGGTTTTTCTGGGGTGCCACGTATCTGGCACGGACGATCGAGTATGCGGTCCAGGCTGGATGAGCCCTCATACGTCTCCAATGTATCTATAATTTTTTATTGTTCCATGCTATTATATTATCCATCTTGGATGTTTATGGGCTTTATTATGCACTTTTATATTATTTTTGGGACTAACCTATTGACCCAGCGCCCAGAGCCAGTTTCTGTTTTTCCCTTGTTTCAGTGTTTCGAAGAAAAGGAATATCAAACGGAGTCGAAACGGAATGAAACCAACTGGAGAAGTTATTTTTGGAAGGAAAGCTACCGGATATGCTTGGAGTGCACGTCAGGAAAGAAACGAGGGAGCCACGAGGTAGGGGGGCGCGCCCTCCACCTTCATGGGCCCCTCGTGGCTCCCCTGACGTACTTCTTTCACCTATATATATTCATATACCCTAAAAACTTCGGGGAACAGAATAGATCGGGAGTTCCGCCGCCGCAAGCCTCTGTATCCACCAAAAACCAATTGGGACCCTGTTCCGACACCCTGCCGAAGGGGGAACCCTCACCGGTGGCCATCTTCATCATCCCGGCCCTCTCCATGATGAGGAGGGAGTAGTTCATCCTCGGGGCTGAGGGTATGTACCAGTAGCTATGTGTTTGATCTCTCTCTCTCTCTCTCTCTCTCTCGTGTTCTTGATTTGGCACGATCTTGATGTATCGCGAGCTTTGCTATTATAGTTGGATCTTATGTTGCTTCTCCCCCTCTACTCTCTTGTAATGAATTGAGTTTTCCATTTGAAGTAATCTTATCGGATTGAGTCTTTAATGATTTGAGAACACTTGATGTATGTCTTGCCATGCGTATCTGTGGTGACAATGGGATATCACATGATTCACTTGATGTATGTTTTGGTGATCAACTTGCGGGTTCCGCCCATGAACTTATGCATAGGGGTTGGCACACGTTTTCGTCTTGATTCTCTGGTAGAAACTTTGGGGCACTCTTTGAGGTTCTATGTGTTGGTTGAATAGATGAATCTGAGATTGTGTGATGCGTATCGTATAATCATACCCACGGATACTTGAGGTGACATTGGAGTATCTAGGTGACATTAGGGTTTTGGTTGGTTTGTGTCTTAAGGTGTTATTCTAGTATGAACTCTAGGGCTGTTTGTGACACTTATAGGCATAGCCCAACAGATTGATTGGAAAGAATAACTTTGAGGTGGTTTCGTACCCTACCATAATCTCTTCGTTTGTTCTCCACTATTAGTGGCTTTGGAGTGACTCTTTGTTGCATGTTGAGGGATTGTTATATGATCCAATTATGTTATTATTGTTGAGAGAACTTGCACTAGTGAAAGTATGAACCCTAGGCCTTGTTTCCTAGCATTGCAATACCGTTTACGCTCACTTTTATCATTAGTTACCTTGATGTTTTTATATTTTCAGATTACAAAAACCTATATTTACCATCCATATTGCGCTTGTATCACCATCTCTTCGCCGAACTAGTGCATCTATACAATTTACCGTTGTATAGGGTGTGTTGGGGACACAAGAGACTCTTTGTTATTTGGTTGGAGGGTTGTTTGAGAGAGACCATCTTCATCCTACACCTCCCACGGATTGATAAACCTTAGGTCATCCACTTGAGGGAGATTTGCTACAGTCCTACAAAACTCTGCACTTGGAGGCCCAAGAACGTCTACAAGAAGAAGGTCGTGTAGTAGACATCAAGCTCTTTTCTGGCGCCGTTGCCGGGGAGGCTAGGTAAGCGGCACTCACGCCCCGTCAACTAAGCTCTTTTCTGGCGCCTTTGCCGGGGAGGTGAGTTCTTGAAGGTATATCTTTAGATCTTGCAATCGAATCCTTTAGTTTCTTGTTTTATCACTAGTTTAGTTTATAAAAGAAAACTACAAAAAAATGGAATTGAGTTTACCCCATACGCTTCATCTTTTTAATATCTTTCGTGAGAATGATGGAAAGGAAAATTGTGCCAAAGTGTTAGAAGAAGAATGCATTAAAATGTTTGGCACTATATCTTTGAATGATGAGCATGATTGCAATGTTTTTAGTATGAACTCCTTGAATATCCATGATGCTAATGATATGCAAAGCCACAAGCTTGGGGAAGCTATGTTTGATGAAGATGATATTTTTTGTTCCCAAGCTTTGATGAGCAAATTTACTATGATGAAAACATGCCTCCTATCTATGATGATTATTGTGATGACACGTATGCTTTAAAGAATAATGATAACCATTAAACTTGTCATCTTGATCTTAATTTTCAATCATATGATAGTTATTTTGTTGAGTTTGCTCCCACTCCTATTCAAGAGAAGAATTTTGCTTATGTGGAGAGTAGTAAAATTTCTATGCAAGTAGATCATGAAAATAATGCTTTAGGTTCTGGATATATTGTTGAATTCATTCATGATGCTACTGAAAATTATTATGAGGGAGGAATATATGTTTGTAAGAATTGCAATAATATCAAGTTTCCTCTCTATGTGCTTACAATTTTGAAGTTATGCTTGTTTTACCTTCCTGTGCAAGTTGATTCTTGTCCCCATAAGTTGTTTGCTCACAAAATCCCTATGCATATGAAGTGAGTTAGACTTAAATGTGCTAGTCATATTCTTCATGATGCTCTCTTTATGTTACAGTTCTTATCTTTTATGTGAGCATCATTGAAATCATCATGCCTAGCTAGGGGCGTTAAACGATAGCGCTTGTTGGGAGGCAACCCAATTTTATTTTAGTTTATTAATTTTTGGTTCTATTTAGGAATAAATAATTCATCTATCTTCTGTTTAGATGTGGTTTTATGTATCAATTAGTGTTTGTGCCAAGTAGAACCTTTGGGATGACTTGGGTGAAGTCTTTATGATCATGCTGTAAAAACAGAAACTTTAGCGCTCACGAGATTAGCTAAACTTTTTAATGGAGAGTGATATTTAGTTGATTCTTTTTACAGATGATTAATATACAAATTCCTCAGGTCCACCAATTTATTTTAGAATTTTTGGAGTTCCACAAGTTTGCGTTAGTTACATATTACTTCAGACTGTTCTGTTTTTGACAGATTCTGTTTTTCGTGTGTTGTTTGCTTATTTTGATGACTCTATGGCTAGTAAAATAGTTTATACACCATAGAGAAGTTTGAATACAGTAGGTTTAACACCAATATAAATAAATAATGAGTTCATTACAGTACCTTGAAGTGGTGTTTTCTTTTCTTTTGCTAACGGAGCTCACGAGTTTTCTGTTAAGTTTTGTGTTGTGAAGTTTTCAAGTTTTGGGTAAAGATTCGATGGACTATGGAATAAGGAGTGGAAAGAGCCTAAGCTTGGGGATGCCCAAGGCACCCCAAGATAATATTCAAGGATAACCAAGAGCCTAAGCTTGGGGATGCCCCGGAAGGTATCCCCTCTTTCGTCTTCGTTCATCGGTAACTTTACTTGGAGCTATATTTTTATTCACCACATGATATGTGTTTTTCTTGGAGCGTCATTCTGTTTTCTTTAGCTTTGCTTTCTGTTTGAATAAAATACCAAGATCTGAAAGTCTTAGATGATAGAGAGTCTTCACATAGCTACATAATTATTCGACTACTCATTGATCTTCACTTATATCTTTCAGAGTAGTTTGTTGTTTGCTCTAGTGCTTCACTTCTATATTTTAGAGCACGGTGGTGGATTTGTTTTATAGAAACTGTTGATCTCTCATGCTTCACTTAGATTATTTTGAGAGTCTTAAATAGCATGGTAATTTTCTTAAATAATCCTAATATGCTAGGCATACAAGATTTGTATGAATTCTTATGAGTATGTTGAATACTACGAGAAGTTTGATGCTTGATGATTGTTTTGAGATATGGAGGTAGTGATATCAAAGTTGTGCTAGTTGAGTAGTTGTGAATTTGAAAAATACTTGTGTTGAAGTTTGCAAGTCCCGTAGCATGCACATATGGTAAACATTATGTAACAAATTTGAAACATGAGGTGCTCTTTGATTGTCCTCCTTATGAGTGGCGGTCAGGGACGAGCGATGGTCTTTTCCTACCAATCTATCCCCCTAGGAGCATGCACATAGTGCTTTGGTTTTTGATGTCTTGTAGATTTTTGCAATAAGTATGTGAGTTCTTTATGACTAATGTTGAGTCCATGGATTATACGCACTCTCACCCTTCCATCATTGCTAGCCTCTTGATGCCGTGCATTGCCCTTTCTCACATTGAGAGTTGGTGCAAACTTCACGGTGCATCCAAACCCGTGATATGATACACTCTTTCACACATAAACCTCCTTATATCTTCCTCAAAACAGCCACCATACCTACGTATTATGGCATTTCCATAGCCATTCCGAGATATATTGCCATGCAACTTTCCACCATTCCGTTCATCATGACACATTCATCATTGTCATATTGCTTAGCATGATCATGTAGTTGACATAGTATTTTTGGCAAAGCCACTGTTCATAATTATTTCATACATGTCACTCTTGATTCATTGCATATCCCGGTACACCGCCGGAGGCATTCATATAGAGTCATATTTTGTTCTAGTATTGAGTTGTAATCATTGAGTTGTAAATAAATAGAAGTGTGATGATCATAATTTTCTAGAGCATTGTCCCATGTGAGGTTATCAAAAATAAAAGAGGCCAAAAGAGCCCAAAAATAAAAGAGGCCAAAGAAGCCCACAAAAAATTGAGAGAAAAAGAGAGAAGGGACAATGTTACTATCCTTTGCCACAATTGTGCTTCAAAGTAGCACCATAATCATCATGATAGAGAGTCTCTTGTGTTTGTCACTTTCATATACTAGTGGGAATTTTTCATTATAGAACTTGGCTTGTATATTCCAACAATGGGCCTCCTCAAGTGCCCTAGGTCTTCGTGAGCAAGCAAGTTGGATGCACACCCACTTAGTTTCTTTTGTTGAGCTTTCATACATTTATAGCTCTAGTGCATTTGTTGCATGGCAATCCCTACTCCTTGCATTAACATCAATCGATGGGCATCTCCATAGCCTATTGATTAGCCTCGTTGATGTGAGATCTTCTCCTTTTTTGTCTTCTCCACATAACCCCCATCATCATATTCTATTCCACCCATAGTGCTATGTCCATGGCTCGCGCTCATATATTGTGTGAAAGTTTATAGGTTTGAGATTACTAAAGTATGAAACAATTGCTTGGCTTGTTATCGGGGTTGTGCATGATGAGAGCATTCTTGTGTGACGAAAATGGAGCATGACTAAACTATATGATTTTATAGGGATGAACTTTCTTTGGCCATGTTATTTTGAGAGGACATAATTGCTTAGTTAGTATGCTTGAAGTATTATTATTTTTATGTCAATATAAACTTTTATCTTGAATCATTCGGATCTGAATATGCATACCACAAGTAAGAAGAATTACATTGAAATTATGCCAAGTAGCATTCCACATCAAAAATTCTATTTTTATCATTTACCTACTCAAGGACGAGCGGGAATTAAGCTTGGGGATGCTGATACGTCTCCAACGTATCTATAATTTTTGATTGTTCCATGCTATTATATTATCCATCTTGGAGGTTTATGGGCTTTATTATGCACTTTTATATTATTTTTGGGACTAACCTATTGACCTAGAGCCCAGTGCCAGTTTCTGTTTTCCCCTTGTTTCAGTGTTTCGAAGAAAAGGAATATCAAACGGAGTCGAAACGGAATGGAACCAACTGGAGAAGTTATTTTTGGAAGGAAAGCTACCAGATAAACTTGGAGTGCACGTCAAGAAAGAAACGAGGGAGCCACAAGGTAGGGGGGCGCCCTCCACCCTCGTGGCCCCCTCGTGGCTCCCCTGACGTACTTCTTTCACCTATATATATCCATATACCCTAAAAACTTCGGGGAACAGAATAGATCGGGAGTTCCGCCGCCGCAAGCCTCTATAGCCACCAAAAACCAGTCGGGACCCTGTTTCGGCACCTTGCCGGAGGGGGGAACCCTCACCGGTGGCCATCTTCATCATCCCGGCGCTCTCCATGACGAGGAGGGAGTAGTCACCCTCGGGGCTGAGGGTATTACGAGTAGCTATGTGTTTGATCTCTCTCTCTCTCTCTCTCTCTCTCTCTCTCGTGTTCTTGATTTGGCACGATCTTGATGTATCGCGAGCTTTGCTATTATCGTTGGATCTTATGTTGCTTCTCCCCCTCTACTATCTTGTAATGAATTGAGTTTTCCCTTTGAAGTAATCTTATCGGATTGAGTCTTAAATGATTTGAGAACACTTGATGTATGTCTTGCCGTGCGTATCTGTGGTGACAATGGGATATCACGTGATTCACTTGATGTATGTTTTGGTGATCAACTTGCGGGTTCCGCCCATGAACTTATGCATAGGGGTTGGCACACGTTTTCGTCTTGATTCTCCAGTAGAAACTCTGGGGCACTCTTTGAGGTTCTATGTGTTGGTTGAATAGATGAATTTGAGATTGTGTGATGCATATCGTTTAATCATACCCACGGATACTTGAGGTGACATTGGAGTATCTAGGTGACATTAGGGTTTTGGTTGATTTGTTTCTTAAGGTGTTATTCTAGTACGAACTCTAGGGTTGTCTGTGACACTTATAGGAATAGCCCAACAGATTGATTGGAAAGAATAACTTTGAGGTGGTTTCGTACCCTACCATAATCTCTTCGTTTGTTCTCAACTATTCGTGACTTTGGAGTGACTCTTTGTTGCATGTTGAGGGATAGTTATATGATCCAATTATGTTATTATTGTTGAGAGAACTTGCACTAGTGAAAGTATGAACCCTAGGACTTGTTTCCTAGCATTGCAATACCGTTTACGCTCACTTTTTCCACTTGCTACCTTGCTGTTTTTATATTTTCAAATTACAAAAACCTATATCTACCATCCATATTGCACTTGTATTACCATCTTTTTGCCGAACTAGTGCACCTATACAATTTACCATTGTATTGGGTGTGTTGGGTACACAAGAGACTCTTTGTTATTTGGTTGCACGGTTGTTTTAGAGAGACCATCTTCATCCTACGCCTCCCACGGATTGATAAACCTTAGGTCATCCACTTGAGGGAAATTTGCTACTGTTCTACAAACCTCTGCACTTGGAGGCCCAACAACGTCTACAAGAAGAAGGTTGTGTAGTAGACATCAAGCTTGAATTGTTCTTGTTGTATGGCTTCTTCCGCTGACCGGACCTGGAGCCACTGAACCCGGCGTTGACCGTTGTGTCATCGGTATGGTTGCCATTGTTTCGACGCTTATGTCTATTGCGTCGGGGCTTGCCGTTGCTATCCTTGGCTTCAGAGGTGCCAGGTTCACTTGCATTATTATTGCAATGGGCTAGCCAAGTATCTTCGCCCGCGCAAAAGCGGGTCATAAGTGTCGTAAGGGCTGCCATGGACTTCGGCTTTTCCTTCCCGAGGTGTCGAGCGAGCCATTCATCACGGATGCTATGCTTAAAGGCCGCTAGGGCTTTGGCATCCGGACAGTCGATGATCTGGTTCTTTTTAGTCAAGAACCTAGTCCAGAATTTCCTGGCTGACTCTCTGGACTGTTGGACTATATGACTTAAGTCATCTCCATCCGGAGGTCGGACGTATGTTCCTTGGAAGTTGTCAAGGAAGGCTTCTTCCAAGTCTTCCCAGCTGCCAATGGAGTTTTCGGACAGACTGTTCAACCAGTACCGAGCTGGTCCTTTGAGTTTTAGTGGGAGATATTTGATGGCGTGGAGATCATCACCACAGGCCATATGAATATGGGAAGAAACTCCTCAATCTATACCGCAGGGTTTGTTGTCCCGTCGTATGATTCGATGTTTACGGGTTTAAACCCTTCCGGGAATTCATGGTCCATTACTTCATCAGTGAAGCAAAGAGGGTGTGCGGCGCCTCTATATCGGGCCACATCGCGACGTAGCTCCGATGGAGTCCGTCCGCGGTTTTAGGCCCGGGCGTGACTAGACTTGTCACATCCGAATAGGTAGTCGTCGTCTCATGTCGGGGCACATCCTCGCGATCCGTAGATCGATCTAGTATGTCCTGCTCTATTGTCCAGTTTCTGCCGCAGGTCGTAGGTATGTCCCCGGGCTGTTTTATCTCTGCCTTTACGGTGAGGTGGAGCGGGCTGGTGTTCGGCTTGAGTAGCCGCTTTGTCCCGACCGCGTGGTGGTCGGTCAGCAGCATTGAACGATGATGGTACGGGCTCCAGTACCTCATCATCGAACTAAGGTAGCAATTTACGCTTCAGGTAGCTTTTGGCTGGGCGCTTGAGGCCGTATTCCTCGGCTGCCAGGACATCCGTCCATCTATCGTTTAGCAGATCTTGATCAGCTTGAAGCTGCTGCTGCTTCTTCTTTAGGCTCCTTGAAGTGATTAGCTGGCGCTTAAAGCACTCCTGCTCGAGAGGTTCCTCAGGCACGATAAAATCCTCGTTGCCGAGGCTCACCTCCTCCTAGGAGAGCGATAAATAATTACTATCCTCCGAGTCTTCGTTTATGGCCTGTTCATCTGGGCTAACTTACCCGTCTTCCCGTTCATCCTGTTCAGAGGTTGCCGCAACAGGGTCTTCATTATCTTCGGGACCATCCAGAGTGCTATCTTCTCATGTGGCGGTGTTGCTGTCTTTACTGCGGCGTGATTTAGAGCGGCACCACTGACACCAGCACTTTGGTGGTATCTTAGGAGGGTCATCCTTAACTGGATCTTCCTTGTCATTGCCGCTGTTCCCTTTTGGTGAATCCACCATGTATACGTCATACGAAGAAGTGACCATCCAACGTCCGGTAAACGGCGGGATTTGGGCCTCTTCTTCTCCAGCATCATCGTCCATATCGTCGATGTCTTCGGAGCCGTAATCGAGCGTGTCGGTTAAGTCCTCGACAGTGGCTATGAAGTGGGCGGTGGGTGGGAAACGAAATTCTCCGTCATCAGCCTCCAGTTCGAACCGGATATAATTCGGCTGTGAGTCCCCCGCTAAGGATAGAATTTTTAATGAGTTTAGCATGTCGCCCAAGGGCGAGTGCCGGAAGATGTCCGTGGAGCTGAATTCGATGATCGATGACCGATCAAGCTCGACGTACGCAGACGCGCAAGGTACGGAACCTGTAGCCGGAGACGAGTCCGTGGTTCCGGTGGCACAGACGCACCTGAAATTAGGTCTATGTGCGGCTCCAACGCCTCTGAGTCTGTGGTTTCCGTGGCGGGGTTGAGCTTCTCGTCCTCGGATGGCGCGATCTGCTCCGGATCTAAGGCCAGAGCAGTTACATGCACTATTTCCTGGGTGTGGTCCGATGATAGATTTACGTCATGTTCATCGTGGTGGCAGGGAGCGGCTGCCTTGGTCTCGAATCCGTCGAAGACCAAGTCTCTGCGGATATCCGTGACGTAGTTCAAGCTCCCGAATCTAACCTGATGGCCAGGGGCGTAGCTTTCGATCTGCTCCAGATGGCCAAGCGAGTTGGCCCGCAGTGCGAAGCCGCCGAATACGAAGATCTGTCCGAGGAGGAATACTTCCCCTTGGACAACATCATTGTAGATGATTGAAGGAGCCATCAAACCTTTCTACGACGGCACAGTGGAACTGTCAATGAAAGCACCAATGTCGGTGTCAAAACCGGCGGATCTCCGGTAGGGGGTCCCGAACTGTTCGTCTAAGGTCGATGGTAACAGGAGACGGGGGACACAATGTTTACCTAGGTTCGAGCCCTCTCTATGGAGGTAATACCCTACTTCCTGCTTGATTGATCTTGATGAATATGACTATTACAAAAGTTGATCTACCACGAGATCGTAATTGCTAAAACCCTAGGAGTCTAGCATGTATGACTACGATTATGATTGTCCCCATCCGTACTAAGCCCTCCGGTTTATATAGACACCGGAGGGGACTAGGGTTGTACAAAGTCGGTTACGGAGAAAGGAATCTTCATATTTAGACGCCAAGCTTGCCTTCCACGCCAAGGAGAGTCCCATACGGACACGGGTAGAGTCTTCGGTCTTCGTATCTTCACAGCCCATCAGTCCGGCCCATGTCCAACAGGCCGGACGCCCGAGGACCCCTTAGTCCAGGACTCCCTCAATCACCACCATCTTGAGGTTGATCTTGCCCTTGATCTTGTTCATTTGGTTGAGGGCCTTCACTTTGTTCTTCGGAAGCGTGTGGGTCTTGGGTTGGTGATGGTTCCACTTGAGTGGAACATTGTCCTTCTCCTTCGGCCACAAGGGGTTCCTCAATGGGTAGGATATGACCAACACCCATTCTTCTTATGGCTTGGGGAGGAATTTCATGACCTACATCACAAGTACCACTTTGCTCCACTTGGGAGCCGTTATTCTCATCAAACTCCACGTTACACGTCTCCTCAATGAGTCTCGTGGACTTGTTGAGGACACGGTAAGTATGAGAGTTTATAGCATAACCAACAAAGATGCCCTCATGAGCTCTAGCCTCAAATTTAGACAAACGAACACCTTTCTTGAGAATGAAACACTTACAACCGAACACCCGGAAGTACTTGATGTTGGGCTTGTTGCCGGTGAGTATCCCATATGGAGTCTTGTTCAAGCATTTGCGGAGATAGAGCTGATTGGATGCATGACAGGCGGTGTTGATGGCTTCGGCCCAAAAGTTGTAAGGAGACTTGAACTCCGCCATCATGGTTCTTGCCGCTTCCATCAAAGTCCGGTTCTTCCTCTCCGCTACACCATTTTGTTGAGGGGTTTAAGGTGTGGAATATTGATGCTTGATCCCTTCATCACTAAGAAACTCATCCAAGGTGTAGTTCTTGAACTCGGTGCTGTTGTCACTTCTTATCGTCAAGATCTTTGCATTGTGTTGATGTTGAGCTTCATTTGCAAAGTCGATGACAGTTTGTTGGGTCTCACTCTTCCTCTTGAAGAAATATATGCAAGTGTATCTTGAATAATCATCCACAATCACCAAGCAATACTTTCTACCCCAAGACTATCAAAGGATGGAGGCCCAAAGAGATCCATGTGAAGGAGCTCCAAAGGCCTCTTTGAATAGATGATAGTTGTGGGTGGGTGAGCCTTCTCATGTAGCTTTGCTTCGATACAAGCACTGCAAGCACGATCTTTGGCAAAACTAACATTTGTTAGTCCACGGACATGGTCCCCCTTGATAAGACTTTGCAAAGATCTCATATTGAAGTGGGCTAAACGACGATGCCAAAGCCATCCCGCGTCAACTTTAGCCATTAGGCATGTCGCAGTCTTAGTGGGTCGCTCCAAAAAGTTAATCACATAAAGACCGTTCTCGACATGCCCAACAAAGGCTACTTTAAGAGTCTTGCTCCACAAGAGGGCCACGGTATCAATATCAAACAAAGTGGCAAAGCCCATGAGTGCAAGTTGACGAACGGAAAGTAACTTGTATGAAAGGGACTCAACAAGCATGACTTTATCGACCGTGAGATCATGAGAAATGACAACCTTGCAAAGACCCAATACATTAGAAGATGAGGCATCACCCCACTCAACATTGGTGGGCATAGATGAAACCTTGTGCACGTCCACCACCAAGTCCTTGCTTCTGGTCATATGATTTGTGGCTCCACTATCGAGCAACCATGATCCCCCACTGGAAGAAAACACCTACAAGAGATCAATGCTTGGTTTTAGGTACCCATTTTATAATGGGTCCTTTTATGTTAGAAATAAGGGTCTTAGGAACCAAAATAGACCATTCAATGTACTCATAAGAAGAACCAACAAATTTGGCATAAACATGCCCATCACTAGCATGGCATAACACATAAGAAGGATTACAGTCGCCAGTTTTGTTGGAACGAGTGGCATTGCCCTTCTTGACACCACCACCCTTCGCATTGTTCTTATTCTGCTTAGAAGTACCCTCTCCCTCCTTCACAAACTTTTGCATGAGAGGAGGAGGTCGCTTGGTCTTGTCATTCTTCTTCTTCTTGGATTTGGGTGCAAACCCAATCCCCTCCTTGGCCACAACTTCCTTTTGATTGCTCAAAAGTTCGTTGAGGTTCTTCTCACCTTGTATGCAAGACACAAGGCTGATAACCCACAAGTATAGGGGATCGCAACAGTTTTTGAGGGTAGAGTATTCAACCCAAATTTATTGATTCGACACAAGGGGGGCCAAAGAATATTGTCAAGTATTAGCAGTTGACTTGTCAATTCAACCACACCCGAAAGACTTAATATCTACAACAAAGTATTTAGTAGCAAAGTAGTATGGAAGTAACGGTAACGATGGCAAAGGTAATAAGAGCAGTTTTGTAGTAATCGTAATGTGGCAACGGAAAAGTAACTAAGCAAAGATCAATATGTGAAAAGCTCGTAGGCATTGGATCGATGATGGATAATTATGTTGGATGCGATTCCTCATGCAACAGTTATAACATAGGGTGACATGTAACTAGCTCCAATTCATCAATGTAATGTAGGCATGTATTCCTAATATAGTCATACGTGCTTATGGAAAAGAACTTGCATGACATCTTTTGTACTACCCTCCCATGGCAGCGGGGTCCTATTGGAAACTAAGGGATATTAATGCCTCCTTTTAATAGATTACCGGACCAAAGCATTAACACTTAGTGAATACGTGAACTCATCAAACTACGGTCATCACCGGGAGTGGTCCTGATTATTGTCACTTCGGGGTTACCGGATCATGACACATAGTAGGTGACTATTGACTTGCAAGATAGTATCAAGAAGTCACATATATTCATGAAAACATAATAGGTTTAGATCTGAAATCATGGCACTCGGGCCCTAGTGACAAGCATTAAGCATAGCAAAAGTCATAGCAACATCAATCTCAGAACATAATGGATACTAGGGATCAAACCCTAACAAAACTAACTCGATTACATGATAAATCTCATCCAACCCATCACCGTCCAGCAAGCCTACGATGGAATTACTCACGCATGGCGGTGAGCATCATGAAATTGGTGATGGAGGAAGGTTGATGATGACAACGGCGACGGATTCCCCTCTTCGGAGCCCCGAACGGACTCCAGATCAACCCTCCCGAGAGAGTTTAGGGCTTGGCGGCGGCTCCGTATCGTAAAACGCAATGAATCCTTCTCTCTGATTTTTTTCACCCCGAACGTGAATATATGGAGTTGGAGTTGAGGTCGGTGGAGCCTCAGGGGGCCCACGAGACAGGGGGCGCGCCCAGGGGGCAGGCGCGCCCCCACCCTCGTGGGCAAGGTGTCGGGCCCCTGGTCTTGATTCTTTCGCCAGTATTTTTTACAAATTCCAAAAATATTCTCCGTGAAGTTTCAGGTCATTCCGAGAACTTTATTTCTGCACAAAAATAACACCATGGCAATTCTGCTGAAAATAGCATCAGTCCGGGTTAGTTCCATTCAAATCATGCAAGTTAGAGTCCAAAACAAGGGCAAAAGTGTTTGGAAAAGTATATACGATGGAGACGTATCAACTCCCCCAAGCTTAACCCTTTGCTTGTCCTCAAGCAATTCAGTTGACAAACTGAAAGTGATAAATAAAAACTTTTACAAACTCTGTTTGATCTTGTTGCAAATATGTAAAGCCAACATTCAAGTTTTCAGCAAAGATTATGAACTAACCATATTCACAATAAAATTTAGGTCTCAGGTACTCATATCAATGGCATAATCAACTAGCGAGCAATAATAATAAAACTCGAATGACAACTGTCGGGGGAAATCGACACCTATGGAATCACTGGGATCCCTTCTACGCTTGGCGGGTGCGAGGTTGTGCAAAGAGCGGGTCTGACAGGAAGCACACAGATCGTTTACCCAGGTTCGGGCCGTGGAGATGCGTAATACCCTAGTCCTGCTTTGGTGGATGTATTTGAGTGTTCTTGTGTTCTTGAGCTAGCTACGGGGGGTAATTTGCCCAAAGGATTCGAATACTCCTCCTAGTCGCCTCAGGCCTCCTTTTATAGACAAAAAGGGGTTGCCACAGTGGCACACAGGAGGTGGAAAGGTGTACAGTGGATGAGTCTATCCTCTGGCACCGTTGGACAAATGCATTTAATGCGCTGCCGACGTGCTCCTCTCGCTTTATCGGGGACGGCAAGGAAGCACGTCCCAGCCGTCGCGGCCTCGCCTGGCTTCGACACGCGTCCGAGCTGACGAGGCATCATGGCGCCACGTTGGCTGGCTGCTGGGCTGGTGCGGTGGTGGAGCCATCATGAAGATCTGCATGCCACCACGCAGGTGCTTGCTGGGTCGGTGTAGAGGCCGCTCGTCGCCACACAGGTGTCTGCTCAGCTGGTTGAGCTGGCAGCCGCATGTGGACGGCTGTGGTGCCTTGGCAGGCGTGGGCCTGGCTGCAGCCCCATAAGCGTCCTCGACAAGGGCCTTGCCAGGGCCCCGGCAAGGGTCTTGCCGCGGCACCGCGGTCGTCCACGGCAAGGGTCTTGCCGGTGGTCTCGTGGATCTCCTCAGCAAGGATCTCGCCGAGGGTCGTCGTCTTCTGGTCATCTGATCCTGCATGTTTGTGATCTTGACGAAGATCTGCATGCCATCACAGAGGTGCCTCTCGAGCCTTGGTTCCAATGTGGTTTGTTGGTGGTATTGGAACCCGTGGGCTCAAGGGTGGCACACTCTACTGGCATCGGGCAAGTTGCCCCGGCAAGGCTCCTGCCTAGGCCGCGGAGGCCGCCCCGACAAGGGTCTTTCCGTGGGAGTCCGCCTCGCCCCCTTGCTCTTCGTGTCTCTTGGTCTTGGCGTTGCCTTGTTTGCCTTGTGCTCTAGCTCCCCTCTTCTGCCCTGCTTGGTGTGGCCGTGGGCGCGGCTCCGACTGCCCGTACACAAGTAACGGGGTCAAAAAGGAGAGCCCCTACTTTTGTACACCGATAGGAGCCCCCGGGCCTGGGCCACACATAAGCGCGATGCGTTGTTGGGCCAGGCCCAGGCAATCTTGTGCGCAGGTGGGGTGGATCTTTTACATGATAACTTTCCGTCCGCTGCGCTTCCCCACGACCCGCGTTGAACGCGCGACGTGGAGGGTTGTGTGTGACGTGGGGGTCATCCGTGGGGCGGTTCCCGCACGCATGCGTCACGTCGCAGTTAATGGGAAAAGAGGCGGCCCGCGCCTTCCCCGTAAAAAGGAATAACCGCGGGCCCGCTGCTTATTTACCCCCTGCGCCTTCTCCAATCTCGGAACTACCGTCCCCTTCTTCCTCCCTCTCAAGCTCTTGCCTTTGCTCGCCGCCGCCGCGCCTTCGTCGTCCTCTGTCCTTCGCCTCTTGCAGCCGCCATGGCACCCAAAACCAGCAGAGGCAAGGGAGTGGCCAAGGACGCCGGGGCAAACGAGCCGCCGGAGAGCGAGTTGGCGGTGCGGCGGACGTAGTCCGCCTACTTCCCCATGGCGGTCGACGCAGTCCACCTCTTGGACTACTTCAAGCACCTGTGGGGGTGCAAGACGGGGGAGGGGGGAGAGATGACAGGGCATCCAGCCACGCGCGTCATCCCTGCCGCCTTCGCCGAAGCCGGCCCGAATTGGTACCCATTCTTCGTTGACTACTTTTCTTGCGGCCTCTGGCCCCCCTTTTCTGATTTCTTCAATGATGGCATGCACACCTACGGCTTCCACCTTCTGGAGTTTACCCCAAACGTCGTGGCGTGCATGGCTCTTTTCGCGCACCACTGTGAGGGCTTCGTCGGGGTGCATCCCAACACGGCGCTCTTCCGCCACTACTTCTTCCCTCGGATCCAAAAGGGGGCGCCATTTCCGGTTGTGTCGCCCGGACCCCAAGGTCCAAGGGGACATACCCGGAGGGCGCTCAGAAGGAGAGGTGGGAGGATTGGCGGGGCTGGTGGTGCTGGATTGAGGAGGATGACCCACAAGATTTCTTCCGGGTCCGCCACGCACCACCGGTGCGCAGAAATGACTGGAGTGACGTCGACGCAAATGACAAGAAGCTAACGGTCACCACCACCAGGATTCTTCGTCTCACCGAGGCCAGGCTCACCCTTGAGATGATCGGGGCGAATTTCATCCGCCGCCGAATCGCTCCGCTACACAACAAGGGGAGGCCGGCCTGGCTCTTCACGAATGCGGCCGACATCATGAGGCTCCGCCTAGGCTTGGACCACAACCTCATGGTGATGGGGCACGCCCACTTCTGTCAGCGGCTCTTCCAGCTCGACGTGAACCGCGACGGCAAGGTCGAGCGGTCCGGCAAGGCCGCGAAGGCCGCCGCGAAGGCTGGCTAGGTCGCCAAGGGGCCCTTGTTTGGGTTGCCGACGGGGGTGGTCCCGCTCAGCAACTCGTGCTGAAACGACATCATCGCCATGATGCCGGAGTTCAACACACAGGGGCCTCGTCCCAAATTGGGCCGAGCCGCCGGCGGATCAGGTGCAGGAGTTTTTTGACACCTTGGAGGAGAAGTACATCTGCGCCGAACCGCGGCTTGTCCAGGACACCACCCAGGCGGAGCTGGACTACATCACCGCCATCGCGGCGGAGGTGGAGCTCACCAGGGAGGCCGGCAGCGCCGGCGGCGTGGAGGACAAGGTCGCAGCGAAGGCGGAGGAAAAGGAGCTCGCCCAGTGGGCGGAGGCTGCTGGGGAGGCCAGCAACGGCGGCACCGGGGCCCCTCTCATCGAAGATGTGGTCGACGAGCCATCGGAGGAGGAGGTCGAGACTGTCGACCCCCGGCAACAGGGAGAGGGCAAGTCCTCCGGCGGGCCAGCTCTGGCGGGCCGGTCCGACCTGGCAGGGCCGTGCAGCCGCAGCAAACCCAGGAGGCGTCCGTGGGCCAGACAAGGGCCGCGGCGGCGAGGAAAGTGGTGAAGGCCGCGGAGGCGAAGAAGAAGGCAACTGCTTCTGCTTCGTCCAAGCGTCCACAGATTCCATCTGCTTCCCCTCCTCCCGCAGATGACGACGCGGAGGTTGTCGTTGATTTTGGGTCCCTCAGCCCAAGGAGGAAGAGGAAGGCAACGGAAGAGGAGGTGGAGGACGAGTAAGTATCTTGTTCCTTTTTGTCATATCTGCCTCCTCAAACTGTGCCGTTTATCTTGATTTCTTTCTTTCATTGTAGGGATGCGGAGATTCTGGCCCAGAGGGTGAAGAGGGTCAGAGCTTCGGTGAGCGGCCAGCCCCCGACAGTATTTCAGTACATCACGGCGGTGTTGAGCAACCGGACAGCAGCCCCCAAGACAGCCCCAACAGAAGCTCATTACCCACCCCTCGTCGACGTGTGTTGGGGGTACGATCCCTTGGTGCTGACCTTGCCGTGGTTGCGGGAGGAGCCACTGAGGGCTACCCCCAACACGCCGGCCCCATCAACCACGCCGCCCCGAGGGGCATCCCTGGCAAGGGCTCCAGGCACCGAGCCCATGCACACGGAGGAGGAGGAGGCAAACTCGAGTGCTGGTGGCTTCACCTTGGCGCCAGATGTTGGCGGGGAGGGGGCCTCTTCTTCCCAGCCCGGCACGGGTAAGTCACTTGCCTTCCGTCCCTGTTCTTTTTCTTCTTGAATCTTGGTCTTGGCTTCGCCTTGCCCCCTTCTCGATATCCAGATCCTCCCTCGGCAGACTGGGAGCACATAGACACCGTCATCGAGGATGTCGCCAAGGATGCCGCGGCGGAGGCCGAGAAGATAGCCACCGAGGAGGCCGCCAAGGATGCTGCTGAGGACGCTACCAAAGGGTTCGCCGGGGAGCCTGGCAAGGCTGCTGCCGAGGAGGCCGGCAAGGGGCCTGCCGGGGAGGCCGACAAGGCCGCTGCCGAGGAGGAGGTGGTTGATGACCAACCTTCCTCCTCCGCTGCCTCTGGCTCCGGCAGGTATCGGAAGGTCAGCGACGACCTGTTTGTCCACCACCCAGGGACGGCGAGCACCGGGACGCCCGTCGAGGGGGAGGTGTTTGACGACGACGTGCTCGCTGCCACCGGGCTTGAGGTTGTTGACGAACCGAGCGCCGGTGGCGGTGGTTCCCAGGATGAGCGGCTCCTCTGGGCCATGAGCGCCAACTTCCAGAAGCTTCCGGCGCTTCACCGCGCCTGCCTGGACAAGGCCAAGTCCAGGATGGCGGTGGTGGACAAGGCGGAGGCAGACCTCGAGGGACGCGTCGCCGAGGCGCAGGCTTGGTTCCGCCAGGCCCACAAGGACCTGAAGGATGCCCAGGACGCGCTGGCTGAGCGCAACCTGGAGCTTGTCATGAAGCAGGCCGATATCGAGAAGGCCCAGGAACTAGTGGAGCAGCAGGCTGCCCGGGGCGAGGCTGCTCGGCACCAGTAGCAGGCCGCGCTAAACTCCCAGGAGGAGGACCTTGCCGCGCGTGAGGAGAAGCTCGCCGCAATGCTCCACGGCAAGGAAGAGGAGGTGGAGAAGCTTATCGTACAGCGGACCCAGGAGCTGGAGCAGAGGCACAAGGAGGCACTCAATGCCCAGGCTCTGGTTCACGCCGGCAAGGTGAAAGAGCTAGAGGTGGAGCAGGACGGGCTGAAGGATCAGGCCCTGAAGCTGGCCGAGGAGAAAGGCACACTCAACGGTGCCCTAGTGGAGGCGCAGGGCGCAATCCTCGGCAAGGCTGAGCAGCTCTCCAAGGCCAACGACTCCATCAAAGACCTGAAGCTGAAGCTAGAGGGCCTTGAGGAGACGCTCTCAGAGACCAAGGCCCGAGAGGAGACCCTGGCCAAGGATCTGGAGGCCGAGAAGCAGCTGTGGAAGAACGAAGCCGCCAACAACAGGGATTTTGTGGAGGGCGAGAACCGCTTGATCGGCTGCCTCGAAGATGTCGCCGGCAGGATCACCACGTAGCTGGCCGCCATGGGGATGCCAAATGTGAGGTACACCCCGGGGTGCAACGCGAGCTCCAACACCAAGCTAACCCTGTTCTTCGAGGGTGTCCTCGGGGCCCTAGAGCAGCTCCACTCCAATCGGGCGGCCTCTCTGGCCGATGAGGCCCGGATACTTTGCCGGGGTGCCATGACCAAGGTCCTCACCAAGGTGGCGCACTGGAATCCCAACCTCGACTTCAACATCGCGCTGGAGAGCTTGCCGGAGGATGCGGACCTCGCGGTGCTCAAGGAGCGTATTAAGCCCATCATCAGCCGCGTCGATGGAACTCAGAGGATAGAGGGCCTGCGCCGGGATTAGGCACCCCGTCTCTCATCGCCGCTGCAGGTTCATGACTAAGACAATTTTTATCTTTAGTTAGAACTGCAGCAACAATTGATGTAATATAACTCTGCAGCACTTTTGATATTATGCATGTTACTTTCCTGTTCAATCCCCCCTTTGTATGTTCACCCTACGTTAATCGGGTAGGCTTGACGGCGCGTAAACCCAGGCCACGGCGCCTTGAGGACATATCCCCAATGACCTGCCGGGTGTGCTTGCTGCCAGGAAAACCACCTTACCGCTCCCAACGCGGCCGCTCGAACTGTCGAGCTTGACTCGAGTCAGAATCGAGGGCGTTGCTAATTGCGGAAGGCTACCCTGCCATTCTCGACGCGGCCGCTTGGGCTGTTGAGCGGACTCGAAATAGAGCAAGGGCGTTGCCAATAGCGGAAGGGCCCCTTTGCGTGCAGGTTTTCCATACATAGGGCAGCACCTTCGAGGACAATAACCTTACATGTAAAAAGGAATTGCTTAAAGTTTCGCATGACTTAGCTTTTCTGTCGTTGCGCTATCTACAGATGGTGCCGTCAAGCTTGGTCATCTTCTTCCTCGGAACGACGGCCACGATGAAGCTGCTGCTCGGATCAGACCAGATCTCCACAACTGCGCCCCCCTACCTGGCGCGCCAAAGATGTCGGGGGAAATCGACACCTGTGGAATCACTGGGATCCCTTCTACTGTTGGCGGGCGCGAGGTTGTTCAAAGAGCGGGTCTGACAGGAAGCACACAGATCGTTTACCCAGGTTCGGGCCGCGGAGATGCGTAATACTCTAGTCCTGCTTTGGTGGATGTATTTGAGTGTTCTTGTGTTCTTGAGCTAGCTGCGGGGGGTAATTTGCCCAAAGGATCCAAATCCTCCTCCTGGTCGCCTCGGGCCTCCTTTTATAGACAAAAAGGGGTTGCCACAGTGGCACACAGGAGGTGGAAAGGTGTACAGTGGATGAGTCTATCCTCTGGCACCGTCGGACAAACGTATTTAATGCGCTGCCGACGTGCCCCTCTCGCTGTATCGGAGACGGCAAGGAAGCACGTCCCAGCTGTCGCCGCCTCGCCTGGATTCGACACGCGTCCGAGCTGACGAGGCGTTGTGGTGCCATGTTGGCTGGCTCCTGGGCAGGCGCGGTGGTGGAGCCTTCATGAAGATCTACATGCCACCACGCAGGTGCTTGCTGGGTTGGTGTAGAGGCCACTCGTCGCCACGCAGGTGCCTGCTCAGCTGGTTCAGTTGGAAGTCGCCATGTGGACGGCGGTGGTGCCTTGGCAGGCATGGGCCTGGCTGCGGCCCTATAAGTGTCCTCGGCAAGGGCCTTGCCAGGGCCCCGGCACGGGTCTTGCCGCGGCACCGCGCTCATCCCTGGCAAGGGTCTTGCCGGTGGTCTCGTGGATCTCCTCGGCAAGGATCTCGCCGAGGTTCGTCGTCTTCCGGTCCTCATCTGATCCTGCGTGTTTATGATCTTGATGAAGATCTGCATGCCATCACAGAGGTGCCTCCCGAGCCTTGGTTCCAATGTGGCTTGTTGGTGGTGTTGGAACCCGTGGGCTCAAGGGTGGCACACTCTGCTGGAATCGGGCAAGTTGCCCCGGCAAGGCTCTTGCCGGGGCCGCGAAGGCCGCGCCGGCAATGGTCTTGCCGGGGGAGTCCGCCTCGCCCCCTTGCTCTTCGTGTCTCTTGGTCTTGGTGTTGCCTTGTTTGCCTTGTGCTCTGGCTCCCCTCTTCTGCCCTGCTTGGTGTGGCCGTGGGCGCGGCTCTGACTGCCTATGCACAAGTAAAGGGGTCAAAAAGGAGAGCCCCTACTTTTGTACACCGACAACAACACTTTCTCAAAACAATCATAATATGATATAACAAAATGGTATCTTGCTAGCCCTTTCTGAGACCGCAAAACATAAATGCAGAGCATCTCTGAAGATCAAGGACTGACTAGACATTGTAATTCATGGTAAAAGAGATCCAATCATAGTCATACTCAATATAAATTAATAGTAATGGATGCAAATGACAGTGGTGCTCTCCAACTGATGCTTTTTAATAAGAGGAGGATGACTCAACATAAAAGTAAATAGATAGGCCCTTCGCAGAGGGAAGCAGGGATTTGTAGAGGTGCCAGAGCTCGATTTTTGAAATAGATATAAATAATATTTTGAGTGGCATACTTTCATTGTCAACATAACAACCAAGAGATCTCGATATCTTCCATGCTACACAGATTATAGGCGGTTCCCAAGCAGAATAGTAAAGTTTATACTCCCCCACCACCAACAAGCATCAATCCATGGCTTGCCCGAAACAACGGGTGCCTCCAACTAACAACAGTCCTGGGGGAGTTTTGTTTGCAATTATTTGTATTTGGTTAAGCATGGGACTGGGCATCCCGGTGGCCAGCCATTTTCTCGTGAGTGAGGAGCAGAGTCCACTCCTCTTGAGAATAACCCGCCTAGCATGGAAGATACACACAACCCTAGTTGATAGATGAGCTATTCGAGCATACAAAACAAAATTTCATTTGAAGGTTTAGAGTTTGGCACATACAAATTTACTTGGAACGGCAGGTAGATACCGCATATAGGAAGGTATGGTGGACTCATATGGAATAACTTTAGGGTTTATGGAAGTGGATGCACAAGCAGTATTCCCGCTTAGTACAAGTGAAGGCTAGAAAAAGACTGGGAAGCGACCAACTAGAGAGCGACAACAGTCATGAACATGCATTCAAATTAATCAACATCAAGTGCAAGAATGAGTAGGATATAATTCACCATGAACATAAATATCGTGGAGGCTATGTTGATTTTGTTTCAACTACATGTGTGAACATGTGCCAAGTCAAGCCACTCGAATCTTTCAAAGGAGGATACCACCCTATCATACCACATCACAACCATTTTAATAGCATGTTGGCACGCAGAGTAAACAATTATAAACTCCTAGCTAATTAAGCATGGCATAAGCAACTATAATCTCTAATTGTCATTGCAAACATGTTTCATTCATAATAGGCTGAATCAGGAACGATGAACTAATCATATTTACAAAAACAACAGAGGTCGAATTCATACCAGCTTCTCTCATCTCAATCAATCCATCATATATCGTCATTATTGCCTTTCACTTGCACGACCGAACGGTGTGGATAATAATAATAGTGCACGTGCATTGGACTAAGCTGGAATCTGCAAGCATTTAATTCAAGGGAGAAGACAAGGTAATATGGGCTCCTGGTTAAATCAACAATAACGCATATAAGAGCCACTTCAACATTTTCATTATGGTCTTCTCCTCTCGACCCCCAAAGAAAAGAAAAGAAATAAAACTATTTACACGGGAAAGCTCCCAACAAGCAAAAGAAGAACGAGAAATCTTTTTGGAGTTTCTTTTAATTACTACTACTACATGCATGGAAAGTAAACTAGCTAAGAGCTACATCTAACTTTTTTGGTTTTTCTTAAGCTTTTTGAAACACACAAGAAGAAGGCTTAGAAAACAAAATAAACTAGCATGGATAGTACAATGAAAAAGTATGAGCACCGACAACTGGCATGAGTGTGTGAACATGAATGTAATGTCGGTGAGAGATACATACTCCCCCAAGCTTAGGCTTTTGGCCTAAGTTGGTCTATGGCCACAGCTGGCCTGGCGGATATCCGAAGTTGTAACTGGGGTCGTACTGAGATGCAGCAGCTATTGCGTCACGATCTGCAGCTTGGAGGTGAGCTGATTCCACCCTCCTCTTGTACTTGTTTGCCTCCTCCCTGGTTATGACATATCTCCCCTTTGCCTGAAAGTCAAAGAAAGTAGGAGCAGGGAGAGTAATATGGACAGCACGACGTCTGTCAAAGATTAGTCGGTACTGGAGAGACTGTTCATTCCTCTCAATAAACTGATGGCGAACCATAGCATTAAAATCTAGATAAGCAGGAGGCAACTCCATATCATTTTCATGTATGGGTATCTCAAGATAATTAGCTACACGGATTGCATAAATTCCACCAAACAAGTCTCCACTTAAACTATTAAGATGCAACATTCGTGCAACGATGGCCCCCAAGTTATATTGTTTATCACCTAATACCGCACTCTTGAGGACACTAAGATCTGGAACGCGCATGTGGCAAGCCTCATATTTACCGTTAATGCATCTACCTATAAAGAGAGAAAAATAATGTATGACAGGAAAATGGATGCTCCCTATGGTAGCCTGCGTGATTTCTCTAGATTCCCCCACAGTTATACTAGCAAGAAAGTCTTTATATTCAAATTTGCGAGGTTCACAAGCATTACCCCACCGCGGGAGTTTACAAGAAGTATTAAAATCTTCTAAGTCCATGGTATAAGATTTATCATAAAGATCAAATAGGACAGTGTGAGAATTGTGTGATGATGTAAATTTAAACCTTCTCACAAAGGAATCAGTTAGGTAGTAATATTGGGGGCACTTATCTGACACGAAGTCCTCAAGTTCAGCATTATGCACATACGCGTCAAATTCCTCCTTAATTCCTGCTTGAACCATAAAATCTTCTGACGGCCATTCACAAGGCCACACTTGAGCTTCTCTTGGTAGTTCATATTCCGGCTCACGTATCGCGAGCCTGGGTGCCTGCTTTCTTGAGGAACCACCTTGGTACATTTTCCTAAACATGTTTCTTCCTCTGAAAAATTTCTGAAATTTTTAGTGACTCAAAATAAAAGTGAACCAAACTCAACAAAATTGATAGCAACTACTCCCACGAGTGCCTAGAGACCATATCATGCATTAGAACTACTTGGGACCATATAAATTTGACATGCAAGCTCAAGAACAGGGTCACCTAAGCAGCAAAAAGTTGCAATAAATAAGGCACTAGAACAAAAACTAATTGGACCATTGGAGGAGTCGCATACCGAAGAACAATCCCCCAAAGCAGTTTTGTGAGTGGAGCTTTGAGCAAGGAGATCGAAAATCGGAGAAAAACGAGCTAGAACACGAGTTTGAGCTATGTGTGGATTTTTTTTTGGAGGAAGACGAAGTGTGTGGGTGCAGGAATAAATGGAGGGGCCACGTGGGGCCCACGAGGCAGGGGGCGTGCCCAGGGGGCATGGCGCGCCCTGCACCCTCGTGGCCAGGTGGTTGCCCCCTTAAGTGTGTTCTCAGTGCCAAATATTCTTAAATATTCTAGAAAAAAATCATATTTCAATTTCAGGCCATTTGGAGAACTTTTATTTTCGGGGTATTTTTTTATTGCACGGATAATTCAGTAAACAGAAAGGAAATACTACTTTTACTTTATTTAATCTAAATAACATAAAGTAAAAGGAGGGTACAGAGAGTTGTGCTTTCTAACTTCATCCATCTCATGCTCATCAAAAGGAATCCACTAACAAGGTTGATCAAGTCTTGTTAACAAACTCATTCCGAATCGCATGAAACTGGAGAATTTTCGAATAGCACTAGGTTACCTCAACGGGGATATGCACGTCGCCAACAATAAGAATATCATATTTCTTCTTGATAGTAGGAAGAGGAAATTCAAAACCTCCAATAGTAATCGTTGGAGTTTTTCCAATAGAATTGATATTGTGGACTTGAGGTTGTTTCCTCGGAAAGTGTACCGTATGCTCATTACCATTAACATGAAAAGTGACATTGCCTTTGTCGCAATCAATAACAGCCCCTACAGTATTCAAAAAGTGTCTACCAAGGATAATCGACATACTATCGTCCTCGGGAATATCAAGAATAACAAAGTCCGTTAAAATAGTAACGTTTGCAACCACAACAGGCACATCCTCACAAATACCGACAGGTATAGTAGTTGATTTATCGGCCATTTGCAAAGATATTTCAGTAGGTGTCAACTTATTCAAATCAAGTCTACAATATCAAGAGAGAGGCATAACACTAACACCGGCTCCAAGATCACATAAAGTAGTTTTAACATAGTTTCTTTTAATGGAGCATGGTATAGTTGGTACTCCTGGATCTCCAAGTTTCTTAGGTATTCCACCTTTAAAAGTATAATTAGCAAGCATGGTGGAAATTTTAGCTTCCGGTATATTTCTTTTATTTGTAACAATATCTTTCATGTATTTAGCATAAGGGTTCATTTTAAGCATACCAGTCAAACGCATACGCAAAAAGATAGGTCTAATCATTTCAGCAAAGCGCTCAAAATCCTCATTATCCTTTTTCTTGGATGGTTTAGGAGGAAAAGGCATGGGTTTCTGAACCCATGGTTCTCTCTCTTTACCGTGCTTCCTAGAAACGAAGTTTCTCTTATCATAACGTTGATTCTTTGATTGTGGGTTATCAAGATCAACAGCAGGTTCAATTTCTTCATCATTGTTATTGCTAGGTTGAGCATCATCATGAACATCATCATTAATATTATCACTAGGTTCATGTTCATTACCAGATTGTGTTTCAGCATCGGAAATACAAATATCATTGGGATTCTCAGGTGTGTCAACAACAGGTTCACTAGAAGCATGCAAAGTCCTATCATTTTTATTTTTCTTCCTCTTAGAAGGACTAGGTGCATCAACATTAGTTCTCTGAGAATCTTGCTCAATTCTCTTAGGTTGCTCCTCAGGATACAAAGGTTCCTGAGTCATTTTACCCCCTCTAGTCATAACTCTAACAACATTATCGTTTTTCTTATTATTTAATTCATTGAGCAAATCATTTTGAGCTTTAAGCACTTGTTCTACTTGAGTGGTAACCATAGAAGCATGTTTACTAATAAGTTTAAGTTCACCTTTAACTCTAGACATATAGTCACAAAGTGTTCAATCATATAAGCATTGCGTTTCAATTGTCTACCAACATAGGCATTGAAGTTTTCTTGTTTAACAATAAAATTATCAAACTCATCTAAGCATTGGATAGCAGACTTATAATGAGGAATATCACCTTCATCAAATCTATAGAGAGAATTTACCTTCACTACCTGTGTCGGGTTATCAAGACCATGTGTTTCTTCAATAGGTGGTAAATTCTTAACATCTTCAGCTTTAATACCCTTTTCTTGCATAGATTTCTTTGCCTCTTGCATATCCTCAGGACTGAGAAATAGAATACTCCTTTTCTTCGGAGTTGGTTCAGGAGTTGGTTACTATTATCATTACTCAACATATTATTCAATAGTAATTCAGCTTGATCAATAGTTCTTTCCCTGAAAACACAACCAGCACAACTACCCAGGTGGTCTCTGGAAGCATCGGTTAGTCCATTATAAAAGATATCAAGTATGTCATTGTTCTTGAGAGGATGATCAGGCAAAGCATTAAGTAATTGGAGACGCCTCCCCCAAGCTTGTGGGAGACTCTCTTCTTCAATTTCCACAAAATTATATATTTCCCTTAAAGCAGCTGGTTTCTTATGAGCGGGGAATATTTAGCAGAGAAGTAATAAATCATATCCTGGGGACTACGCACACAACCAGGATCAAGAGAATTAAACCATGTCTTAGCATCACCCTTTAATGAGAACAGAAATAATTTAAGGATATAGTAGTAACAAATTTTTTCCTCATGAGTGAATAGGTTGGCTATATCATTTAGTTTAGTAAGATGTGCCACAATAGTTTCAGATTCATAGCCATGAAAAGGATCAGATTCAACCAAAGTAATTATCTCAGGATCGATAGAGAAATCATAATCCTTATCAGTAACACAGATAGGTGAAGTAGCAAAGGAGGGTCATATTTCATTCTAGCATTCAAAGATTTTTCTTTCAGCTTAGCTAATAATTTTTTAAGATCATATCTATCATTGCAAGCAAGAAAATCTCTAGCAGTTTCTTCATCCATAACATAACCCTCAGGCACAACAGGCAATTCATATCTAGGGGGAGAGTCTTCGTCATCACTTTCATCAATATTATCAGTTTCAATAATTTCATTCTCTCTAGCCCTAGAAAGTTGTTCATCAAGAAATCACCTAGTGGCACAGTATTATCAAGCATAGAAGTAGTTTCATCATAAGTATCATGCATAGCAGAAGTGGCATCATCAATAACATGCGACATATCAGAACTAATAGCAGAAGGAGGTTTAGGTGTCGCAAGTTTACTCAATACAGAAGGTGAATCAAGTGCAGAGCTAGATGGCAGTTCCTTACCTACCCTCGTAGTTGAGGGATAAATCTTTGTTTTTCGTCTTTCAAGTTCCTCATAGTGATCAGCAGATATAAATCCCAAGTGACTCAAAGAATAGAGCTATTCTCCCCGGCAATGGCGCCAGAAAATAGTCTTGATAACCCACAAGTATAGGGGATCGCAACAGTTTTCGAGGGTAGAGTATTCAACCCAAATTTATTGATTCGACACAAGGGGAGGCAAAGAATATTCTCAAGTATTAGCAGTTGAGTTGTCAGTTCAACCACACTTGGAAAACTTAATATCTGCAGCAAAGTAGTATGGAAGTAACAGTAACGATGGCAAAGGTAACAGTAGCAGTTTTGTAGTAATCGTAATAGTGGCAACAGAAAAGTAACTAAGCAAAGATCAATATGTGAAAAGCTCATAGGCATTGGATCAGTGATGGATAATTATGTCGGATGCGATTCCTCATGCAACAGTTATAACATAGGGTGACACGGAACTAGCTCCAATTCATCAATTTAATGTAGGCATGCATTCTAAATATAGTCATACGTGCTTATGGAAAAGAACTTGCATGACATCTTTTGTCCTACCCTTACATGGCAGCGGGGTCCTACTGGAAACTAAGGGATATTAAGGCCTCCTTTTAATAGAGTACCAGACCAAAGCATTAACACTTAGGGAATACATGAACTCCTCAAACTACGGTCATCACCGGGAGTGGTCCCGATTATTGTCACTTCGGGGTTACTGGATCATAACACCTAGTAGGTGACTATTGACTTGCAAGATAGGATCAAGAACTCACATATATTCATGAAAGCATAATAGGTTCAGATCTGAAATCATGGCACTCGGGCCCTAGTGACAAGCATTAAGCATAGCAAAAGTCATAGCAGCATCAATCTCAGAACATAATGGGTACTAGGGATCAAACCCTAACAAAACTAACTCGATTACATGATAAATCTCATCCAACCCATCACCGTCCAGCAAGCCTACGATGGAATTACTCACGCACGGCGGTGAGCATCATGAAATTGGTGATGGAGGAAGGTTGATGATGACGATGGCGACGGATTCCCCTCTCCGGAGCCCCGAACGGACTTCAGATCAGCCCTCCCGAGAGAGTTTAGGGCTTGGCGGCGGCTCCGTATCGTAAAACGCGATGAATCCTTCTCTTTGATTTTTTTCACCCCGAATGTGAATATATGGAGTTGGAGTTGAGGTCGGTGGAGCCTCAGGGGGCCCATGAGACAGGGGGCGCGCCTAGGGGGGCAGGCGCGCCCGCACCCTCGTGGACAGGGTGTGGGCCCCTGGTCTTCATTCTTTCGCCAGTATTTTTTGTAAATTCTAAAAATATTCTTCGTGAAGTTTCAGGTCATTCCGAGAACTTTTATTTCTGCACAAAAATAACACCATGGCAATTCTGCTGAAAACAGCGTCAGTCCGGGTTACTTCCGTTCAAATCATGCAAGTTAAAGTCCAAAACAAGGGCAAAAGTGTTTGGAGAAGTAGATACGATGGAGACGTATCGAAGGCCTTTCTCAAGTTGATCCTTCAACTTGGAATTCTCATCCACAAGATGCACATGCTCACAACTGAAGGAAATATGCCCTAGAGGCAATAATAAAGTTATTATTTATTTCCTTATATCATGATAAATGTTTATTATTCATGCTAGAATTGTATTAACAGGAAACATAATACATGTGTGAATACATAAACCTACAGAGTGTCACTAGTATGCCTCTACTTGACTAGCTCGTTAATCAAAGATGGTTGTGTTTCCTAACCATGAACAAGGAGTTGTTATTTGATTAACGGGATCACATCATTGGTTGAATGATCTGATTGACATGACCCATTCCATTAGCATAGCACCTGATCGTATAGTTTGTTGCTAGTGCTTTTCTTCATGACTTATACATGTTCCTATGACTATGAGATTATGCAACTCCCGTTTGCACGAAGAACACTTTGGGTGCTACCAAACGTCACAACGAATCGGGTGATTATAAAGGTACATTACAGGTGTGTCTCCAAAGGTACATGTTGGGTTGGCATATTTCGAGATTAGGATTTGTCACTCCGATTGCCGGAGAGGTATCTCTGGGCCCTCTCGGTAATGCACATCACATAAGCCTTGCAAGCATTACAACTAATGTGTTAGTTGTGAGATGATGTATTCTGAAGCGAGTAAAGAGACTTGCCGGTAGCGAGATTGAACTAGGTATTGGATACCGACGATCGAATCTCGGGCAAGTAACATACCGATGACAAAGGGAACAACGTATGTTGTTATCTTGATGCGACCGATAAAGATCTTCGTAGAATATGTAGGAGCCAATATGGGCATCCAGGTCCCGCTTATTGGTTATTGACCGGAGAGGTGTCTCGGTCATGTCTACATAGTTCTCGAACCCGTAGGGTCCGCACGCTTAACGCTTCGATGGCAGTTACTATGAGTTTTTATGATGTTTCTGTACCGAAGGTTGTTCGAGTCCGGATGAGATCACGGACGTGACGAGGAGTCTCGAAATGATCGAGACATAAAGATTCATATATTGGAAGTCTATGTTTGGACATCGGAAGTGTTCCGGTGAAATTGGGAATTTTACCAGAAATGCAGGGAGGTTACGGAACCCCGGAATGCTAAATGGGCCAACATGGGCCTTAGTGGAAAGGAGAAAAGGGGGGCCCAAGTGCTGGTCACCTTCCCCCTTCCCTAGTCCTATTAGGACTAGGAGAAGGGGCGCCTCTCTCCCTTCCCACTTGGGAAACCTAGTTGGACTAGGATTGGGGGAATCCTACTCCTAGTAGGAGTAGGACACCTGGCGCACCAAACCTTGGCCGGCCAGCCCCTCCCTTCCCTCCTTTATATCACAGGGCAGGGCACCCCATGACACACAAGTTGATCCTTGAGATCTTTCCTTAGCTGTGCGGTGCCCCTTCCACCATATTACACCTCGAGAATACAGAAGCGGAGCTTAAGCGAAGCCTGCGCGGTGGAACATCATCATCGTCACCACGCCGTCGTCCGACGAAACTCTCCCCTCAACACTCGGCTGGATCGGAGTTCGAGGGACGCCATCGAGCTGAGCGTGTGCAGAACTCGGAGGTGCCGTGACGTTCGGTACTTGGATCGGTTGGATCGTGAAGAAGCACGACTACTTCCTCTACGTTGCGTCAACGCTTCCGTTGCTGGTCTCACGAGTGCGTAGACAACACTCTCATCTCGTTGCTATGCATCACCATGATCTTGCGTGATCGTAGGAAAATTTTGAAATTACTACGTTCCCCAACAGTGGTATCCGAGCCTAGGTTTTTATGGTTTGATGATATGCACGAGTAGAACACAAGTGAGTTGTGGACGATACAAGTCATACTGCCTACCAAAGCATGTCATACTTTGGTTCAGCGGTATTGTTGAGCAGGCGATCGAGACCAACCTTACGCGTACTCTTCACGCGAGACCGTTCCTCGACGTGCTTTGCACATAGATGGCTTGTGGAAGACTGTCTCTCCAACTTTAGTTGAACTGAGTGTAGCATACGCCCGGGTCCTTGAGAAGGTTAAAGCGAGTCTATTTGACGAAGTATCGTTGTGGTTTTGATGCGTAGGTGAGATTGGTTCTTGCTTAAGCCCGTAGCAGCCACGTAAAATTTGCAACAACAAAGTAGAGGACGTCTAACTTGTTTTTGCAGGGCATGTTGTGATGTGATATGGTCAAGACATGATGCTGAATTTTATTGTATGAGATGATCATGTTTTGTAACCGAAGTTATCGGCAATCGGCAGGAGCCATATGGTTGTCGCTTTATTGTATGCAATGCAATCGCTCGTAATGCTTTACTTTATCACTAAGCGGTAGCGATAGTCGTAGAAGCATAAGTTTGGCGAGACGACAACGATGCTACGATGGAGATCAAGGTGTCGCGCCGGTGACGATGGTGATCATGACGGTGCCGGAGATGGAGATCACAAGCACAAGATGATGATGGCCATATCATATCACTTATATTGATTGCATGTGATGTTAATCCTTTATGCATCTTATCTTGCTTTGATTGACGGTAGCATTATAAGATGATCCCTTACTAAATTATCAAGAAGTGTTCTCCACGAGTATGCACCGTTGCGAAAAGTTCTTCGTCTTTGAGACACCACGTGATGATCGGGTGTGATAGGCTCTACGTTCAAATACAACGGGTGCAAAACAGTTGCACACGCAGAATACTCAGGTTATACTTGACGAGCTATGCATATAAGATATGACCTCGGAACACGAGACCGAAAGGTCGGCGTGAATCTTATAGTAGATATGATCAACATATTGATGTTCACCATTGAAACTACTCCATCACACGTGATGATCGGTCATGGTGTAGTTGATATGGATCACGCAATCACTTAGAGAATTGGAGGGATATTTTTTCTAAGTGGGAGTTCTTAAGTAATATGATTAATTGAACTTAAATTTATCATGAACTTAGTACTGATAGTATCTTGCTTGTCTATGATGTGTAGATAGATGGCTCGTCTTTGTTGTTCCGTTGAATTTTAATGCGTTCCTTGAGAAAGCAAAGTTGAAAGATGATGGCAGCAATTACGGACTGGGTCCGTAACTTGAGGATTATCCTTATTGCTGCATGTAAGAATTACGTCCCGGAAGCACCGTTAGGTGCCAGGCCTGATGCAAGGGCTGCGCCGAGAAGTTGTGAACGTCTGGCAAAGCAAAGTCGATGACTACTCTATAGTTCAAGTGTGCCATGCTTTACGGCTTAGAACCGGGACTTCAACGTCGTTTTGAACACCATGGAGCATATGAGATGTTCCAGGAGTTGAAGTTAATATTCCAAGCGAATGCGGATTGAGAGATATGAAGTCTCCAATAAGTTCTATAGGCTGTAAGATGGAGGAGAACAGTTACAAGGTGAGCATATACTCGTAATGTCCGGATATAACAATCACTTGATTCAACTGGGAGTTAATCTTCCGGATGATTGCGTCATTGATGAAATTCTCCAATCATCGCCACCAAGCTACAAGAGCTTCGTGATGAACTATAATATGCAAGGGATGACCAAAACAATGTCCGAGCTCTTCGCGATGCCGAAAGCATGGAGGTAGAAATCAAAAGGAGCATCAAGTGTTGATGGTTAACAAAACCACTAGTTTCAAGAAAAGGGCAAAGGAAAGAAAAAGGAAACTTCAAAAGGAACGGCAAGCAAGTTGCTGATCAAGAGAAGAAACCCAAGTCTGGTCCTAAGCCTGAAACCGAGTGCTTCTATTGCAAGCGGTAGTCCTTTGGAAGCGGAACTGCCCCAAGTATTTGGCGGATAAGAAGGATGGCAAGGTTAACAAAGGTATATGTGATATACATGTTATTGATGTGTACCTTACTAATACTCATGATAGCACACAGGTATTTGATCTTGGTTACATTGCTAATATTTGCAACTCAAACAGGGGCTACTGATTAGCGAAGATTGGCTAAGGACGAGGTGACGATGCGCGTGGGAAATGGTTCCAAAGTCGATGTGATCGCAATCGGCACGCTACCTCTACATCTACCTTCGGATTAGTATTAGACCTAAATAATTGTTATTTAGTACCAGCGTTGAGCATGAACATTATATCTGGATCTTGTTTGATGCGAGACGGTTATTCATTTAAATCAGAGAATAATGGTTGTTCTATTTATATGAATAATATCTTTTATGGTCATGCACCATTGAAGAATGGTTTGTTTTTACTTAATCTCGATAGTAGTGATACACATATTCATAATGTTGAAGCCAAAAGATGTAGAGTTGATAATGATAGTGCAACTTATTTGTGGCACCGCCGTTTAGGTCATATCGGTGTAAAGCGCATGAAGAAACTCCACAGCGATGGACTTTTGGAGTCACTTGATTATGAATCACTTGGCACTTGCGAACCGTGCCTTATGGGCAAGATGACTAAAACACCGTTCTCCGGAACTATGGAGAGAGCAACAGAGTTATTGGAAATCATACATCTTGATGTATGTGGTCCAATGAATGTTGAGGCTCGTGGCGGATATCGTTATTTTCTCACCTTCACAGATGATTTGAGCAGATATGGGTATATCTACTTAATGAAACACAAGTCTGAAACATTTGAAAAGTTCAAAGAATTTCAGAGTGAAGTGGAAAATCATCGTAACAAGAAAATAAAGTTTCTACGATCTGATCGTGGAGGAGAATATTTGAGTTACGAGTTTGGCCTACATTTGAAACAATGCGGAATAGTTTCGCAACTTACGCCACCTGGAACACCACAACGTAATGGTGTGTCCGAACGTCGTAATCGACTTTATTAGATATGGTGCGATCTATGATGTCTCTTACTGATTTACCGCTATCGCTTTTGGGGTTATGCTTTAGAGGCGGCTACATTCACTTTAAATAGGGCACCATCTAAATCCGTTGAGACGACGCCTTATGAACTGTGGTTTGGCAAGAAACCAAAGTTGTCGTTTCTGAAAGTTTGGGGCTGCGATGCTTATGTGAAAAAGCTTCAACCTGATAAGCTCGAACCCAAATCGGAGAAATGTGTCTTCATAGGATACCCAAAGGAGACTGTTGGGTACACCTTCTATCACAGATCCGAAGGCAAGATTTTTGTTGCTAAATTCGGAAACTTTTTGAGAAGGAGTTTCTCTCAAAAGAAGTGAGTGGGAGGAAAGTAGAACTTGATGAGATAACTGTATCTACTCCCTTATTGAGAAGTAGTACATCACGTAAATCAGTTTCCGTGACACCTACACCAAATAGGGAAGAAGCTAATGATGATGATCATGAAACTTCAGATCAAGTTTCTCTGAACTCAGAGATCAACCAGAGCAAGATCCGCACTGAGTGGTACGGTAATCCTATTACGGAAGTCATGTTCTTTGGAACATGATGAACCTACGAACTATGAAGAAGCGATGGTGAGCCCAGATTCCACAAAATGGCTTGAGGCCATGAAATCTGAGATGGGATCCATGTATGAGAACAAAGTGTGGACTTTGGTTGACTTGCCCGATGATCGGCAAGCAATTGAGAATAAATGGATCTTCAAGAAGAAGACTGACGCTGATGGTAATGTTAAGATCTACAAAGCTCGACTTGTTGCGAAAGGTTTTCGACAAGTTCAAGGGATTGACTACGATGAGACCTTCTCACCAGAAGCGATGCTTAAGTCCGTCCGAATCATGTTAGCAATTGCCGCATTTTATGATTATGAAATTTGGCAAATGGATGTTAAAACTGCATTCCTGAATGGATTTACGGAAGAAGAGTTGTATATGATGCAACCAGAAGGTTTTGTCGACCCAAAGGGAGCTAACAAAGTGTGCAAGCTCCAGCGATCCATTTATGGACTGGTGCAAGCCTCTCGGAGTTGGAATAAACGCTTTTATAGTGTGATGAAAGCATTTGGTTTTATACAGACTTTTGGAGAAGCCTCAGATTTACAAGAAAGTGAGTGGGAGCTCTGTAGCATTTACGATATTATATGTGGATGACATATTACCGATCGGAAATGATATAGAATTCTGGATAGCATAAAGGGATACTTGAATAAGAGTTTTTCGATGAAAGACCTCGGTGAAGCTGCTTACATATTGGGCATTAAGATCTATAGAGATAGATCAAGGCGCCTAATAGGACTTTCACAAAGCACATACCTTGATAAAATTTTGAAAAGTTCAAAATGGATCGAGCAAAGAAAGGGTTCTTGCCGGTGCTACAAGGTGTGAAGTTGAGTAAGACTCAATGCCCGACCACCGCAGAAGATAGAGAGAAAATGAAAGATGTTCCTATGCTTCAGCCATAGGCTCTATCATGTATGCAATGCTGTGTACCAGACACGATGTGTGCCTTGCTATAAGTTTGGCGTGCAGTACCAAAGTAATCCAGAGTGGATCATCGGACAGCGGTCAAGAACATCCTTAAGTACTTGAGAAGGACTAAGGATATGTTTCTCATTTATGGCGGTGACAAAGAACTCGTCAGAACGGTTACGTCGACGTAGCTTTTGACAACGATCCTGGACGATTCTAAATCGCAAACCGGATACGTATTTACATTAAACGGAGGAGCTGTCGGTTGGTGCAGTTCCAAACAAAGCGTCGTGGCGGGATCTACATGTGAAGTTGAGTACATAGCTGCTTCGGAAGCAGCTAATGAAGGAGTCTGGATGAAGGAGTTCATAACCGATCTAGGTGTTGTACCTAGTGTATCGGGTCCAATGAAAATCTTTTGTGACAATCTTGGTGCAATTGCCTTAGCAAAGGAATCCAGATTTCACAAGAGAACCAAGCACATCAAAAGACGCTTCAACTCCATCCGGATTTGGTCCGGTGGGAGACATAGAGATATGCAAGATACATACGGATCTGAATGTTGCGCACTGCTGACTAAGCCTCTTCCACGAGCAAAACATGATCAGCACCAAGACTCCATGGGTGTTAGAATCATTATTGTATAATCTAGATTATTGACTCTAGTGCAAGTGGGAGACTGAAGGAAATATGCCCTAGAGGCAATAATAAAGTTATTATTTATTTCCTTATATCATGATAAATGTTTATTATTCATGCTAGAATTGTATTAACAGGAAACATAATACATGTGTGAATACATAAACCTACAGAGTGTCACTAGTATGCCTCTACTTGACTAGCTCGTTAATCAAAGATGGTTGTGTTTCCTAACCATGAACAAGGAGTTGTTATTTGATTAACGGGATCACATCATTGGTTGAATGATCTGATTGACATGACCCATTCCATTAGCATAGCACCTGATCGTATAGTTTGTTGCTAGTGCTTTTCTTCATGACTTATACATGTTCCTATGACTATGAGATTATGCAACTCCCGTTTGCACGAAGAACACTTTGGGTGCTACCAAACGTCACAACGTAATCGGGTGATTATAAAGGTACATTATGTGTGTCTCCAAAGGTACATGTTGGGTTGGCATATTTCGAGATTAGGATTTGTCACTCCGATTGTCGGAGAGGTATCTCTGGGCCCTCTCGGTAATGCACATCACATAAGCCTTGCAAGCATTACAACTAATGTGTTGGTTGTGAGATGATGTATTACGAAGCGAGTAAAGAGACTTGCCGGTAACGAGATTGAACTAGGTATTGGATACCGACGATCGAATCTCGGCAAGTAACATACCGATGACAAAGGGAACAACGTATGTTGTTATGCGCGGTCTCGACCGATAAAGATCTTCAGAGAATATGTAGGAGCCAATATGGGCATCCAGGTCCCGCTTATTGGTTATTGACCGGAGAGGTGTCTCGGTCATGTCTACATAGTTCTCGAACCCGTAGGGTCCGCACGCTTAACGCTTCGATGATGGTTACTATGAGTTTTTATGATGTTTCTGTACCGAAGGTTGTTGAGTCCCGGATGAGATCACGGACGTGACGAGGAGTCTCGAAATGATCGAGACATAAAGATTCATATATTGGAAGTCTATGTTTGGACATCGGAAGTGTTCCGGTGAAATTGGGAATTTTACCAAGTACCGGAGGTTACCGAACCCCGGAATGCTAAATGGGCCAACATGGGCCTTAGTGGAAAGGGAGAAAGGGGGCCCAAGTGCTGGCGCACCTTCCCCCTTCCCTAGTCCTATTAGGACTAGGAGAAGGGGCGCCCCCTCTCTCTCCCTTCCCACTTGGGGAAACCTAGTTGGACTAGGATTGGGGGAATCCTACTCTAGTAGGAGTAGGACACCCTGGCGCGCAAACCTTGGCCGGCCAGCCCCTCCCTTCCCTCCTTTATATCTGAGGGCAGGGGCACCCCATGACACACAAGTTGATCCTTGAGATCTTTCCTTAGCCGCAGCGGTGCCCCTTCCACCATATTACACCTCGAGAATACCGTGGCGGAGCTTAGGCGAAGCCCTGCGCGGTGGAACATCATCATCGCTCACCACGCCCGTCGTTGACGAAACTCTCCTCAACACTCGGCTGGATCGGAGTTCGAGGGGCGTCATCGAGCTGAACGTGTGCAGAACTCGGAGGTGCCGTGACGCTCGGTACTTGGATCGGTTGGATCGTGAAGAAGTACGACTACTTCCTCTACGTTGCGTCAACGCTTCCGCTTCTGGTCTACGAGGCACGTAGACAACACTCTCATCTCGTTGCTATGCATCACCATGATCTTGCGTGATCGTAGGAAAATTTTGAAATTACTACGTTCCCCAACAACAACACGGGTTAGTAGCATTTGGATTATCAATTAAAACCATATGAGGAAATGTGGCTTTCTCCTTGGTTAGCTTCAGTTGGAGTTGATCATGAGACTCTTTGAGTCTAGCATGAGCACTCTTTAAGGACCTGTGAGCCTTGTCAAGTATATCAAACTCCTCCTTGAGTCTAGCATGGTCAACCCCAAGTTTGGCCTTCTCGGAATTGAGCACACGGGATACAACAAGAGCATGATCAAGATCTTTCTTTAATTTAGCATGATCATTGTTGTGTGACTCCTCAAGAGCCAAACGATGACCGCGCTCTTCCTCAAGCGCATTAGAGAGATCTGATATCTCATTGGCATAGTCACGACTATGCCCTTCCATCTTAGAGATGGTTTCTTCGTGAGCCTCGATCATGTCATTGGCTTCACCAAGTTGTTCCAAGAGAGCAACAAAGTGCTTCTTGGATTTACCCTTGAGCTTACTCATAAAAGACTCAAATTCGTTTTCCTCTCCTTTGTCCCCTCACTTTCATCAATGCAATCCATCAAGGAAGGATTAGTAGTGATGGTAGTTTTGATGTTGGGGGTTACCTTGTTGGTGGCTTTAGCCATGAGGCACTTGGCGGTGATGTTCTCGTTGGGTGAATCGAAGAGGGACACCCGTGGAGTTGTTGCAATGGCAACGGAGGCCATGGCAACCGTCTCACCGTCTTCATCATCATCTTCATCATCCTCATTGCACTCTTCTTGTGCGACCAACCCCTTGGGAGGAGTCTTCTTGGTGAAGTTGTTCTTTTTGGGGAAGGACTTGGCCTTGTCTTTTAGTATAAGCTTGCCACCATTGTCTTCCCTCTTCTCGTACGGGCAATCCACAACAAAGTGACTCACATTGCCACAATTATAGCATGTCCCCACACGTTGCTTGCCCTTGGTGCCACTTGAGTTGTTCTTGTTGAAATTTGGCCTTGAGTTCTTCTTGCTCCAAAATTGTCATGAAGCGAGAGCCATGTGCTCATGATAGGCATATTTGGTATCTTCGGGGCAACACTCCTCTTCTTCCTCTTCACCCTCTTCTTCCACACTAGCCTTGTCCTTCAAAGAAAGAATGGGATTCTTTGATCATTGAGAATGCAACACCACATTGTCGAAGGTCTTGTCAAAGATCCTCGTTGCAACAAACTGAAAGGATCGAGAAGAGGTGTCTAGAGGGGGGGGTGATTAGACACTAAGTACCAAAAGTTGCAGTTTTTAATTTCTTTAAGTTGAAGTGGAGTTTTGGCACAAGTTTAACAAACACAATACATATCAAGCAAGCATGCAAAGAGTATATGAGCAGCGGAAAGTAAAGCATGCAACTTGCAAGAATGTAAAGGGAAGGGTTTGGAGTGTGCAAACGCAATTTGGAGGCACGGAGATTTTTTATCCATGGTTCCGATAGGTGGTGCTATCGTACATCCACTTTGATGGAGACTTCAACCCATGAAGGGTAATGGTTGCGCGAGTCCACGGAGGGCTCCACCCACAAAGGGTCCACTAAGAAGCAACCTTGTCTATCCCACCTTGGCCGTCGCCCATGAAGGACTTGCCTCACTAGCGGTAGATCTTCACGAAGTAGGCGATCTCCTTGCCCTTACAAACTCCTTGGTTCAACTCCACAATCTTGTCGGAGGCTCTCAAGTGACACCTAGCCAATCTAGGAGACACCACTCTCCAAGGAGTAACAAATGGTGTGTTGATGATGAACTCCTTGCTCTTGTGCTTCAAATGATAGTCTCCCCAACACTCAACTCTCTCTCATAGGATATGGATTTGGTGGAAAGAAGATTTGAGTGGAAAGAAACTTGGGGAAGGCTAGAGATCAAGATTCATATGGTAGGAATGGAATATCTTGGCCTCAACACAAGTGTAGGTGGTTCTCTCTCAGAAAATGTAAGTTGGAAGTGTAGGTTTGTTCTGATGGCTCTCTCGATGAATGAACAGGGGGTGAAGGGGTATATATAGCCTCCACACAAAATCTAACCGTTACACACAACTTGCCAATCTCGGTGGGAATGAATAGATAAACTCGTAGGACCGATTCAGCAAATCTAGTGACCGTTAGGATTTTCGATGGGACCGACATGCAACTCGGTAGGACCGATATGGTTAGGGTTAGGGCATAACGTAATCTCGGTGAGACCGATTACACAAACTCGGTGAGACCGATTTTGGTAATAAGCTAACCAGAGAGTTGGTCAGGTAAACTCGGTGCGACCGATTCGCTCATTTCAGTGAGACCGAAATGTTACAAAAGGAAGCAGAGAGTTTACATTGCAATCTTGGTGGGACCGATCGCTCATTTCGGTGGGATCGAAACGTTAAGAAGGGAAACAGAGAGATTATGATCCCATCTCGGTGAGACCGAGATCCCTATCGGTGAGACCGATTTGCCTAGGGTTTGTGGCAGTGGCTATGACATCTGAACTCGGTGGCGCCGGATAAAAAGAATCGGTGGGGCCGAGTTTGACTTTTGGTTTAGGTCATATGTGGATGTGAGAAAGTAGTTGAGGGCTTTGGAGCATATCACTAAGCATTTTGAGCAAGAGCCTCATTAAGCAACACCTCATCCCTCCTAGATAGTATTGGCTTTTCCTATAGACTCAATGTGATCTTGGATTACTAAAATAGAAAATGTAGAGTCTTGAGCTTGGAGCTTGAGCCAATCCTTTTCTCCTTAACATCTTGAAGGGGTTACACATCCTCTAGTCCATGCCACTTCATTGTTGAACTTATCTGAAACATACTAGGTAAAAGTGCTAGTCCAACAAGAGATATGTTGACATTAATTACCAAAACCACCTAGGGAGCACTTGTGCTTTCAATCTCCCCCTTTTTGGTAATTGATGACAACATACATCAAAGCTTTAGATAAAGATATAGAGAGTAGTAAGTAAAGCTTTGGAAAGACATGTAACATGCATAGGCTCCCCCTATATGTATGCAATCATGTGAATGTTGAATAGAGGAGCATGTGAATGCATAAACATGACAGAGTAAGCAATGTGTTGGGGATCGTTGCAGAAATTAAAAAATTTCTACGCATCAAGAAGATCAATCTATGGAGTCTTCTAGCAACGAGGGAGAGGGGAGTGCATCTACATACCCTGTAGATCAAGAGCGGAAGCGTTCAAGAGAACGGGGTTGATGGAGTCGTACTCGTCGTGATCCAAATCACTGATGATCCTAGCGCCAAACGGATGGCACCTCCGCGTTCAACACACGTACGGTTGGGAGAGACGTCTCCTCCTTCTTGATCCAGCAAGGGGGAAGGAGAGGTTGATGGAGATCCGGCAGACGACGGGCGTGGTGGTGGAAGCGTGAGGATCTCGGCAGGGCTTCGCCAAGCTCAGCGAGAGGGAGAGGTGTTACGGGGAAGAGGGAGATGCCAGGGGCTTGGGTGCGCAGCCCTCCCTCCCCCCTCTTTATATAGGGGCCCTGGGGGGCGCCGGCCCCCTAGAGATCCAATCTCAAGGGGGGCGGCGGCCAAGGGGGGGAACTTGCCCCCCAAGTCAGGTGGGGCGCCCCCCACCCCCAGGGTTTCCAACTCTAGGCGCAGGGGGAGGCCCATGGGGGCGCACCAGCCCACCAGGGGCTGGTTCCCTTCCCACTTCAGCCCATGGGGCCCTTCGCATAGGTGGCCCCACCGGTGGACCTCGGACCCTTCCGGTGGTCCCAGACAATACCGTGACCTCAAAACTTTCTCGGTGGCCAAAACTGGACTTCCTATATACAAATCTTTACCTCCGGACCATTCCGGAACTCCTCGTGATGTCCGGGATCTCATCCGGGACTCGGAACAACTTTCGGGTTACCGCATATTAATATCTCTACAACCCTAGCATCACCGAACCTAAAGTGTGTAGACCCTACGGGTTCGGGAGACACGCAGACATGACCGAGACAGCTCTCCGGCCAACAACCAACAGCGGGATCTGGATACCCATGTTGGCTCCCACATGTTCCACGATGATCTCATCGGATGAACCACGATGTTGAGGATTCAAGTAATCCCGTATACAATTCCCTTTCTCAATCGGTACGTTACTTGCCCGAGATTCGATCGTCGGCATCCCAATACCTCGTTCAATCTCGTTACTGGCAAGTCACTTTACTCGTACCATAATGCATGATCCCGTGACCAACCACTTGGTCACATTGAGCTCATTATGATGATGCACTACCGAGTGGGCCCATAGATACCTCTCCGTCATACGGAGTGACAAATCCCAGTCTCGATCTGTGCCAACCCAACAGACACTTTCGGAGATACCTGTAGTGTACCTTTATAGCCACCCAGTTACGTTGTGACGTTTGGTACACCCAAAGCACTCCTACGGTATCCGGAGTTGCACGATCTCATGGTCTAAGGAAATGATACTTGACATTAGAAAAGCTCTAGCATTTAACGAACTACGATCTTGTGCTATGCTTAGGATTGGGTCTTGTCCATCACATCATTATTCCAATGATGTGATCCCGTTATCAATGACATCCAATGTCCATGGTCAGGAAACCGTAACCATCCATTGATCAACGAGCTAGTTAACTAGAGGCTCACTAGGGACATGTTGTGGTCTATGTATTCACACATGTATTACGATTTCTGGATAACACAATTATAGCATAAACAATAGACAATTATCATGAACAAGGAAATAATAATAATTTTATTATTGCCTCTAGGGCATATTTCCAACGGTCTCCCACTTGCACTAGAGTCAATAATCTAGTTACATTGTGATGAATCAAACACCCATAGAGTTCTGGTGTTGATCATGTTTTGCTCGCGGAAGAGGTTTAGTCAACGGATCTGCGACATTCAGATCCGTATGCACTTTGAAAATATCTATGTCTCCATCTTGAACATTTTCACGAATGGAGTTGAAGCGACGCTTGATGTGCCTGGTCTTCTTGTGAAACCTGGGCTCCTTGGCAAGGGCAATGGCTCCGGTGTTGTCACAGAAGAGAGTCATCGGCCCCGACGCATTGGGAATAACTCCTAGGTCGGTAATGAACTCCTTCATCCAGATTGCTTCATGTGCTGCCTCCGAGGCTGCCATGTACTCCACTTCCCGCCACGACGCTTTGCTTGCAACTGCACCAGCTTACTGCCCCACCATTCAAAATATACATGTATCCGGTTTGTGACTTAGAGTCATCCAGATCTGTCTCGAAGCTAGCATCGACGTAACCCTTTACGACGAGCTCTTCGTCACCTCCATAAACGAGAAACATATCCTTAGTCCTTTTCAGCTACTTCAGGATATTCTTGACCGTTGTCCAGTGTTCCATGCCGGGATTACTTTGGTACATTCCTACCAAACTTACGGCAAGGTTTACATCAGGTCTGGTACACAAAGATGGCATACATGATAGACCCTATGGCCGAGGCATAGGGGACGACACTCATCTTTTCTCTATCTTCTGTCGTGGTCGGACATTGAGCCGAGCTCAATTTCACACCTTGCAACACATGCAAGAATCCCTTCTTGGACTGATCCTTATTGAACTTCTTCAATATCTTATCAAGGTATGTGCTTTGTGAAAGACCTATGAGGTGTCTTGATCTATCTCTATAGATCTTGATGCCTAATATGTAAGCAGCTTCTCCAAGGTCCTTCATTGAAAAACACTTATTCAAGTAGGCCTTTATGCTCTCCAAGAGTTCTATATCATTTCCCATCAAAAGTATGTCATCCACATATAATATGAGAAATGCTACAGAGCTCCCACTCACTTTCTTGTAAACACAGGCTTCTCCATAAGTCTACATAAAACCAAACGCTTTGATCATTTCATCAAAGCGAATGTTCCAACTCCGAGATGCTTGCACCAACCCATAGATGGAGCGCTGGAGCTTGCATACCTTGTTAGCATTCTTAGGATCGACAAAACCTTCTGGCTGCATCATATACAATTCTTCCTTAAGAAAGTGTCGGTGGGAACGACACCTATGGGATCACAAGAATCCCTACTACGGTCGCGGGGCGCGGGGTCGTGAGAAGAGTGGATCGAACAGATAGCACACGGTTTCTTTATCCAGGTTCGGGCTGCGAGGATGCGTAAAACCCTACTCCTGCTTTGGTGGTTTGTTTATCTGTGTTCTTGAACTACCAATGGGGCGTGAGGAGCTCCAAAAAGCCGAATCCTGCTCCTGGTCGCCTTGGGCCTCCTTTTATAGGGAAAGGGGTTGCCACAGTGGCACGCAGGAGGTGGAAAGGGTACAGTGATACGAGTTTATCCCTCGCATTACATGACAAGGCACCTTTAATGCGTCTTGCTTAGGTGTCCTTGCTTTATCGGGGACGGGGGAGAGCCATGTCTCGTCCGTCGCCGCTCCTTTTCAGGTCGACACCTGGCATACGGCCAGCGGTGCCCGTGGTGCCACGTGGCGAGCAGGTGAGGTGGCGCGATGGTGGGTCTCCACAAAGATCCGCTTGCCGCCACGCAGTGCCCGCCCAACTGGTTGGGTCGGCAAATGCATGCGAACGGTGGTGGAGGTTTGGTTGGCGTGGGCTGATGGCCCCACGGTGTCCTTGGCAAGGGTTTCGCCATAGCCCCTGCAAGGGTCTTGTCGTGGCGCTTTTGTCATCCCGGCAAGGCTCTTGCCGGGGCCTCAGGGTCCTCCTTGGCTGGGATCCCGCCAAGGGTCATCATCTTCCATAGTGTGTATCTGATCTTGAATGTCTTCACAAAGATCTGCATGCCACCATGGGGATGTCTCCCGAATCCTTGCCCCATGGGGGCAGTGGACTCAAGGGTGATTCGCTCCGTAGTTGTGGGGCGAGCTACCACGGCAAGGGTCTTGTCGGGTTTGCTAAAACCGCCCCCCGGCAAGGACCTTGCCGGGGGAGTCCGCTTCATCCCCTTTGCTCTTTGTGGTCTTGGTTTTGGCGTCGTTCTGCTCCTTTCGAGCTTCGGCCTTACCTTGGCTCACCTCCCTTGCCTTGCTCAGTGCGGTGGTGCCCGGCTCGAGGCTGCCCGTGCACAGTTTATAGGGGTACAAAAGTGTACCCCTCTTTTTGTACACCGGCAGAGCCCCGGCCTGGGCCACACGTAAGCGTTAATCGCGTCGTTGGGCTAGGCCCAAAAACGGTGAGAGCGGGCGGGGTGGTTTTACATGTAAGTCTCATCGCGGCGCTGCGCTTCCCATGCCTCCCGCGTGGCTTGGCGTGGGAGGCGTGCATGACGTGGGCGGCATGCGTGGGGCTGAGCTACTGCGCGCGCATGCGTCACGTCGTAGTAAAGGGGCGCCGCGCCTTCCCCATAAACGGAGGGAGGCGTGGAAGAGCGGCCCATTTACTGAATGGGGCCGAGGCGTGGTCTTCAAGGCGTCCACTCCCCACGATCACGCGGTGGGGAGAGGTCGCCTCACCCGTCGCCTTGGTCCCGCATGCCTGTCACGTGGTTGTCATGCGCTTGGGGTGGCGAATGGTGGAGGCGGGAAACCGGGCCATCGCGGGCTAGGGCAGCGGGTTGGTCCCGATTCCTCGCGCCTTTCGCGTCTTGATTGTCCGGCGGGGCGACCGAGCCCCACCCGTTCCTTTATAAAGAGCGGAGGGGATGGTGTCCCGCATTCTTCCATCTCCTCCTTCCTTCAGCTTCTGCTCCCCCCTCCATCCGCCATGGAGAGAGGGAATCCTGGCCCTTCAACGGTGGCGGCGAGGGTCGCCGCTCGACAACGCGTCCTTCCTTCTCCTGCACCTGTGGTGGCAGAGCCAGCCGCGAGGGGAAGGGGGAGGGGGCGAGGCCGTGGGCGAGGCCGAGGCGCTCGGGGAAGAGGAGGACGGGGCGGCGCGCCGGTCTCGCCTCCGCCAGTAGTTCCTCCCCCCATGGAGGGCCATGTTGGGGACGACCCTTGCGAGTTCTTCGTCAGGCCGCTCCGGCCGCCTCGCCGTCGCCTTCGTCTCCCGACTCCATTCGCGCGGGAGATGGAGCTGGATCCGCCGGAGTCATTGCGGCTGCACATGAGGGGCTGTTGGATCAGCGGTACGCGAGTTCGCGTCGACTTCCCAGCCCCTCATGTGATATATCTTCGTCGAGGATGGAAGACGTTCGCTCATATCCATCGCTTGACGGAGGGGCTCACTCTCCATTTCAAGCTGATGGAGGGAGGCCTCCTCTCCGTCAAGGTCTTCGGGTGCTTCGGGACTCGGGCAAGGTGCTGCGTGGAGAGCTCTTCCGATAGCGAAGACTCCTCCTCGGGTGGGAGTGGCGAGGAGGACAGCGGCAGCAATGACGAGGGTAGGGGGCGGCAGGATGACGGGTCCGACTAGGTGTCGGGCGCCGCTCCGTGCGGCACCGGCGACCCCATCATCCGTGTCGCCGGCTTCCTGAACTTCTCGGGGTCGTCTCCTTGGGCGGCTGGCGTTGGGAGGCTGCGGAAGAGGAAGAGGGCGGGCGGCAAGGCCGTCAAATCAGAGTACGCGGGCACCGACGCCTTCGACGCGTGCTGACGTCCTGCTGCCTCGTCTTCGAGCTCTAATTCCGGCGTCGCCATCACCATCCAGCCTTCGGACGGTCACCGAGATGTTCTCTTGGTGTCTCCTGCCACTCGTAGCTCGCCTAGACGCCCCTTTTGCCCTTTTCGCCTCCTTGACCTGCCTCCTGAGGAGAGGGACAAGAAAGGGGTTACGGGCACCTTATCTCTTTTTAGCTTGTAAGCCTCTGGGCCTTGGCTGAATTTAAAACTTGTAATCCCATCATTCATGTTTTTTATTCCCCATGGGCTGTACCTGAGTGGAATGTTTTTAATGAAAAAGGGATGCTTGCCGGGTCATTTGTTTGCGGGTAGAACCCACGACAAGGAGTAAATCCTTGATATCCCTAAGATAAACATTTCCTTGCCCGGCAACAGCCCCCGCTGCCGTCTTCCCACTTCGCCGACCTTTCTCACGCTTTTGGCGGAGGCAAGGATGAGGTGGGTTCAGCTCCTCGTTTCATCCTTTGCTGCCGCGACTACGACCAAATCTGGCCCTGTGAACGAGCCCTAGGGCCTAGAGTTTTAGGGGAGCATGGTAGCTTTGGGGAAAAACGAGGTTTCACATACCTCGATCCATAAGGGAATGCATGATAAGGGATGAAGAACTTATCTGAAGCTGTAGCCAGCGGCAACTCGGGTTTGTGGGTGATTCTTTCAGACTTTTGCAGCCCCGGCAATACTGGCTTGCCGGGGTCTAGATGCCGGTCTGCCCCTCTTCTCTTTTTCGTCCTCAAGTGATCCGGCAAGGATATCTGAAGTTCTGCGAACCAAAGAAGACAAAAGAATAGCAAAGAGACGCAGAGTCGACCTCTAAGCTAGGGGTTAGTCGCCGCTAAGCACTATCAACCCTAAGCAAGGACGAGACTCGACCTAGCATGCATGCTATAACTTAGGGCGCCAGCGCTTCATTTATTTATGCTCAGGGTCTACGCCTGGCTTCGTACAAAGGGTTACATGCATCATCGGCAATGCTTGTACAAAAGGTGGCTTGTCGGGGCCCGGAAGCCGCTTTACGGGTAAAACTTGCGAAGATGCTCAATGTTCCGTGAGTTGCTCATCGGAGCGGCATGCTCGGTCTCCGTGCAGGCGCCGGGCCTGGTGACTCAGATTACCCGATAAGGGCCTTCCCGCCAAGCGCCAACTTGTTGGAATTCTTGGCCGATTGAACGCGCCGAAGGACAAGGTCTCCTTCCTCAAGGCTTCGGGCATGAACCTTGCGGCTATGGTAGCGGCGCAAGGCTTGCTGGTAGCATGCTGCTCTCACAGCCGCCCGAAGACGATCTTCCTCAAGGAGCATTGCGTCATCTTGCCGCAGTTGCTCTTGCTCAAGCTCGTCATAGCGAGCACTCGAGGTGACCCGTATATGAGTTCGGGGAGAACTGCTTCTGCCCCGTATACTAGGGAAAAAGGTGTCTGGCCGGTGGCTCGATTTGGCGTCGTCCTGATCGACTAAAGAGCCGCCGGCAACTCATCAATCCAGCGCCTTCCACTCTTGCACAGCCTGTCAAAGGTCTTGGTCCTTAAGCCTCGCAATACTTCAGCATTTCCCTCTCAGCTTGGCCATTGCTTCGCGGGTGAGCAACGGAAGCGAAACAGACTTTGCTGCCGAGGTCTTGGGTATATTGCATGAAGGTGCGGCTTGTGAACTGTGTGTCGTTGTCGGTGATAACCCTGTTGGGTACACCAAAACGGCACACTAGTTCCTTGAAGAACTTGACGGCTGACTGAGTTGTGACCTTCCTTACTGCCTCCACCTCCGGCCACTTTGTGAACTTGTCGATTGCAACGTACAAGTACTCAAAGCCCCCGACAACAAGGGAAAGGGCCCAGTATGTCGAGCCCTGCATCGAGAAGGGCCAGGAGAGAGGAATGGTTTGAAGGGCTTGAGCTGGCTGATGAAGCTTCTTTGAATGGAACTGACATGCTTCACACCTGGTGACTAGTGTCATCGCATCCTGGAGGGCGGTGGGCCAGAAAAAGCCTTGCCGAAATGCCTTGCCGGCAAGGGCCCTTGACCCAATGTGGGATCCACATATGCCTCCGTGTATCTCCGCCAACAGCTCCAGTCCTTCCTCTCGAGGGATACACTTCAATTTCACACCGTTCGGCCTCTTTCTCGCATGTGACGCCATCGACGAACTGGGTACATGGTAGAGCGACGGGCTACTTTTTCCACTTCTTCCTGTTCCTCAGGAAGTTCCCCTGTTTGGAGGAATCGGACGGTATGTTGTGCCCACGCTGGAGCCTGGGGCTCGACGGCGAGGACTAAAGGCATTTCCTCCGCTATAGGAGCAGCTATCTTGACGGCAAGAGCTTGACGCTCCGCCGGAGCCAGTCGTCCCATGGCGGGCTCAGCATCCCCGGCAACATACTTGCCGGCGGCTCCGGGGAGCTCGGCGGGAAAGTACTTGCCGGGCCCTGATTTCCTCCTCTTATTCTGCTCTGTTGATGGATCAACGGATGGCTGAGTTAGCTGAAGCACAAAGGTACACGGTTCCATTGTGTAGCTTGAGGGCAGCGCTTTTGACAGGTAATCGGCAATATCGTTCTCCGTTTGGGGAACGTGTTCAGCCTGTATACCGTCGGAACGCTCTTCCAGCTTTCTCACTTCATCGACGTAGGCCTTCATCAACGGGCTCTGATAATCCTTATTGACTTGCTTGACGACAAGCTGCGAGTCCCCCCTGACGATGAGTTTCTTGATTCTGAGGTCTGCCGCGATCCTAAGACCGGCAAGCAGCCCTTTGTACTCTGTCGTATTGTTTGTTGACACCTCCCTGGGGAAGTGCATCTGGATCACGTACTTGAGGTGCTCTCCGGTGGGCGCGACGAGCAGTACGCTGGCCCCGGCGCCTCGTAAGGAGAAAGCTGTTGGGGAACGTTGCAGAAAATTAAAATTTTTCCTACGGTTTCACCAAGATCCATCTATGAGTTCATCTAGCAACGAGTCATGGAAGAGTGATTGCATCTACATACCACTTGTAGATCGAAAAGTGCATGGCGTTCAAGGGGATGGTGATGACGGAGTCGTACTCGCCGTGATTCGGATCACTGATGACCAAGTGATGAACGGACAGCACCTCCGCGTTCAACACACGTACGGTATGGACGACGTCTCCTCCGTCTTGATCCAGCAAGGAGGAAGGAGAGGTTGAGGAAGACAGCTCCAACGGCAGCACGACGGCGTGGTGTTCTTTGGTGCAGCAAGATACTCGGCAGGGCTTCGCCAAGCACGTACGGAGGAGGAGAGGTGTTGGGGAGGGGAGGGGCTGCGCCTTGGCTTGGGGTGTGCAGCCCTCCCCTCACCCCTCTATTTATAGGGGGAAGGGAGAGGGGGGCCGGCCCCTCTAGATGCATCTAGAGGGGGGGCGGCCAAGGGGAGGGGGGCTTGCCCCCCAAGCAAGGGGGGCGCCCCCTCTAGGGTTCCCCCCCTCAACCCTAGGCGCAAGGGCCCAAGGGAGGGGGGTGCGCCTAGCCCACCGTGGGCTGGCCCCTTCCCACGCAGCCCAATGGTCCCCGGAGGTGGCTCCTCGGTGGACCCCGAACCCTTCCCTGTGGCACCGATACAATACCGGTATGCCCTCAAACTTTCCGGTGTCCGTTTGACAACTTCCCATATATAAATCTTTACCTCCGGACTATTCCGGAACTCCTCGTGACGTCCGGGATCTCATCCGGGACTCAACAACATTCGGTAATCACATACAAGTCTTCCTAATAACCCTAGCGCCACCGAACCTTATGTGTAGACCCCACGGGTTCGGGAGACACGCAGACATGACCGAGACGCTCTCGGTCAATAACCAACAGCGGATCTGGATACCCATGTTGGCTCCCACATGCTCCTCGATGATGTCATCGGATGAACCACGATGTCGAGGATTCAAGCAACCCCGTATACCATTCCCTTTGTCAGACGGTATGTTACTTGCCCGAGACTCGATCGTCGGTATCCCAATACCTGCTCGGTCTCGTTACGGCAAGTCACTTTACAAATCCGTAATGCATGATCCCGTGACCGCACACTTGGTCACTTTGAGCTCATTATGATGATGCACTACCGAGTGGGCCTAGTGATACCTCTCCGTAATACGGAGTGACAAATCCTCGTCTCGATCCGTGTCAACCCAATGACACTTTCGGAGATACCTGTAATGCACCTTTATAGTCACCCGATTACGCCAGACGCTTTGGTACACCCAAAGCACTCCTACGGTATCCGGGAGTTACACGATCTCATGGTCTAAGCAATAGATACTTGACACCGAGAAAGCTCTAGCAAAACGAACTACACGATCTTGTGCTATGCTTAGGATTGTCTTGTCCATCACGTCATTCTCCTAATGACGTGATCCCGTTGTCAATGACATCCGATGTCCATAGTCGAAACCATGACTATCTGTTGACCAACGAGCTAGTCAACTAGAGGCTCACTAGGGACGTATTGTGGTCTATGTATTCACACATGTATTACGATTTCCGGATAATACAATTATAGCATGAATAAAAGACAATTATCATGAACAAGGAAATATAATAATAATGCTTTTATTATTGCCTCTAGGGCATATTTCCAACAAAAGCTCCATCAAAGTACATGATCCAATCACAACTTGCCTCCTTGCCGGGGAGAGCAGTCTCTTGGGCTTCTTCGTCAGGCGTTGCGGTCCATTCTGCAATGAACTCCGCTAGGACTCGGCTCTGAATCGTCGAAGTACTTTCAAACTTGAGGCCAAAGCTGGACAGCTCCAGTGCCCATTCCACAATTCTTCCTGTTGCATCCGGATTGTGCAATACCCATTGCAGAGGGAAGCGAGTGACGAAAGTGATCACGTGTGCCTGGAAGTAGTGACACAGCTTCCTCGAGGCCATAAGGAGGCCGAAGTGCAGTTTCTGCACGCCGGAGTACCTTGATCTAGCCCCCTGCAGGAGGGAACTAACAAAGTAGACCGGGTGCTGCATCATTTTCTTCTTCGGCGGCACGTCAACTGGCGGTGTCGTCTCTGCATTGGTGGTGTCGGGCTCTCGCTGCCATAACCTCATCGTTAACCTCTCTCTCGCACCACTAGTGCGGTGTCGACCACTGTCCGTTGCCGCCAGGTATAGCAACAACGGCTCCTGTGGCCTAGGCGCAACTAGTATTGGCGCAGAGGAGAGGTACTTCTTCAAACCTTGCAATGCTGCTTCGGCTTCTGGCGTCCACTCCATCGGGCCAACCTTTTTCAAGATCTTGAAAAAGGAAGGGCGCGCTCGGCAGACTTGGAAATGAACCTGCCCATGGCGGCAACGCAATCAGCAAGCCGACGCACATCCTTGATTCGCTTGGGTGCTTCAATCTGCTCTATAGCTTTGATTTTGTCCGGATTGGTCTCTATCCCACGCTGTGACACCAAGAACCCGAGAAGCTTGCCGGACGGGACGCCAAAGACGCACTTCTCAGGGTTCAGCTTGAGATTGATCTTGCGCAGGTTTGCAAATTTTTCTTGCAAATATGGTATGAGGGTTGTCGTGTCCTTGGTTTTGACCACTATGTCATCAATATAAGCTTCCATATTTCTATGGAGCTGGGGTTCAAAACCAATCTGGACCACCCTTGCAAACATTGAACCAGCACTCTTCAACCCGAAAGGCATCCGCATGAAACAATACGTACCACATGGGGTGATGAATGCTATTTTCTCTTCGTCTTCTCTTGTCATGAAGATCTGGTGGTAGCCGGAGTAGGCGTCGAGGAATGACAATGATCACACCCAGCCGTGGAGTCAACAATCTGGTCGATGCGCCGCAACGGAAGGGGTATTTAGGGCAAGCCTTATTGATATCTGTGTAATCAATACACAGTCTCCACTTCCCATTTGCCTTGTGCACCACGACCGGATTGGCCAACCACGTTGGATGGAGCACTCCTCTTACCAAACCCGCTGCTTCTAGTTTTCGGATCTCTTCTGTGATGAACTCTTGTCGTTCCAAAGCTTGCTTTCTGACCTTCTGATTGACGGGCCGCGCATGAGGGCAGGCAGCAGGTGGTGCTCAATCACCTCCACAGGAACACCGGGATGTCGGAAGCTTGCCATGCAAACACATCGACATTCGCCGCAGGAAGGTGATGAGCGCGTCTTCCTATTTGTCGTCAAGGGTGGAGCTTATGGTAAAAGCTCCTCCGTGTGCCCTCATTGATGTAAACCTTCTTGGTTCCCCGGCGGTATGGCCCTGGGCTTCTTGCTTCCGCCGGCGGAGCTCTCTGGCACGTCCTCGACGGCAGCGCTACACTCCGAAGAGGTGCGCTTGCCGGAGTGGGTACCCGAGGTCGCACCGGTCTTCTTATTCTTCTTCCCTCCCGGGGTCCTAGCGGCAGGAGCAAGTGCCTTAGTGGCGGCAGTTGTTGCAACTGCTTGCTGGTATAGTTGGTCAGCGCAAATTAGCACATCTTTCTTATTGGAGGGGATGGTGATGATCGTCACAGGTCCTGGCATCTTCAGGGTGTTGTAGGCGTAGTGTGACGCCACCATGAACTTGGCCAGCGCTGGGCGGCCAAGGATATCGTTGTAGGGCAAGGGGATCTTGGCAACATCAAACACGATCCTCTCCGTCCTGTAGTTCGTGTCGCCTAAAAGTCACGGGCAGCGTGACCTTTCCCTTGGGTTCGCTTCTTCCCGGTTGACCCCGAACGCGTGCTGTCTCTTCGAGGTCTCCATCAAGAATCTGCAGTTTCTCGATCACGGCAGGCGAGATCAAGTTCAGACCGGCCCCGCCATGAACTAGCATCTTCATCACCTTGAGGTTGCGTATCGTTGGTGAAACCAACAATGGCAAGCACCCGACCGCAGTAGTGCGATCAGGGTGATCCTCAGTGTCAAAAATGATAGGTGTGTTGGACCACTTCAGCGGCCTTTGGGCATCAAACGACGGCTCTGCCGCTGTAATCTCTCGCGCCCACTGTTTAAGCCGGCGGTGAGAATGCAGCGAGGCGCCGCCGCCGACGCACATGGCCTCTGTAGCTACGAAACTCTTGGTCGCCGGATTAAATGCGTCCTCTTCGTGATCGTTGTCTTCGGCTTTACATCACGGCCCGGCGGCCTCTCCTGTTGCTTATCCTTGCCGCTGACGGCCCGCCTGGATGTCATGCTTCTTGCCGGACCCCTCAAGACCGTCTCGGGCCCTTCTCCTTGTCCCGCCTCTCATACTCAGCCCTCGCTTCTTAGCGAGGAGCTCAACTGTCGGCGATCTTGGAGAGCATGGCCTTTGGTGCGATGGATCTTGCAGTGTCGCTTGTCGGAGTTCCTCGCTTCTCGGCAGCCGCTTAAGGCGGGCATATACATCCGCAACTTCCTTGCCGGGGTCATCTGCCTTGGTTTTCTTGGTGGAGCCGGCGTCATCAGATCCCTCGACGGCAAGCACGGCTTTTCCTTTGCGCTTCCTATTGCGGCGCCGGCCTTTCTTCGCCGAGGCGGCAATATCCTCATCTGAGGAGTCGGTTTCCACGCCAGCATCTTCGCCGGGGTACTTCCTTCCCTCTTCAGCTCGGGCACATCTGTCAGCAAGAACATAGAGTACTGCTACATCTCTCACCTTGTTCATTACCAGCTCTTCGCGCATCTTGCGTTTACGCGACGCTCGATGGAACGCTACCGATGATGGCGGCAGGTGAACATCGTGGATATTGTAATCGCACCGGCTGAACCTTCAGATATACTTGCGGAGACTCTCGCCTCCCTTCCGGGAATGACGTGCAGGTCGCTTGCTTGGCCATGGGCTTGGTGGCCTCCAGTAAAGGCGCCTACGAACTCATGGCACAAATCCGACCAGGAGGAAATAGAGTCTACCGGCAAGTGCATCAACCATGACATGGCGTTGGGTTTAAGAGCCAACGGAAAGTAATTCGCAAGCACCTTATCGTCGCGGGCTCCGGCAGCTTGCATCGCGATGGTGTAGATGTTGAGGAACTCGGACGGGTGGGTCTTGCCGCTGTACTTTTCACCCACGTCGGGTTTGATGGTGTGGTGAGTGGGCCACTGGAACTACCGCAGCTCATGGGTAAAAGCCGGACAACCTACCTCGTAAGGTAGGCCTCCAGGGCTCACCGGTGCCGGGTGGCTCACAGCAGGCCCTGCACGCCTGTCTGATTGGTGGCACGCTCCGCGCCGGCGCTCAATAGTGGTTCGAGCGTCTTCATGTTCTCGTTCCCGAAGAACTTGGCGCTGGTCACAGTGGGCCCGTGGGTCGGATGATGCTACGGAGATTTTGTCGCCCGTAACGTCGTGACGGGCTGGCGTCCGCGGTACCGGGCGAGGAGGAGGCGAGTGCACCATGGTCGCGGTGCCGCCGGCTTTCCTGCCACTGGTGCGTGGGACTCCGTCGGAGCGTTGACCCGGGGGCTCCACCAGACTCAGTTCATCTTTGTTGGCCACTGCAACAAGGCTTCGGATAGTGGCTCTTCATTTGTCGAGTTTCCCCGTAGTGGGAGGAAAATCGAGGGCAATCGCGCGCGGGGCTTCGCTGGGCGTTGGTGGCGGCGAAACCTGCATGGATCGCGATGCGCCGACTTCGACCATGTCGGAAGGAGCTCATCCACGACCCCGCGGTCGCATACCATCTTCACCAGCGCCTCGGCGAGCGGGCAGGTCTTCTAAATCCTGGGAGTGGCGCTCGGGGCTCTTTCCGCGGCGACGCCCGGGGTCCTCGGCGTGATTACGCCATTCATCGCGCGCCGCTTAGCGAGTGCGCCCGTCGGCACCGGGCGTGGGAGTCTTGAAGCCTCGTGACGCCTCCGGGCGGGGTGGCAGCGATCTTGGAAGGCCCGCGCCACCCGCTGGAGGTCTGGCTCCGTCTTTGGATTTGGCGGCGTGCGGCCCGTTACAGCAAGACGAACATCGCCGCCTCCCAAACTTCGGCTCTTTGGGACGGTGTTGGTGTTCGCGAACGGCGCCCCGGGTCCTTTCCGCGACCGGTCCGCTGCTCGCCCGTGTCGGGACGAGATGTCCGGCTTCCGACGGGCCAACCGCCACCGTCGTCTTCTTCTTGGGCACCATGACGATGAAGAAGCGTCGAACTAACTGCTAGAGCCGATTCTCACAACTGCGCTTCTACCGGGCGCGCTAAAGATGGCGGTGGGAACGACACCTATGGGATCACAAGAATCCTTTACTACGGTCGCGGGCGCTGGGTCGTGAGAAGAGCGGATCGAGCAGATAGCACACGGTTTCTTTATCTGTGTTCGGGCCGCGAGGATGCGTAAAACCCTACTCCTGCTTTGGTGGTTTGTTTATCTGTGTTCTTGAACTAGCAATGGGGCGTGAGGAGCTCCAAAAAGCAGAATCCTCCTCCTGGTCGCCTTGGGCCTCCTTTTATAGGGAAAGGGGTTGCCACAGTGGCACGCAGGAGGTGGAAAGGGTACAGTGATACGAGTTTATCCCCCGCATTACATGACAAGGCGCCTTTAATGCGTCTTGCTTAGGTGTCCTTGCTTTATCGGGGACGGGGGAGAGCCATGTCTCATCCGTCGCTGCTCCCTTTCGTGTCGACACGCGCCCTGGCCAGCGGTGCCCGCGGTGCCATGTAGGCAGGCAGGCAGCTGAGGTGGCGCAATGGTGGGTCTCCACGAAGATCCGCTTGCTGCCACGCAGGTGCCTGCCCAACTGGTTGGGTCGGCAGCTGCATGCGAACAGTGGTGGAAGTTTGATTGGCGTGGGCCTGATGGTGGCCCTACGGGCGTCCTTGGCAAGGGCTTCGCCGTAGCCCCGGCAAGGGTCTTGCCGGGGGCCCCGGCAAGGGTCTTGCCGTGGCGCCTGCTGTCATCCCCGGCAAGGCTCTTGCCGGGGGCCTTGTGGTCCTCCTTGGTTGGGATCCCGCCAAGGGTCGTCATCTTCCATAGTGTGTATCTGATCTTGAATGTCTTCACAAAGATCTGCATACCACCACGGGGATGTCTCCTGAATCTTTGCCCCATGGGGGCAGTGGACTCAAGGTGTGGGGCGAGCTGCCACGGCAAGGGTCTTGCCGGGTGTGCTAAAACCGCCCCCCGGCAAGGATCTTTCCGGGGGAGTCCGCTTCGTCCACTTTGCTCTTTGTGGTCTTGGTCTTGGCATCGTTCTGCTCCTTTCGAGCTTCGTCCTTACCTTGGCTCACCTCCCTTGCCTTGCTCAATGCGGTGGTGCCCGCGGCTCAGACTGCCCGTGCACAGTTTATAGGGGTACAAAAAGTGTACCCCTCTTTTTGTACACCGACAGAAAGCCGTTAAGGAATGCCGTTTTGACGTCCATTTGCCATATCTCATAATCGTAGAATGCGGCAATTACTAACATGATTCGGACGGACTTAAGCTTCACTATGGGTGAGAAGGTCTCATCATAGTCAAACCCTTGAACTTGTCGATAACCCTTAGCGACAAGTCGAGCTTTATAGATGGTAACATTACCATCCGCGCCCGTCTTCTTCTTAAACATCCATTTATTTTCTATCGCTCGCCGATCATCGGGCAAGTCTGTCAAAGTCCATGCTTTGTTTTCATACATGGATTCTATCTCGGATTGCATGGCTTCAAGCCATTTGTTGGAATCTGGGCCCGCCATCGCTTCTTCATAGTTCGAAGGTTCACCGTTGTCTAACAACATGATTTCCGTGACGGGTTGCCGTACCACTGGGTGCGGAACGTGTCCTTGTGGACCCACGAAGTTCAAGAGCAACTTGATCTGAAGTTTCATGATCATCATCATTAACTTCCTATCTAGTCGGTGCGTGCACCATGTAAACATTTTCTTGAGCTGCGCTACTCTCCGGTTCAAGAGGCAATACTTCATCAAGTTCTACTTTCCTCCCACTTACTTCTTTCGAGAGAAACTCTTTCTCCAGAAAGGACCCATTCTTGGCAACAAAGATCTTGCCTTCAGATCTGAGGTAGAAGGTGTACCCAATGGTTTCCTTAGGGTATCCTATGCAGACGCATTTTTCCGACTTGGGTTCGAACTTTTCAGGTTGAAGTTTCTTGACATAAGCATCGCATCCCCAAACTTTTAGAAACGACGGCTTAGGTTTCTTCCCAAACCATAATTCATACGGTGTCGTCTCAACGGATTTCGACGGAGCCCTATTTAAAGTGACCACGGCAGTCTCTAAAGCATAGCCCCAAAATGAAAGCGGTAAATCGGTGGGAGCGACTGAAGGATTCTGTCAACGACCGCATCATCCGGGAGATTAACTCCCAGCTGAGATAGGCGGTTTTGCAACCCAGACATTTCGAGTATGTGCTCGCTAACAGAACTGTTCTCCTCCATCTTACAACTGTAGAACTTGTCGGAGACTTCATATCTCTCGACCCGGACATGAGCTTGGAAAACCATTTTCAGCTCTTGGAACATCTCATATGCTCCGTGCTGCTCAAAACGCTTTTGGAGCCTCGGTTCTAAGCTGTAAAGCATGATGCACTGAACCATGGAGTAATCATCAATACGCGACTGCCAGGCGTTCATAACGTCTTGAGTTGCTGGGAAAACGGGTGCTTCACCTAGCAGTGCATCTAGGACATATGCTTTCTTGGCAGCTATGAGGATGATCCTCAGGTTCCGGACCTAGTCCGTATAGTTGCTGCCATCGTCTTTCAGCTTGGTTTTCTCTAGAAATGCGTTGAAATTGAGGGCAACATTAGCGTGGGCCATTTGATCTACAAGACATATATTGCAAAGATTTTAGACTAAGTTCATGATAATTAAGTTCATCTAATCAAATTATATAATGAACTCCCATTCAGATAGACATCCCTCTAGTCATCTAAGTGATACATGATCTGAGTCAACTAGGCCGTGGTCCGATCATCACGTGAGACGGACTAGTCATCATCGGTGAACATCTTCATGTTGATCGTATCTTCTATCGACTCATGTTCGACCTTTCGGTCTCTTGTGTTCCGAGGCCATGTCTGTACATGCTAGGCTCGTCAAGTCAACCTAAGTGTTTTGCATGTGTAAATCTGGCTTACGCCCGTTGTATGTGAACGTTAGAATCTATCACACCGGATCATCACGTGGTGCTTCGAGACAACGAACTTTTGCAATGGTGCACAGTTAGGGGGGGACACTTTCTTGAAATTATTATGAGGGATCATCTTATTTATGCTACCATCATTCTAAGCAAATAAGATGTAAAACATGATAAACATCACATACAATCAAATGGTGACATGATATGGCCAATATCATCTTGCTCCTTTTGATCTCCATCTTCGGGGCGCCATGATCATCATCGTCACCGGCATGACACCATGATCTCCATCAGCATGATCTCCATCATCGTGTCTTCATGAAGTTGTCACGCCAACGATTACTTCTACTACTATGGCTAACGGTTTAGCAATAAAGTATAGTAATTACATGGCATTATTCAATGACACGCAGGTCATACAAAAAATAAAGACAACTCCTATGGCTCCTGCCGGTTGTCATACTCATCGACATGCAAGTCATGATTCCTATTACAAGAACATGATCAATCTCATACATCACATATATTTCATTCATCACATCCTTTTGGCCATATCACATCACAAGGCATATGCTGCAAAAACAAGTTAGACGTCCTCTAATTATTGTTGCATGTTTTTTACGTGGCTGCTATAGGGTTCTAGCAAGAACTTTTCTTACCTACGCCAAAACCACAACGTTATATGCCAATTTCTATTTACCCTTCATAAGGACCCTTTTCATCAAATCCGATCCGACTAAAGTGGGAGAGACAGACACCCGCTAGCCACCTTATGCAACTAGTGCATGTCAGTCGGTGGAACCTATCTCACGTAAGTGTACGTGTAAGGTCGGTCCGGGCCGCTTCATTCCAAGATGCCGCCGAATCAAGATAAGACTAGTAACGGCAAGCAAATTGACAAAAACGACGCCCACAACAACTTGTGTTCTACTCGTGCATAGAAACTACACATAGACCTAGCTCATGATGCCACTGTTGGGGATCGTTGCAGAAATTAAAAAAATTCTACGCATCACCAAGATCAATCTACGGAGTCTTCTAGAAACGAGGGAGAGGGGAGTGCATCTACATACCCTGTAGATCGCGAGCGGAAGCGTTCAACAGAACGGGGTTGATGGAGTCGTACTCGTCGTGATCCAAATCACCGATGATCCTAGCGCCGAACGGACGGCACCTCCGCGTTCAACACACGTATGGTTGGGAGAGACGTCTCCTCCTTCTTGATCCAGCAAGGGGGAAGGAGAGGTTGATGGAGATCCAGCAGCACGACGGCGTGGTGGTGGAAGCAGCGGGGATCTCGGCAGGGCTTCGCCAAGCTCAGCGAGAGGGAGAGGTGTTACGGGGAAGAGGGAGGCGCCAGGGGCTTGGGTGCGCAGCCTTCCCTCCCCCCTTGTTTATATAGGGGCCCTGGGGGGAGCCGGCCCCCTAGAGATCCAATCTCAAGGGGGGCGGAGGCCAAGGGGGGAACTTCCCCCAAGTCGTGGGCGCCCCACCCCCAAGGTTTCCAACCCTAGGCGCAGGAGGAGGCCCATGGGGGGCGCACCAGCACACCAGGGGCTGGTTCCCTTCCCACTTCAGCCCATGGGGCCCTCTGGGATAGGTGGCCCCACCCGATGGACCCCCGGGACCCTTCCGGTGGTCCTGGTACAATACCGGTGACCCCCGAAACTTTCCCGGTGGCCAAAATTGGACTTCCTATATACAAATCTTTACCTCCGGACCATTCCGGAACTCCTCATGATGTCTGGGATCTCATCCGGGACTCCGAACAACTTTCGGTTTACCGCATACTAATATCTCTACAACCCTAGCGTCACTGAACCTTAAGTGTGTAGACCCTACGGGTTCGGGAGACACACAGACATGACCGAGACAGCTCTCCGGCCAATAACCAACAGCGGGGTCTAGATACTCATGTTGGATCCCACATGTTCCACGATGATCTCATCGGATGAACCACGATGTCGAGGATTCAAGTAATCCCGTATACAATTCCCTTTGTCAATCGGTACGTTACTTGCCCGAGATTCAATCGTCGGTATCCCAATACCTCGTTCAATCTCGTTACCGGCAAGTAACTTTACTCGTACCGTAATGCATGATCCTGTGACCAACCACTTGGTCACATTGAGATCATTATGATGATGCACTACCGAGTGGGCCCAGAGATACCTCTCCGTCATACGAGTGACAAATCCCAGTCTCGATCCGTGCCAACCCAACAGACACTTTCGGAGATACCTGTAGTGTACCTTTATAGCCACCCGGTTACGTTGTGACGTTTGGTACACCCAAAGCACTCCTACGGTATCCGGGAGTTGCACGATCTCATGGTCTAAGGAAATGATACTTGACATTAGAAAAGCTCTAGCATACGAACTACATGATCTTGTGCTATGCTTAGGATTGGGTCTTGTACATCACATCATTATTCCAATGATGTGATCCCATTATCAATGACATCCAATGTCCATGTTCAGGAAACCGTAACCATCCATTGATCAACGAGCTAGTTAACTAGAGGCTCACTAGGGACATGTTGTGGTCTATGTATTCACACATGTATTACGATTTCCGGATAACACAATTATAGCATGAACAATAGACAATTATCATGAATAAGGAAATAATAATAATTTTATTATTGCCTCTAGGGCATATTTCCAACACAATGTGTTACATGTATCTTGGCTATATGCATCAGAGCAAATGATGTGAATATGATAAATGTACCTTCATGCTCATGAGTCCTTCTTGCAAACAATATGTACATCAGCAAGAATTTCTCATACACATGACTGTGATGCATATACTTACCTTGTGGTCTTGAGTTGGCTTAGGATAGGATGAACCTGCATAAACAAGGTTAGATAACACAGATACACCTACTGGCCAGAGCAGACAAAAGAAACCACAAGAGTACCAAGACTGGGATGACATGTAGAGTGAGTACTAAGTACCACATTGGATATAGACATGTCCCCAAAGGTAAAGATGTGCAATAAATTTAAGGATTTCCTTCCCTTAGATGTCTTGCTCCCCCTAAATCTAGCATGGGATACTGGGAGAAGATAGGGAACAGAAAATCAGAGCAAAAACATACCTCAAAGGAAATAAACATAGCTAATGCAAACGAGCAAATATGAACATGTCTTTCCCCTTTTGAAGACATGTGACTTCTCTCCTCTTGAACACAAAGCATCTGGGGTCCTTAATGATTACTCTTTCTTCCCTTGAGTATTCTCTCCCCCTATAGATATGATTAAGCTTTGATGTGATATCTCTCTCCCCTTTGACATCAATTTTCAAGAAGGGCTCTTTTGGATTTTTATCATGATGGGTTTGGTCCTTGAGTCACAGAACAAAGCAGCAAGTTGAATGGGATGCTGGTCGAGGACAAGATTCATTGAGTGGAGAAAAGAATGCAGAAACAAGTGGCAAGATGTCTTTCCTGTAGTGAAATCGGTGACACCGAGTTGTATGGTTCGGTTGTGCAAGAGGATTCAGTTGGACCGAAAGCATCGGACCGGTGAGACCGAGTTCATCATAGAGAAAACACTTGTCACCTCAGCTCACTAGACAAGTAAGATCTCACAAGGATTTGCAAGGAATTAACTGAAAGATTTGTAATGAATTGGATGCATAAAATGCTGAACAGAAAATAAAAGAGAAGAAACTAAAAGAAGTCTAGATGAAGTTTTTTTTGAAGAGGGAAACAAATATGCATGAGACAAATGCAAGAGCACAGAAAAGAACACAAGAGAACTTCATCTAGAATTGGTCGGCGACAAAGTCACCTATGTTAGAGTATATTGACTTAGGAGTCAAGTGAGATCACTTGATCATAGGTCATACTCATCGTTTAAGCTCAAAATGGGGTTACCATTTTTTGTTTAAGCCTTTTGATGTATTCACATCTTGTCGAGTTGCTTTGACTCATGACTTAGAGTAAAGCTTCTCTAAGATGGAATAACATACATTGGGTGGTGGTGTTGATCTTGATCATGTAGTTGAACTTGTGTGGGTTGCTCAAGGTTGATGTAGCTCATCAAGAGTTGGGAGCACCACTTGGAGTTTAAGTCCATCTACCTACATGGGTTAGTTTTTGCAAGGAAGAGCACTTGTGTATCCAAAGTGACAATCATGAAACTCAACATAGAATTTGTCAAAGGATATGTTTGAATGGTTGTGTGCTTCCTTGTCTTCATCCACCATTGTGTAGAGACTTGGTGATATAGAAATTGCTCAATAAGTGAGTGAGTTGCAATCTCATAGATTTAGAATCATGCAAGTACCTACACGGGTTAGATAACATGCAAGGTGCAAATATATCCAAGACATGAGATAGTCAACATAAGAGAAATATCAAGGATTAGTCATAGGCTCATGCCTTGCATGTATCAAATGGAGTTCCTACTCCAAGTTTGAAGCAGCAATGATGTTCAATTCACCTTTTAACCTGCAAAACACTTTCTCGTCAAGTGGTTTGGTAAATATATCGGCTAATTGCTTGTCGGTGCGAACATGCTTAAGATTAATGTCCCCTTTGGCAACATGGTCTCGAATGAAATGATGACAAAATTCAATATGTTTAGTTCGAGAATGTTGCACGGGATTGTGAGCAATCTTAATAGCACTTTAATTGTCACACAGCAATGGAACATGTTTCACATATATCCCATAATCTTTAAGAGTTTGGGTCATCCAAAGTAATTAAGCACAACATGATCCAGCGGCAATGTATTCCGCTTCGGCGGTGGATAAGGATACCGAGTTTTGTTTCTTGGAGGACCAAGACACAAGAGATCTACCAAGAAATTGACAAGTACCCGAAGTAGACTTTCTATCAACCTTGTCACCGGCATAGTCCGAGTCGGAGTAGCCAACAAGATCAAAGGAGGCCCTCTTTGGATACCAAATGCCAAAATTTGGTGTATGGATTAAGTATCTCACCATCCTTTTCACGGCCTTAAGATGGCATTCTTTAGGAGCGGCTTGATATCGTGCACACATGCACACACTTAGCATAATATCGGGACGTGAAGCACATAGATATAACAATGAACCAATCATAGAGCGATAAACCTTTTGATCAACCGGTTCACCATCTTTGGTTAAATCAAGATGTCCACTAGTAGGCATGGGTGTAGTCATACCTTTGCATTCTTGCATATTGAACTTCTTGAATAAGTCCTTGGTGTACTTTTTTTGAGAGACAAAGGTACCTTCCTTAGTTTTCTTGATTTGCAAACCAAGAAAGAATTAGAGTTCACTCATCATTGACATCTCAAACTTCTCCGACATTAGCTTTCCAAACTTTTCACTAAAATGAGGGTTAGTTGATCCAAATATAATATCATCGACATAAATTTGGCACACAAATAGTTCTCCATTAACCCTTTTAGTAAAAAGAGTAGAATCTATTTTTCCAATTTCAAAGCCTTTTTCAATAAGGAACTTGGTCAAGCATTTATACCATGCTCTAGGAGCTTGTTTAAGACCATAAAGAGCTTTGTGAAGTTTGTAGACATGATCAGGTTTCTTAGGATTGACAAAGCCGGGAGGTTGCTTAACATAAACTTCCTCCTCAATTTCACCATTTATAAAAGCATTTTTAATGTCCATTTGGTACAAGGTGATATCATGGTGATTAGCATAAGCAAGTAAGATGCGAATGGACTCAAGTCTAGCAACAGGAGCATATGTCTCACCATAGTCCATACCTTCGACTTGAGTGTAGCCTTGGGTGACTAGGCGTGCTTTGTTGCAGACGACTTGACCATCTTCATCTTGCTTGTTGCGAAACACCCATTTGGTACCGATGATGTTGTGGTTGTTGTCGGGCTTCTCAACCAATGTCCATACTTGATTTCTCTCAAAGTTGTGTAGCTCTTCATGCATAGCGTTTATCCAATTCGGATCTTCCAATTCTTCTTCAACCTTCATAGGTTCAATGCTAGAGATGAGTGAGGAATGTTCACAAAAGTTCGCTAAACGAGTTTTAGAGCGAGTGATTCTCCCGGTTTGGATATCATTGTAGATTTTCTCGACGGGATGATCTTTAGCGATTCTTGCTCGAACTCGTGGGAGCTTTGGCTTGGCTCGGGGTGGAACATCTTCTTCATCTTGTTCTTCTTCTTGGCCTTCTTCATTGTTGATGTTGTCATTCTCTTATCGTGGTGGAGAAGGAGGTTGTTGATGTTCGTCTTGGTGTGCTTCCTCGTTTTCTTCGTCTTGGTGTGTCCCACTTGTGGATGCTTCCATATCAATTCTTGGTTCACCTTGTCGTGAGGTAGAAGCTTCCACTTGGACGGACGAGGTACTCTCCTTCACCTCCGTTGGACAGATCTTACCAATAGACAAGTCTTGGATTTCTTCCGAAGGGTCTTTGTCTCCTAAATCAATTGGCAATTGCTCTACTTGCGAGCCGTTAGATTCATCAAACTTCACATCTACCGTCTCTTCAACCTTTTGGGTGAAATTGTTGTAGACACGGTAAGTGTGAGAGTTTGAGCCATAACCAAGTAGGAAACCTTCGTGAGATTTGGGAGCAAATTTAGAACGATGATGCTTATCAAGAATGTAGCATTTTGAGCCAAATACTCGAAAGTATCCAACTTGGGGTTTGTTACCGGTGAGGAGCACGTATGCCGTCTTGCCGAGTAGCTTGTGAAGATACAAGCAATTTGTTGCATGGCAAGCTGTCTCAACCGCTTCCGCCCAAAAGTGTTTTGGCGTCTTGTAGTCATCAAGCATCGTTCTTGCCATCTCAATAAGAGTCCGGTTCTTCCTCTCAACGACTCCATTTTGTTGAGGTGTGTACGTAGTCGAGAACTCATGTGAAATCCCTTCTTCGTCAAGAAAGGTATCCACATTTACGTTCTTGAACTCCATTCCGTTTTCGCTTCGAACCTTCTTGATCTTCACGTCAAATTGATTTTGGGCCTTCCTAGCGAAGTTTTTGAAGATCTATTGGACCTGCGATTTTTCATCAAGAAAGAACACCCATGTAAATCTTGAAAAATCATCAACTATGACTAGTCCAAATGAGTTACCACCGAGACTCTTGTAGGCATTTGGACCAAAGAGATCCATGTGAAGTAGCTCGAGTGGTCTTCTCGTGGTCATGATGTTCTTCGCGCGATGACTTCCTCCAACTTGTTTTCCTGCCTGACAAGCACTACAAAGTCTATCCTTGTCAAATATGACATGTTTTACTCCAAGGATATGATCACCTTTAATAAGCTTATCAAGATTTCGCATACCCACATGACCTAGCCGTCTATGCCATAACCAACCCTTAGAAGATTTAGCAATTAAGCAAGTTCTAGGTTGAGCCTTTTTAGTGAAATCAATAATGTAAAGATCACCTCTACGTATACCGGTAAAGACCATTTTACGATTGTCTCTACGAAACACTTGGCAATCTACTTCAGTGAATAGGACGTTGAAACCGAAATCAGCGAGTCTAGAAACTGAAGATTTGCCATAAGACCAAAGTGTCTCATTACATCATCAAGATCATAGTCACTATCATCATCCTCATCATAATATCCATGTTCAACATCATCTTGTGATTGATCAATTCCTAGAGAGGGTAATTCATTAGACAAATGATCATTTCTATGATTGTCTTTATGGATTCTAATAGCTTCGGAAATGATATTGCTAATGATTCCAACATCTCCTATGGCACGCATGAGATTGGTAAGCTCAAATAGACAATCACCAAAGCTAGGATCACTAGAATTCATCTTACTCAAAGCAATAGATTTATGGATAATTTCATCTAAATTTTTCTAGGAATAATCTGGAAATCGTTCCTCAAGAAATCTCCATATAGTGTAGGCACAATCAAGAATAGGCAAACTAGCAATCAAATTTTTGGGCAATCCTCTTATGATAAGATTGATAGTTCTAAGATTGCGAATCATGTCAAGATCCTCTTCGGGTGTGGGATGCAAGGGATCAATATGAGGTGCACAAGGGCTAGTAATGTACTTGTTCAAATGATATTCATTGAAAATCTCAAGCATTTCATTTTTCCACTCATGAAAATATTCTCCATCAAGAATAGGCACTCTATGTCTAAGACTCCCCAAAGTAGACACATCCATCTTCCTCCAAAGGTGTTTAAACCAAGGCAATGGAGACCAAAGCTCGATACCAATTGAAAGGATCGAGAAGAGGTGTCTAGAGGGGGTGATTAGACACTAAGTACCAAAAGTTGCAGTTTTTAATTTCTTTAAGTTGAAGTGGAGTTTTAGCACAAGTTTAACAAACACAATACATATCAAGCAAGCATGCAAAGAGTATATGAGCAGCGGAAAGTAAAGCATGCAACTTGCAAGAATGTAAAGGGAAGGGTTTGGAGTGTGCAAATGCAATTTGGAGACACGGAGATTTTTTATCCGTGGTTCCGATAGGTGGTGCTATCGTACATCCACGTTGATGGAGACTTCAACCCACGAAGGGTAGCAGTTGCTTGAGTCCACAGAGGGCTCCACCCACGGAGGGTCCACGAAGAAGCAACCTTGTCTATCCCACCATGGCTGTAAGCCCACGAAGGACTTGCCTCACTAGCGGTAGATCTTCACGAAGTAGGCGATCTCCTTGCCCTTACAAACTCCTTGGTTCAATTCCACAATCTTGTCGGAGGCTCCCAAGTGACACCTAGCCAATCTAGGAGACACCACTCTCCAAGAAGTAACAAATGGTGTGTTGATGGTGACCTCCTTGCTCTTGTGCTTCAAATGATAGTCTCCCCAACACTCAACTCTCTCTCACAGGATATGGATTTCGTGGAAAGAAGATTTGAGTGGAAAGCAACTTGGGGAAGGCTAGAGATCAAGATTCATATGGTAGGAATGGAATATCTTGGCCTCAACACAAGTGTAGGTGGTTCTCTCTCAGAAAATGTAAGTTGGAAGTGTAGGTTTGTTCTGATGGCTCTCTCCATGAATGAAGAGGAGGTGAAGGGGTATATATAGCCTCCACACAAAATCTAACCGATACACACAACTTTCCAATCTCGGCGGGGCCAAATAGATAAACTCGGTAGGACCGATTCAACAAATCTAGTGACCGTTAGGATTTTCGGTGGGACCGACATGCAACTCGGTAGGACCGATATGGTTTGGGTTAGGGCATAACGTAATCTCGGTGAGACCAATTACACAAACTCGGTGAGACCGATTTTGGTAATAAGCTAACCAGATAGTTGGTCAGGTAAACTCGGTGCGACCAATTCGCTCATTTCGGTGAGACCCAAATTTTACAAAAGGAAGCAGAGAGTTTACATTGCAATCTCAGTGGGACCGATCGCTCATCTCGGTGGGACCGAAACATTACGAAGGGAAACAGAGAGATTTCAATCCCATCTCGGTGAGACCGATTTGCCTAGGGTTTGTGGCAGTGGCTATGACATCTGAACTCGGCGGCGCCCGATAGAAAGAATCAGTGGGGCCGAGTTTGACTTTTGGTTTAGGTCATATGTGGATGTGAGAAAGTAGTTGAGGGCTTTGGAGCATATCACTAAGCATTTTGAGCAAGAGCCTCATTAGCAACACCTCATCCCTCCTTGATAGTATTCGCTTTTCCTATAGACTCAATGTGATCTTGGATCACTAAAATAGAAAATGTAGAGTCTTGAGCTTGGAGCTTGAGCCAATCCTTTTCTCCTTAGCATCTTGAAGGGGTTCCACATCCTCTAGTCCATGCCACTTCATTGTTGGACTTATCTGAAACATACTAGGTAAAAGTGTTAGTCCAACAAGAGATATGTTGACATTAATTACCAAAACCACCTAGGGAGCACTTGTGCTTTCACAAACTCATCCAACACTTCACTTGAGGACAAGGCCTGGAAGTCTGGCCTTTGACGGATGACAGAGGACATGGCCTTATGGTAAGGCATCATGGCCTTGAGAAACTTGCACTTGATCCAATTGTCATCCGTATCCTTGCTCCCATGATCTCGGAGTGAGACCGCAAGAGTGGTTAATCTTCGGTAAAGCTCTCGATGTTCTTCATCTTCAATCATTGCAAACTCAGCGGCTTCATCTTGCACCACTTCAAAGTTTGAGCATTGAATGCTTGCGCTTCCCTTGTAAATGGAAACAACATGTTGCCATGCTTCCTTGGCCATGGTGAAAGGTCGGAGGTGCACAATATCTTTGGGAGGAATGGATTCTTGGAGAATGAAGAGAGCGGACTCGTTGAATTGATGATCTGCGGCTTCTCTAGGAGGGAAGTTGCTTGGGTCGTGCGGGTAGAAACCTTGCTCAATAATTCTCCAAAGATTAGTAGAACTATGATTTAAATGACGTTTAAAGCGATACACCCAAGAGGCAAAATCCTCATTTTTCACAAGCTTGGGAGGAGGACCAACATGATTCATAGGCGTGGAGGGAACCGGTCCTCCATAAGTAAGTGGAGGTTCAACATGGGCAAAGATGCCACTCCCACTTCTACCACTAGTCAGAGGAACTTGATCACTAGTAGCTTCCCCCTTATTGGAGTTGGCATCCGTCACCTTAGTAGCGGGATCAACCACTTCCAATGGTGCGGTGGATAATTTAAGACCATCAAGAAACTCCTTAAACATGCCTTTAACCTCGGTCATCATGGAGATTTTCAATGTGTACAAAGCCGCATTGAACTCCTCACGAGAGATTGAGGATCCCTCATCGGCCTTAGACAAGGACGGACTCACACCGGGGTGCTCCTCCCCCTCGTCTACGGTGTCACCCATACTCTTCAGACGGTAAAGTCCTTAATAAAGAGACGAGGCTCTGATACCAATTGAAAGGATCGATATGGTTGACTAGAGGGGGGTGGATAGGCAACTAACAATTTTAGCTTTTCTTTACCAAATTAAACTTAGCGTCAAAATAGGTTGTCTAGATGTGCAACTAGGTGAGCAACCTATATGACGCAACAACAACAAGCACACAAGCAAGCAAGGGATACAACACAATATAAGCTTGCATAAGTAAAGGTAAGAGATAACCAAAAGTGGAGCCGATGGAGACGAGGATGTGTTACCGAAGTTCCTTCCCTTTGAGAGGAAGTACGTCTCCATTGGAGCGGTGTGGAGGCACAATGCGCCCCAAGAAGCCACTAGGGCCACCGTATTCTCCTCACGCCCTCACACAATGTAAGATTCTGTGATTCCACTATTGTTGCCCTTGGAGGAGGCGACCGAACCTTTACAAACAAGGTTAGGGCTATCTCCACAACTTAATTGGAGGCTCCCAATGACACCATGAAGCTTCACCACAATGGAATATGGCTCCGCGGTGACCTCAACCGTCTAGGGTGCTCAAACACCCATGATTAACAAGATCCACAAGTGATTAGTGGGGGAATCAAATTTCTCTTGGTGGAAGTGTAGATCGGGGCCTTCTCAAGCAATCCCTAGAGAATCAACAAGTTTGATTGGCCAGGGAGAGAGATCGGGCGAAAATGGAGCTTTGAGCAACAATGGAGCATGAGGAGGGAAGAGGTGGTCTTCTTTGGGAATAAGACCCCCTTTATATAGTGGGGGGAAAGATCCAACTGTCACCCCCTCACTCGGCCCGCGACACACGGTACTACCGCAAACGCCTGCAGTACTACCACAAGGGGTTGCGGTACTACCGCTTAACTGTGTGGTACTACTGCTCGCGCAGTAGAGGCCAGATGAGGTCCTGTTGCACTGGCCAACGAGCGGTAGAACTGCCAGAGCGGTACTACCATGCGCCCCTACGGTACTACCGTAAGGCAGGGCTCAACTGGTGTTGGAAATTGCACGGAAGAAATAAATTGCTTTCGTGGCTGCTTCCGCTGAGGTTGGAGTTGTGCAAAAGTCCGACACGGTACTACCGCCCGCAGGGAGCGGTACTACCGCGTAGGGGCGGAAGTAAAAAATTACTTCGGCGCCTACTTCCTCATGCGCCAGCGTCAGGGCTGGAGGCAGCGGTACTACCGCTCCCTTGAGCGGTACTACTGCAAGCCCCTGCGGTACTACTGCTCCCTTGAGCAGTACTACCACACGTCACAGATACTTTAGCATTTGGAAGCCTTCATTTCGTAGAGACAAGGATAAACGGACGGTGCTCCATTGAAGCGAAGGAAAGGTGGTGCAAAGGAATAGATGTGTACGTGTTGATTCCACCCTAACATTTCCGAAGCGGACCCCCTCTTAATAGTATGGCTTTCCTACGACTGAAATCCACCGAAAAGAAACATAGAGAACCGCCGTCTTCGATAGGCTCCGAGGGGCACCAAATCGTCTTGTGCCTAGACATGAGATATCTGAAATGCTCAATGCACATGATTAGTCCGCAAATGCACTGTCTTCAATCACCAAAACCACATAGGGAGAAATATGCCCTTACACATTGTCCGAATGCTTATCCAATATTTTTTAATACCTATTCAACATTTTAATACTTATTCAACATTCTTCAAATACATGTTCAACATTTGTTAGTAGTCATACAACATTTTTTCAATACTTATTCAACATTTTCAAATACTTGTTCAACATTTTGAATAGTTATTCAACATTTTCAATACTTATTCAATATTTTTCAAACACTCGTTCAACAATTCTTAGTACCTATTCAACATTTGTCAAATACTTGTTGAACATTTTGAATATTTATTCAACATTTTTCAAAAACCTGTTCAATATATTTTAAACACTCATTCGACAATTCTTAATACCTATTTCAACATTTGTCAACTACTTGTTCAATATTATTAATACTTATTCAACATTTTTTAAATACTTGTTCAACATTTTTTAATAGTTATTCAACATTTTTTAATGCTTATTCAACATTTTCTGTGTTTGTTAACCGATATTATTTCGGAAAAAGCATGGGAAAATCGAGTAAAAGAAAAACCCTAGAAAAAGCACGTTGAATTAGACGAGTAAAAAATGACCAAAAAGAAAAAGAAACTAAAAACAGGAAAGGGAAGTAAACATGGTAAACCCCGGCTCATTTTTCTTCTGTGGGTCGCACTCTCCATGTCGAACAACTAGTCGAGCCTAGCGTAGTGGCTAGTGGCGTTGGGAAGCAACTAGTCTATCCCCGATCCTTGGATCGATACCCACATTGCACAATTTTAACGTTGGTTTTTTTATGAATATGTTCGCTACAGTGGGCCGGCCCGATATGTAGCGCTCGACGCAATTATTGCGAGGAATAGGGGCGCCCTATGTTCAGGTGGCTCCTATTCGGCGCCTTCTGGGCAGGCCCATGTGGGGCGCGAGGTCCTCCAACTTTTTATTTTTCCTTTCCTCTTTTTCTTATTTTCTTTTCTATTTTTTCCTTTTCCTTGATAAGACTTTTGGGTTTCATCTCCATAAGAGTGGCTGAGTTTTTAGGTTGGCTCGCCAAACCTATCACAGCCCTCCTCCTTTACCCGGGCTTGGGACCGGCTATGTTGAAGCAACATAGGCGGAAATGCGTATGTTGATATGGATGTGTGGTCACACGAGGAAGGGTCGAGTCCGGAATGATGATAGACGAGATAGAGTTAGGGTAGCACCAATTGAAGAGAAGCTTGTCCAACATTGTCTAGATGGTTTGGGCATATACAGCGCAGGTCTCCAGAAGCTCCAGTGCATAGCGGACGGCTAAAGCGTGCGGAGAATGTCAAGAGAGGGTGGGGTAGACCGAATTTGACATGAGAGGAGCTGTTAAGAGAGACCTGGAGGATTGGAGTATCACCAAAGAGCTAGCTATAGACACGGATGCGTGGAAGCTTGCTATCCATGTGCGAGAGCCATGAGTTGGTTGCTAGATCTTATGGGTTTCACCTCTAGCCTACCCCAACTTGTTTGGGACTAAAGGCTCGCCAAACCTATCACAGCCCTCCTCCTTTACCCGGGCTTGGGACCGGCTATGTTGAAGCAACATAGGCGGAAATGCGTATGTTGATATGGATGTGTGGTCACACGAGGAAGGGTCGAGTCCGGAATGATGATAGACGAGATAGAGTTAGGGTAGCACCAATTGAAGAGAAGCTTGTCCAACATTGTCTAGATGGTTTGGGCATATCTGGTATGAGGTCTCGAAGCTCCGGTGCATAGCGGACGGCTAAAGCGCATGGAGAATGTCAAGAGAGGGTGGGGTAGACCGAATTTGACATGAGAGGAGCTGTTAAGAGAGACACGGAGGATTGGAGTATCACCAAAGAGCTAGCTATAGACACGGGTGCGTGGAAGCTTGCTATCCATGTGCGAGAGCCATGAGTTGGTTGCTAGATCTTATGGGTTTCACCTCTAGCCTACCCCAACTTGTTTGGGACTAAAGGCTTTGTTGTTGTTGTTATTTCGAAAATATTTTTATTTTTCTATTAATTATATTTTCGTTTAGTTTTTCTTCTTTTTTGTTTTTCTTTAATGTTCTTTTTCTTTTTTTCTGCCATGTTTCAAATTTGCGAACAATTTCTCTTAAATTCTAAGCCTTTTCTGTAAGCATGAAAATTTTTGAAATTGCCAAATGTTTCCTACAAATTTGCGATTTTTTTATTGATGAACATTTTGTACATATTCGTGAACATTTATCGAAAAAGTGAACATCTTTTCAAAATCATGTACATTTTTGTGAAATCGTGAAAATTGGTTTTTGAAATCCTAAACCTTTTTAAACTCGTGAACATTGTTTACAAGTTCATTTACAATTTTTAAAATCATGAAAGAAAATCATGAACATTCCTTGAAATTGTGTACATTTTCTGGAAAATGTGAACACTTTTTTAAATTTTCTGAATTTTGTGTACAATTCTTTAAATTTGGGAACACTTTTCAAAATTCTTGAACATTTATTGAATATTGTGAACATTTTTTGAAATTGTAAAAAAAAGAATAGATGAACATTATTTTGGTATTGCGAACATTTTTTGTATCCGTGAGCATTTATCACTTCATGATATTTTTTCATATCTTGAGCAATTTTTGAATCCACAAAGAATTCAACTATTTGCAACTTTTTCTAAAATCCTAAATTATTTTTAAAAAATAAAAAGAAGAAAACAAAAAGGAAAAAACCAAGGGGCTCCCCACCTGGCACATGGGCCGGGCCGATGAGGGTGCACGTTCCCGTGGTTGCTGACGCGTACGGCGCCATATAGGAGGCCCCCTCCATGCACGCCACCACTCTGGGTCGCACCGTGCGTTGTTGTTTGGCTGGCTGTTAGCAGAAACAGGTAATCCTCGAAATCACGTGGGCCTGCCCAGAAGACACATGGTTCTGTTGGTGGATGAGAAATTGACACGTGGAAATCACCATTGCTCCCGGCTGTTAATGGGTATCAGATCCAAAACCGGCACCGATAGCTTAATGATGACCAATTACGATGGATGCCACGCGTCGGTAACCCTTGACAAAAACACTTCCATGACGCGCCATTTATCATCATGAAAGTGAACACTTCCATGATAATAAATTGGGTATTGTCATGGAACACTTCAACGATAGCAAAGATATGACTATATTCATTATGTCATAAAATCGTCACATATGTACACGCGTGACAGAAAACATGACATACTCTGACAAAGACGTATCATCACGGAAGTGTTTTTTTATAGTAGTTTGTCAATTATTGCATCCAATGTCGATTTGTGTCCCTTGCTCAATCGCCTTATCTTCTTGGATGGTTGATCGTCGGGCTTATCAGAGATGGCGCACTTTATGCGCCTATTACAACGAGGGTGCCTACTCTCTTCCCCTGATTCTAGTTGATCCGAACTGGGGTTGTGCCATTGACTGATCGACTAGGAGTCCTCCATAGCGCAATATTTTGTTACTATGCCAGACACCTCGACAAATGTTCTATTGCGCTTCCGAGTATGGGGTTTCCAATTCCTTCGTCATAGCAGTCGTAGCGGAATGCCGCTAGGGCCTCCTCATCATCGCAATATGGGATTTTCTTTTTACAAACAAAAATTGCATCCAGAATTGCCGGACGGTTTCATTTTTCTTTTGCAAAAGAAAGGCTAGGTCCAAGATGTCAGCCCGCCCTGAGTTATCGAGGTGGTACTCGACATTGGGGTGGGTGGGAGAGAAAATTTTATTCCAATCTGATCTAAGATCGTCCTCCCAGGTAGATCCTCCCGAGGTTGACCTATCGTCGACCTCAGTACTGCTAGCGGGGCCTGGCTAACCTGGCCGCCATGGTGCATCATCGGATTTGAGCTCCATGCTTGGACCGATAATGAATTATTTGAAGGAAATATGCCCTAGAGGCAATAATAAAGTTGTTATTTATATTTCCTTACATCATGATAAATGTTTATTATTCATGCTAGAATTGTATTAACGGGAAACTTGATACATGTGTGAATCCATAGACAAAACAAAGTGTCCCTAGTATGCCTCTACTTGACTAGCTCGTTGATCAAAGATGGTTAAGTTTCCTGACCATAGACATGTGTTGTCATTTGATGAACAGGATCACATCATTAGGAGAATGATTTGATGGACAAGACCCATCTGTTAGCTTAGCATAATGATCATTAAGTTGTATTGCTATTGCTTTCTTCATGACTTATACATATTCCTTTGACTACAAGATTATGCAACTCCCGAATACTGGAGGAACACCTCGTGTGCTATCAAATGTCAAAACGTAACTGGGTGACTATAAAGATGCTCTACAAGTGTCTCCGAAGGTGTTTGTTGGGTTGGCATAGATCGAGATTAGGATTTGTTATCGAAGAGGTATCTCCGGGACCTCTCGGTAATGCACATCATAATAAGCCTTGCAAGCAATGTGACTAATGAGTTAGTTACGGGATGATGCATTATGGAACGAGTAAAAAGACTTGCCGGTAACGAGATTGAACTAGGTATGAGGATACCAACGATCGAATCTCGGGCAAGTAACATACCGATGACAAAGGGAATAACGTATGTTGTCATTGCGGTTTGACCGATAAAGATCTTCGTAGAATATGTAGGAACCAATATGAGCATCCAGGTTCCGATGTTGGTTATTGATCGGAGATGTGTCTCGATCATGTCTACATAGTTCTCGAACCCTTAGGGTCCGCACGCTTAATGTTTGATGACGATTTGTATTATGAGTTATGTGTTTTGGTGACCGAAGATTGTTTAGAGTCCCGGATGAGAACACAGACATGACGAGGACTAGGGGTGGCCGCCCCCCCATGGGAGTCCGAATTGGACTAGGGGTGGCCGCCCCCCCCCCCCCCTTTCCTTCTCCTCCTCCCTCTCCTTCCCCCGTTTCCCCCTCCATGACAAGGAATAAGAGGGGGGCCGAATTCTATTGCTACCTCTTGAGCATGTTTTGGTTTTCCCTTAAAGAGGAAAGGGTGATGCAGCAAAGTAGCGTAAGTATTTCCCTCATTTTTTAAGAACCAAGGTATCAATCCAAGAGGGAGGTTACATGAGTCACCTTGTACCTGCACAAACAAATAAGAACCTTGCAACCAACGAGATAAAGGGGTTGTCAATCCCTTCATGGCCACTTGCAAAAGTGAGATCTGATAAAGATAATAAGATAAATATTTTTGGTATTTTTGTTGTATAGATTGGAAAGTAAAGATTGCAAAATAAACAGTGGCAGAAATAGCAAATTGATAGGAAAATAATTTGATGGAAGATAGACCCGGGGGCCATAGGTTTCACTAGTGGCTTCTCTCAAGATAGCATAATTTACGGTGGGTGAACAAATTCCTGTCGAGCAATTGATAGAAAAGCGCATAGTTATGAGAATATCTAGGCATGATCATGTATATAGGCATCACGTCCGTGAAAAGTAGACCGAAACGATTCTACATCTACTACCATTACTCCACACATCGACCGCTATCCAGCATGCGTCTAGAGTATTAAGTTCATAAGAACAGACCAACACATTAGGCAAGATGACATGACGTAGAAGGATAAACTCAAACAATATGATATAAACCCCATCTTTTTATCCTTGATGGCAACAACACAATACGTGCCTTGCTGCCCTCGTCACATCGGGAAAGGACACCGCAAGATTGAACCCAAAGCTAAGCACTTTTCCCATTGCAAGAAAGAACAATCTAGTAGGCCAAACCAAACTGATAATTCGAAGAGACTTGCAAAGATATCAAATCATGCATAAAAGAATTCAGAGAAGAATCAAATATTGTTCATAGATAATCTTGATCATAAACCCACAATTCACCAGATCTTGACAAACACACCGCAAAAAGAATTACATCGAATAGATCTCCAAGAGAATCGAGGAGAACTTTGTATTGAGATCCAAAGAGAGAGAAGAAGCCATCTAGCTAATAACTATGGACCCGAAGGTCTGGGGTAAACTACTCACGCATCATCGAAGAGGCCATGGTGTTGACGTAGAAGCCCTTCGTGTTTGATTCCCCCTTCGGGGGAGCGCCGGAAAAGGCCCCAAGATGGGATCTCACGGGTACAGAAGGTTGCGGCGGTGGAAATAGGGTTTCGTGGTGCTCTCGGATGTTTTCAGGGTATATTTGTATATATAGGCGAAGGAAGTAAGTCGGTGGAGCCACGAGGGGCCCACGAGGGTGGGGGCGCGCCTACCCCCCCCCCCTGGGCGCACCTCCCTACCTCGTGGCCACCTTGTTGCTTCCTTGACGTCCACTCCAAGTCTCCTGGATTGCGTTTGATCCAAAAACAATCCTCGTGAAGGTTTCATTCCGTTTGGTTTCCGTTTGATATTCCTTTTCTGTGAAACACTGAAATAGGCAAAAAATAACAATTTGCACTGGGCCTTCGGTTAATACGTTAGTCCTAAAAATAATATAAAAGTGCATAATAAAGCCCATTAAACATCCAAAACAGATAATATAATAGCATGGAACAATAAAAAATTATAGATACGTTGGAGACGTATCAAACATCCCCAAGCTTAATTCCTGCTCGTCCTCGAGTAGGTAAATGATAAAAACAGAATTTTTGATATGGAATGCTACCTAAATAATTCTCAATGTAATTTTCTTTATTGTGGCATGAATGTTCAGATCCAAAAGATTCAAGATAAAATTTCAATATTGACATAAAAATAGTAATACTTCAAGCATACTAGCCAAGCAATTATGTCTTATCAAAATAACATAGCCAAAGGAAGCTCATCCCTACAAATCATATAGTTTGGCCATGCTTCATTTTCATCACACAAAATGCTCCCATTATGTATAACCCCGATGACAAGCCAAGCAATTGGTTCATACTTTTTAACGCGCTTCAGCCTTTTCAACCCTTACGCAATACATGAGCGCAAGCCATGGATATAGAACTATAGGTGGAATAGCATATGATGATAGGGGTTATGAGAGAAGACGAAAAGGAAGAAAGTCTCACATTGACGCGGCTAATCAACGGGCTATGGAGATGCCCATCAATTGATGTCAATGCGAGGAGTAGGGATTGCCATGCAACGGATGCACTAGAGCTATAAGTGTATGAAAGCTCAAAATGAAAACTAAGTGGGTGTGCATCCAACTTGCTTGCTCACGAAGACCTAGGGCATTTGAGGAAGCCCATCATTGGAATATACAAGCCAAGTTCTATAATGAAAAATTCCCACTAGTATATGAAAGTGACCAAACAAGAGACTCTCTATCATGAAGATCATGGTGCTATTTTGAAGCACAAGTGTGGGAAAAGGATAGTAGCATTGCCCCTTCTCTCTTTTTCTCTCATTTTTTGTTTTGTTTGGGCTTCTTTGGCTTCCTTTTTTTATTTGGGCTTCTTTGGCCTCTTTTGTTTTCTTTCCTCACATGGGACAATGCTCTAATGATGATCATCACACTTTTATTTACTCATAACTCAATGTTACAACTCGATACTAGAACAAAAATATGACTCTATGTGAACGCCTGTGGCGGTGTACCGGGATATGCGATGAATCAAGAGTGACATGTATGCAAAAATTATGAAAGTGGATTTGCCACAAATACGATGTCAACTACATGATCATGTGAAGCAATATGACAATGATGGAGCGTGTCATAATAAATGGAACGGTGGAAAGTTGCATGGCAATATATCTCGGAATGGCTATGGAAATGCCATAATAGGTAGGTATGGTGGTTGTTTTGAGGAATATATAAGGAGGCTTATGTGTGATAGAGCGTATCATATCACGGGGTTTGGATGCACCAGCGAAGTTTGCACCAACTCTCAAGGTGAGAAAGGGCAATGCACGGTACCGTAGAGGCTAGCAAATTGCGGAAAGGTAAGAGTGTGTATGATCCATGGGCTCACATTAGTCGTAAAGAACTCATATACTTATTGCAAAAGTTTATTAGCCCTCGAGCAAAGTACTACTACGCATGCCCCTAGAGGGATAGATTGGTAGGAAAAGACCATCGCTCGTCCCCGACCGCCACTCATAAGGAAAGCACTCAAAGAACACCCCATGCTTCAAATTGGTCACACAACGTTTACCATACGTGCATGCTACAGGACTTGCCAACTTTAACACAAGTATTTCTCAATTTCACAATTACCCAACTAGCATGACTCTAACATTACCACCTTTATATCTCAAAACTATTATCAAGTATCAAATTTATCATAGTTTATAATGCACTCTATATGAAAGTTTTTATTATACCTATCTTGGATGCCTATCATATTAGGACTAATTTTATAGCCAAAGCAAACTACCATGCTGTTCTATAAGACTCTCAAAATAATATAAGTGAAGCATGAGAGATCAATAATTTCTATAATAAAACCACCACCGTGCTCTAAAAGATATAAGTGAAGCACTAGAGCAAAATTATCTAGCTCAAAAGATATAAGTGAAGCACATAGAGTATTCTAATAAATTCTGATTCATGTGTTTCTCTCTCAAAGGTGTGTACAGCAAGGATGATTGTGGTAAACTAAAAAGCAAAGACTCAAATCATACAAGACGCTCCAAGCAAAACACATATCATGTGGTGAATAAAAATATAGCCTCAAGTAAAGTTATCGATAGACGAAGACGAAAGAGGGGATGCCTTACGGGGCATCCCCAAGCTCAGGCTTTCGGTTGTCCTTAAATTTTACCTTGGGGTGCCTTGGGTGTCCCCAAGCTTAGGCTCTTGCCACTCCTTATTCCGAAATCCATCAAATCTTTACCCAAAACTTGAAAAGTTCACAACACAAAACTCAACAGAAAATCGAATGAGCTCCGTTAGTATAAGAAACAAATCACCACTTTAAGGTACTGTAATGAACTCATTCTTTATTTATATTTGTGTTAAACCTACTGTACTCCAACTTCTCTATGGTTCATACCCCTCGATACTAGCCATAGATTCATCAAATTAAGCAAACAACACACGAAAAATAGAATCTGTCAAAAACAGAACAGTCTGTAGCAATCTGTATCAAACGTATACTTCTGTAACTCCAAAAATTCTGAAATAAATTGATGGACATGAGGAATTTTTCTATTAATCATCTGCAAAAAGAATCAACCTAAAATCACTCTCCAGTAAGAAAATGGCAGCTAATCTCGTGAGCAATAAAGTTTCTATTTTCTACAGCAAGATCATAAAGACTTCACTCAAGTCTTCCCAAAGGTTCTACTTGGCACAAACACTAATTAAAACATAAAACCACATCTAAATAGAGGCTAGATGAATTATTTATTACTAAATATAAACAAAAAACAAGAAACAAAAATAAAATTGGGTTGCCTCCCAACAAGCGCTATCGTTTAACGCCCCTAGCTAGGCATAAAAGCAAGAATAGATCCAGGTATTGTCATCTTTGGTATTTATCCTTTTAGTGGAGTTATGTTCGGATCCGGGAGGTTCCTTATGTTTCCCTTAATACTCGGAGATATTTAGATCTAGAGCATCCAACCGCTTATTGCAGAGTGTAATCAACATATTCATGCGGTTAAGATTTCCACCAACATTTTTAAGAGGTTCAATAAAAAATTTCAATTCGCATAATTTCTCTAAGATTTGGGTTCCTTCTTGCGTAAGGTGAAGTCCCTTTTGTGGGGGAAGTATTCCTACTATCCCCTCTATAATTTCATAAGAAATATTAGGGTCAACTTCAATGAAGTTCCCTTCGGCGGAAAAATCAAGGAGTTGTCTGTGGGGTAAGGAAAGCCCAACATAAAAATTGTGAAGTAAAATCTTGAAATCTCCCTCTATGGTGCAACTACGACAAGATTCTACCATCCTATACCAAGCATCTTTTAAGCTTTCTGCTTGTCTTTGTTTGAAGTGGAGAACTTCAAAATCAGGAGTACTAACAGTGATAGAAGGATGAGCCATAACGGCAAAGCAAACGATCTAACACACGGATACACAAGAAGCAAGAAAAAAACGATGAAAGAAAAGGGACGAATAAAACGACATGGGTGAAGTGGGGGAGAGGAAAACGAGAGGTAAATGGCAAATAATGTAATGCGAGGGATAAGAGTTTGTGATGGGTACTTGGTATGTCTTGACTTGTGCGTAGATCTCCCGACAGCGCCGAGAAATGGCTAGTTCTTGGGAGATCAAATCTTGACTTGACTTGGCGTAAGCCTCCCCGGCAACGGCGCCAGAAATCCTTCTTGCTACCTCTTGAGCATGCGTTGGTTTTCCCTTGAAGAGGAAAGGGTGATGCAGCAAAGTAGCGTAAGTATTTCCCTCAGTTTTTTAGAACCAAGGTATCAATCCAGTAGGAGGTTACACGCAAGTCGCCTTGTACCTGCACAAACAAATAAGAACCTTGCAACCAACGCGATAAAGGGGTTTTCATCCCTTCACGTCCACTTGCAAAAGTGAGATCTGATAAAGATAATAAGATAAATATTTTTTGTATTTTTGTTGTATAGGTTGGAAAGTAAAGATTGCAAAATAAACAGCGGCAGAAATAGCAAATTGATAGGAAAATAATTTGATGGAAGATAGACCCGGGGGCCATAGGTTTCACTAGTGACTTCTCTCAAGATAACATAATTTACGATGGGTGAACAAATTACTGTCGAGCAATTGATAGAAAAGCGCATAGTTATGAGATATGAGAATATCTAGGCATGATCATGTATATAGGCATCACGTCCGCGACAAGTAGACCGAAATGATTCTACATCTACTACTATAACTCCACACATCGACCGCTATCCAGCATGCATCTAGAGTATTAAGTTCATAAGAACAGAGTAACGCATTAGACAAGATACCATGATGTAGAGGGATAAACTCAAGCAATATGATATATACCCCATCGTTTTATCCTCGATGGCAACAATACAATACGTGCCTTGCTGCCCTAACATCCTTTGGGAAAGGACACCGCAAGATTGAACCCAAAGCTAAGCACTTCTCCCATTGCAAGAAAGATCAATCTAGTAGGCCAAACCAAACTGATAATTCGAAGAGACTTGCAAAGATATCAAATCATGCATAAAAGAATTCAGAGAAGAATCAAATATTGTTCATAGATAATCTTGATCATAAACCCACAATTCATCGGATCTCGACAAAGACACCGCAAAAAGAATTACAACGAATAGATCTCCAAGAGAATCGAGGAGAACTTTGTATTGAGATCCAAAGAGAGAGAAGAAGCCATCTAGCTAATAACTATGGACCCGAAGGTCTGTGGTAAACTACTCACACATCATCGGAGAGGCCATGGTGTTGATGTAGAAGCCCTCCGTGATCGATTCCCCCTCCGGCGGAGCGCCGAAAAAGGCCCCAAGATGGGATCTCACAGTACGAGAAGGTTGCGGCGGTGGAAATAAGGTTTCGTAGTGCTCTCGGATGTTTTCAGGGTATATGAGTATATATAGGCGAAGGAAGTAGGTCGGTGGAGCCACGAGGGGCCCACGAGGGTGGGGGGTGCGCCTACCCCCTAGGTGCGCCTCCCTACCTCGTGGCCGCCTCGTTGCTTCCTTCACGTCCACTCCAAGTCTCCTGGATTGCGTTTGTTCCAAAAACGATCCTCGCGAAGGTTTCATTCCGTTTGGATTCCGTTTGATATTCCTTTTCTGCGAAACACTGAAATAGGCAAAAAAAAACAATTTGCATTGGCCTTCGGTTAATAGGTTAGTCCCAAAAATAATATAAAAGTGCATAATAAAGCCCATTAAACATCCAAAACAGATAATATAATAGCATGGAACAATAAAAAATTATAGATACGTTGGAGACGTATCACCTACTAGGACTGGGAGCCCACTAGGGCCGGCCTTCTCCCTCTCCCTTCTTTATATACATGGGCAGGGCACCCCTTGGAGACACACCAATTGTTCCAAGCCGTGTGCGGCGTCTCCCTCCACGGTTTACTCCTCCAGTCATATTCACGTAGTGCTTAGGCGAAGCCCTGCGCGGATCACATCACCATCACCGTCACCATGCCGTCGTGCCGACGAAACTCTCCCTCAACACTTTGCTGGATCAAGAGTTGAAGGGACGTCATCGAGTTGAACGTGTGCTGAACTCGGAGGTGCCGTATGTCCGGTACTTGATCGGTTCGATCATGAAGACGTTCGACTACATCAACCGCGTTAAACTAACGCTTCCGCATTCGGTCTACGAGGGTACATGGACACACTCTCCCCCTCCCATTGCTAGGCATCTCCTAGATAGATCTTGCATGATCGTAGGAATTTTTTTGAAATTGCATGCTACGTTCCCCAACAGTGGCATCCGAGCCAGGTCTATGCGTAGATGATATGCACGATTAGAACACAAAGAGTTGTGGGCGATAATAGTCATATTGCTTACCACCAACATCTTATTTTGATTCGGCGGTATTATTGGATGAAGCAGCCCGGACCAACCTTACATGACCACGTTCATGAGACCGGTTCCACCGACAGACATGCAACTTGCTTTGCATAAAGGTGGCTGGCGGGTGTCTGTTTCTCCAACTTTAGTTGAATCAAATTTGACTACGGCTGGTCCTTGTTGAAGGTTAAAACAGCACACTTGACGAAAAATCGTTGTGGTTTTGATGCATAGGTAAGAACGATTCTTGCTGGAAGCCCGTAGCAGCCACGTAAAACTTGCAACAACAAAGTAGAGGACGTCTAACTTGTTTTTGCAGGGCATGTTGCGATGTGATATGGTCAAGACATGATGTGATATAAGTTATTGTATGAGATGATCATGTTTTGTAGAAGTTATCGGCAACTGGCAGGAGCCTTATGGTTGTCGCTTTATTGTATGAAATGTAATCGCCATGTAATTGCTTTACATTATCACTATGCGGCAGCGATAGTTGTAGAAGCTATAGTTGGCGAGACGACAACGATGCTACGACGGAGATCAAGGTGTCAAGCCGGTGACGATGGATATCATGACGGTGCTTTGGAGATGGAGATCAAAGGCACAAGATGATGATGGCCATATCATGTCACATATTTTGATTGCATGTGATGTTTATCTTGTATGCATCTTATTATGCTTAGTACGGCGGTAGCATTATAAGATGATCCCTCACTAAATTTCAAGGTATAAGTGTTCTCCCTGAGTATGCACCATTGCGACAGTTCGTCATGCCGAGAAACCACGTGATGATCGGGTGTGATAAGCTCTACATTCACATACAACGGGTGCAAGACAGTTTGGCACATGCAAAATACTTGGGTTAAACTTGATGATCCTAGCATGTACAGACATGACCTCGGAACACTGAGACCGAAAGGTCGAACGTGAATCATATAGTAGATATGATCAACATAGAGATGTTCACCATTGAAAACTACTCCATCTCACGTGATGATCGGACATGGTTTAGTTGATATGAATCACGTGATCATTTAGATGACTTGAGGGGTGTCTTTCTAAGTGGGAGTTCTTAAGTAATATGATTAATTGAACTTAATTTATCATGAACTTAGTCCTAATAGTTTTTGCATATATATGTTGTAGATCAATGGCCTGTGCTATCGTTCCCTTGAATTTTAATTCGTTCCTAGAGAAAGCTAAGTTGAAGACGATGGTAGCAACTACACGGACTAGGTCCATAACTTGAGGATTATCCTCATTGCTGCACAGAAGAATTATGTCCTTGATGCACCGCTAGGTGAAAAGCCCCCTCCCGCTAATGTAGACGCTTTGAACGTCTGGCGTATACGGGTCGATGGCTACTCTATAGTTCAGTGTGCCATGCTCTACGGCTTAGAATCGGGACTTCAAAGACGTTTTGAACGTCATGGACCATATGGGATGTTCCAGGAGTTGAATTTAATATTTCAAGCAAATGCCCGAGTTGAGAGATATGAAGTCTGCAACAAGTTCTATAGCTGCAAAATGGAGGAGAACAGTTCTGTCAGTGAGCACATACTCAGAATGTCAGGTACCATAACCACTTGACTCAAATTTGGGAGTTAATCTTCCGGATGATAGTGTTATTGACAGAGTTCTCCAATCACTGCCACCAAGCTACAAAGGCTTCGTGATGAACTATAATATGCAAGGGATGGATAAGACAATTCCCGAGCTCTTCGCTATGCTCAAAGCTGCGGAGGTAGAAATCAAGAAAGCGCATCAAGTGTTGATGGTTAACAAGACCACTAGTTTCAAGAAAAAGGGCAAAGGGAAGAAGGGGAACTTCAAAAAGAATGACAAGCAAGTTTCCACTCCCATGAAGAAGCCCAAAGCTAAACCTAAGCCTAAAACTGAGTGCTTCTACTACAAAGGGAATGGTCACTAGAAGCGGAACTACCCCAAATACTTGGTGGATAAGAAGGATGGCAAAGTGAACAAAGGTATATTTGATATACATGTTATTGATGTATACTTTACTAGTGTTCATGTTAACCCCAGGGTATTTGATACCGGTACAATTGCTAAGCTTAGTAACTCAAAAATAGGAGTTGCGAAATGAACAAAGACTAGTTAAGGGAGAAGTGACGATGTGTGTTGGAAGTGATTCCAAGGTTGATAATATCACCATCGCATACTCCCTTTACCTTCGGGATTAGTGTTGGACCTAAATAAATGTTATTTGGTGTTTGCGTTGAGCATGAATATGATTGGATCATGTTTATTCCGATACGGTTGTTCATTTAAGTCGGAGAACAATTGTTGTTCTGTTTACATGAATAAAACCTTCTATGGTCATACACACAATGTAAATGTTTCATTGAATCTCGATCATAGTGATACACATATTCATAATATTGATGCCAAAAGATGCAAAGTTGATAATGATAGTGCAACATATTTGTGGCACTGCCGTTTAGGTCATATTGATGTAAAGCGCATGAAGAAACTCCATGCAAATGGGCTTTTAGAATCACTTGATTATGAATCATTTGATACTTGCGAACAATGCCTCGTGGTCAAGATGACTAAAACTCCGTTCTTCGGAACAATGAAGCGAGCTAATGACTTATTGGAAATAATACATACCGATATATGCGGTCTGATGAGTGTTGAGGCTCGCGGCGTATCGTTATTTTCTAACCTGCACAGATGATTTGAGCAGATATGGGTATATCTACTTGATGAAACACAAGTCTGAAACATTTAAAAACTTCAAAGAATTTCAGAGTGAACTAGAGAATCATCATAACAAGAAAATAAAGTTTCTACGATCTGATCGCGAAGGCGAATATTTGAGTTACGAGTTTGGCCTTCATTTAAAACAATGTGGAATAGTTTCATAACTCACGCCACCTGGAACACCACAAGCGTAATGGTGTGTCCGAATGTCCTAACCGTACTTTATTAGATATGGTGCGATCTATGATGTCTCTTATCGATTTACCACTATCGTTTTGGGGTTATGCATTAGAGACAACTGCATTCACGTTAAATAGGGCACCGTCTAAATCCGTTGAGACGACACCGTATGAACTGTGGTTTGGCAAGAAACCTAAGTAGTCGTTTATTAAAGTTTGGGGTTGTGATGCTTATGTGAAAAAGCTTCAGCCTGATAAGCTCAAACCCAAATCGGAGAAGTGCGTCTTCATAGGATACCCAAAAGAAACTGTTGGTTACACCTTCTATCACAGCTGAAGGCAAGATCTTTGTTGCTAAGAATGGATCCTTTCTAGAGAAGGAGTTTCTCTCGAAAGAAGTGAGTGGAAGGAAAGTAGAACTTGATGAGGTAATTGTACCTTCTCTTGAATTGGAAAGTAGCTCATCACAGAAAACCATTCCCGTGATGCCTACACCAAGTAGAGAGGAAGCTAATGATGATGATCATGAAACTTCAGATCAAGTTACTACCAAACCTCGTAGGTCAACCACAGCATGTTCCGCACCAAAGTGGTATGGTAATCCTGTTCTGGAAGTCATGTTACTAGACCACAACAAACCTACGAACTATGAAGAAGCTATGATGAGCCCAGATTTCGATAAATGTCTTGAGGCCATGAAATCTGAGATGGGATCCATATATAAGAACAAACTGTGGACCTTGGTGGACTTGCCTGATGATCAAGAAGCCATTGAGAATAAATGGATCTTCAAGAGGAAGACAGATGTTGATGGTAGTGTTACTATCTACAAAGCTCGAATTGTCACAAAAAGTTTTTTGAACAGTTCAAGATATTGACTACGATGAGTTTCTCTCACTGGTATCGATGCTTAAGTCTGTCCGGATCATGTTAGCAATTGCCGCATTTTATGAAATTTGGCAAATGGATATCAAAATTGCATTCTTAATGGATTTATTAAAGAAGAGTTGTATATGATGCAACCAAAAGGTTTTGTCAATCCTAAAGGTGCTAACAAAATGTGCAAGCTCCAGCGATCCATCTATGGACTGGTGCAAGCATCTCGGAGTTGGAATATACGCTTTGATGAGTTGATCAAATCATATAATTTTATAGAGACTTGCGGTGAAGCCTGTATTTACAAGAAAGTGAGTGGGAGCAGTACATCCTTTCTGATAAGTATATGTGAATGACATATTGTTGATCGAAAATGATGTAGAATTTTTTGGAAAGCATAAAGGACAATTTGAAAGGACTTTCTCAAAGAAAGACCTCGGTGAAGCTGATTATATATTGGGCATCAAGATCTATAGAGATAGATCAAGACGCTTAATTGGACTTTCATAAAGCACAAACCTTGATAAGGTTTTGAAGAAGTTCAAAATGGATTAGTCAAAGAATGGGTTCTTGCCTGTGTTACAAGGTGTGAAGTTGAGTCAGACTCAATGCCCAACCACTACAGAAGATACAGAGAAAATGAAAGTCATTCCCTATGCCGCAGCCATAGGTTCTATCATGTATGCAATGTTGTGTACCAGACCTGATGTGTGCCTTGCTATAAGATTAGCAGGGAGGTACCAAAGTAATCCAGGAGTGGATCACTGGATAGGAGTCAAGAACATCCTGACTAAGAATATGTTTCTCGTTTATGGTGACCAAGAGCTTGTCGTAAATGGTTACGTCGATGCTAGCTTTGACACTGATCCGTATGACTCTAAGTCACAAACCGGATACGTATTTATATTGAATGGTGGAGCTGTCGGTTGGTGCAGTTCCAAGCGGAGCGTCGTGGCGGGATCTACGTGTGAAGCAGAGTACATAGCTGCTTCGGAAGCAGCAAATGAAGGAGTCTGGATGAAGGAGTTCATATCCGATCTAGGTGTAATACCTAGTGCATCAGGTCCAATAAAAATCTTTTGTTACAATACAGGAGCAATTGCCTTAGCGAAGGAATCCAGATTTCACAAGAGAACCAAACACATCAAGAGACGCTTCAACTCCATCCATGATCAAGTCAAGGAGGGAGAAATAGAGATTTGCGAAATACATACGTATCTAAAAGTTGTAGACCCATTGACTGAGCCTCTTCCACGAGCAAAACATAATCAACACCAAGACTCCATGGGTGTTAGAATCATTACAATGTAATCTAGATTATTGACTCTAGTGCAAGTGGGAGACTGAAGGAAATATGCCCTAGATGCAATAATAAAGTTGTTATTTATATTTCCTTCTATCATGATAAATGTTTATTATTCATGCTAGAATTGTATAAACCGGAAACTTGATACATATGTGAATACATAGACAAAACAAAGTGTCCCTAGTATGCCTCTACTTGACTAGCTCGTTGATCAAAGATGGTTAAGTTTCCTGACCATAGACATGTGTTGTCATTTGATGAAAGGGATCACATCATTAGGAGAATGATGTGATGGACAAGACCCATCCGTTAGCTTAGAATAATGATCGTTAAGTTTTATTGCTATTGCTTTCTTCATGACGTATACATATTTCTGTGACTATGAGATTATGCAACTCCCGAATACCGGAGGAACACCTTGTGTGCTATCAAACATCACAACATAACTGGATGATTGTAAAGATGCAATACAGGTGTCTCCGAAGGTGTTTGTTGGGTTGGCATAGATCGAGATTAGGATTTGTCACTCCGAGTATCAGAGAGGTATCTCTGGGCCCTCTCGGTAATGCACATCATAATAAGCCTTGCAAGAAATGTGACTAATGAGTTAGTTACGGGATGATGCATTACGGAACGAGTAAAGAGACTTGCCGATAATGAGATTGAATTAGGTATGAGGATACTGACGATCGAATCTCGAGCAAGTAACATACCGATGACAAAGGGAGTAATGTATGTTGTCATTCGGTTTGACTGATAAAGATCTTCGTAGAATATGTAGGAACCAATATGAGCATCCAGGTTCCCCTGTTGGTTATTGATCGAAGATGTGTCTCGATCATGTCTACATAGTTTTCGAACCCGTAGGGTCCGCACGCTTAACGTTCGATGATGATTTGTATTATGAGTTATGTGTTGTGGTGACCAAAGATTGTTCGGAGTCCCAGATGGGATCACGGACATGACGAGGAGTCTCGAAATGGTTGAGAGGTAAAGATTGATATATTGGACGATAGTATTCGGACACTAGAATGGTTTTGGAGTGGTTCGGGTATTTTTTGGAGTACCGAGGGGTTACCAGAACCCCCCGGGGAAAGTAATGGGCCACTATGGTCCATAGGGGAGAGAGGAGGCAGCCCACAAGGGGTGCCCCCCCATGGGAGTCCGAATTGGACTAGGCGAGGGGGTGGCGCCCCGCTTTCCTTCTCCTTCCCCGTCTCCTTCCCCTGTTTCCCTCTCCATGAGAAGGAATAAGAGGGGGCCAAATCCTACTAGGACTGGGAGTCCTAGTAGGACTCCCCCACTTGGCGCGCCGCCTAGGACCGGCCTCCTCCCTCTACCTCCTTTATATACGTGGGCAGGGCACCCCTTGGAGACACACCAATTATTCCAAGCCGTGCACGGCGTCTCCCTCCACGGTTTACTCCTCCGGTCATATTCACGTAGCGCTTAGGCGAAGCCCTGCGCGGATCACATCACCATCACCGTCACCACGCCATCGTGCTAACAAAACTCTCCCTCGACACTTTGCTGGATCAAGAGTTCGAGGGACGTCATCGAGCTGAACGTGTGCTGAACTCGGAGGTGCCGTACGTTCGGTACTTGATCGGTTGGATCATGAAGACGTTCGACTACATCAACCGCGTTAAACTAACCTTCCGCTTTCGGTCTCACGAGTGCGTGGACACACTCTCCCCTCTCGTTGCTATGCATCTCCTAGATAGATCTTGCGTGATCGTAGGAATTTTTTTGAAATTGCATGCTACGTTCCCCAACATGATTTACATCCCATGGTCAGTATGAAACCGACATCTGGAGGGAGGTATCCTGCGGCTCCTCTGACAGATCTAGGGTCATGGGAGAGAGTACGTCCGCAAGATTGGTGCCATCGAGATCGATCTCTCGATGACGGATCGGAGTCTCAATTTTCTCCGATGCTTTGGTTAAGCCAAAGTGAAGGCGCTCTAGTGTAGGATCTGCGACGGTGCAGATCCGATCATCGGATGGTGACACCATGGAGCTGCTTTGTCCACACAAAGGGACATGTATGGGCCACCAATGACGGAGCTAAATCCAATAGATCTTGGGTACGGGGTCCCAAGTTCGTGATCTTGGCTTGATAGTAACATGACAGAGAAGGGACACGGTGTTCACCCCAGGTCCATGCCCTATCATAGAGGTAAAACCCTACATCCTGCTTGTATTTTATCTATTATGGATGGGGTATAGAGTACAGGTTGATCTACCTCGAGATTGTATATGTGAACGAATCTACCTCTACGGTCTAAACCCCTTAGTTTATATAGACACTAGGGTACCTAGGGTTAGACCTAGGTCGGTTATATCTAAGGATAAGCATCCCGAGGATTACATCATGCCTTGACGTATGCACCAAGTCTTCAAAAGATTCCATCTTGAGTACGTCGTGGGGCCTGAGAAATTTGACCCACTGGTTGGTAGTTTGGGGGTTCTCGGCCCAGCCCATTCTTGGGTGACGACGTGGGCAGTACTCCCTTATCTAGGACACCATCACCTGGCCGGGAGTCGACATGGTAAGTACCCCCTGGTCTAGGACACCGACAAGTGCAGGAGCTTCCTCTCACCAAGTGACGAGTCCGCGCGTCAGCTTTATGATCAAGTGATCAGTACGTGCGGCGCCGATGGAGAACTACTCGAGGGACTTGCGGCATGGCAACGATGGTGGAGACAATGACGATCAGAAGGTTTAGCGCTTGGATTTGCAGAAGGAGGAAGTCGAACTTAGGCTCGGGCTGTCGCTTGGAGACCGGTTTGGGCGGGAGAGAAGGAGCACCGAGGGGCGCACGAGGTCCTCATCGGTCGCGTGCATCCAGGAGGTGGCACTGGTGCCAACCACACTCGCCAGAACGAACTCGTTGCGAACTATGGTGGATGCGGAGGAGGAGAACAACACCACTTCCCTTAGGAGCGGCGCCGAGGTCCAGCCCTCGGCGACCCTGCAGGGCAGAGGCACATGGGTGCAGCCCGCGGCAAAGCTGTGGGCCAGCTAGAACCCATCCCGGGCTCGTCGGACGGCGAAGGTGTGTCTGCCTTCATGTTTACTTCTGACGATAATGCTTTATGTACTGTATTAGTCCTTAAGCTAAGCAAATGTGGTGAGTAGTACTATTTTTTATCTCAATTAATTTGCATGCTCAACAATGTTCAAATGTTAGTAACTTGCATGCATCTCACTTATAAATATTCTGCTAATTAGGTAGGTGTAACGAACATCATCCCATTGTTTTTATCTAGTATAGTACTAAAGGACATTAATTGTTTCATTTCTTGTAAGACTAGCCTCGGATTTGTGAGCATAGGTGCAATGCACATTAGGAAAGTGGAATTGGGGCTTGCCATTTGCAAGTTGCACCTGACGGGTGAATGGAGTAGTACTACTATGGAGTAAGGAGCTCCTGTTCTAGAGTATAGCCAGGCTGTTGGATCTTGGGTGGATTCGACAATCCAGGGTGATGTGAAATCATTTGTGTTTCCTCTTTGGCATAGGGGTTGCCTTGCTAATTTGACAACTTCCAAATTATGCAGTTGGTCTGTTTATAACAGTTTGTGTGCAATGGTTTACTAGGGCACTATCATGATTTGAGTATCGTTTTAGGAAGATGCGAAAGAAAGGCATAACCGGGTGTGTATCCTCTGACTTCCCTTCAGCAAGGCCGCCTCTACCTTAGCCGGGAGAGCCATTGGATCAAAAGCTGGCAGTCCAGATCGAGCGAATCACTATAGCATGCACGCTGTTCATACAACACAGTAGTGCACGCACTCTTTCCTACAACACTGTTTTAGTGGTCCTGTTGCGTCAGATCTGGGCGGTCTGTTCTCGATCCAACGACTAAAAGTTGAGGAAAGGTAGAGGAACTGTTCCTCTCTGCCTTTGCCACAGCAAGGCAGAGAATCCACAGCCAGCATAACCATGCTGTGAGTTAGTAGCTGCATGGGAATCCATCTCTAGCCCTATAGCCTATAGGGATAGGAAAGTACTACTTGCCCGTCGAGGCACACAATTATTAGCTCGCTAGCATTTCCCTTTTACAAAGAGGCTGAATTCATATATTAAAGTCGATCAATCCTTACATGACCATCCTTAAAGAAAAAGAAAATTATGCATGGGTCCTTAAAAATTGACGTCTTCTTCCTCCTACGCCAACTAGTGGTCTGCTGTGAACAAAGATAGATACCGCCTCTAGACCTCTGAAACAACATCGGATCAAGAGAAATTTGATGATGTAGCAGCCAAGAATTCTTCGTCAGATCTAGAAGACGCTAGCGAAAATAGATCGCCATCCTGGAAAAGGTGGGAAGAGGGCTAGATGACAACCCTAAATCTAGAAAAATGGTTCTTGGGAGAACTAACCTCATTAGCTCCCCGATGAAGCTGAAACTAGCCAAACTTCATCGTTGTACAAGGAGGCGGAGAACCAAGGGATGAATCACGTCGACTACTTTGCTGGATGACAAATTTTGACAAGATCATGTCCTTTAGTAGTATGAAAACAACATGATCATGTCCGTTACACCTACCTAATTAACAAAATTTTAAGAAGTGAGATGTATGCAAGTTACTAACATTTTAACATTGCTGAGCATGAAATTAATTGAGCTAAAAATAGTATTACTCTGCCACATTTTCTTAGCCTAAGGACTAATACAGAACATATAGCATTACCATCGAGCGAAACATTAAGACAGACGCACCTTCACCGCCCGACGAGCCCGGGGACGGGTTCAAGCTGGCCCATAACTTTCCATTGGCTCCACCCTGGTGTCGCTTCCCTGTAGGGTCGGACATTAGCGCTGCTCCTAAGGAAGCAGTGTTGTTCCCCTCCTCCGCAAATGCCATAGTAGGCAGCGAGTTCGTCCTAGCGAGCATGGGTGGCACTAGTGCCACCTCCTAGATGCATGCGACCGACGGGGACCTGGCGAGCCCCTCGCCGCTCCCTCTCTCCCGCCCGAACTGACCCCTGAGGGACATCCCGAGGCTAAGTTCCAACTCCTCCTCCTGTGAATCCAAGAACTAAGCCTTCTACTTGCCGTCGTCTCCCCCATCGATGCCGCACAACAAGTCCCTCGAGTAGTTCTCCATCGACGCCACACGTACTTGTCACTTGGTAAGATAAAGCTCCAGCACAAACTCTTTACTTGGTCAGAGGAAGCTCTCGTGCTCGTCGGAGAAGAACCTGCCTAGGGGAGGAAGAGAAACCAAGCACAATTAAGGCGGGCAACTCATGAAGCATGCAGCGAGAGAGAAACGAACACATGGGAGGAGGATCGAGGAGAGGGGCCCAAACGAGAATTGTGCAGCCGAGGAGGAAGGAGGGCGGGATTGATGTCTGCTGATGTAGTGTTTCGCTCTGCTCGTGGCTGCCTCGCGTGGAGAGTAAGACGCTCTCTTGCAACACAAATTATTTGCTCCTCACTCGGGCCTCTGCTCCACCCTTTTGCTTTTATTGCATGAGAGGGAACGGTATTTTCGGAATTGCAAACATGGGACGTTTCTCGGTAGGACACATGTCGTGCCAGGGGGGACGCGTGGTGTGGCTCGCCGGGGAGCCGAACCCGGAGCGGTAACGCTCGAGCTACAGCTGGACGGCGCGTGGAGCGTGCGGCCTGCAGGCGTCTGATGGAGTCACTAGCATGAGCAGTTGTGGCCGCGTCGCGTCTCTATGCTTCCATTTCACTTCCCTATCTTGTCTTGTCCGAGCAGAGTGAGGGGCTTTTTGGCTCGATCTCTGGTGAAACTGATTGTGACGAACGGACGATGACGATGCAACAACTCGCTATGTGTACCTATCTATCTATCTATCTATCTATCTGTCTAGCGCTTAAAGGGCGACAATTTTCTGTCTCACTCTTGTTTTTGGCTACTTTTCAATGTTTTTAATTAGAATAACACATATCTTCAGATAGAGAAGGTATTCTACTACACGGCAGGGGCTTAGAGCATGGATCTACACCCACTTGTCCAACAAGTCTCTATCTATGTGTTGGACAAATGGCTTTGATTATGATGGAAGTTTTAGGTGCCAGCTTCAGTTTTGAGTTTGACCGCAAATAATAAAAGATAAAAGAGAAACATGTAAAAACTAACATGCGAGACATATATGCGTTGTTGCTATTCAATGGCCGATATCACAACCATCGTATTCCTCGCCATAGTAGCATGGGAAACTGAAATTTCTGTAAACGTTAGAAAACCAAAAATTTGGTTTATTCGGTTTCAGTTTTGGTCCAGTTTTCGGTTTGTCAGTTTTTATGAGCAGAACATTATTATACATAACAGCAAGCAAATACTAACAAAATAAAATGACGCTCCAAGCAAAACACATATCATGTGGTGAATAAAAATATAACTCCAAGTAAAGTTATCGATGAACGAAGATGAAAGAGGGGATGCCATCCGGGGCATCCCCAAGCTTAGGCTCTTGGTTATCCTTGAATATTGCCTTGGGGTGCCTTGGGCATCCCCAAGCTTAGGCTCTTTCCACTCCTTATTCCATAGTTCATCGAATCTTTACCCAAAACTTGTAAACTTCACAACACAAAACTCAACAGAAAATCTCATGAGCTCCGTCAACGAAAGAAAATAAAACACCACTTAAAGGTATTGTAATGAACTCATTCTTTATTTATATTGGTGTTAAACCTACTTTATTCCAACTTCTATATGGTTCATACCCTCCGATACTAGCCATAGATTCATCAAAATAAGCAAACAATACACCAAAAACAGAATCTGTCAAAAACAGAACAGACTGTAGTAATCTGTATCAAACGTATACTTCTGGAACTCCAAAAATTCTGAAATAAATTGGTGGACCTGTGGAATTTGTCTATTAATATTATTCAAAAATAATCAACTTAAAAGCACTTTTCTGTAAAAATGACAGCTAAACTCGTGAGCGCAAAGTTTCTGTTTTTTACAGCAAGATCACATTAACTTCCACCCAAGTCTTCCCAAAGGTTCTACTTGGCACTTTATTGAAACAAAAGCTATAAAACATGATTACTACAGTATCATAATCATGTGAACACACAAAAACAGTAAGGGTAAATATTGGGTTGTCTCCCAACAAGCGCTTTTCTTTAATGCCTTTTAGCTAGGCACGATGATTTCAATTGCTCACATAAAGGATAAGAATTGAAACATAAAGAGAGAATCATGAAGAATATGACTAGCACATTTAAGTCTAACCCACTTCCTATGCATAGGGTTTTTGTGATCAAAAAACTTATGGGAACAATAATCAACTAGCATAGTAAGGCAAAACAAGCATAACTTTAAAACTTTAAGCACATAGAGAGGAAACTTGATATTATTGCAATATGTAGAAGCATATGATCCTCTCTCATAATAATTTTCAGTAGCATCATGAATGAATTCAACCATATAACCAGCACATAAAACATTCTTTTCATGATCTACTTGCATAGAAATTTTACTACTCTCCACATAAGCAAATTTATTCTCATGAATAGTAGTGGGAGCAAACTCAACAAAATAACTATCATGTGAAGCATAATCCAATTGAAAATTAAAATCATGATGACAAGTTTCATGGTTATCTTTATTCTTTGTAGCATACGTGTCATCACAATAATCATCATAAATAGGAGGCATGCTTTCATCATAATAAATTTGCTCATCAAAACTTGGGGGACTAAACATATCATCCCCAAGCTTGTGGCTTTGAATATCATTAGCATCATGGGTATTAAAAGAATTCATACTAACAACATTGCAATCATGCTCATCATTCACATATTGTATGACAAGCATTCTATGTAATTCTTCTTCTAGTACTTGAGCACAATTTTCCTTCCCATCATTTTCACGGAAGACATTAAAAAGATGAAGCATATGAGGCACCCTTAGTTCCATTGTTTGTAGTTTTATTTTATAGGCTAAACTAGTGATAAAACAAGAAACTAAAAGATTCGATTGCAAGATCTAAACATATACCTTCAAGCACTCACCTCCCGCAAGCAGCGGCAGAAAAAGAGCTTGATGTCTACTACACAACCTTATTCTTGTAGACGTTGTTGGGCCTCCAAGTGCAGAGGTTTGTAGGACAGTAGCAAATTTCCATCAAGTGGATGACCTAAGGTTTATCAATCAGTGGGAGGCGTAGGATGAAGATGGTCTCTCTCAAGCAACCCTGCAACCAAATAATAAAGAGTCTCTTGTGTACCCAACACACCCAATACAATGGTAAATTGTATAGGTGCACTAGTTCGGCGAAGAGATGGTGATACAAGTGCAATATGGATGGTAGATATAGGTTTTTGTAATCTGAAAATATAAAAACAGCAAGGTAACTAATGATAAAAGTGAGCGTAAACGGTATTGCAATGCGTTGGAACAAGGCCTAGGGTTCATACTTTCACTAGTGCAAGTTCTCTCAACAATAATAACATAATTGGATCATATAACTATCCCTCAACATGCAACAAAGAGTCACTCCAAAGTCACTAATAGAGGAGAACAAACGAAGAGATTATTGTACGGTATGAAACCACCTCAAATTTATCCTTTTTGATCAATCTATTCAAGAGTCCGTAGTAAAATAACATGAAGCTATTCTTTCCGTTCGATCTATCATAGAGTTCGTACTGGAATAACACCTTAAGACACAAATCAACCAAAACCCTAATGTCACCTAGATACTCCAATGTCACCTCAAGTATCCGTGGGTATGATTATACGATATGCATCACACAATCTCAGATTCATCTATTCAACCAACACAAAGAACTTCAAAGAGTGCCCCAAAGTTTCTATCAGAGAGTCAAGACGAAAACGTGTGCCAACCCCTATGCATAGGTTCATGGGCGGAACCCGCAAGTTGATCACCAAAACATACATCAAGTGGATCACGTGAATATCCCATTGTCACAACAGATAAGCACATGCAAGACATACATCAAGTGTTCTCAAATCCTTAAAGACTCAATCCGATAAGACTTTAAAGGGAAAACTCAATCCATTACAAGAGAGTAGAGGGGGAGAAACATCATAAGATCCAACTATAATAGCAAAGCTCGCGATACATCAAGATCGTGCCAAATCAAGAACACGAGAGAGAGAGAGAGAGAGAGAGAGAGAGAGATCAAACACATAGCTACTAGTACATACCCTCAGCCCCGAGGGTGAACTACTCCCTCCTCGTCAAGGAGAGCGTCGGGATGATGAAGATGGCCACCGGTGAGGGTTCCCCCTTCCGGCAGGTGCCTAACAGTGGTCCCGATTGGGTTTTTGGTGGCTACAGAGGCTTGCGGCGGCGGAACTCCCGATCTATTCTGCTCCCCGATGTTTTTAGGGTATATGGATATATATAGGCGAAAGAAGTCGGTCAGGGGAGTCACGAGGGGCCCATGAGAGTGGGGGCGCGCCTCCCTGCCTCGTGGCCACCTCGAAGCTTCCTTGACTTCTACTCCAAGTCTCCTGGATCACGTTCGTTCCAAAAATCACGCTCCCGAAGGTTTCATTCCGTTTGATATTCCTTTTCTGCGAAACACTAAAACAATGAAAAAACAGAAAGTGGCACTGGGCTCTGGGTTAATAGGTTAGTCCCAAAAATCATATAAAAGTGCATATTAAAGCCCATTAAACATCCAAGATGGATAATATAATAGCATGAATACTTCATAAATTATAGATACGCTGGAGATGTACCATATATCACCGTTGTGACTTCACGTAGGTAAGAACAGTTCTTACTAGTTGCCCATAGCAGCCGCATAAAACATGCAACAACAAAGTAGAGGACGTCTAACTTGTTTTTGCAGGGTATGTTGTGATATGATATGGCCAAAGACATGATGAGATATATTTGATGTATGAGATGATCATGTTTTGTATAGATTATTACGACTTGCATGTCGATGAATACAGCAATCGGCAGGAGCCATAGGGTTATTTTTTATTATTGTATGACCTGCGTGTCAATCATTAAGTGATATGTAATGCTTTACTTTATCGCTAAAAGGTAGCAATAGTTGTAGAAGCATGGTTGGCGTGACAACCCCGATGGTGACACGATGGTGGAGATCATGATGAAGGAGATCATGTGTCATGCCGGCGACGATGGAGATCATGACGGTGCTTTGAAGATGGAGATCAAAAGCACAAGATGATGGCCATATCATGTCACTTATGATTTGCATGTGATGTTAATCCTTTTATGCATCTTATTTTGCTTAGGACGACAGTAGCATTATAAGGTGATCCCTCACTAAAATTTCAAGATAAAATTGTGTTCTCCCCAAGTGTGCACGGTTGTGAAAGTTCGTCGTTTCGAAGCACCACGTGATGATCGGGTGTAATAGACTCTACGTTTGCATACAACGGGCACAAGCCAGTTTTGCACATGCGACACTCGGGTTAAACTTGACGAGCCTAACATGTATAGATATGGCCTAGGAACACAAGAGACCGAAAGGTCGAACATGAGTCATATAGTAGATATGATCAAGATGGAGATGTTCACCATTGAAACCACCTCATCTCACGTGATGATCGGACTTGGGTTGGTGAATTTGGATCATGTTACACTCGGACAACCCGAGGGGTGTTGATTTGAGTGGGAGTTCTTAGATAATCTGATTAATTGAACTCTTTATCTTGAACAATAGTCTAAGTTGTCTTTGCAAATTATATTGTAGATCAATGGCTCGCAAGGGGGTACAAGAATGATCCAGGAGTGGATCACTGGACATCAGTCAAAATTATACTTAGGTACCTAAAGAGGACTAAGGAAATGTTTCTCGGTTATGGACGTGATAAAGAGTTCATCGTAAAGGGTTACGTCGATGCAAGTTTTGACACCGATCTGGATGACTCTGAGTCGAAAACCGGATACGTATAGTGGAGCAGTCATTTGGAAAAGCTCCAAGTGGAGCGTAGTAGCAACATCTACATTATGACATAGAGATTCGTAAAGTACACACGGAATTGAATGTTCTAGACCCGTTGACTAAAACCTCTCTCACAAGAAAAACATGATCAATCCCCAGAACTCATTGGGTGTTAATCACATAGCGATGTGAACTAGATTACTGACTCTAGTGCAAGTGCGAGACTGTTGGAAATATGCCCTAGAGACAATAATAAATTGGTTATTATCATATTTCTCAGTTCATGATAAATTTTTATTATTCATGCTAGAATTGTATTGATCGGAAACTTAAATACATGTGTGAATACATAAACTACATCGTGTCCCTAGTATGCCTCTACTAGACTAACTCATTGATCAAAGGTGATTAAGCGTTCCTAACCATAGACATCAGCTGTGATTTGATAACGGGATCACATCATTAGAAGAATGATACAATGGACAGACCCAATCGTAAGCTTAGCATCGGATCATTTGATTATTTGCTACAACTTTAATCATGTAAAGTATCTGGTTTCGTTTATTTTCTTTTTATGTTCTGTTTTTCATATCTTTTTTTCTTATTATTATTTTATATTTTCCCTTTTTCATAATTTCTATATAAAGAGATATAAATAATTCTAAGAACACAGAAAAAAAATGCCAAAACACTTCTCTAAAAACAGATGGATACTTAAACGAATATTTGAACAGTTTAATAAATTGTATGAAATGTTTAAAAATATGCACGAATACTTTTAAATTAAATTAAAAAAACAAATTGTATACATTGTATAAAGTTAAATGAAGGCTTTTTAAAATTGTCCAAATAATTTTATAAATTTGCAAACACTTTTCCAAAGTAAATATATTTTCTTTCATATTAAATTAACATGTTTCACTGAAAGCAGAGAATACCTTTAAATTGCACAATTTTTTCACTACTCCTTCCGTTTTATTTACTCCGCATATTAGCTTTGACCTAAGTCTTATACGTTACAAAGTTTTACCAAGTTTACCGAAAACTGTCTAAACTTTCCCAATAAAAAATATATATGGTATGAAAATACATTGAATGACGATTCTAATGGTACTAATTTGGTATTGTGGATGTTTTTCCATAAACTTAGAATGTTTGACCCGAGACAGAGCTAATATGGGAAGTAAATAAAAAAGGAGGAAGTATGTGAGCACTTTTAAAATATGTGTCCATTTTCCCTGTTTAAGAATTCAGCCGATCAATCAGTTAACCGAACAATTGATCCATACTCATGGGGTCACTAAGTAGCCGATAAATTGATAAATCGCCCAATGAATAGATTAATTGGCTAATTAACTTGTCAGTTAACCTATTAATCAACTACTCATCAGCCAAACAAGCAACTACTAGTTAATTTCCTCAACGATGCAATTTTTAAAAAGGTGTAAACACTTTCTTAATTACACAAAATTTTGTGAAAAATATGTGAACATTTTTTAATTGTGTTAGCATTTCGAAAATGTGCGAACAAATTTAAAATTACATCATTTTTAACCAGCGTCAACACTTCTCAAAATTACACTTACATTTTTTTAAATAAGTATATTTTTTTCCTTTTAACAGAACTTATTAAATAGTTCTAGAGATGAACATGTCATCAACAAATTCCCAACTAATCCCTTCTTAACCCTTCTCATAAAACAACTTCAAAACCAGAACAGAAAAACATGCCGAGTGTACCCAATGACTAATAAATGTAGTCTAGTTTTCAAAAATAATTCTAAGCAATCTTGTTGGTCATAATTTTTTTTTGTTTTGAAGAATACCCCATATATTAATTTATTAAACAAAAGGTTATTACGATCATTCATTAGAGTATACGCCACGCAGGGCGGGAGAAAGTTAACAAGAAACATGTTGGACATACTATTAAAACTAAATTTAGCAATTTCATGTGCCACCACATTGACACCCCGATTTATTTTCGAAAAACCTCACATTTTGGACCATCCTGGCGATACTCAAAACCTCTTTCTTCATATTAATGAGAAAGGATATGTTAAGTTTCTCATTTGCAAGAAAAGAATGTGCAAAAGCATAGTCAGTCTTCAAAATAATAGAGTGGTGAAGGGTAATACCGATATAAAGTCATGTGAGGCAGGCGCGGAGCTCGGCTTCATTTACACTGATACACCCACCAATAAAAGCCCACGTCAGAAGAATTTTTAGCAACAACTGTTGGGAAACGTAGTAGAAAACAAAAAAAATTGCCCTACGAACACCCAGGAACAATATGAAGATGCATAACGGGTTGTGATCAACGATCATTACCGACTCCGGGAGTGTAGCGGAAGTAGACGAGTCGGTGTAGGTCATACTTGAAATCCCTCGAACGTCGATGACGATCCCACGAACCGCCCACGAACGATCCCTCGAACAGAAGACCGAAAGCATGGCCTCTCTACTTGGTTGGAAGCGTACGGTCCTCACAATCCGGCAGCGCTTCGCCGTCCAGAACTAATCATCGCCAGAGAATTAGAGGGAGGAGATTAGAACCACACGGGGAATCTAATTATGAGGATTACAGGTGGCTAGGGCTCTCTCTAATTAGTCAACTAGGACCAACTAGAACGTGCACTAGATCAACTAGAGGAGGCTCCAAAACTTATGTTATCATAGGGTGCAAATCCTCTAGTATATATAGGATTGGGGGGGGGGGAGCGGGCTGCCACCAAGTGGGAAAGAGCTCCCTTGGGGCGCCGGCCAAGGGAGGGGGAGTAGGACTCCCCCTCCAAGTAGGATTCGCCCCCCCCCCCTTCGGAAAGGGGGGCGCCTCCCTTGTTGGGCCCTTATGGCCCAACTCCTTCTCCACCTCTTGGCCTGATTTGGCCCGTTGATATTAAATTAAATATATTTTTGTCCTAAACATTTTTGGAGTATAATATATAAAATTTAACACCTCTGGAAACATTTTCCACCTATATATATTAATGGTAATACCGGTATTACCCAATATACACCGAAACCCTTCCGGTGACCCTGAAACGCTTCCGGAACCTCTAAAAACTATTCCGGATATTAATGAAACAATTACACAAATATATTCTCATCACTTCTTTCCTACTAACACCCATCAGATTGTGATCACCTTAAGCTTGTGACCCCGTAGGTTCGGTAAACCATAGTCATGAACGAAACCCCTTTGTTCAATGACCGATAGCGGAGCCGTGGACATCCATATCGGTCCCTATGATTACACGAATGATATTCGAGTGAACCTTTGGTTATCATGTGATGTTCCCATTGCTTCGCGATACTTTATAAGACCCAGTGTGCATCGGTATCCTCCCGAGTTATCACCATGCTCACTATACCGTTGCTCCCGTTACCGGTTTTCTTCTTCTTTCTCGTTGACGTGTTCCGGCATCCCCTTGATGTAGTCACATGTGTCTGGCTAGACGATGATGGATGCCGTCACACCGAGAGGGCCCTAAGAATATCTCTCCATCGTCGGAGGAGCAAAGCCCACTCTCGAGCTGTCCGGTCACTTGTCAAACTTTCCGGTGTGCCTGAAAGTTGTCGTTATGATCACCTTGTTATACATGACATTTGAGCAACCCTAAAGTCCACAGTCTAGTAGGTAGTGACCAAGAAACTCTCATGGTCTGAGGAAATAAAACACATGCTAACACTATGTATTATAACAGATGATTTCAGATGATATGATCACAAAGTATAACAGACAAGTATTGGGGCGATTCAATATGATCGTTCTTCTAACGTCATACCCTCAATGTTGTTTTAGGTCTATTGTTACAATTAACGATATTCTAAGATCCGGAAAACGTGATCACCAACAATACTTGAGCCGATCTTAGAGGCGAGACCGGAAACCTATTGTTTACCGTTTATCTTTCCACATGTGCATACGAGTTTTCCACTGAAGCGCATATTCCAGGATCATAGCAGTTATAGCATGGAATAAAAACTCTTAATTATGAATAATGGAAATATAATAATACAATATTATTGCCTCTAGGGCATATTTCCAACAACAACCCCCACACTTGTAGCATTAATACTCTCCACAAAACTACGTCGACATTGATCTTGATATAATCAGCAAGAGGCGATTTTCACACCACATGCTCTTTCAACAGTGCATAATCCGCAATAACACCTCTCACCTTTTTCTTACCTGTGTTGCTAGAATCCACCTGAATATTCCGTGATTGGCCATGTAAGAGGAGCAATGATTATCCACAAAATTTGTCGAGATAGTAATGGATTCCTTACCTTTCCAAAAGTTAAGTCTTTTCTCAGATGCCATGCTCGCCAGAAAAGGAATAAGACTTGCTCCCGCTGCTGCAAGCTCAACTGATCCAGCAACCTCAAAAGCCAGTCTGGTCCTGAGCACTTGAAGATCTCTTCAACTGGAATATTTAATGAATATCTCAAGGCAAACCATACATCACGAGCTTTAGAACACCTCACCACAGCATGAAAAGTGCTTTCGTCTTCCACAGCACAAATAAAGCACATACCTGAATTAGTCCAATGGTGCTTAACTCTATTCATCTGGACTGCCAAGCTATTGGTAGCAGCATGCCACGCAAAAATCCTAATCTTTTGGGGGATATTAGTCTTCCAAATTAACTCCCATGTCCTCCCTTCCCCCTCTAGTTCGTCACTATATTGGCCAACGGTATCCCGACTATCCTTCAATTCAAGCACAAAATTGTATGCACTTTTAACAAAAAGTATACCATTCTTATCATAGTGCCACACAATAAAATCTCCCTCCCCACAGGCATGAATATGAATCTTTAGAATTTCTTCAGCATCATGTGGATAGAAAATATGTTTTATCAAATTTTCATCCCAACACTTACACCTGCTCATGAATAAATCAGAAACCCACTCAAACCTAGTACTATGCCTTTTTGCAGAAATTCTTAGGCCATAGTTTCTGGATATCCAAGTATCCCTACAAATATTAGTACTAGATCCATCACACACCCTCTGAATGACTCATTTCTTAAGCAGTTCAAAACCATGCATAATACCTTGCCAAGTTACAGATGCAAATGCGAAAACACTATATCCAGAATATGTTCCTAAGGGTAATATTTTGCCTTCATCAACTTCGCACACATTGAGCCGGATAAATCAACAAACGCCGCGCTTATTTTGCGAAAAGAGCATGATTAAAAATTCCGAGGTCACAAAAGCCCATACCACCCTTACCTTTAGGCTTTGATAATTTGTACCATGCCAACCAATGTGTTTTCCTTCTGCCTTCCTCATCTCCCCGACAAAGATTCCTTATAATATGTGATAATTCCTCACAAAGAGAAAGCAGAAATTGAAAATTCCCATGGCATTCACAGGTAGGGCCTGAATTAATGTTTTATCAAGTCTTCCTTCACCCCACAAGATGCATATTTTTCAATCCAGTCAGAAAGCCTTTTTTCAAAACTTATCTTTAGTATACTGAAATTTACCAGCCTTCATTCCTCCCTCTGGGACCAGTAATCCAAGGTATCTATCTTTGAATCCTTCCACTGTAATTTCTAATATAACCATAGAAGCCACTTGATTCTCCAAACTAAACTTTTTCCCAAACATCATGGAACACTTATCAGGACTTAATAAACTGCCCAATTCCCTTCTCATACACCCTTAGAATATTCTTAATGGTTAATGCTTGGCTGATCGGGCCCTTGAAAAATAATAGGTTGTCATCTGCAAGTAATAAGTGAGAGATACCAGGAAGTAACTTTTGAAAATTAAAATAAGGCTACAATGGCTAAGGTGAATGTCCCTACATTTTGTCATGTCTTTAGCATCATTAGTAGGAAAATCTAACATGTCAAGATCAAGGATAGCATATTCAAAAACCCTAACAAGGGCAATGAAATCATGCTTAATTATATCCTAAAATTTCTGATAGACGATAAAAAGAAGCCATCAGGCCCACAAGCACCACTAGCATAAGAGTTGAAAATTCTTAATTTTTTTTTGTTCACACAAAAGGGTTGTTTGATTTTTATCTTGTTTTCTTGCGGCTCAGTAGCTCACATGACACTGCATTGACTTTTTTCATATCCGTTTATTTTCTTCTCGATTTCCAGTTTGGTTCTTTTTTTTTACTTTTCTTCTTCATTTGCCTACTTATTTTCCCTCTTTTCCTTTCATTTTTCCATCTCCTTTTGTTTCCCTTTTATCTTCCTTTTTTTATTTTGTAATATATTATTACTTTAAGCATTTCTAAGTTTTTTCTTGATTTTTTAAATATGTAAAATTTGTTTTAAACATACGTGATGTAATATTGAAATGAGTGAACACTATACATTTACCAAACATTTATTATCATTATGTGAGCATTTTCTAAATTGTACAAATATTATATTAAGAATACATGAAAATACCAGTGAACATCATTTCTAACCCGTGAACATTTTTTCTGATTGCATCGACATTTTTCTATAAATGTGAACACTTTTCTAGATACCTGAACATTTTCAAATAGATGATGAACAACTTTGTTGTACATAATAAAGTTTTTTTGAAATACATGATGATCATTTTTTAATATATGATGAAGATTTTTCAATACATGACAAATATTTTAAACAACGAACATAGAAATACATGACAACATTTTATAAATACCTCATCATTTTTAAAATTCTCAATGAACATTTTTTTCTATACCCTATGTACATTTTCTAATGCATGATGAATTTAAATAAGTACATGATCTATTAAAGAATCTCAATACTATTTAAAAATTATACAAAGATTTTTTGAACACGTGAACATGTTTCAATTTGAAACACACATTTTTGAAATATGTGAATATTTTTTATTGATATGGATATTTTAGGAATGCATGATTTTCTTAATTACATGATCATGTTTTCTAAAAACACGTGTGAACACTTTTTAAAACTACATGAAGACTTGAAAAAATGTGCAAGCGCTAGTTTTAGTTGCATGGGTATATTTTAAGAAAATGTCTAGACCCTTTTTGAAGTTACTCTGCTAGCCTCCTTTCCTCCTTCTGAAGAAAAGTCTTCTTCCTCCTCCCGCCGATCCGCCCCACCTCCGATGACCTTTGGGACATGGAGGTGCAGAGGATCTCACCCCTCCCCCTCCGCTGGCTGGAGCTACCTTGTCCTCGTTCTTGTTAGGTTCAACGTTTCGGTTGGGGCTCAGTGGCCAGGGCCGGTCCTGAGTTTTCGGGGGCCCGGGGCGAGCGTACAACTCGGGGCCCTTAATATACACATCATAGTAATAGCAAATGATTGTACGTATATATATATAGTGTTATCAATAACATTTAAATGCATCCAAGATCAGTATGTGTATCAAATAATTTATACATCAAAATTACCTTAAAAGTTTCTTCTAACACTCCTCGATGCGAAGTCATTTATGATGGGGTCGATGTCAAACTCAGCCAATAATTTCTTGTCGATTCATAATGTAGCCATTTAACCTCTCTTGAGTCGAGAGACATTGTTGATCTCAAATAGTTCTTCAATAATTTTAACTTTGAAAAGCTTCTTTCGGCCGACGCGGCCGTCACATGCACATTAAATAAGATGCGATTGGCAATGGAGATATTAGGATAACAATCAATTTTTCTGACATGCCTGGAGATCTCCATAGCATACATTACACCATTTGGCAAAGTAAATCTCATAGTCTTCAATTTGGAAATAAGATCATATACCTCAACATCAGATGAACCATCAAGAGAGAAAGTTTCTGCAAATTTTGTGCAACACTCTTCAAGTTCATTATCACTTCAGAGTGCCCGAGCTCAGTAAAAATCTGAATATATCTTTAAACACCATGTGTTCTTTAAATCTATCCTTCACCATATCAACCAAAACATTAGAATATTTAATTCGGAAAGCCTTCTCAGCTTCTAGAATTTCTTGGAGTTTTTTTAAATATGTCCGTGCTGTAATTGTATCAATTTATCCACTTCCTTCTTCCTTTTCCTTTTGCGGCTAGTGCTGGACGACATGATAACCCACACAATGCTGAAAACAAAAAGTTTGTTGTATCAATCGTTGAACGGTGCCACCTATGCAACCAAGGAAATTATTGTATCAATATTATATAAATATACGTACCTCAATTCCTGAATCCTGATGGTCAAACTTCAGTGCGCCCTGTCTGCCTATACAACATGGCAGCAGCGCAGCGCCTAGAGTATGTAGAGGATTGAGAGAAGAGCAATTGAGCAAAGGCCAAAGGGTTGTTGACGATGGGGCCCCGGAATTGAAATTGGCGACGGACTTAAGCGGATTAGGGCATGTATAATGCATAGCCTTAAGGTGATGCTTCGCATAGGAAAGCGGGATACTCTTCAGGAGGCGGGTGCTTGAAGAGAAAAAGTGTGGTCCGATGCCAAAAGCTGAAAAGGTTGGAGTGAAAAGTAAAGATGCATGTGTACGAGTCTTTATTTTCTATTTTAATAAGGCCTACTAGTAGTAGCTTGCATTGAGGAGACAAAATAAATGTAGATACTTTAAATTACTTTTTATCATGTGGCATATGTATATGCCACCATTATGTCAATTATCAGGGGACGAGCGCGAGGCTAGAATACATGTATGGTGTCGGGCGTCGGCGTCATAGGGCTGCGTCTGCGTGATGGAACAAATAGGAAGTGAACCGTCAGAGTCGGATCGAGCGTTGATCGCTCCTTTTCTTTTCCTTTTTATTACGTGATCGCTCTCTTTTTTTATGCGAAGGAAATCGGAATCGCTAGCTGCTGGCTCGCTAGCTTTTCTGAGAAAAGGAATCGATTGCTGGGATCAGGAGATCGGCTGCTCCCTGCGCGCGTCTGCTATGGGCCATAGGCCTAGCCTACCTACATACCTGAAATTTGGGGGCCCGGGGCGGCTGCCCCCCTGCCCCCGTCAGGGCTGGCCTTTGGCGGTGGCGATATCCTTCGGTAGAAATAATGTCTTTCACGTTCGATTCCATTTTGATGATGCAAATAGTGTTATTGGAGGATGCGTGGAGATGTGTTTCCGTCAAATCTTGCGAGATTCGGTCAGTGCTGGTATTGGTGGATCTATTTGGATCTAGTTTGTATTCGTCTTCATTCGCGTGGTTACAAATTTGATCTTTCTGATCTACGACTTTCTTCATCGATGATGATTGCTACTCTGATGCACCGGTCCTTTGAGGCCTTAGCATGGCGACTTCCTGACTGTCTATTACAATAAGATTTGCCCGGCTTCGATGAGGAAGGGCGATGATGGTGGCGCGTCTTCAGTTCGCTCCAGTGCTACTAGTCGTCGCTAGGTGGTCCACGGACCTGGTTATAGTTTTTATTACCTCTAGTGTTCTCTATACTATCACGATTGATGAATAAATTAAAAAGTTCTCTAAATAAAAGGTTACCTTATTTTTTATGTTTAGTATCGAAAAAATATTGTATATAAAAAACAAAATATAATGAAAAATGAAAAACCGACCTTTGAGAAAACAAAAGACAAATAGAAAGAAATAAAACACTACCGATTCCCAATGCTACAGAGCGGTCGCTCCAATAGTACTGGGCTGCCCACAGCAAACAGCAAGGGCGGTGTAGGTGAGTGCGGCTCTAGCTCGCGGGACCTGCTATGCTTTTATAGGATAAACACAAACTTTATTTATTATTCAATATTTAAAGCAATTTCAGCGGCTCCTCTATCTCTAAAACTAGATGATACTTCGCGCGTTACCACGGAACTTATATCATTGCATATGAGGAGCGCCATGGAGTGAAACATAGTAAACCATGAAAAGGAATACAATAGAGGTTTGTTTTGAATCGATAATGCAATTATATGAACTCAGACATATGAGTATCTCCACTGTGAATTAAATGCATCTTTTATTTCAGAAATTGGAATGCATCATGTAGTCTGATGAGACTTGTCTCATAATAATTGAAGATAATGTAATTTAATAGTCTATTAGGAGTGGCATTGTATCAAGAAATAAAGAGACTCCATGCTACTTAATTAATGGATGAGGCAATCTTTTGGCTCCTTTTCAATAATAACAGTAATTTTGCGACCCATATTGTGTTGATGCATCCAAACAGAAATTAGCTTGCATTGTTTACCTTGGTACTTTTTTGACAAAGAATAACCCGGCTTATAGAATGGCACAGTTCTGAAAAATGTGGGCATGTGTTTTATTGAAAAATAAGTAGTCAAGCCCGACACAAATGCCTGGAAACCTGAAGGTGTAACTGAGGCCTGACAAAAAACTAACAGGAATGCAATTTTTTCACACAACCTTCAAAGGAAACGCACAAAATATGCACACATCTAGCAGCAATTCATGCATACATTTTAGAATTTGTGCATTTGTACATAACGTCATGCCACCAACCAATCGTGAGTGTCAAGAAGAGATTATTAAAAGGATAAAAACAGGAACATGCATATACAGTTAGAGCATCTCCAGCCGTTGGCCCCCAGGGGGCGCCTAAAATCGCCGCCTGGGAGTGACCCGACACAAAAAGTGGGCCTGGGGGCGAGTTGGCCCCCAGCCGTCGCTCCCAGGGCCGGCCCCAGGCGTGGGGAAAAAAATTTAGACAAACTTGGACTGAAACACGTCAATTTTCGGCAAACTTGAGCTTTTATATTCGCAAACTTGGGCTAAAACACGCCATTACATATAAAAACTAGTTAAAAAACTTGTTGCCTTCTCCCCCTTGACTCGGGCGCCCCTGCTGGAGCCCTCCCCGGCTGGTGGCGGCGGCGGCAGCGGCGCGTCGTCGTCGCTGTCGTCGATGATGACGACGCCGCCTTTGTCGCGGCCTCGGCGGCGCAAGGCTGAAGCGCAGGCGGCGACCGGGCGCTCCCTCGCCATCTTCAGGGAGTCTTGGCGTGCCCATTCAAGGGCCGTGTCGTCGTCGAGCTCGACCTCGCCGTGCTCCGTCTTCACCGGCGGCAGCAGCCCCTGCTCCGTCTTCACCGGCGCGAGACCCGGCTCCGTCTTTGGCTTGACGAAGCGCGGGGGAGGAGCGGACGAGGAGGCGCGCCGGCCGCCCTCGCTGATGACGATGCCGACGCTGCGTGTACGCCGGCCGAGCGGTGTCTCCGCCGCGGGCTCGGCCTTGACGCCGAGCAGCGATGGAGTGCCGGAGGATTGGGAGGAAGAACGCGACGAGGAAGAAGACGAGGAGGAGCCGAACCTCCTTGGCACCCATTGCCCGTCGCGTCGGCGGTGCGCCGGGGCGGCCGTCCTCACCGAGGGGTACGCCAATGGTGGGTTGTTGCCGCCCTCGATGTGCATCAGCACGCCGTCGAGGGTGCGCCGACGCCCACCGCAGGTGGCGCCTCGCTGTTTTTCTTCGAGCCGCCGACCACCGGCGCATCACCGTTAGGTGGACGCCGACCGCTTCTTCGGCGGCGCTTCAATCGTCGCCCAAGCCACGGTGTTGTCGGCGGCGTACTGGGGGAGGGAGAGCTTGGCGTCAGTGAGGGAGGCGCACGCGATCTCGACCTCGTCGGCGAAGTACGATGGCTTGGTGACGGCGTCGGGCAACGAGGGAATGGGCACTCCCCATTCTTTGAGCCTTCCAGCCCGTCGGCCCCGGCGCGCATGTCCGGCGGCGCCGGATGTTCGCCGAACAGAGGCAGGACTCCTCGCGCGGAGCGAACGGCAGCCGTTAGCTGGCCGCCGCGTCTCGGGAAACGCTCGGCCATCGAGGAGGGGAAGGAGAGGGAGGGGCTGGGCAGCGGCGCTCGGGAGAGGGAGAGGGAAGACTCGGCGGCGGCACTCGGGAGAGGTATAGCTCGGCGGCGAGGGTCAGGCCGGTGTGGTGTAGCCAAAGCGGCGAGGCCATCGACTTATATAGCCACCGCCGCACCTGCGTGTACGCTGCGAGGGAGGGGAGGCGTCGGCGCGCCGTCCCGTGACGCGCCACCCGTGAGGAATCAATGGCAACTGATCGGTGGCGGCAGCCTTGCCATTGATTCCTCCGGGAACCGAGGCGTCTGGTGAAGACGAGGCGTGGTGTCGCTGACGCGGCTGGCCCGCGGATTTTTCGTGCCAAAACCACTCACCCCGGCGCCCCAGGCGCCCCCCAGCGTGCCGGGTTCGGTCTGGGTCCGCCGGCGCTGATTTCGACCCAGGCCGGCGAAAATCGGGCTCCTGGGACGCGACTGGGCCGTTTTTTCAGCGCCGGCGGGAAAAAAACGCCTGAGGAGGCTTTTCTGGGGCGCGGCTGGAGATGCTCTTATATGCATGCATTAGGAACCGCAAAGCACATGCATCCTAGTTATTCGTTACAGTACCCAATGTCTAGGCCTCCAGTGGAACAGCGAAGACGCGGAGATCTGGACAAAGAACGACTGGAGTGAACTCATCTTCCTGATCCTACCTTGGACGACGGAGGTGCTACTTGATTGGGATCAAGTACACTTGCGCATGCTCGACGCGGCCTCCATCAGCGCCGCCAAACTACACCCTGCGGCCGGCGCTCTCGTTCCCAGAGATCCTAATTTGGAATCAGAACGTCCAACCAACTTAACTCAAAATAAAATCCGTTGTATATGAAAAGATAAGAGGAAGGAGAGCCCGCACCTCTGGTGAAGGTGATGATGCAGGAGGACGTCGGGGATGTCATGCGTGGTTCAATAAGAAGTCAGCTCAGCAGCAAGGCACGCGGAGGGCTTGGGCCAGCATAGTCCGCGCCGACGGCCAGGGCTCTAGGTCGACGACAACACAAAATGGAGAGATGCATAAATAGACGGAAGAGGAGAAGAATCATAAGAACCCCGATGGAGATTTATTGATTTGGGGAGATAAAAGGAACCATGGATGGAAGGTGGAGGAAGAGATGAAAGACCAAGGGGTGGAAGAGAGTAAAACGCTTCGTGGCCGTGCGGGAGAAGTGGATTGGTTGGGGATGGGGGATGGCTGTGAGGAGGTAGGGAAAAATTGATTGGAGTAACACGGCCGGCCGTAGGCAATATAGATCGATTGGTTTTCCTTTGCAAATTGAACGCTGACATGGCATGATGATAACGTGAACAGTGTACATGTTGAAAAAATTGATAGAAGTGGAAAGCAACTTTTTAAAAATGTAAGATAACATTTGTTCACAGGATATTGAGGCAAAAAGAACCTCTCCAACAATTCCGTAAACTAGTTTTATCTTTAGAGGATCCTACAAAAGGTCATTTTTCCTCGTTGATTTACAGAAAGATGACCTTTTCGTATTTTTTGAAGGAAAGATGACCGCCATGAAACTTCTATGTGCGCCGCCGAAATGCGCCGCTCCACCGGAACCTTGCCGGAGCACCGTCACCCGTGCCGGAACAACGCCGCGCTACCACGCCGGGATACGTCCCTGAACACGTCGCCGCCGGTGACACCGTCACGCTCGCGCCGCCGCTCACACCCACCGCCACCACGCCCCTATCGTCGTCTCCCACCGCTGGCCACGCCGTCGCCCACCGCCGCCCGTGGCTGGGCCGCCATGCCCTCGCCGACGGCCATCGCACCACCCGCCTGTGTCACTGACTGGCGGGCCTTAGAAATTATCTTTTTAAATCAAAAATAAAATAAAAATACATTTAGAGAAGATTAGGAGAACTGACAAAAGTCGCTTTCAAAAACTTTCCCTAACTTTTACGAGAAAGCCAAAAAACACTTTTAGGGAAAGATATTTAGAGAAATTGTTGGAGCAGCTCTTAAAGGAATACAATTGAGATCAGGGGTTGTAGGAGCCACAAATGGCGCCCTATCAAGAGACTAAACACATACTTAGCCACGCTATATGCCTTAAGATAGAAACAAAGAGCATCGCTGAAATTCGATTGCCATCATCTGAATTTCGTGAATAATGTGTTCATGCTTCCCTCGGTTGCATTCAGCAATGTTTGACACCACATGTGGTTAGCTTTGAGCTTGCTTGTCGTATATATGTTGTTTCCATCTAGTTACACATCTAGAGAACCTATTTTATTCAAATTGTCTTAAAATTAGAACTTAAGCTTAAAATTGTAGTATCATATTCACGACCTCTAGTCGACCCGTCGATCCTTTCAACGCTCACACACTATACTCGCCTCATATTGCCACGCCATGCAAAACAAACATGGTGTAAATCGAGTTCGAGCTAATGGTACACAGCCTGTCGGGAGAACTAATTTCTGCTCGACTAAGCATTGCTGAAGCTCTGGGTGTACGTGTTAGTGATTGAGCGTGTTGATGACATGTTGCCTGCTTCTAGGTTTTTCTTCTAATACGTGGCACTTGTGTTTTATCTGGTCCCACGTGTCCTCTCCCTGCTGAGGAATATCTACGGAATACTTAGGCAGAGCAAGACGGGACACTCACCGTACATCACATTTGAACTCTCACATACAGTAGTTGACAAGTTTTTTGTGTTGTGCTGCTTCACGCTGTCACGCAGTCCAGCTCACGCACATGCACAACTATACAAGAGAGCAAGACTTCGAAACCACGTCCCCTGAACCTGCCCCGGGTCAAAGGCGATAAGGTTTCTAGGGAGCATCTTAACACGACTGTTCACTTTTACTCAACTACATCCACGACCGAGCTTCTGCTTCGAGTACTTCTTCTATAATGGACGGCCATGCCACCTTCACCATCATGACAGAGTTTCAGATGAACTTGTATGTCATGTCGATCTGCCTCTTGACACGTGTTTTTGATTCGTGCGCAATGTTAGATGTGTCTAGTTTGTCTTAAGTGGTATGTTTAGTCAGGTCATCTCCAACACCAATCCTCAAACCGCCTGCAACCATCTGGACAGCACGGTTCAGACGTGTTTTGCCATTCAACACGGTGATATATCGGTCCGCTGGACGGTCCGAAAGCGTTTTTTCTCGCAAATCGAAGACAAACCAGAGGGGGCCTCTGCGGGTGTTCGGACCGCTGCCACGTCCGATCCTGGTTACCCTGGCCCACCCTAAACTTACTCCCTTGCACGCGTGCGTTCCTGCCCTGCGCCAGCTGCCCGCATTTGCTGATGTAGAATGGCTGCTCTGCAATAACGACGACCGAGAGCGGACGCGACCTTTTACTGGTGATGGCATTGAAGCGGCGCACCGGGCGAGACGCCGCCCGCGTCGCGTCCCCGGTGTTCGCGCATGTTCAATGCCGGAGAGACGTTTACTATACGGGACGAGACGGATATCTACCATGCCCGTCTAATGCCCGTTCATCTGTATGCCACCATTAAGCAAGCCCGCCGGCCGAGGAACCAACTCTGGCGCCATGTATTAACGCACCGAGACGCTTCATCTCATAGAAATCCGCTATTTAAAGGTGGCCACACTCGGCTAAACTCCCATCACAATACTTTTGCTCTACATCCTCCTCCCTTGCACCGCATCCACCATGACCGCAAGCTCTAGCGTGATGTAGGAGAGTGATGTGGGAGAGCCTGTCATCGGAGCAGAAGCACGAGGTGGCCGCCCTTGCAGCCGCCTGGCAGACCCGTCGCGCCTGGCGGATTGAACACGGCATGCCAACCAACTTGCCCGAGGTCTCCGACGACGACCCCACGGGCTATGACGGGGACACGATGTCAGCCCTCGCGCCCGTGCATGCCGGCTAGACCATGGAGTAGGCACATGTGCACTACGACGCCGACATGGTGGAGGAGGAGCAGCCTGCACCGACTCCTTCGTCGGCGTTCCAGCAGGCGCATGGGGATCGGAGGTACAATTTGTTCCTCCTCGAGCAACACCGGCTAGCGGAGGGCCAAATGTATGACGAGCGCGCAAGCGACGAGGCCGTGGCCGCAATGGTCACGGTGACGCCAGCTGCGCATTCTATGTGTCATCGTCCAACTTTTGGAGACGCATGTGGCAGGTGGACAGTGACGGCCCGTCCACATCCATGATCTACCTGACGTCCACCGGCGTTAGCGACGGACATGTTGCTGACTCCCTTGAGGTTGAGTAGGGTATGGGAGGCTGCAGGGTAGTCCTGGCCATGGGAAGCCCGACCCATCCGGCCCGGCCCAGAAAAGCCTGACCCGGCCTGTCCCGACGCTGCTCCCGGGCCGGGCTCGGGCCTAGATTTTGAGCCTGATGGCCGGGTCGGGCCGGGCCCGGGCCTGTCGTTTTTGCGCTTTTCTGAAGGGGTCCGTGTTGGTGTCAAAACCGGCGGATCTCGGGTATGGGGTCCCAAACTGTGCGTCTGAGGATCAATGGTAACAGGAGACAAAGGGGACACAAGGTTTACACAGGTTCGGGCCCTCTTGAAAGAGGTAAAACCCTACTTCCTGCTTGATTATATTCGATGAGTATAGGGGTACAAGAGTTGATCTACCTCGAGATCGTAATGGCTAAACCCTAGCTGTCTAGCCTATGAGAATTCTGATTGTCCCTACGGACCAAACCCTCCGGTTTATATACACACCGGAGGGGCCTAGGGTTGTACAGAGTCGGTTTGTAGAGGAAGGAAATTACATATCCGGACACCAATCTTGCCATCCACGCTTAGAGGAGTCCTACCCGGACACGGGGAAAGGTCTTCCGCTTTGTATCTTCACGGCCCATTAGTCGAGCCCATATTGAATAGCCCGGACAACCGAGGACCCCCCAATCCAGGACTCCCTCAGTAGCCCCTGAACCAGTCTTCAATGACGATATGTTCGGTATGCAGATTGTCTTCGGCATTGCAAGGCGGGTTCCTCCTCCTGAATATTTCAAAGCAGTTTTCTGAACAAAAGAACTGTATCCGGCTCTGTATAATTGTTACAACCCTTAGCCACGAAGGCAAGATATCAAACAAAATAGTGTCTTTCCACTGACAACTTTTTTCGGCGAAACGTCACGTCTAGCCTCTTAACATTTCAACCCGTTTTCACGCCTCCCGCTTCGCGTTTCGAGGCACGGCCTCCATTGGCACGTCTTGTCAAAACAGAGATCGTGTCCGCCCATTACGGGATCCTCATCAATACGGTTTTGGGTAATCCAACCGCGTCATTCGCACGAACCCTTGGGAACAGGCGAGTTTTAAGGCTTGAGGGGGGGCGTTTGTTATTCACTGCCTATATAAGAGGGTAAAGATTCCTCCTTTTCCCCATGCATTCTTCCTTCTCCTGCCTTCCCATCTTCAAGCTCTGAAAGTGCAACTATCCCTGGGTGGTTTTGGTAATTCCTAACAACATTTAGCTCATTGAGCTAATGATATCTCAAGATAAAAATTTCAGGAAAGCTCAATGATTGGCATGGCATGGATGAGAAATGTGGACCCCTCAAAATGCTAAGGACAAAAGATTGGCTCAAGCTCTAAAGCTCAAGACTCTACATTTTACTTTTGGTGATCCAAGATCACATTGAGTCCATAGGAAAAGCCAATACTATTAAAAGGGGATGAGGTGTTGCTTAATGGGTTACTTGCTCAAAATGCTTAGTGATATGCTCCAAAACCCTCAACTACTTTCTCATATCCCCATATGTCTCAAACCAAAAGCCAAACTCGGCCCCACAAAATCTTTCTATCCGGGGCCACCGAGTTCAGTTGACATAGCCACTGCCACAAAACCCTAGTCACTTCGGTCTTACCGATAGGGATCTCGGTCTCACCGAGATGGGATTGCAAATTCTCTGTTTCCCTTCGTAACGTTTCAGTCCAACTGGGAAGAGCGATCGGTCCCACCGAGTTCACAATGAAAACTCTATGTTTCCCTTTCATAACATTTCGGTCTCACCGAGATGAGCGAATCGGTCCCACCGAGTTTGCCTGACCAACTCTCTAGTTAGCTTATTACCAAAATCGGTCCCACCGAGTTTGTGTAATCGGTCTCATCGAGATTACGTTATGCCCTAACCCTAATGAAATCGGTCCCACCGAGTTGACATGTCGGTCCCACCGAAAAGCCTAACGTTCACATTTTGAACTAAATCGGTCTGACCGAGTTTCATTATTCGGTCCCACCGAGTTTGGTGGTTTGTGTTTAATGGTTAGATTTTGTGTGGAGGCTATATATACCCCTCCACCCACTCTTCATTCGTGGAGAGAGCCATCAGAACATGCCTACACTTATATCATACATTTTCTGAGAGAGAACCACCTACTCATGTGTTGAGGTCAAGATATTCCACTCCAACCACATAAATCTTGATCTCTAGCCTTCTCCAAGTTGCTTTCCACTCAAATCATCTTTCCACCAAATCCAAATCTGTGAGAGAGAGTTGAGTGTTGGGGAGACTATCATTTGAAGCACAAGAGCAAGGAGTTCATCATCAACACACCATCTATTACCTTTTGGAGAGTGGTGTCTCCTAGACTGGTTAGGTGTCACTTGGGAGCCTCCGTCAAGATTGTGGAGTTGAACCAAGGAGTTTGTACGGGCAAGGAGATCGCCTACTTCGTGAAGATCTACCCTAGTGAGGCAAGTCCTCCGTGGGCGATGGCCATGGTGGGATAGACAAGGTTGCTTCTTCGTGGACCCTTCGTGGGTGGAGTCCTTCGTGGACTCGCGCAACCGTTACCCTTCGTGGGTTGAAGTCTCCATCAACGTGGATGTATAATAGCACCACCTATCAGAACCACGCCAAAAATCTCCGTGTCTACATTGCGTTTGCTCCCTCCAAACTCCTTCCTTTACCTTACATGTCCAATGTTTTACATTCCGCTGCTATACTCTTAGATTTGCATGTGTAGGTTGGTTGCTTGACTAGTTCTAAGTTGCTAAAAGTTGCCAAAACGTAAAATTGGGAAAAGGCTAGATTTTTATTTGGTCAAGTAGTCTAACCACCCCCCTCTAGACATACTTTCGATCCTACAAGTGGTATCGGAGCTTTGGTCTCCATTTGCCTTGATCCATAGCTTTTGGTGATCATAGCCTTGGTTTCACAACCTAGGAGAGTATGGCATCGAGCGATGGAAATTACCACCGTAGAGGTCCTTACTTTGATGGTACTAATGTTGCTAGTTGGAAGCACAAGATGAAAATGCATATTCTTGGACATAACCCCGCCGTTTGGGCTATTGTGTGTATTGGCTTGCGAGGTGAATTCTTTGATGGGAGAGAACCGAACCGTGAAGCTACCGCAGAAGAGTTGAAGATGCTGCAATACAATGCTCAAGCATGTGATATTCTCTTCAACAGATTGTGCCCCGAAGAATTCAACAAAATCAGCCGTCTTGAGAAAGCAAAGGAAATTTGAGATACTTTGATTGATATGCACGAGGGTACCGACTCCGTCAAGGAATCCAAATTGGATGTGCTTCAAAGTCAACTTGACAAGTTCAAAATGAAGGATGGTGAAGGTGTCGCTGAAATGTACTCTAGGCTTGCTCTCATCACAAATGAGATTGCTGGCTTAGGAAGTGAGGAGATGACCGATAGATTCATCATCAAGAAGATCCTAAGAGCCTTGGATGGAAAATATGATACCGTGTGCATATTGATCCAAATGATGTCCAATTACAAAGATCTCAAGCCAACGGAAGTCATTAGAAGAATTATTGCTCATGAAATGTCACTTAAGGATAAGGAAGAGCTCCACAACAAGTCAAGTGGTGCTTACAAAGCCTCATGAGAAGCTCCCACATCATCAAGTGAGAAACAAGCCTTCAATGAAGAATTGAGCCTAATGGTGAAGAACTTCAACAAGTTCTACAAGAGTAGAAGCAAGGAGAGAAGTTCCAAGTCAAGGTCCTACAATGACAAAAGATCTTCAAGTCGTGAACGAAATTGCCAAAATTGTGGAAGACACGGACACTACTCCAATGAGTGTACGGCTCCCTACAAAAGAAGAGAAGATTCTCCCAAAAGAAGAAGTAGAAGAGAAGAATCTCCACCAAAAGAGAGAAGGAGTAGAGATGATCGTTATGAACGTAGAACCTCTCGAAGAAGCAAGGATTCGGAAAGGAAGGACAAATCGTAAAAGAGCTACACAAAACGAAGACATCAAGCTCACGTTGGTGAATGGGTATCCGGCTCCGACTCCGACCATCACTCCGAAAGAAGTTATCACTCTGACTCCGAATATACTCAAGATGAAGGTGTTGCCGGTCTAGCACTTGTGTCAACCAACTCCTACGACATATTTGACTCACCAAATGAAGGAATTGGAAGATGCTTCATGGCTAAAGGCCCAAAGGTATCACACCCGAGTATGTTGATTTCAATAGTGATGAAGATGATTTGCTAGGAGATGATGATTTACTTGTTGATAACTCTAGTTATGAAAACTATGATGAACTTGCTATTAATCATGCTAATCAAGATAAACGAATGACGATGTTAAGAAGGAGATTGAGCATCCAACTAAAGAACTAAACACTCTTAAGTTAGCTCATGAAACTACCTTGGAAGATCATCGAGAACTTTTAAAGACTCATGAGAAGCTATGCTTTGAAAATCTCAACCTTGAGCAAGAGCATGAGTTCTTAAAGGAAATCAATGATAATCTTCGCAAGAAAAGTTCTTCTTACATTGCCAAGCGTTTACTCTTGTCTACCTACATGCCACAAGTAAAATCTAGCAACAAGAGTAAGAAAGATTCTTCATCTAGTAGTAACAATAATCATGCTAAACCCAATGATGTTACTTCTAGTAGTTCTCTTGATTCCCCTAATGATTCTCTTAGCCAAGTTACACTTGAGCAAGAAAATAGCTTATTGAAGTGAATTATAGAGAAAGGTGTTTACAAAAGCCTTGCCGGAAGTAAGCAATTTGAGGAAATTGTACGCAAGCAAGGAAGACACCGGAAGAATCAAGGTGTTGGTTTCGAACGAAAGTTCAATGCTAATGGAGTTGAGTGGGAAGAAGATCAATACCCCAAGACGAAGTTTGTTCCTCAACAAGAGAAGTACGATCCTACTTATTTCCAAGGAACACAAGCTCAAGATGATCTTCCACCACAAGACCACAAGCAAAAAGGCAAGGACAAGCTTCAAGAGGAAATTGATGCATTTGAAGAAGCTCCCAAGGCCTTGGTCAAGTGGGTTCCCAAGACTAGATCAAGTTTTACTGCATCAAGTACGACTACAACTCCACGGATTCCCATCAAGATGGTGTGGATCCCAAATAAGAAGAACTAGAGAGTTCTTGAGGGTGACTCTGCCAACATACTTCACTCATATCTTTTGGCAATGACTTGTGCAAACAACTTTTACATCTTGCACTAGTTCAAGGAGTCACAAACCCTCTTGTTGGTAAGACAAGGGACAAGGTAACCTAATGCTTTCATGGACATCATCTTATGTGAACATCACTCTATGTCTATGGATATCCTTGTTTGTTCCTTGTGGGACTAACCCGTGTAGGTATTGAAAGTGCAACTCACTCCAATGGATTGCTCCGAATGATCTACATCAACATTAAGCATCCACATCTTCAACACCTACATGAATTCATCATCGACAAAACCCAAGGTTATTTCATCCCTCTTACGAGGGATATCACATCTAGGGGGGGCTTTACTCTAACCAATTGAGCTAAAGCAACTCTAATGGTATGAACACAACAATGCTTTATGTAAAAGTGGTAACCCCACTTGTGCTTAAACGATGAGTATGACCTATGATCAAATGTTCTCATTTGAATCCTAAGTCAATATACTCATATATAGATGACCTAGTCATCGCCAATTACCTGACAGATGTTAGAGTGTTTGTGCATGCTTTGTCACATGTTTCATTTGCTATTTTTATTAAATGAGCATGTTGATTGCATATTTTACTCATTCGAGGACATCCATTTGTTGCTTTGACTGTTTGGCCTTTTTTCTCTTTTGCCAAATGGATGGACAAGAATGCCTAAGAACTCCCTCTAGCTATCTATGCTTTTCTCGCCTCAAACTCTATTCATGCTACATCACAAAGTTTGATCAAGTCAAATTCGAACCACTCTGTGTGAGCAGCACTCGGAGTCCCCGATTCGTCATAGACTTAAACTTCCGAAACCTCTTTGTGCATTTCAGTATGACCGAGTCATCCACTTAGGTCACACCGAGTTCACTAAGTTGATCTAGGTTTTCCATCTCGGTGCAACCGATTTGAACTTTTCGGTCACACCGAGTTGCAGTAACCGCTTGCAATTCTGCATCTCGGTGCCACCGAGTTGTTCCACTTGGTCACACCGACAGGGTCGGGATATATAAACCCACGGGTGAGATTTTGGAAAATTCTTCAAACTCCTCAGCCCGCGCGTGTCCTGCTCTGCCTCCTCGGGTCTCCGGATTGTCTCCTTGCTGCCAGCGACCGCGCCTCCGCTGGTTTCCATCGCCGTCAACGGAATTCTGCTCCGTTGTTGTCACCGTAGCGAACTCCTGCCGAACTAGGGTATGGGTTCAACTCTCTGTGCTATTTCCTTACTCCGACTCGTAGCACATTGCTTTGCCATGATCTTTACCACGTATGCAAACAATCTATCCACAGAATACACCCTTTAGGTTAGATTTGATTTGAAAATTTAGGGTTAGGTCTCCGCCGAACTCATCTCGGACCGACCGAGTTGTAGAAATCGGTCTCACCGATTTGGCTTAGGCCATTGCACATGCGTTTTTGATTTGACCAAAAACTGCAAATCTGTGCGACCGAGTTCGACTCTCTGTGAAACCCTAGCAATCTCGGTGCCACCGAACTGTGACTCGGTCTGACCGAGTTCACTAGTTTAGGTTCCAAAATTGCTTCAGTATCACCGATTTTAACAAATCGGTAGCTCTGAAATGCTTTCTATGGAGAACTAAAACTAAGTTTTTGAGTTGTCTGTTTTGGAAAAACTCTGCACTTTGTGATGCTCATCCACTCTACCTCATCTACATCTATTCACAGGGTCTGCTGTCAGTGTGTTTGCCAAGATGTTTGACCAGAGTGACAGTCAGAACAGATCTGAAGAACAAGTGCAATTGAGTGAGGGTTCTGATCCCTCAAGCAGCTATGATGAGGGCAGCAGGAGCACACCAAGTAACTTGCCCAAGGCAGCCACTAGAACAAGGAAGAAGAGAACCTCAGACTCTGAAGATGAGGACTATGTGGCTGTTGAGGATGAGGCCACCTCAAGGAAAAAGTGCTAAAGAAATACTATGGCACAACTGCTGCAACTAAGCCAGGGTTGCACAAGAAGGCACCTGCCAAGAGAGTCCCAATGTCAAAGCCAAGGAAAGTCCCAACAGGAGAAACCATGAAATTCACACTAGAATCAGATGATGGTGAGACAGTTGGAGATGACAAGAAGAAAAAGAGGGAAAGAACCACATCTGCAAAAGTTATTGGAAAATCAACTATGGTAAGAGACTCAGAGGAAGAGGAAGAGGATGCTGCACCAGCACCCAAATCTCAGAAGCTTATGGGAGATGCTATCAAGTCAGGGGCTGCAACATCAAAGGCCAAGCCTGCTCCCAAAGCAACAGCTCAAGCTCAGAAACCCCCTAAGCCTAAGAGAAGCACCAGGAACATTCCAGCTGAAGAAAAGAACAGGGCCCCAGTGCCTGAAGCTGAAGAAGAGGATGATGAATCTCATGTATTGAGAAAACTGAAACCCAAGATTCCAGACCACAATGATGCTCATCCAGTGGCTGAGGACATGCACATCAGGAAAGATGCTGGACTGAGATTGTGGAGACAGTCCGATCCCTATGCTGTGAGGAGGAGGACTGCAGTTGACTACAGATTTCATACCAAAGAACATCAAGACTTCTATGAGACTATTTTGCTTGACAAGAAGCCAATTGTTTGTGACATGAGATGGGTTGATTGGGAATACATCAAAGAGAAAGAAGATCACTTCCCAGGAGTATATGACAGCTTCAAAGCATGTGGAGTTGATAGGTTTGTTGGTCAGAAGCTCACCAAATGGAATGATGAGCTAATCATGCAGTTTTACTCCACTGCTCATTTCTATCCAAATGGGAGGATAGTATGGATGTCTGAAGGTACAAGGTACCAATCAACTGTTGAAGAATGGGCCAAGCTGATCAATGCCCCAGAAGAACATGAGGATGACTTGGATGTGTATGACAAGAAGAAGAAAGACCACAACTCTATGGCAAACATGTACAAAGAGATCCCTGGTAAAGCTTTGGAGACACACAAGCTTGGATCTGTACACTATTTGTTGTCTGGTCTGCCTACTACCAACACCATTCTAAGGCACACTTTGCTACCCAAGTCTGGAGATCACAAGATGATTAGAGGGCATTCCATCAACTTTCTGCAACTCTTTGATATCCCTCAAAAGTTCAAGGTCATGAGTCTAATTGTAGAGACAATCAAGAGGACTGCTGCTGACCAAAAGAGATCTTGTGGATATGCTCCACATATTCAGGAGCTCATCAACTCCAAGATGGGCACAGGAACTTACTTGTTGGACAAAGGGCATCTACCTCTATATCCTGAATTTGAAGAAAACAAAGTTATGATGAATGAGTATGAACCATCATCAGCTCAAGCACAAGAGAAGAGAGCTAAAGCTAAGGCAGAGAAAGCTGCCAAGATGCCAAGTGTAGAGGAAGCATCTCAAGTTTTCCTAAACAGCAAGCAAGATCAGCTAGCATATATGATCCAATCTACTTTGAGGATTGAGAATGGCTTGGCCACCCTGACTCAGAATCAGGAGAGCTTGGAGAGGATCATAGAAACAAAATTTTATGATCTTGATCTGAAGGTTACTGAGATACAAACAGCAGTTGAGCAGCTCCAGGAGGAAGCAGAAGAGAGGGAAGGGAAGGCAACTACTAATGCCTTTCAGCGAGTGCCTAGAGGTCAGAGGTCTGCTGCAGTGCCAGTATCAGATACTAGAGCTACAGCGTCAGCACCAGCAGCTACAGCTTCAGTGCCACCTCCAGCAGCCACTCCACCAGCTCCAACTACATCAACAGATGCCTTCGTCCTTGGAGTTCTCTCTACACCACCTCCCGAAGACCAAGCCTGAGAGACGCATAGCACTATGCATTTTCAAACTTTTTGGTAACTTGTTGCCAAAGGGGGAGAAATGTATAGATCATAGGCTTTGAGAGAGAGTGTTTTGCTTCTTTGTCTCTCTTGCTTTTGGTTGAACTTTTTGTGTGATTGGTTGATAATCTATGTCTGTGTGAGATACTTGGTTGATCATGTGTTTGATCATATGCTACTTTAATGCTTGCTTGGATGATATTATCTCTTATATCTCTTATATGATCATTCACTTTGCTTGGTGATGAGTGCATGCTTTTAATTTCATCATTTTGAGCGCTCCCCCAAGATGTATGTGACATGGAAGAGTAACCCATGATCCTAATCGATTGTTCATTTGCGTTCAAAAGCAAATTTTAAATAATGCACAAATTTAGGGGGAACTCTTGCTTATCACATACTTCTCAAAGCGACGATGTATTTCAATCTTATGATCATTTGTCGAAGCTTTGATCTATATGTTGTCATCAATTACCAAAAAGGGGGAGATTGAAAGTGCAACTATCCCTGGGTGGTTTTGGTAATTCCTAACAACATATAGCTCATTGAGTAATGATATCTCAAGATAAAAATTTCAGGAAAGCTCAATGATTGGCATGGCATGGATGAGAAACGTTGACCCCTCAAAATGCTAAGGACAAAAGATTGGCTCAATCTCTAAAGCTCAAGACTCTACATTTTACTTTTAGTGATCCAAGATCACATTGAGTCCATAGGAAAAGCCAATACTATTAAAAGGGGATGAGGTGTTTCTTAATGGGTTACTTGCTCAAAATACTTAGTGATATGCTCAAAAAGCCTCAACTACTTTCTCATATCCCCATATGTCTCAAACCAAAAGCCAAACTCAGCCCCACAGAATCTTTCTATCCGGCGCCACCGAGTTCAGTTGACATAGCCACTGCCACAAAACCCTAGTCACTTCGGTCTTACCGATAGGGATCTCGGTCTCACCGAGATGGGATTGCAAACTATTTGTTTCCCTTCGTAACTTTTCGGTCCAACTGAGATGAGCGATCGGTCTCACCGAGTTCACAGTGCAAACTCTGTGTTTCCCTTTCATAACGTTTTGGTCTCACCGAGATGAGCGAATCGGTCCCACCGAGTTTGCCTGACCAACTCTCTGGTTAGCTTATTACCAAAATTGGTCCCACTGAGTTTGTGTAATCGGTCTCACCGAGATTACGTTATGCCCTAACCCTAATGAAATCGGTCCCACCGAGTTGACATGTCGGTCCCACCGAAAAGCCTAACGTTCACATTTTGAACTAAATCGGTCTGACCGAGTTTCATTATTCGGTCCCACCGAGTTTGGTGATTTGTGTGTAATGGTTAGATTTTGTGTGGAGGCTATATATACCCCTCCACCCACTCTTCATTCGTGGAGAGAGCCATCAGAACATGCCTACACTTATATCATACATTTTCTAAGAGAGAACCACCTACTCATGTGTTGAGGTCAAGATATTCCACTCCAACCACATAAATCTTGATCTTTAGCCTTCTCCAAGTAGCTTTCCACTCAAATCATCTTTTCACCAAATCCAAATCTGTGAGAGAGAGTTGAGTGTTGGGGAGACTATCATTTGAAGCACAAGAGCAAGGAGTTCATCATCAACACACCATCTATTACCTTTTGGAGAGTGGTGCCTCCTAGATTAGTTAGGTGTCACTTGGGAGCCTCCGTCAAGATTGTGGAGTTGAACCAAGGAGTTTGTACGGGCAAGGAGATCGCCTACTCCGTGAAGATCTACCCTAGTGAGGCAAGTCCTTCGTGGGCGATGACCATGGTGAGATAGACAAGGTTGCTTCTTCGTGGACCCTTCGTGGGTGGAGCCCTCCGTGGACTCACGCAACCATTACCCTTCGTGGGTTGAAGTCTCCATCAACGTGGATGTACGATAGCACCACCTATCAGAACCACGCCAAAAATCTCTGTGTCTACATTGCGTTTGCTCCCTCCAAACTCCTTCCTTTACCTTCATGTGCAATATTTTACATTCCGCTGCTATACTCTTAGACTTGCATGTGTAGGTTGGTTGCTTGACTAGTGCTAAGTTGCTAAAATCTTCCAAAACATAAAATTGGGAAAAGGCTAGATTTTTATTTGGTCAAGTAGTCTAATCACCCCCCTCTAGACATACTTTCGATCCTACAAGCTCCAGCGCCCAAACTTCGACCTTCCCACCGCCACCAGCTTCCCCAGCCATGTCAGGATCTGGTTCAAAGGGCAACTGGGAGGCCTCCTCCATCACTGAGAAGGACGTCAAGGAGCTCCGGGGAGCGGGATATCTATCTTCGGACATCGCGCATAGGCTCCCTGCCAATGATCAAGTCATCCCCACTCCGGTGCCCGGCAAAAGGGTCGTATTCATCCCCCACTTCCTCCGCGGGCTAGGGTTTCCCCTCCATCCCTTGGTCCGGGGCCTTTTGTTCTACTACGGGCTAGATTTCCATGATCTAGCCCCAAATTCCTTCCTTCACATCTCGGCGTTCATCATCGTGTGTGAAGCTCTACTCCGCATCCCCCCACACTTCGGCTTGTGGCTCAAAGTATTTAACGTGAAGCCGAAGGTGGTTGATGGGCAGCACGCGGACTGCGACGGGGCCATGGTGAGCAAACTTCCCAACGCCGTCTGGCTCAAAGGGGCTTTTGTGTAGACAGTCAAAGTGTGGCAGCAGGAGTGGTTCTACATTACCGAACCCTGCGATGCCAAGTGGGCAGTCACACCTGGCTTTAGATCCAGACCCCCGACAAGACTCACCTCGTGGACCGCCAAGGGCCTTGATTGGGGGTCCCAGACAGAGGTGTTGACGCTGCAACATCGCATCTCCAATGTGTGGGGCAAAAACACTGGACTCACGAATGTGATCAAGGTGATGCTCTTCCACCGTGTCCTCCCCTATCAATTCCGGGCCTTCCCTATGTGGGAGTTAAATCCGGATGAGCCCCGGACCTTACAGTGTTTCTTCGGCGAAGACATATGGAAGCAGCTTTTCAAGGCCCAGAAAAATTGGCCCATGGAGAGCGAGGACATCGGGCTTGATATCGAGAACCCGGCCTCAGTGGTAAGCATGACCCTATCGAAGACTTATTTGATTAACACTTCCGATGTGATAAGAATTATATTTTCCCTCTTTCACACAGGGTTGGACGAAGAAGGCAGAGCAGATTGACTGCCCAGCGCCACTACCTGAGGATCCGGCCACTCCTCAACTGACGGAGATGCTGGTTCCGGCACTGGAGATGAAGGCTAAGAAGAAGAGCGCGGAAACCAAAGGCGACTCCTGCCATAGAGGTCCTTCGGATGCCATGTCTGGAGAAACCGAAGACCTCTCCTCCCATGAGGGGGACGAGGAAGAAAAAGAGGAAGAAGCGGACAGCGACTCCCCTCGCAAGGGGAGAAAGAAGAAAAGGACGGCCTCCGAAGATCCGGAGGGTAAGGCGTCCAAGAGGGGAAAATCGCCCTCCAGGATAGTTCGGACTCGGAGTCCGAACAAATCCGCAAGAAGCTACCTAGGACGAAGCCCCTGGCCACATCGTAAGTATCTAGACACTTACGATTTCACCTTTGTTTTCCTATTTTCACTATCCAAGTTACCATGTTATGCATTCTTTCAGCCCTCCCCGCGACCTCCCGAATCCTTCTCTATCGGAGGAGAGTTCTCTGCCACCTGACATGGCAGAGAGTGAGACGCCGCCACGTGCCCCCTCGCCCCTCGCCGCTGATGACACCGAGGTGTTATCCTGAAGGACCTCTCCTGGCCGGAGAGGGGCGGGCGAGGCTGTTGAAAAAGCGCCCGAGGGCAACACCTCGGTCACCGAAGACATGGGGGAGGTCAACCCTATGGCAACTGACGGTGGGGACCATCAACAATCCGGGCCCCAGCCGGACACTCTGCCAGAGACCAATGTGGCTCCGGGATCGAGCGAGCAGCCCCCTTCGAAGGAGGGGGGAGCATCAGCTCCATCGGCAACCTCCACTAATCTGGAGGCGTCGAATCCTCGTTTGGAGGCACTACAACATGCTTCCATCGTGGAGGAGCACCGCACCCTAATGGGTGCGGTAGTAGAGAAGGTTCAGTCTGCCAAGAGCGGACTGGATGAAGCTTTTACCAGCCTATTGACAGGCTTCGAGGTATGCGACGCAATGCTCTAGACGCTTTTTTTGTTCATATAAAGGAATATACCCGTGCATAGATAGTAGCCCCTGAGACTCTGTCCGGTTTGGAAAAAGCCCGAAAGAGGATCACATAGTATTCGGAAGAGGTGACGTACTGTTCTATTGCATAACAGGCTTCCCTGTTGGCGACAACTGCCCAGGCCGCTGAAGTTTCCGAACTAAATCGGAAACTGAAGGTGGCTGATGATGAAATAGATCGCATTAATAAGCGATTTGACAAGACGCAAGGTATACATGTATTTTAAAGAGCGTGATCATATATCTGAAGTGATATGCAAATTCAGAGTTTAACTCATGTACTGTTGTGGTTATGAGTGCAGTTGGTGCGGCCAAGGTCGAGACCCTCAAGAGCGCCCTTGCCCAGGACAAGTAAGAGGCGAATAAAGCAGCCGCTAAAGCGGCTGCAGAACTAAAGACCGAACAGGTCGCCCGCCACCAGCACGAAGATAGGGTGGCCGAAGTGGAGCAAGAGTTGAAGGGCGCCATCGGCAAGTGCGAGGCCTTGGAGGGGAAGACTTCGACCCAAGCGACCGAACTCGCCAAAGCCCCCCACGAGGAAAAAGACGCGCGGATCGAATCCCGAAGTGCTCGTGAAAAGATCTGGCAGGCCCAACAGATAGCGGCTGGTAAGCCCTTTCTTTTGCAGAGTATATTTGTAGGTCAAAGATATGCTTTGCTCACTCGACTGTGGAGTTCTCTAGACGCATTTGCGGATCTTCCGAGGAGTGCCACCGACACCGCACAGTTCTTTCGAGCCCATGAGGGGAACTCAACCGAGAAGCTGTTCTGGTCGCAGTTCCTAGCGCTAGAGCATCCAACGCCTCTGAACAACCAGATGAAGCAGTTTTCGGAACCATGACTTAGGGACGCGCTTGTCCAAAATGTAGGGTGTGTTACAAAAGTACCCCCACCGATTTGAACTAGCGGCCCTTTCGGCTCAGGGTTAGAAGGGGGATTTCGCGTGTCGGAATTTGGCAGCTGGAGGGAGTTTTTGTGCGTGTTGTAATTTCGGGATAGCAAGGCGCGGGTTGTGAAGGCGCCAGTTTTGGGAGCACGATGTCAGAATTTTCGGGATATAACAAGGCGTAGGTTGAATTTTAGGGACAAGCCTAACGTGTAATATTGTACTTGTACGTACCAAATCAATTCGCACTCCCTCAACGAAAAAAGAACGAAAAAAATAAAAACTATTCACACCACACAAAGAGAGAGTCTTGTCCCGTTTTACTATACAAATGATATTCAAAGCTACACAAAGAGAGAGTATGAATCCATGTTATGTCCAATTAAATTTTTTCGCTGGCTGTATAATGCATGTAACCTACTCAGACCAACATTTTAGTGCATTCCAAATGTTTATACTACCGCTGCAATTTGAACTGACTTTGAATTCGTTTCTCTATTCCAATAAGAATCTACAATCATGATTGTTGCCAACTTCAACCATCATTAGTGTATTACCTTAACAACACACCACATGATTACTATAGAGATAGATATGAACTATGTGTACTATATGAACTCGAATTCAATTTTTTGAATACACTTGATGTTGATTCCAAATCATAGTACATTTGATGTACTAACTATATATTCATAATCTAAACCATGTTCCATACGTACACCGTGTTTATCACACAAAGTATAGTGCCCCGGCCCCTACATTATGACAAGTATTTATCCCTGAGCTGCAAAAGCCACACATTAGCCCAAATTATAATCAATGTTCTATATGTTATATGTAGTACTAGCAAGATGCCCATGCGTTCCACGAAACATCAACATGATCAAGGGGAGGCCTTATTTGCAAATATGGAGAGGGGTGTCGGTATCTTTTTTTCAAAATTGCCATAGTTTCCTTCCTAGCCGTCAGATATAAATCGGATGGCCTATATTGCAGGATTGCAGGCACACCATCATCAACAACTCTGTTTTTTTATAAGAGTAGAGATAAAATATATTATATGTAGTATAACATGTTCGTAAGCACACCATGTGTATCACTGTTATATATATTCATGCATGCGTCGGTTTAAAACACTATGATAAATTCTTCAAATATCTGAATTCGCTCTTTATAATGAATTATGATCTCTATTCATCTTTTACACCCACACAATCCTCTTATCTTTGTAGCTAGCACTAACTTTCTCTCGTGCATGCACACGCCCGCATCCCTCTCACCCTCCTTGAGCATTCTCTAGCGCCATCGCGCAAATCGTCTTTTCACTTTAGGTCGTTCACCCACGGTGTGTGTAGGCCCCCCAGCTCCTTCTTTACGGCACACATCGATCGATATGCCTCTCTAGCCAGGTGTGCCTACCACAAATACAAGCTTCCCCTCTTCTCTTCTCACCGTCCATGCCTCACTCCCACCACTCTTTTCATCGATCTCGTACTCGCACACTCCTTCCCCCTCGACATAGTATGCCTCTCGCACCACCTCTTAGATGCATCCCTCTCTCTCTATCCTTCTCCCTAGCCTTATTTGCTTCTAACACATACATGCATGTATACCGATCGATCTCCCTACATATACCTAGGTCAACTTTAACTATTTTCCCTCCACCCATCGATTGACGTACCTCACAAGTTATGTCTCTCCTTTCTCTGACAGAGGACGATTGATCTTCCTATGTAGTTATGTCTACTTACCACAGCCATATCGTCCCCCCTCATCATTCGTGCATGCCTCCTGACCCGTTTCTCACATGCACGCGCACAAACAGGCAGCCATCCCCTCTATTATTGATATTGCAGGCGTGCCCTCTGCTTGTCTAGCAAGCCTCTCCCACCATTTGTTAGAAGAAACTCCACTACCACCCCCTCCAACACTCTAGCTCTGTCTCTCTCCCAACCTTATTCCTCTCCTATACATATGCATGGATGCCGATCGATCTCCCTTAATACATAAGGTAGGCTTCTCTCCTCCTCCACACGTATACCAGCCATTGTACCTCTATAATTAATAAGGCCCCCCCACCACACACCGATAGTCGAGCGATGTAGGTAGGTATCCATGCCATAGAGACAAACTGCACCTGTCCCTTCTCATGTTCCAATAGGCCAGCCACCCTATATCTTTGACGTGGGCACACACAAATTTGATGGCACTCTTTATCGATCACGCGCGCACACCCACACACATCATCATCCCTCTCTTCGATTCTATGGATACCTCAAGCCGATGATACCTCCACTCTCTTCTCGTGATCGCCCCCTCTATATATATGATATATCCAGGACTCTATTTTCACATACATTGCATATGTTACATTTTTTGATTGACACCCCCCCCAAAAGACACTCACGAACCCACACACTATATCTCTCTATGTTTGTATCTCTCTCACACAAACCCACGTAGGTGGTGTACATACACGAAGAGAATAGGTGCATGTACTCACGCTTCATGCCCAGCCACACCCGCGCGGGTACACGGTGGAGCTCATTTCTGTATGAAATGGCAGCCCACGTGCTAATTTGAACGTGTGTAGTTGTTGTTTACCTACGGAGGTCGTGTACCATGCGTGCACGAAACAAAGTTCGACTTGATGCATTGGCGCGTTATTTTTAAATAAAGTTATATCGCTCAATGGCACGTACACAGAATATAAAACGATTTTTATGGAGAAAAAGGTAGTCCGCTCCACTATATACAATGGAGCATGCCTGCCTGGGTTTGTCTCTCTTCAGAGTATCTCACACAAGGCGGCGGTGGCCTCTCTCTCTCTCACCATTGGTCACTGATCCGGCCGCATCCCGTCCGCCGGCGGAAAGTGAGGATGTGCATCGTTTCTCCATTCGACGGTGCCGAGGCAGCACGTCCCGATCTGTGGTACCCGCCGTTCTCTCTGACCAAGCTCCGGCGTGGTAGGGCCTACGCCACCTGCTCGCTGCCGCAGTATGGGCAGATCCCGCCCACCGCCGCTCACCTAGTTACATCCCGACGACCCCCAGGTATCCCCACCGGCCTTGCTCCACTGCCCGTCTTCCCACGTCGCTGCACGTGGAAAATCTTGCATGTGGATCTTCCATAGTTCTTTGCCCAAAACGTAGCTCGCCCGGCGTACTTTCCATATTGCAATCTCGTCCTCACACCGTTTTAGACAAACACAACCGGGTTCTTCCCTTAGGACATGGAATATGCTTCTTTTTTGTCGTCGCATGTGTCATCAACTGTTATTGGCCAGTAATTGTTTCCTTTCTACCTCTTTTTTACAAACAGGGCTATCCATTTCACCTCGTTGCTATTGCGACCTTTTGGTGAACTGCACAAATCACTTTTTTCTTAAGAGTGTTTTGTGCAGTTGTACTAAAATGTCACACGGGCAACGTCTACATTTCAGTGCGACTACACAAAGGGAGATTGGTTTTGCTCTATCCTCCTCATCAACTCCGAGCCTAATCTTCTCCAACTATTTGCTTAATCTTCTCCAACTAGTTAGTCTTAAGAGAGAGTGCAAAGGTGACCGGCTTCTATTTGTGTGTTTATTGTTTCATCAGTGGTCCTCTATTATCGTAATCACACTTAATATCTTTGGAACAGGGACGCTCAACTCTATTTTAGTGGAACTGCACAAAATGATCGGAATGTTGCATGCTCCGCATAGCTACTTTTTTTCCCAACATGCCTTGTTGATTTAGACAGAGTTGGGGGGACGTTGCTGCCAATGAAAGCATGGATCAATTTTAATTTAACACCTTCTCAAAACTTTGTCTTTAGTTGTGATGTAAATATTAGCTTTGATCTGCTAATCATTGAGATGCATTAGCAAGGAAGTTAGTTTTTTATTGTTTCTGAAAGAGCATCGATAGCAAGACACACGAAACAAAAGCTGAAAGCTCAGAGCATTGTACAATTTCATGTCGCTGGAAAATTATTTGTATAGTACATCAATTATGTAAACAAATGCTGGAATCTTGATAGCATTGCCAGAAGCCTCTTCAGCATCCGGGTCCATTTGCTATGCACAAAATTATACTTCCTCCATTCCTAAATATTTGTCTTTTTACAAATTTCAAATGGACATATTTTAGAGTGTATATTCACTCATTTTGCTTCGTATGTAGTCACTCGTTGAAATCTCAAGAAAGACAAATACTCTGTAGTATATTTAAGAACGGAGGGAGTAGTGCACAACCACATGGGAGACTCAGCCCAGCTGTTGCATCGCACTAATAGTGAGTAGTAATGAGCAGTCAAATCATAAGCCCTACCTTTCCCACTGTAAGACTAGTCAAAATGGGTAGTAACTTAGACTAGTAACATGCATATGTTACTAGTCTATGTTACTACCTCGACAGTGGGTAGTAACATATGTGTTGTGTCATGCATCACTTTATTTATTACGTTGTAGACTCATCTTTTCTTGATATGTGTGATGTTACAGTAACTAGCTATGTTATCACATGCCTCTCTTTCTTCATTAATTACATGCCACATCATCTATTTTGCCTAGATAAGTGTGATGTTACCACCTATGTTACTCCCACTGTAGGTAGTCTAAGTTGCTCAGAAGAAGCAACCATCAATACGCGCTAAAGTCTCTCTAGTGGTGGAAATGCATGGAGAGAAATGCATCAGAATGAAGCGCGCCCTGTAAACTGTGACGGAGGGAGTAGTATGAGGCCCTGTTTGGAGCACCGTTTCTCTTTTGAATACACTTGTTACACACCTGCGCTCATCGTTTCAATTCCGGCTAGAATTTGCATAGCGGCCAGTAACTTACAGGTGTAAGTTATACGCCTCCGTATTGAAATACAACCATTCCAAGCATGGCTTGAAGGTGCAAAACCAAGTACGCATATGGCTAGTCGATCAATGCACTTCCTCTTGGCATATCACTGACATGTGGGACCGGAGTGTGAGCAAACCGATCTCAATTGATGGCAAAATGGCCAACCCGCCGTTTGTTGAGAGAGACGAGGAGCGAGAACACGCAGACAGGCTCGCACGGAGGCCAAGATATATTCGAGCATGGTTGATTGATATCATCAATACATGTTCAATGTTTTTTAACACTACCATTGGGCTGCCGTTTTCTGCCCTTCTCCCGAATAAATGTGTACTTTATCAGAGATTAAAATAAAATAAGAGTACAGACGCTCCACCATGCGGTTCTAGTAGTAGTACTACTCGTACAACTATAAACCTTGCGCTTGGCTCTTCGCCTCTTCGTGAAGTCGAACAATGATGGTACTCCGCATGTTGGGTACTATAGTATATGTCTGTGGCAGTCTGACATCGAATGAACTACTGCATGTCCACCGCCTGGGCGAGGGTAGGTTGCATTAGTCAAAAGGCGTAAGTGAGCTTCACCTTGTCCTGCAAGCTTCTCCTCGTTCTGCGAGTTGACGGGACACACCAAAAAGTAGTGCTAGTCCATACTCCCTCCTTTCCGGTTAATATGGCTTAATCTTTTTTGCGTGTAAATGAGAGAGCTTTATTCATATATAAGAATTCTTAGGACGATCAGCCAAGAGAAGCGAGGTACCCCGCAAAAAAAGGAAGCGAGGTGTTTCATCAAGCCAGCTCTCGGCCACATTCAAAGTGCAGCAAGCACGGTTTGCACAAAGATGCACCGCAAGGTTTGCTGACCTGTTTACATGCTGAATAACAAGAAAAGAGGAAATATTACCAAGAGCTCCTATTTGTAACAGGATCTGAGCCAGAATTAAGCGATAATTGTGGCGAGTGTTCCATGCAATCAACTTCCATTATCACATGCGAGAACCCTCGAAGAGAACCAAATGTGTTCAAGATTGCTTTATCACATTTTTAAAATATAATAAGAGTGCAGACGCTCCTCCATCTAGTTCCTAGTATAGTATAGTACATACCTCTATAGTAGTAGTACTAGTACTAGTAAACTTTGCGCTTGGCTATTCGCCTCTTCGGGAAGTCGAACAATAATACTAGTACTAGTACAGTGCATGCTTCAGGCAATCTAACACCGAATTAACTATTGCACCTCCACCGCCTGAGCGAAGGAGAGCTTGCATTAGTCAGGCTACTTCCAATGATTGGTGCTTGCATGAGGGCTTAAGCACATTAAAAACTTTAGAAACTAAAGCCCCCAATGCATAGGTGCTTAACTTGTTGGTGCTAAGAATCCTTCATTTAATGATTTTGCAACTAAAGTTCTTCATGCATTGGTGGGATTCTTCCATTTAAGTGTTTTTCCTAGGTTCTTGTGCTTGCCATTGTTTCTTCCTGGGGTCACCACACCCATCTCTCTCCTCTTAATTACCTTGCCACGTCAAACTTTTTGCCTACATGGCAGCCTTAGCACCTGTACAAGGTGGAGCATTAGGAGGGGCCTCAAAAGTTTCTCCTTGTCCTGCGAGCCACCGCGCGCAAGCTTCTCCTCGTTCGGCAAGTTGACAGGACACAACAAAGTAATGCTAGTCCATACTGCCTCCTTTCCGGTTAATATGGCTTAATTTCAAACGAGATAAATACACTGTCTGTCACTATATATTTGTAAAAATACGGTCAGTGGACTTCATAATACGCTCATTGCGCTCAATATATACATTTTCCGGTGTTTATACAGTCACTAGCTCACCCTGGTTGAGTATGTGTGTGCATGCACATTTAGGTTGAGCACTTGAGCGTGACCGTGTGTGTTCCCTCGTGTGCTCAGACATGCATGCATTAGGGTGTCGCGCGCGTTTTTGCGTCCATGTGTACGTGTGACGGTTGCATGCATGCACGAGGTTGTAGTCCCTTACATTCACATGTTCATAAGTCAATGCTTTGTCAAAACGTTGCATGCAAGGTTTAATCATTCGTTGTTCACGCATGCATTCCCGATATTAATACGTTGGTAAAGACAATTTATTGAGGAAAACGAGCCCATGAATTGAGTACAGAGGGGACCAATAAGCCAGGACGGAGGGAGTATTAGTAGTGAACCGGAAGGAGGGAGTAGGTACTAGTAGTAAAGTACTACGTAACAACGTGCAGTAACAAAATTCCTTTATGCGCATCTTGTCTACTCACGTGTCATGCAAGAAAATAGAGATAAGTACAAGTGAGACACATGAACGGTCATACACGTAGGGGGAGTACGTGTAGGGGCCACTAAGGAGCAGTCAAATCACACAGTAAGTTAGTCAGAAGAAGCAACCATCATTTCACTCTTTAATGACACGTACGCAATATAAAATGGTTAATATGGAGAGAAAAAGAAAACCACTATATATACACTAGCAGGAGCCTAAGCTACAAGCCTGCTTGCTTGGGTTGCTCTCTTCACAAGCATAGAACGACGGTGGCCACACCGCTGGTCACATATCCGGCCTGATCCCGCCCCTGGGGGAAGGGAACAATGTTCTGCGTAGACGTGGTCGACATCGACGAGGGAGAAAACCCACAGTCGGTGCGTCCCAATCGGGGGTCCCCGCGGTATGGGCTGATGCCACGTCCCAACCGCCCTTCTAGCTACAGCCCGTCGTCTCAGATAGTACATCTTCCTTTTGGAGCCGGCTTGCTCCACTACCGCAGCTCCCCACGTAGCTCCATCTCCATGTCGATCTTTCTCTACTTCTACCGGCTTCTATTTGTGATGAGTTTATGTCTCATGAACTAGTGCCAGTACTATTATTCTAATCACACTTCTTAATATCTTTGCCATCAAGGATGCTCAGCTCGATTTTAGTGGAAGTACACAAAAGCATCATATGATCCGAGGGTGCCAGCCGTCTTTCCTTTGACAAGTTCTACCTAGCCAGGAAATTAAATCATGTTTAGGGTTTAGGGTTTAAGTCATAGTGACCCCATCAGTAGTTTTTCTTTTGTACACGCTCTCACAACTTTTGTCTTTAGTTGTGAAGTAAATATTGGCTATGATCTGTGAATCATTGAGATGCATCAGCATGCGTGTTAGTTTTCCTTTGTATTTAATGGAATGTTGTAACGGGGCAACCTTGGAGTAGGAATGAAGATGGAGTGAAAAGTTTCCGTTTTGCCGGAGAAAAAAATGGAAACAGAGAGAAACCAACATTTCGTTTCGTTGGATCGCGCCATCAAGCAAAACCAACATTTAAATCACGCCTATCGCGTTTGTGTTGGTGGGAAACGACACCTATGGGATCACTGGAATCCCTTCTACTGTTGCGGGGCGCGGGGATCGTGAGAAGAGCGGGACCGACAGGTGACACAAGGGGGATTTACCCAGGTTCGGGCCGCGAGGATGCGTAAAACCCTAGTCCTGCTTTGGTGGATGTATTTAGTGTTCTTGAGCTCTTGAACTAGCTCTTGGGGCTTCGAGGTTCCAAAAAGCCGAATCCTTTTCCTAGTCGCCTCGGGCCTCCTTTTATAGGAAAAAGGGGTTGCCACAGTGGCAAGCAGGAGGTGAAAAGGGTACCGTGCTACGAGGTTATCCCTCGTATTACAGGACAAGACGCCTTTAATGCGAGGCTTAGGTGTCCCTTCGCTTTATTGGGGACGGGGGCGAGGCCCGTCCCGTCCGTCGCCGCTCCTTCTTGCTTCGACACGCGCTTCTGGCCAGCGACGCATGCGGTGCCATGTAGGCGTGCAGGCGGTGAGGTGGCGGTGGTGGAGCCTCCACGAAGGATTGCATGCCGCCACACAGGTGCATGCCCAGCTGGTTGGGTCGGCAACTGCATGCGAACGGCGGTGAAGGCTTATCTGGTGCGGGCCCGACAGTGGCCCACCTGGTGTGCGTTTGGCGGGGGCCTTGTCGGGTGGCCTGGAAAGGGTCTTGCCGGGTGGTCCTGCAAGGGTCTTGCTATGGCACGCTGACTTCCCCCGCAAGGGTCTTGCCGTGGCGCGCTAGTCTCCCCGGCAAGGATCTTGCCGGCGGTCTTGTGGGTTTCTTCGGTGAGGATGGTTGTCCTCTTATCCTCATTTGATCTTGAGCATTCTATGTCTTCACAAAGATCTGCATGCCACCACGGAGGTGCCTCCCGAGCCTTGTCCCAACGCATTTGTCTGAGCATTGGTAGGCTCAAGGGTGGCTCGCTCGGCTGGTGTGGGCGGGCTGCCCCGACAAGGATCTTGCCGGGGCTGTTGGGGTTGCCCTGGCAAGGGACCTCGCCTGGAAAACCTGCTTCGTCCATCTGATCCTTGTGGCCTTGGTCCTTGTCGTTGCTTCATTTGCCTTGTGGCCTTGGCTTCTCTCCGGCTCCCCCTTCTTGCCGTGTCTATGCGTGGTCGTGGCGGGAGGCTCTGACTGCCCGTGCACAAGTAAAGGGGTCAAAAGCAGAGCCCCTACTTTTGTACACCGACAGAGCCCCGGCTTGGGCCACACATAAGCGCAAAGACGTTGTTGGGCCAGGCCGTAAGCGGTCTTGGGCGATTAGGGCAGATTTTTACCGTGGCCACCGTTCCGTCCGCTGTACTTCCTCCACGACCCGCGTTGAACGTGCGACATGGGGATCGTGCGCGCGCATGACGTGGGCATGATGGCGTCACCTCGTGCTGGATAGTAAAGAGGCGGCTTGCGTGTCTCTTTGAGACCGCGGGGCCGCCTCCCATTTACTGTCCTCGCTCGGGAACCGTCGTTCCACGCGTCCTATTGCGCCCGCCTCTTGTGCCACGTTCGCTGCATGCAGAGCGAATGACAGGCGCAGGGGTCGTGGGTAGTCGTGCGTGTGCGGGTCGATTCCCACGCGCCTTCAATGAAGCAGGGAGGGCGGTCGACGGCCCCGCTCGCTGTCACTTCAAGAGATCGGATTGGCTGAGAGGGGGCGACCGAGCCTCGCTCCCGCCCCTTTATAAGGAGGGGAGCGGGAGGGACGGCGCCTCTCAAGCTTTCGCCATCGGCCTCTCTCCATCCCTCCTTCCTTTCTTCTCTTTCCATGGCGAGGGGACGTGGTGACGCTTCATCGGTGGCGGCGAGGGTCTCGGCCCGGCAGCGCATCGCTCCTCCCCAAGAGCTCGTAGCGGCGGAGCCGGCCGTTAGAGGAAGGGGGAGGGGACGAGGTCGAGGCCTGCCGTGGTGCCAGAGGGAGAGGAGGACGGGGCGGCAGATCTGCCTCGCCTCCTCCAGCAGTCCCTCCTCTGATGGAGGGCCACGCCGGGGACAACCCCTGCGAATTCTTCGTCAGGCTGCGCCATCCGCCAGCTGTGCCGCCGCTTTCCAACCCCGTTTGCCCGGGAGATGGAGCTGGATCCGCCGCAGGCGCTGCGGCTGCACATGAGGGGTTGTGGGAACAGTGGCCATATCATGACAGTCAGTTTTTGGCTTTCTCTACTGAGGTATTTGACCGGACGAACCAGAAACACAATCGCAGTAGTTCTCCCTTTACTACCTTAGCCGAACTAGCGGAACGTAAGGTGGTAATCACAGGAGCCGGGCAGCCCAACTATAGACCAAAGACATGATTCGGAGCTTATTGGGGATATGACTACTAGGTATGAACCGCCCAGGAGGGGCCGGGTCATGCCCCTGGCGACTTATCAATGAAGATGGCGGGTCATAGCAAGCCCATTGACGCCCAAGACCCAAAGGTGACTTGAGGCCCAAGGGGATGAACCCCCACATGAATAACTTGTATTGTAAGGCAAGCTTAGTTAGTCATCGAGCCGGACACGTTGTGTATGAGCCGGCCGGGACTCTGTAAGCCGCCGGGCATCAACCTGTGTATATAAAGGGGTGACCCGGTGGCGAGTTAAGGGCAAGAAACAAGAGATCGAGAACTAGGTCAAGCGTATTCACTCCCTGGTAATCGAACCCAAGCAATACCACCTCAAACTGGATTAGGCCTTTACCTTCACCGCAAGGGGCCGAACCGGTATAAACTCCCTGTGTCCTTTGTCCCGATTAACCCCTTTAAGCTATCCTAGTTGTGATGGCTCCACGACTAAGTCCTTCCGCTAGGACATCTGTCGTGCCAACTCCACGACAGTTGGCACCCACCATGGGGATAGTGCATGGTGGTTTCGAGTTCTTGAAGGGCAGCTTCAAAGGGATCAAGGGATACGCTGTGGGCCGGATGACCAAGAGTCGTCGCGATAAGCTCTACATCGACAACGCAGGCTGGGGCCCCGAGGCCGGCTCAATTGAGTATGGGTACCGGGTCCCCTTCGGCGGAATCCACGTCTTCATCGGCAAGATCGGTGAACCGGGCCCTGAGCCGAACTTCTGCACCGACATCATCGAGACGGCTCAGCATGCACGTCCGCCCGGGTTCAGCCCACCGTGAAGCACGCCTTTGTTGGTTTTATCCATGGGGCGGAATTTGAGGAAAGATATGTGTCTGGTGGTGAGACGGCCATCCACTCTGATGGTGAATCGTCAGCCGGAGACACCAATTCAATGTATATCCACTCTGATGGTGAATCGTCAATCGGAGAGACCAATTCAATGTATCAACTGCAAGACGGCCGGCTTGGGGGCTGTTCTGATGGTGACAGTATTCCGGACCCCTATGAGCCGCCGAACAGGGTGGCGATCTTCATGGCCGGTACACAGCCGTCGCTTGGCTCAACAACCGCCACGGCTATGACCTCTAGCTCAACGGCTGCAGCGACGGCTGGTGCTAGCGGCTTTGCTCGCCCACCAGCTCAAGTTTTGACAGAGCTGTTGGAGGCTTTGGCGACTTTGATGGGGGTGGGGGTGACCCCGGAAACTCAGGAACATCATAAGGTCGATGTGGCGAAGCTACGAGATGAGATAGCTCAAGCCAAGGAGGAGTTGGTGATACGTCCATTTTGCATCATGCTTTTATATCGATATTTATTGCATTATGGGCTGTTATTACACGTTATGTCACAATACTTATGCCTATTCTCTCTTATTTTACAAGGTTTACATAAGGAGGGAGAATGTCGGAAATTTGGAATGAATTTGGAAAAGGAGCAAATATTAGAGACCTATTCGCACAACTCCAAAAGTCCTGAAACTCCACGAAAGTTATTTTTGGAAATAATAAAATATCTTGAGCGGAAGAAATACGCCAGGCACCACACATCACGAGAGGTGGGCGCCCTACCCCTAGGGCGCACCCACGCCTCGTGGGCCCCTGTTGGCTCTCCGGTGGCCATCTTACGCTATATGAAGTCTTTCGTCCAGGAAAAAATCATAAGCAACCTTCGACGAGACTCCGCCGCCACGAGGCGGAACCTTGGCGGAACCAATCTAGGGCTCCGGCAGAGCTGTTCTACCGGGGACACTTCCCTCCGGGAGGGTGAAATCATCGCCATCGTCACCACCAATGCTCCTCTCATCGGGAGAGGGCAATCTCCATCAACATCTTCACCAGCACCATCTCCTCTCAAACCCTAGTTCATCTCTTGTATCCAATTCTTATCTCCAAGTCTTGGATTGGTACCTGTAGGTTGCTAGTAGTGTTGATTACTCCTTGTAGTTGATACTAGTTGGTTTATTTGGTGGAAGATCATATGTTCAGATCTTATATGCATATTAATACCCCTCTGATTATGAACATGAATATGCTTTGTGAGTAGTTACGTTTGTTCACGAGGACATGGGAGAAGTCTTGCTATTAGTAGTCATGTGAATTTGGTATTAGATTCGATATTTTGATGAGATGTATGTTGTCTATCCTCTAGTGGTGTTATGTGAACGTCGACTACATGACACTTCACCATTATTTGGGCCTAGAGGAAGGCATTGGGAAGTAATAAGTAGATGATGGGTTGCTAGAGTGATGTAAGCTTAAACCCTAGTTTATGCGTTGCTTCGTAAGGGGCTGATTTGGATCCATATGTTTCATGCTATGGTTAGGTTTACCTTAATACTTTTGCTGTAGTTGCGGATGCTTGCAATAGAGGTTAATCATAAGTGGGATGCTTGTTCAAGTAAGAACAGCACCCGAGCACCGGTCCACTCACATATCAAATTATCAAAGTACCGAACGCGAACCATATGAACGTGATGAAAACTAGCTTGACGATAATTCCCATGTGTCCTCGGGAGCGCTTTTCTCTATATAAGAGTTTGTCCATGCTTGTACTTTGCTACAAAATGGATTGGGCCACCTTGCTGCACATTATTTACTTTTGTTACCTGTTGCTCGTTACAAATTATGCTATCACAAAACTATCTGTTACCTACTATTTCAGTGCTTGCAGAGAATACCTTGCTGAAAACCGCTTATCATTTCCTTCTGCTCCTCGTTGGGTTCGACACTCTTACTTATCGAAAGACTACGATAGATCCCCTATACTTGTGGGTCATCACTGGCGGCTGAGAATGCTAGGATGGCTACGGAGCAGGTTGCTTTGGACGCTCAGGCGCAACGGATACAGGCAGAGTCTTTCTGGCTTACCTGGGACCAAAACGCTTCAAATGCTATCATGAGAAGGAGACGCCAGAGCCGTTTACCTCCAGTTTATGATGCGAGAAACCTCTTAAACACGCCTGGGACAGGGACCAGTGACCCGCCTATGGTAAACCGGGCGGTTGAGGCGCCCGTGACCTGAGCGCCCGTTCAGCCGCGTGCTGTGGACCCGCCTCGGTTGGATATGACTCCGCCGCGGTATGTCCCAACGCCGCCAGGACATGATTGCTGTGGCGACACGATTGGCGGCTCTCCCAGTTGAAGGCAAGTCTCCAACGACGATAGAAACACTAAGGGCCATAGAGCTTCTTCAGACCGCTATGGCTCAACAGGCGGCTTATTCTAATAGTCGTGAGCGGATTCACTCAACCCCTAGACCAAGTCAGAGTTATAGCAGGCACATTGATTTGCCAGAAGTTTCAAGCAGTGAGCAACACCATAACCAGCCTAATAGGCATGACCCGGCGCGCGGTGGAAACAATGCCCAGACTTTGGTTGATCAGGGCAGGGCGCGTCGAGAAGCGGAGCTGGCAGCACAGCTTGCAGCACAACAACAATCCTCGGTTTATCTGTCAGTGCCTGTGGAGGCAGGAGTGACCTCTAGAACCCTGGGTGTGCTCTGTTTAGTGCCGGCTCTACGCATCGTGCGCTTGCCTAAGGATTTCAAGGGCCCTCAAAAGGTGCACAATCACAAAAGATTTCTAGGATAGCGTATTTGCATGTGAAAGTTCTCTTCCTTATACTAATTATTCGTGAATTGCTTGTATGACCATTATTTTTATTGTCAAGCCTCAAAAGATTTCACTTTCTAAACCTAATGTGAAGCTACTGAGGGAGTCCTGGATTAGGGGGTCCTCGGACGGCCGGACTATATCCTTTGGCCGGACAATTGGACTATGAAGATACAAGATCGAAGACTTCGTCCCGTGTCCGGATGGGACTCTCCTTGGTGTGGAAGGCAAGCTTGGCGATACAGATATGTAGATCTCCTCCCTTGTAACCGACTCTGTGTAACCCTAGCCCCCTCCGATGTCTATATAAACCGGAGGGTTTAGTCCGTAGGACAACAACAATCATACCATAGGCTAGCTTCTAGGGTTTAGCCTCTACGATCTCGTGGTAGATCAACTCTTGTAATACTCATATCAACAAGATCAATCAAGCAGGAAGTAGGGTATTACCTCCATCGAGAGGGCCCGAACACAGGTAAACATTGTGTCCCCGCCTCTTGTTACCATCCGCCTTAGACGCACAGATTCGGGACCCCTACCGAGATCCGCGGTTTTGACACCGACATTGGTGCTTTCATTGAAAGTTCCACTGTGCCGTCACCGTAAGGCTTGATGGCTCCTTCAATCATCGGCAACCATGCGATCCAGGGTGAGGTTTTCCTCCCCGGACAGATCTTCGTATTCGGCGGCTTCGTACTGCGGGACAATTCGCTTGGCCATCTGGAGCAGATCGAAAGCTACGCCCCTGGCCATCAGGTCTGATTTGGAAACTTAAACTACACTGCCGACATCCGCGGAGACTTGATCTTCGGTGGATTCGAGCCCATGTCAGGTGCGCCGCACAATCAAGACGAGCATGATTTAGCTCTGTCGTCGGACAGTGTTCGGGAGATCACACCTGCAACTACTCCGGCCCTCAATCCGGAACAAATTGCGCCATCTGTGGACGGGTGGATGGACCCCGCCACGGAGGCCACACACTCAGTGGCGATAGTGCCGAATACCGACTTCACCTCCTACGAGACCCATGCTGCCGAACCATTGGATTCGTCCCCGGCCATGGGCTCCGAGCCGCCCGTGTTCGTGCCTATCAAATCTGATTGGGCGCCGATCATGGAGTTTACCTCCGCGGATATCTTGCAGTACTCGCCTTTTGGCGATGTGCTAAATTCATTAAGGTCTCTCTCCTTGTCAGGAGAACCTCGGTCGAACTATATCCGGCTAGAATGGGATACGGACGACGAAGAAATTCGCTCCCCACCCACCACCCACTTAGTAGCCATCGGCGATTTATTTAACCGACATGCTCGATTTCGACTCAAGACATCGACGGCATGGACGGCGATGCAGAGAGGAACAGGAACCATCACCCATGTATTTGGACAGCCACTTCATCACATGACATATACATGGTGGATACACCCAAAGAAAACAATGACGAGGAACGGAACGATGCAGCGAAGGATAGCTCCCTCGAGAAGCAACCAAAGCGTCGGTGTAGGCGCCGCTCCAGATCCCGCCTCGGCAAAAACAGCGATAACAGCGCAAGAGAAAATAAGACCCCAGTCGACTCCAGAGGAAACGACGACCACGTTGACCCAGCAATAGAGTAGGATGAACCAGCAAACAGCGAACATAGTACGGATCCGCTGTCCGAACACGGCAATGCCGAGGATAAAGCTCATCAACCTCCCTCCGGAGAGGAAAACAGTCCGGACGAGGATGCACACATCATCCCGGAAAGGCACTTGGAACAAGAGAACCTCCGCAGAAGGCTTATTGCCACCGTGAGGAGTCTGAAGAAGCAGAAGCAAAGGCTTAAGGCCGCGCAGAATATGCTCAGCAGTAGATGGAACAAAGTGCTCGACAATGAAGAAAAGTATGGTGGTAGTTACCACACAAAGAGCTATCCAAAGCGCAAGCTGTTGCCTGAATTCGATGATGAGGCCTTAGATCCCACACAGCCGAAAAGCAAAACGGCCGACCAGTCGGATCAACCACCTCGTGGCCACGATAGAGCGGCTAACAAGGCTGCACATAAGTCAGCACACGATTCACATGAGGACTTGCATCAGAATACCGACGTGACCCGATCCATCTACGGATCAAGGAAACGCGCTCCAGTGCACAACCAAAACCGAACACTACAACCGTCAGAACGCCATGACACATCCAAATATAGGGGTGTCGCACACCCCCTATGTTTCACCGATGAGGTCTTTGGACCACAATTTCGGAAAGGATTCAAACCAGTGAACATAGAGGCGTACGACGGAACCACAGACCCTGGGGTCTGGATTGAGGACTTTATCCTCCATATCCATATGGCTCACGGAGATGATCTCCATGCCATTAAGTACTTGCCCCTCAAGATGAAAGGACCAGCTCGGCACTGGCTGAAGAGCCTCCCCGAAAACTCAATTGGAAGTTGGGAGGAGCTTGAGGATGCTTTTAGGGCTAATTTTCAAGGGACCTATGTCCGACCTCGATCTGGACGATTTAAGTCATATAATTCAACAGCCCGGAGAGTTAGCCCGAAAGTTTTGGAACATATTTCTCACTAAGAAGAATCAAATAAATCATTTGCCGGACCTTGACCAAGCCTTAGCAGCTTTCAAACACAGCGTCCGAGACGAATGGCTAGCCAGACACCTCGGCCAAGAAAAACCGAGAACAATTGCAGCCCTGACAAGCCTCATGACCCGCTTTTTGCGTGGGCGGAGATAGCTGGCTAGCCCGTAGTAGCACCAGCGACCCAGGCACATCCAAAGTCAGGGATGGCAATGGAAAACCACGACGCAGTAAAAGCAAGCATCGAAATAAAGAAGACATCCCAGATAACACGACGGTAAAAGCCGGATTCAGGGGCTCCCGACCGGGTTAGCGGAAAAAGCCTTTCAAAGGCAGCAGAGATGGACCGTCCAGCCTAAACAAGATTCTAGACAAATTATGTCAGATTCATGGCACCCTCGATAAACCTGCAAATCACACCCACAGAGAATGCTAGGTCTTCAAGCAGGCCGGTAAGCTAAACGCCGAACACAAGGGGAGGGAGACACCAAGTGAAGACGAGGATGAGCCTCGCCAGCAAAGCACTGGGGGACAGAAAAAATTCCCACCAGAGGTCAAAACAGTGAACATGATCCACGTGACGAAGAGGAGAAGCAAACATGCACTCTGAGACACACGCGCCGTAGAGCCCGTCACCCCTAAGTTCAACCCCTGGTTGGCCTGCTCGATCACTTTTGATCGCAGGGATCACCTGACAAGTATCCGGCACGGAGGATTGGCTGCCTTGATGTTAGACCCAATAATAAACGGATACCATCTCACACGAGTACTTATGGACGGCGACAATAGTCTTAATCTGATATATCAGGACACAGTCCGCAAAATGGGATAGACCCGACAAAATCAGCCATAGTAATAGTACTACCTTTAAGGGAGTAATACCAGGCCCAGAGGCCCACTGCACGGCCTCTCTAGTACTAGAGGTTGTATTCGGTTCTCCTGACAACTTCCGAAGCGAAAAGTTAACCTTCGACATCGCTCCATTCCGAAGTGGCTATCAAGCACTACTCGGAAGAGCAGCGCTTGCTCGTTTTAATGCAGTACTGCATTACGCTTCTCTTAAGCTCAAGATGCCTGGTCCACGTGGCATCATCAAAATTAGCGGAAATATCGAGCGTTCCTTATGCACGGAAGAACGTGTGGTGGCTTTAGCAGCCGAACACTAAACGGCCTCTCCAACCAGAATAAATGATCGGTCGTCAAGACCGTGGACACGGTTAGACGAGTCCATCACATCACTAGCTGTAACAGCTTAGATATACCTAAGATTGGTTCGATGGATTTACCCTCTGAAAGATCGTGGATGTCGCCTAGGAGGGGGGGTGAATAGGCGCTTTAAAATAATTACGGTTGAGGCTTGAACAAATGCGGAATAAACCTAGCGGTTAATTTGTCAAGCACAAAACCTACAACAACTAGGCTCACCTATGTGCACCAACAACTTATGCTAAGCAAGATAAGCAACTATGTGATAGCAAGATATATGACAAGAACAATATGGCTATCACAAAGTAAAGTGCATAAGTAAAGGGCTCGGGTAAGAGATAACCGAGGCACGCGGAGACAACGATGTATCCCGAAGTTCACACCCTTGCGGATGCTAATCTCCGTTTGGAGCGGTGTGGAGGCACAATGCTCCCCAAGAAGCCACTAGGGCCACCGTAATCTCCACATGCCCTCGCACAATGCAAGATGCCATGATTCCACTAAGGGACCCTTGAGGGCGGTCACCGAACCCGTACAAATGGCAAACCTTGGGGGCGGTCACCGAACCCGTACAAATGGAAAACCTTGGGGGCGGTCACCGAACCCGTACACTTTGGCAACCCTTGGGGGCGGTCACCGGTACCCGTCAAATTGCTCGGGGCGATCTCCACAACCTAATTGGAGACCCCGACGCTTGCTCAGAGCTTTGCACCACAATGATTGAGCTCCGAACACCACCAACCGTCTAGGGCGCCCAAGCACCCAAGAGGAACAAGCTCAAGGGCGCCAAGCACCCAAGAGTAATAAGCTTCTCAACTTGTAACTTCCACGAATCACCGTGGAGAACTCAAACCGATGCACCAAATGCAATGGCAAGGGCACACGGAGTGCCCAAGTCCTTCTCTCCCAAATCCCACCAAAGCAACTAATGCTAGGGAGGAAAATGGGAGGAAGAACGAAAGAAGAACACGAAGAACTCCAAGATCTAGGTCCAAGGGGTTCCCCTCACTAATAGGAGAAAGTGATTGGTGGAAACGTGGATCTAGATCTCCTCTCTCTTTTCCCTCAAGAACTAGCAAGAATCATTGGAGGGATTGAGAGTTAGCAAGCTTGAAGAAGGTCAACAATGGGGGAAGAACACGAGCTCAAAAAGATTCGGTCTCAAGGGGGAAGAAGACCCCCTTTTATAGGTGGGGAGAAAAACCAACCGTTATCCCCTCACTCAGCCCGCACGACGCGGTACTACCGCACGGAGCTGCGGTACTATCATGATCGGCAGCGGTACTACGCTGCAGTTGCGGTACTACCGCGCTTGATCGCCAGATGAAGGCTGTTGCAGATGGCAACGAACGGTAGAATCACGGAGCGGTACTACATGGCCTTCTACGGTACTACCGTAAGGCAGGTAGCACTAGCCACAGAGAAAGCACGGAAGTAAAAAATTACTTCCGTACCTACTTCCGCAGAGGGAGGACCTGCGCAAAAATCCGGCACGGTACTACCGCACACGAAGAGCGGTACTACCGCGTAGGGCGCGGATGTAAAAATTACATTCGCCCCTACTTCCGCTCATGCTGCTAAGCCTGGCGAGCCCACGGTACTACGGCGCCCATGACACGGATACAGCGTAGGGCACGGATGTAAAAATTACATCCGCCCTACTACCGCCGAGTAGCTGCGCTGGCACGAGGCCACGGTACTACCGCTCCCACAGGCGGTACTACCGTGAGCACCTGCAGATACTACCGCGGTGGACTGTGGTACTCTTGCAAGGGCCTGCGGTACTACCGCTCGGAGAGCGATACTACCGCATGACCCAGATTAGCAACACTATGAGTCCTTCATTTTGCAGAGAAGAAAACAGAGGGAAACAATAAAACCAGAACTGCCATAACTTCTACAAATGAGCTCCGAATTGAGCAAACTCAAGCTTGTTGGAAACAAGACAATGAGTAGCATCGATATAGTAAGAAGAGGCAGAGGAGGTATGCCTAACAAACAAAGGAGTGAAACCTCCAACTGAGAAGAAACGGCATATCCTCCAACATCGAAAACATCATAGAAGATGCAAGTGAACTCCGTTTTCGATGAGCTCGAGCTTGTCATAAAAATGACCATAAGCTCCAAATCTCACAAGGAGAAGAACCAAACAAGAACCAAAAAGATGATGCAAGGATGCAATGGTTTGAGCTCTCTACGAATGATACGATCAAGCTACTCATCGAGAGCCCCCCTTGATAGTACGGCAATCGATCCTATAACCCGGTCTCCCAACTACCATCATGAGACCGGTAAAATATAAAAAACCTATCAAGGGCAAACCTTTGCCTTGCACATGGTCCACTTGAGCTAGACGATGACGATCTTGACTCCCTCAAGTTGGACCACCTTTCTTGATTGCGTTGGCTCGAAGAAGACTAGTTGATTGCTCCCCCATACTCCACTATGGGTGAGCCACTCTTCCGCACATCTTCACAAGTCCATTGTCACCAAATGGACGGCAAGCTTCAAGCATTTGATCTCTTCGTGATGCTTCACTTGAATTTGCACACCGCAACCTAACCCCACAAAGAACTCTCACGAAGACCATGGGTTAGTACACAAAGCGTAATGGACAATGCTTACTCTGTACATCTTGTACGCTTTGTGTGTTGATCAACTTGATTCACTCTTGACTTAGTCTTGATCAACCTTGATTCTTTCCAACTCTCTTCATTTGGATGATGTCTTGAAGGTAATCATGAATGATCAAACAATCTTCTTCTTCAAGACATGCTTACAATAAGCTCAACTCTCAAATGACCAATCTTTGGATAATTCCTTGAAAAGCACCTTGGTCGACACAAACTCTCCTTGAAACCAACACATGTACTCCAAGAAAAGCCTATGGACAAAACCTTCAAATAGACTCAAGGCAACCATTAGTCCATAGAGATTGTCATCAATTACCAAAACCAAACATGGGGGCGCCGCATGTTCTTTCACCCTCATAGGCGGTACCAGGGGCTTCCTGCATGTAAAAGGACTACAGTTCGGCTCGACCTTACTTATCTTGATTTCTAATGGTTTATTGAGAATAACCAATTTTTTCGCACGACAACTTTCACCTAAGTTCTTCTCTTTTACAGATGGTAATCGTGCTACACCCTTCCAGGATACGGCACAACGGAGACACAGGCGCAGACGTGCAGCAGGGCCCCGCTCAAAGGTTTCTTTTTAGATTAAGACCCTGCGTAAACCTTTTCTACTGTCTCTTGTTGCTTCACATCCTCCGGATACTTAGCATAACCGAGAGCGATGCTGACATTATTGGCATTTCGCCACGTCAGAATGATGCACGTACCAGGACACTCAGGGATCATCACCAAGGGCATTATTCAGCCCGGTATATGTTGTAAAGACCGAATACCTTAGGGAGTGTTCGGCGTCGCGAGTTTGGCCTTTTATGCATCAGCTCCGAATCATGTCTTCGGTCAAATGTTGGGTTTGCCCGGCTCCCGTGTTTTGCTACCTTACGTTCCGCTCTATCGGCTAAGGTGGCGCCTCGAGAACTAAAGCGATTGTGCACTGGTTCATCCGGACGAGCACCTCAGTAGAGAAAGCCGAAAACAGACTGTCATGATAAAGCGCGAGACTGTTCAACCACTCGCTGACTTAGCGGAATCTTCGGGATTCCTCCGCATTAACGAAGGGCCGTTTCCGGGTCATGTATGTACGCGGAGGTACCAGGGGCTATATAGTAGTCCCACCGTCAAACTCCTATGGCTAAGTGAAAGTGTTAAAGCAATAAAGTCTGATTGCCTCGTTCGCTGCGCTATCACCTCCTTAATGGACCAAGACGTTGGATCAAGTGTGAATACGCGTTTTTTGCGAACAGCCCCGCATTATATGCGTGGGGGCTGAAGTCGACGACTGCAAACTTTCAGGTTATATACATATATACATAAACGGCCGCACGGGAGGAATCATAATACTTTCAGGCAAAAGTATAAACACAACCTTTATAATTTAATAAGCATTGTTCTTACAATTGAGATACATGTCACTAGAACATGATATGCTTCGAGCACTGAGCCTCTATTACATGAGCGCCTTCTAAGACTTCCTCAAAATAGTGCTCGGCCGATACCCGGCCTACCGTCGAACTCTAGGATGCAATAGTGGTGGCTTCCATCTCTGCCCATTATGTCTTGACACGGGCAAGAGCCATCTGCGCACCCTCTATGCACGCCGACCTCTTCACAGCATCGATATGCGGCACAGCACCAAGGAATTGTTGCACTAGGCCAAAATAACTATTCGGCCTCGGTCCCTCCGGCCAAAGGTGATCCACGACGGACCTCATAGCAAGTCCGGACAACCTATGGAGCTCGGCCCACTCGGCCATTTGTTCATTTAACAGCAGCGGACGCGTTGGAGTGCGGAACTGTGACCAGAACAACCTTTCCACTACATGATCCTTCTGATCTTTGAAAAACTTGGTCGCATCAGCGGCACTCGCTGCTAAATCCAAACGCATCTCGTAACTCCATAATTTATCGAGGGGCATACTTTGGGTCTCCAAACCTCGTCCGCAACAAAAAGGGCTTCCCAGCCACAATATCTCGGCTTGACGGAGTTCCTCCTTCACCGCTTCGATTCATGGCGGGTTTCCTTAACCGCTTCCATGGCCTCCTTTAGTTCCGCCGCCTTGGCTTTCCTTTTCAAGAAGCTCATACCGGCGGCGGCATCTTTTCAACTCAATAGCCATCTTGGCTATTTTCTCTTCTTTCACGGCAATGGGCAGCCTGTTCGGCTCTTAGCTCTTCGGTCGCCTTTATGGCGGCCGCATCACTCTTCCTGGCTTGTTCCTTGGCTCGGGCAAGTTCTGCCCGAAGGGTGTCCACGGCAACAGCTCCATCTGCAGTCACAACATATTACAGATACTAGCATCATGCTCCTCTTAATATGTATTGGTCCTAGGAGAATACATACCATGTGCCTCGTCAAGCCGCTTGTTTACAAGCACGATGTCGGCATCTGCCGCATCAAGTTGCCGCTTCAGTTCGGCAAACTCACCAGTCCGCCCAGCCACCGGACCGGCAGCCACCTGCACATGAAAGCAGCACGGTTATTACCTGGGACTATGATCCTCTATTTGCCGTCTTTTTTGACAGCAACCAGAGTCTCAAGGGCTACTATCTGCATAGGCCACACCTAGTGTGTGCGGTATCATCCAAAAAATATATATTACTTCACGTACCTCAAAGCCTTTCAGCAGACTCATAAAAGCTTCATGCGACCCGCCTTCGGCGGATGAAACCCTCTCAACCACCGTGCCCATTAGCGTACGATGCGTTTCCGAGACAGCCGCTTGCTCCAGAAGATTCATCAGTGCGTCGATCGCTTTGGGCAGATTCCGGACTCTTTCTGTGGCTCTCCTTAGGAGCCGAATACCCTGGACTTTGGTTGGCCGAAGGTTTACCTTCTGGCCTTGGCGGATCAGGATATATCCTCATGACGACACCTCAGGGTTGCCCGCTTCACGAGGCGGGGAGGCACGAGGAGGTGTTTCGCTCTCCATCATCTCCGGAAGAAGATCCCCCGAAGACGAACTCTGTCGAGAAGGGCTATGATCCGAACTACAAGACGCACGCCTCGGTTATCGTTCTCGGAAACGAACTAGGATATATTTACTATAAAGTACTTTCGTTTACTTACAGCTCGGTAGAGAGCTGGTCCCCTTGCGGGTACTGTGCGGTAAGGATGCCCTCCGGGGTAGGACCCTCCGACAAAGGATTCTTCCCTCGCTTGGAGACCATTACTTCCAAGTCTTCAGAGGCGGTCCTCTTCCTTCCCTGGGGAGATGGAATTTTACATTCTTCCCCCCAATTATCCTCCTCTGCGGAGGCACTAATTCCCCTGGTTTGGATGAATAATGAGTGAGGCTCGCTCTCGCCTTCTTTGTTCCTCCCTTTACCTTCCCCTGATGGCGCTTGATAAGGCGCAAGCTCAAGCATCCTGGCTAGTACAGGATCCAGTGAGCCCTCGGGAAGGGGGGTCGGACACCTGATCATCTTTGCCTTTTTTATTCAGTCCTGGTCAAAAGGCGACTTTTCAGAATGATGCTGTGATAAATTAAAAGACAACGTGTTTGGCCATGGAATTACTTACTTGAGTGTCTGGACGATTGCAGTTCAGACCCGCATCCTCGGAGGTGTCCGGACACTCTATTTGTGATCCGAAGAACGATCTGTACATCTCTTCGAGCGTCACGCCGAAGAAGTGCTGAATAGTTCGCGGTCCTTCCGGGTTGAACTCCCACATACGGAGAGGTCGATGTTTGCAAGGTAGGGCTCGACGAACTAGCATAACTTGCATTACCTTAACAAGGCTGACATCTCTCTCGTGGAGATCTCAGATGCGACTCTGCAATGTCGGCACATCATTTACTTGCCCCCAGTCCAGCCCCTTGTTGACCCATGACGCCAGTTGTGGCGGGGGGGCCGAGCGGAAGGCAGGGGCAGCTACCCACTTAGTACCTCCCGTTGCCATAAACTGGACACCTCCGGGAAAGAACCCATTGGCCATGGAACATCGGCACATTTGCTTATTACGGCACCTCCACACTCTACGTGTCGCCCCTCAATCATCTTGGGCTTCACATTGAAGGTCTTGAGCCATAAGCCGAAGTGTGGGGTAATGCGGAGGAAGGCTTCACACACGACGATGAACGACGAGATGTGAAGGATGGAATCCGGAGCCAGATCATGGAAATTGAGCCCGTAGTAGAACATGAGCCCTCTGACAAAGGGATCTAGACTGAAACCTAGCCCTTGAAGGAAGTGGGAGACGAATACGACACTCTTGCCAGGTTCAGGAGTGGGAATGACCTGCCCTCGAGTAGGCATCATGTGCAGATTTCGCCGGTCAAATACCTAGCTTCTCTTAGCTTCTTGATGTCCTCCTCTGCGACGGAGGAGGGCACCCACCGACCTTGAAGGTTGGATCCGGACATGATTGTAGGTCCGAAGCGCCTAGCCTGAGCCTTGGGTGTTCGAACTCAAGGTGGGGGAAGGATTCGATTGAGCGCGAGAAGAAGGGGACAGGCCTAGGCCTCTTTATAAAGAGGATGAATATCAAGCGTCCTCCGCATGGCCGTTTGGGACTTGCCTAAATCGAGGAGTCATACCAACGGGCACGATTGGGTTACCCATACCCGTATTGATGAGAATCTCGTGATAAGGGGACACGATCTCTGCTTCGACAAGACGTGCCAAGGAAACCGCCTCGTGATATGTGCAGTGGCTGGTTGTGAAAAAATGGTTCGAATAATGACCGGGCCGTGGTGTGATGTCATGCTGCAAAATGCGTCAGCAGATTAGATTTGTGGAAATGTTATTCTCTCTACGATGGTATGTGGAATTTGTTTTGCAGAGCCGGACACTATCCTCGTGTTCAAAATCTTCTATGGAGTATTCGGAGGAGGAACCCGCCTTGCAATGCCGAAGATAATCTGCACGCCGGACTCATCGTCATTGAAGCCTGGTTCAGGGGCTACTGAGGGAGTCCTGGATTAGGGGGTCCTCGGATGGTTGGACTATATCCTTTGGCCGGACTGTTGGACTATGAAGATACAAGATTGAAGACTTCGTCCCGTGTCCGGTTGGGACTCTCCTTGGCGTGGAAGGCAAGCTTGGAAATACGGTGATATGTAGATCTCCTCCCTTGTAACCGACTCTGTGTAACCCTAGCCCCCTCCCGTGTCTATATAAACCGGAGGGTTTAGTCCCTAGGACAACAACAATCATACCATAGGCTACCTTCTAGGGTTTAGCCTCTACGATCTCGTGGTAGATCAACTCTTGTAATACTCATATCATCAAGATCAATCAAGCAGGAAGTAGGGTATTACCTCCATCGAGAGGGCCCGAATCTGGGTAAACATTGTGCCCCCCGCCTCCTGTTACCATCCGCCTTAGACGCACAGTTCGGGACCCCCTACCCGAGATCCGCCGGTTTTGACACCGACATTGGATATAAGTGAAGCACAAGAGTAATTCCATAGAAAAGAGCTTCATTGAAAGGATGTGAATGCCGCTTACTTAGCCTCCTTGGAAACTATTTGAGGACTCTATTTTATTTAAAAACCTTCAGATCTAAGTACTTTATTAAAACAGCAAGCAAAACAAAATAAAATGGCATTCTAAGAATAGTACACATCATGTGAAGAAGCAAAAATTTAGGCTCAACCGATACTAACCGATAATTGTTGAAGGAAAAAGGTGGGATGCCTACCGGGGCATCCCCAAGCTTAGATGCTTGAGACTTCTTGAAATATTATCTTGGGATGCCTTGGGCATCCCCAATCTTGAGCTTTTGTGTCTCCTTAATTCCTCTCATATCACGGTTTTCCTAAATCTCAAAAGCTTCATCCACACAAAACTCAAAAAGAACTCGTGAGATAAGTTAGTATAAACCAATGCAAAAGCTTTACCATGCTCTACTGTAGCAAATCACTAAAATTATTATTCAACATTGCATACTAAATGCCTCTGCATATTTAATACTCCTATCCTCAAATAGAATCATTAAACAAGCAAACATATGTAAACAATGCAAACATAACAGCAATCTGCCAAAACAGTACAGTCTGTAAAGAATGCAAGATTCATCATACTTCCCTAACTCCAAAAGTTATGAAAATTTTACCACACTGTAGAGAATTTATTAGATCTTATTATGCAAAAAGTTTCAACATTTTATCACATTCTAACTTTTCTAGGGAATTTTTGCAACAGCGGTAAACTTTCTGTTTTCAAACAGCAACATGTAGACTTGTAAAATAAGCATGGCAAAGGCTATCAATGCCATTTTAATTGAAATAAAATATGAAAGACATTATTATAAATAACAGCAAGCAAATCTTAACAAAATAAATTGACGCCCCAAGTAAAACTCATATCATGTGACGAATGAAAACATTGCTCCAAGTGAGGTTACCGATAATATTGAAGACGAAAGAGGGGATGCCTTCCGGGGCATCCCCAAGCTTAGTTGCTTGGATATTTCTTTGATATTAACTTGGGGTGCCTTGGGCATCCCCAAGCTTAGAGTCTTGTCATTCCTTATTCTCCTCATATCGATATCTCACCCAAAACTTGAAAACTTCAATCACACAAAACTTAACAAAAGTTCGTGAGATAGGTTAGTATGATAAAGAGCAAACATTTCACTTTGGTACTGTCAAAGACAAGATTCATAATTGTTTACACACAATGCCTACTGTAGCATATCATTTCCACAATTTATATTGAGCAATATAAGCCATATAAACTAGAAAGCAAGCAAACTATGCATTGAAAACAGAATCTGTCAAAAACAGAACAGTCTGTAATGATCTGCAGAATAACCATACTTCTGCTACTCCAAAAATTATTAAAAAATTACAACCACGTGAGAAATTTGTATATTAAACTTATTCAAAAGGAATTAACTCAAAAGAACTCTTCTGTTAATAATGAGACTTATTTTTGTGAGCGCATTAGTTTCTGTTTTTCAGCAAGATCCAATCAACTATCACCCAACATGATCCCAAATGCTTTAGTTGGCACTTTATTGAAACAAAAGCTATAAAACATGATCAATAATGTAGCATAATCATGTGAACACACAAAAACAGTAGGTAAAAGTGTTGGGTTGTCTCCCAACAAGCGCTTTTCTTTAATGCCTTTTAAGCTAGGCATGATGATTTCAATGATGCTCGCATAAAAGATAAGAATTGAAACAAAAAGAGAGCATCATGAAGCATATGACTAGCACATTTAGGTCTAACCCACTTCCTATGCATAGGGATTTTGTGAGCAAACAACTTATGGGAGCATGAATCAACTAGCATAGGAAGGCAAAACAAGTGCAACTTCAAAACAATCAACACATAGAGAAGAAACTTGATATTATTGAGATATGGAAGAGCATAAGTTCCTTCCTCATAATAATTTTCAGAAACATCATGAATGGATTCAACAACATAACCATCACATGCAGCACTCTTTTCATGATGCACAAGCATATAAGGTTTATCACTCTTTATGGCATACATGTCATCATAATAATCATCATAGATAGCAATTTCATTGTCATAATCAATTGAAACCTCTTCCAGAATAGTGGATGTATCACTAAATAAAGTCATGACCTCTCCAAATCCACTTTCATCAATATTGTAATAAGAATCAACACCCTCCAAAATAGTGGGATCACTACTACCTAGAGTTTACACTCTTCCAAGCCCACGTTCATCAATGTAATCATCATAAATAGGAGGCATGCTATCATCATAATAAATTTTCTTATCGAAAGTAAAAGGAATCAAAGGATCATATTCATTAAGAAAAGCATCCCCAAGCTTAGGACAAGCATTATTTTCAGCAAATAAATCTTCAAACATGTCATACTCATTAAACATAGCATCCCCAAGCTTGTGGTTTTGCATATCATCACAATCATTCTTACCAATAGCATGAACGGCACCAATAGTATAGCAAACATTATTATCATATTCTTCCAAGCAAGTGCCAAAAGGATCTCCAAGATTATAAGAAGTATCATTATCTTCCCAATCATAATCATCACAACAAGCAATAGTCATAACAAAATCATCATCAAAAGTGCTCTCGGACATTGTGCCATAAGACATAGAAGCAATATCATCATCAAGTTCATCATCTTCCACAATAATTTTTGATTCATTTTCATGGGACACAACAATAATAGGAGCAACATTATTTGGGAGAGATACCTTTTTATCTCTATTCTTTCTTCTTTTCTTCTTCTTGACCACATCATGTGTGGGTTCAATTTTTTTTTCGAGCTCCTTGTTGAAGAGATTGATCGGATACGAGGTTACTCCTTGTTACCTGATCCATCATAATAAACACTAGGAGGGTATTGGGAAATATTTTCCCTTTTGAGGGAGTCCTGGATTAGGGGGTATTCGGACAGCCGGACTATATCCTTTGGCCGGACTGTTGGACTATGAAGATACAAGATTGCAGACTTCGTCTAGGTATGCGGATGGGACTCTCCTTGGCGTGGACGGCAAGCTTGGCGATACGGATATGTGGATCTCCTCCCATTGTAACCGACTCTGTGTTACCCTAGCCCCCTCCGGTGTCTATATAAACCGGAGGGTTTAGTCTGTAGGACCAACAACAATCATACCATAGGCTAGCTTCTAGGGTTTAGCCTCTACGATCTCGTGGTAGATCAACTCTTGTACTACTCATATCATCAAGATCAATCAAGCAGGAAGTAGGGTATTACCTCCATCGAGAGGGCCTGAACCTGGGTAAACTTCATGTCCCCTGCCTCCTGTTACCATCCGCCTTAGACGCACAGTTCGGGACCCCCTACCCGAGATCCGCCGGTTTTGACACTGACACCTATCATTAGTGATCTCTTCATATTCTAATTGTTTTCTTGTCTTTACATAGTTGGCAATATAAGGATTCTCAATGCAATTTACCGCACAAAACATATAAATTTCTTCTAGATCAAAATCAAGAAATCTCTCGAGATTAAATTTTGGAATACCCTTAGTTATATGTTTCATTTCTTCATACCCCAAAAGAAGACTAAGCTCTTTATGATGCTCAAGGGTAATCAAGTTATCACAATTTTTGGACACGATTTGATCATGAAAGAATTTGCATTGGAGATTTAAATGACCATGTTCATTGCAAAGTTCACAAGGATGGTGAAAAAAATTAAATCTTTCAGCATAATCATCTAGCCTCTCTTGCAACTTTTTCGTTTCTAAATATTTATGCTTCTTACAAAGTCTATCTTCCCTTTATGGTGTGCAATTGCACTCCCAATTCACTCCACAAAAAGTGACGTGCTTATAAGAAACATTTTTGTCATGACTAGTGCAATCATCATTAGCATTTTGGATATTCAAAGAATTCACACTAACAACATTGCAATCATGCTCATCATTCAAATATTTTGTGCCAAGCATTTTATTGAATTCTTCTTTTAACAATTGAGCACAATTTTCCGATGCATCATTTTCAAGAAAGATATTATAAAGATGATCAATAATATGATGCAACCTAAATTCCATTTTACGTAGTTTTCTTTAATAAACCAAACTAGTGATAAACAAGAAACTAAAAGATTCAGTTGCAAGATCTAAAGATATACATTAAAACATTCACGTCCCCGGCAACGGCGCCAGAAAAGAGCTTGATGTCTACTATGCAACTTTATTCTTGTAGACACGTGTTGGGCCTCCAAGCGCAGAGTTTTGTAGGACAGTAGCAATTTTCCCTCAAGTGGATGAACTAAGGTTTATCAGTCGGTGAGAGGTGTAGGATGAAGATGGTCTCTCTCAAACGACCCTGCAACCAAATACAAGAAATCTCTTGTGTCTCCAACACACCCAATACAATGGCAACTTGTATAGGTGCACTAGTTCGGCGAAGAGATGGTGATAAAAGGGTAATATTGATCGTAGATATATATTTTTATAAGCTGAATAAATAAAAACAGCAAGCTAGCAAATAGTAAATGGGCACAAAAACGATATTGCAATGCTTGAAGATGATGCCTAGGGTCCGTACTTTCACTAGTGCAACCTCTCAACAATGCTAACATAGTTGGATAATATGATTATCCCTCAAAGTGCAATAAAGAATCACTCCCGAGTTCCTATTAGCGGAGAACAAAAGATAGAAATTGTTTGTAGGGTACGAAACCACCTCAAAGCTATTCTTTTAGTTTGATCTATCCTAGAGTTCATACTAAAACAACGCAAGCTATTCTTTTCGATCGATCTAATCAAGAGTTCGTACTAAACTAACACCAAAGCAAATTCATATTCATAATACTCAATCCACACAAACAACAACACAGGTATGATATTTATTTTTGTTATCTGAGGTTTGATAACCTGCCCTGGCTTTTAACTTTAAAGTTGCCAGTATGTTTAGGCTTGAATGACCTTAATTCTAGTATTTTTGAGAATTGCATAAGACTATATTATGTTTGTGCTGCTAACCCGCCCTGGCTTTTGACGTTAAGTCGCCAAGGTATATGTTGCTTAAACTCCGTGCAGGATTTGTAGAACTATGAATGATTAAGTTCAAGTTCATCATCCAAATTGATGTTTCGAAAGGGTTATCCATACTGTATTTTCTCAAAGGCTATAAGCCGCAGGGTTATAAAAATTCCGGCTTACAATGAATGTGCATTAAGTCGCCATCAGCCAAGAGCCGCCGAGTATTTAAACTCCGATTTTACTTGTCAACCGATAAGGTATTCACATCTTTCATAGTCAAAATTGGCTGGATTTTCATGATGAAATTGAATGATTGAGGTTTTCATACCGGGTTATATTATTCAATCTTGAATAGCCAACATGGCTGGATTTTTATTATGGTTATCAATAACCAGTATTGTGTTTGAGGTTTTCAAAGTCGCTTTAGCGCAATGGCTAGTATTTTATCAATGGATATGATTTATTCTACAATGAAAGGAATAGTCCCGAATCGCTGCAGGCTTACGACCAGGCACTTGGGGGCTACATTATTCAAGTTGAGATTACATCAAATATGCAAGTCCCATGTCACTGCTAGCATGCACCATGGCACTTGGGAGATAATGCAAGGTCATTTTTTACTTGCCTCGTTGAAGACCCGACTCATCACATCGTAATGAGCCGGCCCTTGGGGTCTACCAATTGCTTCTGTCAAAAATTCGTAACCTTTGTGGACGTGGGTTCAAGCCCCATGGTGCTAAAGCATAAAGCTCTTATTTCATTATATTGAACGGTCCACTGCTCAGTTGGTAAAGCACAAAGCTCTTAACCTTTGTGGACGTGGGTTCAAGCCCCATGGTGGGGGTACATCATATAATGTTATTTTCGATAAAGTTTATATAAAGTCCCAGGTCGGTATTATCTTACTGAGTTGGCCCTTGGGGGCTACACGTTGTTGTTCAAATCTACAAGATCATATCTACAAAGTCCCTGCTCATTATTGCTTAATGACCCGGACCTTGGGGGCTACACTGGTTGAAGTTTTTATGGGCATCAGGCAATTACAAATCCTAGGTTGCTGCAAGCATGACAACCCGGCACTTGGGTGCTATAGGTAATATGGATATAAGGGAGAAAAATCTTCAAATTCTCAGTTTTGACCCGGCGTCGGCAACAATTATGACCCAGCGTCGGCAACAATCATGACTCGGCATCATCTGTTTATAAGCCGGCGATTTTGGTAATCATAAATTGGCAAGATCTACATCTTCAAGTCGGCTGAAAATCAGATGACTATTTCAAGACCAAATTTTTTAAGCATTGGGAGCTGAATCAAATGAATTATTCTTCACAATATTTCTGTGAGAAACCAATGTGAGCAAATTGATTATGAAGCTGGTCTATTGACCCAGATTTTCCAGGAGAAGAGAATGACAAGGACTTAAGAATGATCAGGTACCGATTAGGAAAAACTTTTAACCCGGAGCACAACCTGTCTGTTTTGTTCTTGTGTTTATTTTGCAGGATCGGTTTAACATGGATAAATCTAAAATTAAACTAGGGGCTAATGCCGGGATATACCCCGTGGTATGACCCGACCGGAAGTATGACCTAGCCGGACTTGGTGATTCACTGGTGACCCGCCCTCAATTGGCGGCTCATTGATGACCTGCCCGGATCTCTCCATTCACTGATGACCCGTCAGAAGCCAGGTGACTTATTGGTGACCCGGCAGGCGGGTCAGAGGACCGACAGGACCCGGAGGCCCAGAAGGCTCAAGGCCCAGAAGGCCGGCTTATGTTATGGTAGGCCGGTTTAAGATGAAACGCATAAGGAATATTCTCCTACAAAGGAAGCAAGACTAGGACTCCACTTGTAATAGAATAATCCTAATCCTACTAGGACTAGTCATGTAACCCGCTCCTCCAACTTATATAAGGAGGGCTAGGGCACTCCAAGAGGGACAAGTTTCACAAGTTAGGTTAAGACAGACAAGTCAATAGCTCTCGAGATAGAGGTAGCGAAAGAGCACCCTTGTAATCGTGAGCATCATCATCATCAATATCAATGAAGCAGGATGTAGGCTTTTACCTCCACCATGAGGGGTCGAACCTGGGTAATAAACCTCGTGTCTCTCGTCCCACTCAGCCCCTCTCAAGCTACCACATAGATGCGTTGGCCTCACGACTAAGTCCTCACACTAGGACATCTGCCGTTACAAAACCACGACAGGACCCCAAAGTTTCTATCGGAGAAAAGATAATAAAAACGTGCATCAACCCCTATACATAGATTACCCCAACGTCACCACGGGAATCCGCAAGTTGAGTGCCATAACATACATTGAGTGAATCAATATGATACCCCAATTGTCACCTCAAGTATTCATACCGCAAGACATACATCATGTGTTCTTATCTATGAATATTCAATCTGACAAGACAAAACTTCAAAGGGTAAAGATTCAATTCATCACAACAAGAATATAGCGGGGAGAAACATCATATGATCCGACTATATTAACAAAGCCCATGATATAAATCACGAGAGAGAGAGAGAGAGAGAGATAAAACACATAGCTACTGGTACAAACCCTCAGCCCCGAGGGTGGACTACTCCCTCCTCATCATGGTGGCCGCCGGGATGATGAAGATGGCCACCGGAGATGATTCCCCCTCCGTGGTGCCAAAGCAGGGGTCTAGATTGGTTTTCATGGATCTGAGACCTTGCGGTGGTGGAACTTGATCTAGGGTAACCCCGATGGGTTTTGGAATATTTGGGAATTTATAGTACAAAGAGGGGTGCGGAGGCCACCGAGGTGGGCACAACCCACTGAGCACGCCAGAGGCCCTAAGCGCCTACGGTGGTTTGTGCCCCCCAGGGCACCCCAGTCTTTGCTACGGCCCAATGGGTGCCTTCGGTCCATAAAAAATCCCCGTGGAGTTTCGTTGCATTTGGACTCCGTTTGGTATTGATTTCCTGCGATGTAAAAAACAAGCAAAAAACAGCAACTGGCACTAGGCACTGGGTCAATAGGTTAGTCCCAAAAAATGATATAAAGTTGCTATAAAATGATAGTAAAACATCCAAGAATGGTAAAATAACAGCATGAATACTTCATAAATTATAGATACATTGGAGACGTATCAGTATTTCGCCATGATGTTGGATGGGCTGGCTCGTACTTGGTTGAAAGGACTGCCCGCTAATTCCAATAGATCATGGGCAGAGTTGAAAACTCGTTTTATCCAAAAATTTAAAGATACGTGCAAGCAGCCTATGTCGATCCTGGATTTGGATTCTTGTGTTCAAAGTGCGGGCGAGTCAACAACCAATTGGGTGCACCGAATTTCAGTTATTATACACTCATCGGACAGTATCAATGCCGGTTCAGCAGTCCTGATGTTGGAGAAGAATTGTCGTTTTCTCCCCCTTAAGCAGAAACTGGGACGGCTTAAACGCCACCGTAATGACATGGGGGAGCTCATGGCGGCTCTCGTCAAATATGCCGACTCTGATAGTACCAAAGACCCCGACTCTGATGAGGAGAGGGTGGGTAAGGGGAAGAAGAGTGGCAGTGCAAAGGGACAGGAGCATAACATGACGGGTCATGGTGGCAACGGTAAGCGCAAAGCTGAGGGAGGTTTAGACTTTGTGGCCAACACCAATACGCAGAGTAATAATCAGCGTAAGAAGGGAAAGCCGCCCCGGCTTGGTGGGCCAAAGTTCAACCTGGAGGCAATGATGAATCAGCCTTGCCCAAAGCATGGAACGCACGACTAGCCAACCAATCATCTATGGAAGGATTGCTTCATCACGAGGGAGTACGGAAATTCCAATTTTTTCCAGAATAATCATGGCCCGAATGGCGGTTCAGGATCCGGCTCTCACGGGTCTGGCTTTGGTGGTGGCGGCTCAAACTCTGGTTTCCAGGGCCAAGGCAATCAGGGTGGTATTAATCAGCAATCTGGTCAAGGGAATCAGCAGCAGCAATTTGGTTATCAAAGTAACCCAAAGCAGCTGAATAGCGGACAATATCATGTGTTCACCACGAGTTTATGCAAGCGACATCAGAAGATTCATAAAAGGGCGGTGAACGCAGTTGAGCCGGCGTTTCCCCGTTTCTTGCGATGGTCTGAACATCCTATTCTTTGGATCCGTGAGGATCACCCGCCCCGGGTTGACAGTCCAGGTCAGTTGGCTTTGGTGGTTGCACCTTAGGTTGGAGGGTACAAGCTCACTAAAGTACTCATGGATGGAGGCAGCAGGATCAATATCCTTTACTATGATACTTTCAGTCGTATGGGTTTGACTAATAAGGATCTTAAGCCGTCCAATACTATTTTTCATGGAGTGGTGCCTGGTAAGTCGGCGTATCCAGTGGGCAAGATAGCTTTGGAGGTGGCTTTTGGAGATGAGCATGATTCCAGAGCGGAGACATTGACCTTTGAAGTGGTTAAGATTAAGAACCCTCATCATGCCTTGTTTGGGCGGTTGGCTTATGCCAAATTTATGGCAAGGCCTTGTTATGTTTATCTGCAGCTCAAGATGCCGGGTTACAAGGGCACCATCACTATGCACGGCAACAGGAAGATAGCCTTGGAATGTGAAGAAGGTGACGCTGCTTATGTTGAGTCTGTTTGTGCAACAGGAGAATTGAAGTTTTATAAAGATAATGTTGACCCGGCGGATATGACGCCTCTGAAGAAGCCAACCACAGAACATGACCCTTGTTGAAGTTTAAGTCAGCGGATGACACTAAGTTGGTTGACTTTGTTCCTAGCGACTCATCCAAGCAGTTCAGTATCAGTGCTAATTTGGATCCAAAATAAGAAAGCGCGCTCATCGAGTTCATCCGTGAGAACCGGGACATCTTTGCATGGAAGCCTTCAGACATGCCAGGTGTACCGAGGGAACTCGCTGAGCACACTCTTAATATTGATCCAAAGTTTAAACCGGTCAAGCAATTCCTTCGTCCCTTTAATAAAGAGAGGCGTAAGGCCATTGGTGAAGAAGTGGCCCGGCTTTTGGCAGCTGGGTTTATTGTTGAAGTTTTTCATCCTGAATGGTTGGCTAACCCGGTGCTGATACTCAAGAAGAATGGTACTTGGCGTATGTGTGTTGATTACACAGCCTTAACAAGGCTTGTCCGGCCGATCCTTTTGCTCTACCTCGTATTGATCAGAGTATTCATGCTACGGCAGGTTGTGAGCGTTTGAGTTTCTTGGATGCCTATTCAGGGTATCATCAGATAAAGATGGCAGTTAAGGACCAGGAGAAGACAACCTTCATCACTCCCTTTGGAGCCTTCTGCTATGTATCCATGCCTTTTGGGCTCAAGAGTGCCCAAGCGACTTACCAGCGGTGTGTGCAAAATTGCCTTCATAATTAGATTGGACACAATGTTCATGCTTATGGGGATGATATTGTGGTGAAATCAAGTAAGAAAGAGACCTTGATAGATGATTTGAAAGAAACCTTTGACAATCTCCGGTTCTACAAGATGATGCTTAACCCGGCCAAATGTGTATTTGGTGTACCGGCGGGCAAGCTTTTGGGTTTTCTGGTTTCTGAACAGGGCATTGAAGCTAACATGGAGAAAATCAAGGCTATCGCTTCCTTGGCTAAACCGGCGTGTATTAATGATGTTCAGCATCTGGTGGGTCGTATTGCGGCCTTAAGCCGGTTAATAAGTCAGTTGGGTGAAAAGGCTATCCCTCTGTACCAGATGAAGAAGAAAACATATCACTTTGTCTGGAGTGATGCTGCTGATCAAGCGTTTGAAGCCTTGAAGAAACAGTTAGCTGAGCCACCAATCCTTGCTGCTCCCATTGATAAAGAGCCATTGTTGTTATATGTGGCTGCCAATAGCCGAGCTGTCAGTGTGGCAATTGTTTTGGAAAGGAAGGAATCAAGCAAGGAATATCCGGTTCAGCCGCCGGTTTATTACATCAGTGAGGAGCTTATTGAGTCTAAGCAAAGGTATGCACATTGGCAGAAGTTGGTATGTGGGGTGTTCATGGCTAGTCGAAAGCTCAAGCAATAATTTTTGGGCCATCCCATCACTGTGGTTAGTTCTGCTCCTTTAGGGGATATTATTCAAAACAGATAAGCCACAGGTCTGGTAGCCAAGTGGGCCATTGAGCTTGGACCCCATGGTTTGAAATATATGCCTCGCACAGCCATCAAGTCTCAAGCACTTGTGGATTTCATCAATGATTGGACAAAGCTACAGATGCCTGAGGATAAGCAGGATAGCACATATTGGACTATTCACTTTGATGGATCTAGGCAGTTGGAAGGCTCGGGGGCTGGAGTTATTTTGACTTCCCCACAAGGTGATAATTTTTTTTATGTTTTAAGGTTGATGTTCCCTTGTACTAACAATGCAGCTGAGTACGAGGCCTTGCTACATGGTCTTCGGATGGCTAAAGAGAAGAACTTAAGCTGGGTAAGGTGCTTCAGTGACTCAGATTTGGTGGCTCATCAAGTTTCAGTCACTTGGGATTCTAAGGACCCACTCATGGCGGCTTATCACCGTGAGGTTGATGTTATTGTTGGTCACTTCAAGGGCTACAAAGTGGAGCATGTTGACCGAAGGAAAAACGAGGCGACTGATGCTTTAAGACGGTTGGGGTCCCAAAGTAAGCCGGTGCCACCCAATGTCTTCCTTAATATTCTGCATAATCCTTCAGTCAAATTGCCTACAGAGGAAGATCTTGCTATTCTTGACCCGAAGGCACAGTTGGTGGCGGCTCTTCATGCTATTCCTGATTGGATAGTTCCATATTTGGCTTATAAGACCCGGGGCGAGTTACCTAAAGATGAAACTTTGGCCAGACAGATAACCCGTTGGTCTAAGTCAATGACTATTGTCAATGGAGAGTTGCACTGCTGCAGTGTCACAGGGGTGTTTCAAGGTTGTGTTTCTCCTGAGGAGGGTCGTGAGATTCTGTGAGAGATTCATGAAGGAGATTGTGGTCATCATGCCGGCTCTAAGTCTCTCGTGGCCAAGGCTTTTTCTCATGGGTTTTTTTGGCTGACAGCTCATGCTGATGCATAGGATTTGGTCAGCAAATGTGATATTGAGGATGATTCCAATTGCTTGGCCGTTTGCAGTTTGGGGGCTTGATATGGTTGGAACTTTCAAAAGGTCCAAGGATAAAGAGACCCACCTTTTGGTGGCGGTTGAAAATTTTACAAAGTGGGTTGAGGCAGAGCCGGTCAGTAAGTGTGATGCGCCGACCGCGGTTCAGTTCATCAAAATGTGATTTTCCGTTTTGGCTATCCCCACAGCATTATAACTGATAATGGCACTAATTTGTCCAAGGGTGCTATGAAAGAGTTTTGTCAATGAGAACATATTTGTCTTGATGTATCATCAGTGGCACACCTCCAGTCCAATGGCCAAGCTGAAAGAGCCAATCAAGAAATTTTGAGAGGCATCAAGCCCCGGCTCATGGTCCCTTTGCAGAGGACGCCGGGTTGTTGGGTGGAGGAATTTGTCGGCGTCCTGGGAACGGGGGTCCCCAGACTTGCCTGCCTGCGGCCCACGGCGTGGCTCCACCAGCGGCCCTGTACGACCCATCTTCACCAGCAAACACTCAAGACTCTCGCGAGGAGCCAAGCCTCGCGAGGCGGACGACGCAAGACCTCCTCAGAGGCGGCCTCACCAGGCTAGCTCGCGAGGGGCGGAGAGATCAAGGCAAGGGGCACCTCACGAGGTTCTGGTGACGTAAGCCATGACTACTAGGGCCAGGCGGGCGCCAGCGCGCGCAGTGTCCTCGTTTTCTCTTTGGTGCTAAAGAGGCAAGCGTAGGCGAGGAGTCCCGAGGCATCAGGCAAAGGTTTCCATATCGGTGCAACAAGACCAAGACCAGTAGGACGGCAGGATAGAGGTCACCGTGGAGCCCAAGACGGCGTCACCACCAGAGCCTTTGGCAGGTGAAGACCACCTTTAGTCAGGATAGCTTGTACTAGTTGTCTCCCTTCAAATTTGGCCATTGTGGCATCCCTTCCCGCCAGCATTTGGGAAGAGGACCGGGGCCACTATAAATAGGGCTAGCCACCACATTAGGAGGCAACTGATCGGGAGCCATTCAGATCATCCTCATCCACGCAAGCTCACCAAGCACAAGAGCACCTCTCCTCAGGAGGCTGTTCTTCCCTTATAATTGTTCATCCTCAGCCCGAGAGGCAATCAACCACACCACACTGGAGTAGGGTATTACACCACATTGGGTGGCCCGGACCAGTATAAACCTTGTGTCTCTTGTTCTGTGAGTTCGACGCGCTAAGCTTTGAGATCACGGTGAGGGCATGAGCTAGGGGGAGGAGCGATCTTCGTGTGCACCCCAGTGTTCGAACCTCAAGGGTTTTGTCGGAACCCGAAATCCGACATTTGGCGCGCCGAAACAGGACATGCGTTTGCAAATTTTCATAATAAGGATAATATAAACGAAAGACATTACAGACCCTTTACATGCCCCCACGGGGTCCATCTCAATTCCTCGCAGGGAACAAAAGAAGGGAGTTTCTAGGGGCCCTATCTACACGTGCTAGCGCGGCTGACGCCATCACCAACAGTGGGCCACGGGAGGCCGGCGCCAACCCCATCCAGATCGGCGACGGCGACGGTCGGACGCTACGGCCTTGCTCCGAGCGCGGCGAGAGCTCGGGGGCACGTAGCTGTCATCGCTCATCTTCGGGGTCCCGTAGGGCTCAGGAGAGTCGCTGGACTCCCAAGCGCTGCCGCTGCTACTGGAGGAGCTGCTGGCGAAGCCAGCGGCAAGCTCGTCGATGGCCGCTGCGCCACCCCGACGACCCCCTCTGGGGCAGCACTCCAGGCGGCGGCCTTCCTCGTCAAAGACCTTGAAGAACATGGTGGAAGTGCCATCGTACTCAAAATGGATGGCGAGGGCACCTTCCGAGCGGAGGACTTGAGCAACCTTGCCCCAGCCACGGGTCATGAAGATCTTGCCTGGGGAGACGGCTTCAACCTCCGCTCCAGTCACTGGGGCGTCTCAATCGGCGTGCTGCAGCCAAAGCTCGAGGGGGCCCCTCGACGCATATTGGCGGAGAAGAACTGCGGAAAGCGAATCCAAGTGCGCGGAGACATCACCGCCCACATCACAAGTTCGCGCGAGGAGTCCGCGGCGTGGGCTCCTGGGGCGACGGCGTGCGTCACCGCGGCGCGGCGACCACGACCACGGCATGGGCGATGGAGCTCGCCGTCTCTCCCTCCGGAGCCCTCATCTTGGGCGTACAGAGGCAGCAGGTACCCGGGAGGAGGCCACTCGCACCAAGGACTCGACACCTCCCGCCTCACGGCTACGTCGTGGCGGTGGGCCAGCCTCTTCTTTGGTGGAAGTGGCCCGGGCTTGTCGCGGGGGGGGGGGGGTTCCCTTCTATGCGGCCGAGAACCTCCGTATCGGGCCATGAGTGTCACTTCTAACGATGAAGCAGGGGAGAAGAAGCGAGCAGAGCAAAAAGGGATTAGCGACGGGGGCTCCGCCCCCTCCTCATTTATAGCGGGAGAAGGCCAACCGGCGATCCCCATGATCACATGTAATGATGACTTTTCTCTGCATGCAGCAGGGACTCGTCAAGTCAGGCAGTTGCCGAGGCAGCATGGGGAAGCGGAGATGCCCACGTCCAATCAATCGCCACGCGTCAAGCGAGGCCGCAGGCTGTTGGGGCCCGCGGCGCTTCGCACTTGCCCTTTGGCTTCACCTCGAAGCCAAGTCCGAGCGCGCCTTGGGCCCGGGGGCTACTGTCGGCGTCACAGGAGCAGGGATCCCAGACTTGCTCGCTCATGCCCACGGGCGTGGCTCCACCAGTGCTACCTCTTGAGCATTGCGTTGGATTTCCTTGAAGAGGAAAGGGTGATGCAGCACAGTAGCGTAAGTATTTCCCTCAGTTTTTGAGAACCAAGGTAACAATCCAGTAGGAGGCTACGCGCGACTCCCTCGTACCTGCACAAAGCAAATAACTCCTTGCAACCAATGCGATAAGGGGTTGTCAAACCCTTCACGGTCACTTACGAAAGTCAGATCTGATAGATATGATAGGATAATATTTTTGGTATTTTTGTGATAAAGATGCAAAGTAAAAAAGCAAAGGAAATAAATAAGCGTTGGAAGAGTAATATGATGAAGATAGACCCGGGGGCCATAGATTTCACTAGTGGCTTCTCTCAAGAGCATAAGTATTTTATGGTGGTGAACGAATTACTGTTGAGCAATTGACAGAATTGAGCATAGTTATGAGAATATCTAGGTATGATCATGTATATAGGCATCACGTCCGAGACAAGTAGACCGACTCCTGCCTGCATCTACTACTATTACTCCACTCATCGATTGCTATCCAGCATGCATCTAGAGTATCAAGTTCAAGAAAACAGAGTAACGCCTTAAGCAAGATGACATGATGTAGAGGGATAAATTCATGCAATATGATAAAACCCCATCTTGTTATCCTCGATGGCAACAATACAATACGTGCCTTGCTGCCCCTCATCCTTTGGAAAGGACACCGCAAGATTGAACCCAAAGCTAAGCACTTCTCCCATTGCAAGAAAGATCAATCTAGTAGGACAAACCAAACTGATAATTGAAGAGACTTGCAAAGATAACCAATCATACATAAAAAGAATTCAGAGAAGATTCAAATATTGTTCATAGATAATCTTGATCATAAACCCACAATTCATCGGTGTCAACAAACACACCGCATAAAAATAAGATTACATCGAATAGATCTCCACGAGAGAGGGGAGAACATTGTATTGAGATCCAAAAAGCAGGCGAAGCCATCTAGCTAATAACTATGGACCCGAAGGTCTGAAGTAAACTATCACACTTCATCGGAGGCTATGGTGTTGATGTAGAAGCCCTCCATGATGGGTTCCTCCTCGTGAACTCGAACAGGCCCCAAGATGGGATCTTGTGGAGATGCAGAAGGTTCTTGGCGGTGGAATTAGGTTTTGGCTCCGTGTCGATCGTTTGAGAATGCGAGGTATATATAGGAGGAAGGATGCGTCGGTGGAGCAAGAGGGGCCCACGAGGGTGGAGGCGCGCCCCCTACCTCGTGCCTTCCTCCTTTCTTTCTTGACGTAGGGTCCAAGTCTCCTGGATCATATTCGGTGAGAAAATCACATTCCCGAAGGTTTCATTCCATTTGGACTCCGTTTGATATTCCTTTTCTTCGAAACACTGAAATAGGCAAAAAAATAGCAATTCTGGGTTGGGCCTCCGGTTAATAGGTTCGTCCCAAAAATAATATAAAAGTGGATAATAAAGCCCAATAATGTCCAAAACAGTAGATAATATAGCATCGAGCAATCAAAAACTATAGATACGTTGGAGACGTATCAGGCATCCCCAAGCTTAATTCCTGCTCGTCCTCAAGTAGGTAAATGATAAAAAAGAATTTTTGATGCAGAGTGCTACTTGGCATAACTTCAATGTAATTCTTCTTAATTGTGGTATGAATATTCAGATCCGAAAGATTCAAGACAAAAGTTCATATTGACATAAAAATAATAATACTTCAAGCATACTAACTAAGCAATCATGTCTTCTCAAAATAACATGGCCAAAGAAAGTTATCCGTACAAAATCATATAGTCTGGCTATGCTCTATCTTCACGACACAAAGTATTTAAATCATGCACAACCCCGATGACAAGCCAAGCAATTGCTTCATACTTTTGACATTCTCAAAACTTTTTCAATCTTCACGCAATACATGAGAATGAGCCATGGATATAGCACTATATGTGGAATAGAATGGTGGTTGTGGAGAAGACAAAAAGGGAGAAGATAGTCTCACATCAACTAGGCGTATCAACGGGCTATGGAGATGCCCATCAATAGATATCAATGTGAGTGAGTAGGGATTGCCATGCAAAGGATGCACTAGAGCTATAAGTATATGAAAGCTCAACAAAAGAAACTAAGTGGGTGTGCATCCAACTCGCTTGCTCTCGAAGACCTAGGGCATTTTGAGGAAGCACATCATTGGAATATACAAGCCAAGTTCTATAATGATAAATTCCCACTAGTATATGAAAGTGACAAAATGAGAGACTCTATATCATGAAGATCGTGGTGCTACTTTGAAGCACAAGTGTGGTAAAAAGGGTAGTAACATTGTCCCTTCTCTCTTTTTCTCTCATTTTTTTTATTTGGGCCTTTTCTATTTTTTTTATGGCCTCTTTTTTTTCGTCCGGAGTCTCATCCCGACTTGTGGGGGAATCATAGTCTCCATCATCCTTTCCTCACTTGGGACAATGCTCTAGAAATGAATATCATCACACTTTTATTTTCTTACAACTCAAGAATTACAACCCGATACTTACAACAAAATATGACTCTATATGAATGCCTCCGGCGGTGTACCGTGATGTGCAATGAATCAAGAGTGACATGTATGAAAGTATTATGAACGGTGGCTTTGCCACAAATACGATGTCAACTACATGATCATGCTAAGCAATATGACAATGATGGAGTGTGTCATAATAAACGGAACGGTGGAATGTTGCATGGCAATATATCTCGGAATGGCTATGGAGATGCCATGATAGGTAGGTATGGTGGCTGTTTTGAGGAAGGTATATGGTGGGTGTATGATACCGTGAAAAGTGCGCGGTATTAGAGAGGCTAGCAATGGTGGAAGGAAGAAGAGTGTGTATAATCCATGGACTCAACATTAGTCATAAAGAACTCATATACTTATTGCAAAAATCTACAAGTTATCAAAGCAAATTATTATGCACATGCTCCTACGGGGATAGATTGGTAGGAAAAGACCATCGCTCGTCCCCGACCGCCACTCATAAGGATGACAATCAATAAATAAATCATGCTCCGACTTCATCACATAACGGTTCACCATACGTGCATGCTACGGGAATCACAAACTTCAACACAAGTATTTCTCAAATTCACAACTACTCAACTAGCATGACTCTAATATCACCATCTTCATATCTCAAAACAATTATAAAGCATCAAACTTCTCATAGTATGCAACACACTCATAAGAAAGTTTTTACTATTCTTGAATACCTAGCATATTAAGATTATTTAAGCAAATTACCATGCTATTTAAGACTCTCAAAATAATCAAAGTGAAGCATGAGAGATCAATAGTTTCTATAAAACAAATCCACCACCGTGCTCTAAAAGATATAAGTGAAGCACTAGAGCAAAACTATATAGCTCAAAAGATATAAGTGAAGCACATAGAGTATTCTAACAAATTCCAAATCATGTATGGCTCTCTAAAAAGGTGTGTACATCAAGGATGATTGTGGTAAACTAAAAAGCAAATACTCAAATCATACAAGACGCTCCAAGCAAAACACATATCATGTGGTGAATAAAAATATAGCTCCAAGTAAAGTTGCCGATGGAAGTAGATGAAAGAGGGGATGCCTTCCGGGGCATCCCCAAGCTTTGGATTTTTGGTGTCCTTAGATTATCTTGGGGGTTCCATGGGCATCCCCAAGCTTAGGCCCTTGCCACTCCTTGTTCCATAATCCATCAAAAGATTTCACCCAAAACTTGAAAACTTCACAACACAAAACTTAACAGAAATCTCGTGAGCTCCGTTAGCGAAAGAAAACAAAAAGCCACTTCAGGGTACTGTAATGAACTCATTCTTTATTTATATTGGTGTTAAACCTACTGTATTCCAAATTCTCTATGGTTTATAAACTATTTTACTAGCCATAGATTCATCAAAATAAGCAAACAACACACGAAAAACAGAATCTGTCAAAAACAGAACAGTCTGTAGTAATCTTTAACTAACTCAAACTTATGGAACTCCAAAAAATCAGACAAAATAGGACTATCTAGTTAATTTTATCATGTTCTGGTGATTTTTAACAATTGTTTTCGTGAACAGAAAGTTTCTGGAAATTACAGCAAGATCAAATAACTATCATCCAAGAAGATCCTATAGGTTTAACTTGGCACAACCACTAATTAAAACATAAAAACACATCTAACCAGAGGCTAGAACAAATATTTATTCCTAAACAGAAGCAAAAAGCAAAAAACTAAAATAAAATTGGGTTGCCTCCCAACAAGCGCTATCGTTTAACGCCCCTAACTAGGCATAATAACAAGGATAGATCTAGGTATTGCCATCTTTGGTAGGCAATTCTTCAATAAGAAATCTATCACTCTTTAGAGTTCCTTTCTTTTTATTAATTATCAAACTTTTAGGAACAAGATCGAAATACTCATTTATAGCAAATGGTTCCTTAATGATAGCAAAAATATCGGGATGAACACTTATAGAATTAAGATCCGCAGTTTCCTTACTAGAGGATTCACCCTTATTTTTAGGAACATACATAAGCTTGGAAATTTTAGTAGGAGGACTTGGAGTATGCTTTATGGAAGAAAAAGCAGTTCCCAAGTTGGTAATGATACCCTCAAGTTTATCGATTCTAGTGGAATCTTGATTTATTCTTTCATTAACTATGGGTTCCTTCTCCTTAATATTTTTGAAAGTGACTCCTACCTTAGATCCATATTAGGTAATTTGGTTGTGGATCTTTTTATCCGAATTTTCAATTAACTCTATGGTAGCAACTTTATTTTCAATAATTTCAAGTCTTTGCATTACATGCTCCAAAGTTAACATCGTTCCATTAACCAAAAGGGGTGGTGAGCCAAATAAATCTATCATAGCATTATAAGAATCAAAAGTATGACTACCCAAGAAATTCCCTCCGGTAATGGTATCAAGGATATATCTATACCAAGGATTAGCACCTACATAAAAATTGCAGAGAAGAACGGAAGTAGATTGCTTCTTGGTAGATCTATTTTGAGCATTGCAAATTCTATACCAAGCGTCTTTTAAATTTTCTCCCTTCCTTTGCTTAAAATTAAGAACTTCATTCTCGGCAGACAACGGAGAAGATAGAAGACTAGCCATAACGGCTAGCAACGAGCAAAAGGCAAAGGGAAAGAGAGAGCGAATGAAACAACAAGGGTGAAGTGGGGGAGAGGAAAACGAGAGGCAAATGGCAAATAATGTAATGGGAGATAAGGGATTTGTGATGGGTACTTGGTATGTTGACTTTTGCATAGACTCCCCGGCAACGGCGCCAGTAATATTCTCTGCTACCTCTTGAGGACTGCGTTGGATTTCCTTGAAGAGGAAAGGGTGATGCAGCACAGTAGCGCAAGTATTTCCCTTAGTTTTTGAGAACCAAGGTATCAATCCAGTAGGAGGCTACGCGCAAGTCCCTCGTACCTGCACAAAGCAAATAACTCCTCGCAACCAACGCGATAAGGGGTTGTCAATCCCTTCACGGTCACTTACGAAAGTCAGATCTGATAGATATGATAGGATGATATTTTTGGTATTTTTGTGATAAAGATGCAAAGTAAAAAAGCAAAGGAAATAAATAAGCGTTGGAAGAGTAATATGATGAAGATAGACCCGGGGGCCATAGATTTCACTAGTGGCTTCTCTCAAGAGCATAAGTATTTTACGGTGGTGAACGAATTACTGTTGAGCAATTGATGTAATTGAGCATAGTTATGAGAATATCTAGGTATGATCATGTATATAGGCATCACGTCCGAGACAAGTAGACCGACTCTGCTGCATCTACTACTATTACTCCACTCATCGACCGCTATCCAAAGCATGCATCTAGAGTATTAAGTTCAAGAAAATAGAGTAACGCCTTAAGCAAGATGACATGATGTAGAGGGATAAATTCATGCAATATGATAAAACCCCATCTTGTTATCCTCGATAGCAACAATACAATACGTGCCTTGCTGCCCCTCATCACTTTGGGAAAGGACACCGCAAGATTGAACCCAAAGCTAAGCACTTCTCCCATTGCAAGAAAGATCAATCTAGTAGGACAAACCAAAATGATAATTCGAAGAGACTTGCAAAGATAACCAATCATACATAAAAGAATTCAGAGAAGATTCAAATATTGTTCATAGATAATCTTGATCATAAACCCACTATTCATCAATCTCAACAAACACACCGCAAAAAGAAGATTACATCAAATAGATCTCCACGAGAGAGGGGGAGAACATTGTATTGAGATCCAAAAGAGAGAAGAAGCCATCTAGCTACTAACTATGGACCGAAGGTCTGAAGTAAACTACTCACACTTCATCGGAGGCTATGGTGTTGATGTAGAAGCCCTCTGTGATGGGTTCCTCCTCCAACGGACTCCGGAACAGGCCCCAAGATGGGATCTCGTAGATGCAGAAGGTTGCGGTGGTGGAATTAGGTTTTGGCTCCGTGTCGATCGTTCGAGTGCGTGAGGTATATATAGGAGGAAGAAGTATGTCGGTGGAGCAAGAGGGGGCCCACGAGGGTGGAGGGCGTGCCCTGGGGGGTGGGCGCGCCCCCCTACCTCGTGCCTTCCTCCTTTCTTTCTTGACATAGGGTCCAAATCTCCTGGATCATATTCGGTGAGAAAATCACGTTCCCGAAGGTTTCATTCTGTTTGGACTCCGTTTGATATTCCATTTCTTCGAAACTCTGAAATAGGCAAAAACAGCAGTGCAGGCTGGGCCTCCGGTTAATAGGTTAGTCCCAAAAATAATATAAAGTGGATAATAAAGCCCAACAATGTCCAAAACAGTAGATAATATAGCATGGAGCAATCAAAAATTATAGATACGTTGGAGACGTATCAACCAGTGGCCCTGTACGACCCATCTTCACCAGCAAACACTCAAGACCCTCGCGAGGGGCCAAGCCTCGCGAGGCGGACGACGCAAGACCTCCTCGGAGGCGGCCTCACCAGGCTGGCTCGCGAGGGGCGGAGAGATCAAGGCAAGGGGCACCTTGCGAGGTTTCGGTGACGTAAGCCATGATGACTAGGGCCAGGCGGGCACCAGCGTGCGCAGTGTCCCCGTTTCCTCTTTGGTGCTAAGAGGCAAGCGCAGGCGAGGAGTCCCGAGGCATCAGGCAAAGGTTTCCATATCGGTGCAACAAGACCAAGACCAGCAGGACGGAGGTCACCGTGGAGCCCAAAATGGCGTCACCACCAGAGCCTTTGGCAGGCGAAGACCACCTTTAGTCAGGATAGCTTGTACTAGTTGTCTCCCTTCAAATTTGGCCACTGTGGCATCCCTTCCCGCCAACATTTGGGAAGAGGACTGGGGCCACTATAAATAGGGCTAGCCACCACAGTAGGAGGCAACTGATCAGGAGCCATTTGGATCATCCTCATCCACGCAAGCTCACCACGCACAAGAGCACCTCTCCTCAGGAGGTTGTTCTTCCCTTGTAACTGTTCATCCTCAGCCCGAGAGGCAATCCACCACACCACACTGGAGTAGGGTATTACACCACATCGGTGGCCCGAACCAGTATAAACCTTGTGTCTCTTGTTTTGTGAGTTCGACGTGTTGAGCTTTGAGATCTCGGTGAGGGCATGAGCTAGTGGGAGGAGAGATCTTCATGCGCACCCCGGTGCTCGAACCTCAAGGGTTTTGCCGGAACCCGAAATCCGACAGAATTGCCCTCGGTGCTATGGAGTATCAATACTACCGCCAACAGATCTACGGGTTACACGCCTTTCTTCATGGTCTACGGAGCAGAGGCGGTTCTCCCTAGTGACATTCGTCACGATTCGCCCCGTGTGGCGGCTTATGTTGAAGCTAATAATGAAAAAGCATGTCAGGATGCTATTGACCTGTTGGATGAGGAGCGTGACCTTGCAGCGGCTCGTTCGGCGATTTACCAGCAAGAAGGTAATTTGGTGCTTCGGCTTATCCAGGATCAAACTGATATGCACAAGCTATCCCCACCTTGGGAAGGGCCCTTTATGGCCAGCAAAAATCTGAACAATGGGTCATACTACCTTATCGATGTTCGAGACCACAAGGACTCACGCACGTCGGAGGAGGAGACCCGCCGGCCATGGAATGTTGCTTATCTTCAGCCTTATTACACTTGAGCCACCGGCTCTTATGATGTACATACTTCTATCAATGTATAATTATGATGAATATAATAAAGCCGGCACCCCTGATAATTCAGGGCCTCTGTCGTTTCATTTCTGAGAATATGAGCCTTTATTGTTACTTCATATGATCACTTGAGGGCTTCCTGCTTATTGAGCATAGCTATGACTACCCTCTTGATCCAGCTTGTACTCCATGAGTACAACTTGGGGGCTTCCTGCTCATTGAGCATAGCTATGACCACCCTGTTGATCCGGCTTATACGCCTGGAATGAAATATTACTCGGGGGCTCTTTGGTAATGAATAGAGCTTTTTTGACCCTTGTGATAGGCTTGGACGCCAGTATTCACCAAAAAAATCGGGTTATCCTGCCTTTTGTTTGCCTGCCACTCCGACCAAGTACTCCTGGAATGACTCGCAAAGTTAAAACGATGATTGGTCATGCGAGGTCCGGCTTACGAGGTTTGAATTAAGGTTTAACTCAGCAGCTGTGTAGCCCTTGAATTACGCTTGACATGAAGGCTTGGCAGCCTATGAATGCCTTGTTGTTTGGTTTTCCTGTTTTATATTTGGTTTGAACATTTTTTGAGGTTCACCTTTTGTGCCATATTGATATATGGTTGAAAACTAATTAGGGCCATGTTGCCTTACGGTTCATATATGAATTTATCCGGAGTTTTGCTTAACCTGGACTGGCTTTGGACTTTAAAGTCGCCAGTATATGATGATTGTGTGCTTTGGAGTTCTGGCTCTAAGCTTTAGATGTTATCCCTTGCTGCATATGGCATGATAATCCGGCGGTATGAATAAATTGAAGAGGGTGTTGTGCTCTCATCTTTGGGCTACGACCCTTACTGCACGATGCATATAATGCAATATTTGGGACGCTGAAGAGTACCCTATAGGTGTTCGGACTTTTTGAAAATATAAGTAGCCGGTTAGAGCCCCTTGGCATTTAGGCCGGACCATAGCATATGTGGCAATCTGAAGCGAGGAGGGAATACAGATGGTAAAATAAACCAATACCTAACAGAAGTTGGCAATCAACTGTTTCCCTTATACCCTGATTAATACGTCAAGACGTGCTATTACAGATAATGCCATGAACATCAAGGCTATTTGACATGCCGAGAATTTGTACACGAGGGGAAGCTTGATACGTCTCCAACGTATCTGTAATTTTTTATTGTTCCATGCTATTATATTATCTGTTTTGGATGTTTAATGGGCTTTATTATGCACTTTTATATTATTTCTAGGATTAACCTATAAACCGAAGGCCCAGTGCAAATTGTTGTTTTTTTGCCTATTTCAGTGTTTCGCAGAAAAGGAATTTCAAACGGAATCCAAATGGAATGAAACCTTCGCGAGGATCGTTTTTGGAACAAACGCAATCCAGGAGAATTGGAGTGGACGTCAAGGAAGCAACGAGGCGGCCACAAGGTAGGAGGGCACGCCCCCCACCCTCGTGGGCCCCTCGTGGCTTCACCAACCTACTTCCTTCGCCTATATATACTCATATACCCTGAAAACATCTGAGAGCACCACGAAACCCTATTTCCACCGCTGCAACCTTCTGTACCCATGAGATCCCATCTTGGGGCCTTTTCCGGCGCTCCGCCGGAGGGGGAATCGATCATGGAGGGCTTCTACATCAACACCATGGCCTCTCCGATGATGCGTGAGTAGTTTACCACAGACCTTCGGGTCCATAGTTATTAGCTAGATGGCTTCTTCTCTCTCTTTGGATCTCAATACAAAGTTCTCCTCGATTCTCTTGGAGATCTATTCGATGTAATTCTTTTTGCGGTGTGTTTGTCGAGATCCGATGAATTGTGGGTTTATGATCAAGATTATCTATGAACAATATTTGATTCTTCTCTGAATTCTTATATGCATGATTTGATATCTTTGCAAGTCTCTTAGAATTGTCAGTTTGGTTTGGCCTACTAGATTGATCTTTCTTGCAATGGGAGAAGTTCTTAGCTTTGGGTTCAATCTTGCGGTGTCCTTTCCTCAAAGGATGTTAGGGGCACCAAGGCACGTATTGTATTGTTGTCATCGAGGATAAAAAGATGGGGTTTATATCATATTGCTTGAGTTTATCCCTCTACATCATGTCATATTTCCTAATGCGTTACTCTGTTATTATGAACTTAATACTCTAGATGCATGCTGGGTAGCGTCGATGTGTGGAGTAATAGTAGTAGATGTAGAATCATTTCGGTCTACTTGTCGCGAACATGATGCCTATATGCATGATCATGCCTAGATATTCTCATAACTATGCGCTTTTCTATCAATTGCTCGACATAATTTGTTCACCCACCGTAAATTATGCTATCTTGAGAGAAGCCACTAGTGAAACCTATGGCCCCCAGGTCTATCTTCCATCATATTATTTTCCTATCAATTTGCTATTTCTGCCGCTGTTTATTTTGCAATCCTTACTTTCCAATCTATACAAAAAAATACCAAAAATATTTATCTTATTATCTTTATCAGATCTCACTTTTGCAAGTTGCCGTGAAGGGATTGACAACCCCTTTATCGTGTTGGTTGCAAGGTTCTTATTTGTTTGTGCAGGTACAAGGCGACTTGCGTGTAACCTCCCTCTTTGGATTGATACCTTGATTCTCAAAAACTGAGGGAAATACTTACGCTACTTTGCTGCATCACCCTTTCCTCTTCAAGGGAAAACCAACGCATGCTCAAGAGGTAGCAAGAAGGATTTCTGGCGCCGTTGCCGGGGAGGCTTACGCCAAGTCAAGTCAAGATTTGATCTCCCAGCAACTAGCCATTTCTGGCGCCGTTGCCGGGGAGATCTACGCACAAGTCAAGACATACCAAGTACCCATCACAAACTCTTATCCCTCGCATTACATTATTTGCCATTTGCCTCTCGGTTTCCTCTCCCCCACTTCACCTTTGTCGTTTTATTCACCCTTTTCGTTCGTCACTTTTTGCTTGCTTCTTGTTTGCTTGTGTGTTGGAGTGATTGATTGTCGCGATGACTCTGCCAAAAAGCGTTGATCCTCACCTTAGAAGGTTGGAAGAAATTGAAAACAACGTTAGAAGCTTTATGTCCTTGCAATTTGAGCATAATACTTTCTTCAGAAACGAGCTTAAAGAACAAAGAAGTTTTATAGAGTACATGAACAAAGAGCTCGATGATATGTCTAGGGAATTTTATGGTTTGAAATCTCAGTTCGCTCATCTTGAAAACTTAATAGCCCAATTTTCGGATAAGCAGGCCACCTTAGTTAATAAGATGGCCGCCAAACCGGAAGAGCTAGAAGGTAATAATGAGGAAGATCTTGTCGGATTTCGGGTTCCGGCAGACCCTCTAGGTTCGAACTCTGGGGTGCACGCGGAGATCTCACCTCCTACCTACCTACACCTCGTCGCCTTGCTAGGATCTAAACTACACAAAGAGGAACACAAGGGACACAAGGTTTATACTGGTTCGGGCCACCATGGTGGTGTAATACCCTACTCCAGTGTGTGGTGTGGTGGATTGCCTCAGGGGCTGATGATGAACAGTACAAGGGAGAACAGCCTCGCGAGGGTCTGTTCTTGGCCGGTGCGATGAACTGCTAGGGGGAGTTCGATCGCTCTCTCTCTCTCTCTAGATTTCTTGATCTCTAGCTCTATTCTGGATCCCGGGTCCCTCTACTCTGTGTGTGGCTGGTCCTATTTATAGGCAAAAGCCCTGGGCCTCTTCCCAAATATTGAGAGGAAAGGGCGCCAACAATTGGCCATTTTGAAGGGGAACATCTAGTACACTTATCATGACTAAAGTTGGTCCTCGCCTGCCAAAGGCTCTGACGATGACGCCGGCTTGGGCTCCACGATGACCTCCTTCCTGCCGTTGTGTTGGTCTTGGTCTTGTTGCACCGAAATGGCTGCCTTTGCTTGATACTCTCGCCCGCTTGCCTCCTTTGCACCAAAGAGGAAATGAGGATACAGACGGCCGGGCGCCCGCCTGGCGCCCTTTGGTCGTCATGGCTTGCGTCATGGGCACCTCATGAGGTACCCGCCTTGATCTCTTCGCCTCCTCGCGAGCCAGCTCGGGACGAGGCCGTGCACGAGGAAGCTCCACGTCGTCCGCCCGTGAGGCTTGGCCCCTCGCGAGGGTCTTGAGCTTTGTCTTTGATGAAGATGGGCCGTCTTGGGCCACCCCTTGAGCCACGCCGAGAGCGCGCAGCAAGTCTGGGTACCCCGTTCCCGAACACCGGCAAGAGCCCCCGGCCCAAAGGCGCTGGACTTGCCTTAGCGGAGAAGCGAAGGGCAAGTCGCGGCGCCACGGCCCTAACAGCCTCATGCGGCCTAGGGCGCCGCGTGGCGATTGATTGGGCGTGGGCGTCCTGTTCCCCACGCCTCCTTATTTTGGCGCCCATTAGGCGGACCCGTGGTTGCACAGTCATCCCTCTTTCGCCGCTTGAGCGTCTCCTGCTCTTCTTCCTCTCGAGCTCCGATCTCCGCTTCCAATCCGATCTCGAATCCTCCCCTTTCGATCGTCATGGCTCCGGCGAAGAAGGGAAAAGGAAAAGCACGTGCCTCCGCCCGCTTCGCCGCCCGGCGGCTCCTGCTGTCGATCGGTCGATCATACTCAATCGAGAAGGCTTGGACAAGGTCAGCTCTGCCCTTGCCACCATCTTCAACGAGTGCGGGAGGACGGCAGCTGGCCGTGTCTCACTTCTCCATTGATGAATAGTCACCGAGGTCCGCATTGCCCGATGCCACAATGGGCGGACTGGTTCCCCCCTTTTCCAATTTCTTCAACGCTGCGCTTTCCCATTACCAGATCCACATGATGCACTTGGGTCCCGAATCCATTACTCTTCTTATCGTTTTTGCTTTCGTCTACGAGGCGATGATGGGCATTCCTCCTTCAGTTGCCTTGCTGCGCCACTTCTTCTCCTTGCGCCTCAGCGACCCCACCCAATGCTCGGGGTGCGTGAGCTTCATTGCCGCACCAGAAACAACGGCTTGTGGATTGATTTCAGCCTTCCTCCGCCCGCGCTGGGTTCCTTGAGCGGTGGCTGTATGTGGATGTCGGGGTGCCCCGCCCCCTTCTTTCGGAGCCAACATTACCCGCTATCCCCAATTCGGGCTGGGGCCAGGAGACGCTCACGAGCCCCTGGCTCGTCTTCGTCTGGCATCGCTTCACGTACTTGAGGTCGCTTGGCGTGACGACGCCCAAGGTGGTGAAGGAGTTTCTCCTATGCCGCATTGCCCCTCTCCAGCGCCATTCCCGCCGGATGTGGGCCTTTGGCGGGCGTGAAGACCGCATGAGGCTCCGGGAGGAGGACTGGCGCTGAAGTGCTTTGAGGAAGGTTCTCATGGTCCCGATCGGGACCCTTCCCCTGGCAGCATCCGGCAAGGGGGTGCCCTGCTATACCTTTGCTCGAATAGGGGTGATTTTGTTAAGCAGATGCCCAGCTTCGACGAATGGGGGTTGCGCCCCGCAGGCCTCATGGGACCTTGTGAGAACCCAGTTGTGGTGGCTGCCCTTCCGGTTGCCCACTGCGGTCCTTCCTCGAGTGGTGGAGCAGGGAGGCAAGGGCCACCGGGCCGAGGGGCCTCACGGGATGACGACGCCAGCGGCACTCCCGAGGTGGCAGCTCCTGCGGGCCCGTCAAGGGCGGATGAAGGCGTTGAGACGCGGCCCGCGGCTCCCGTGGCAGAGGCCCCTGAGGCCCCGACTACCCTTCTTGGTGAGGCGACTGGCGGTGTGCGCCAGGACGACGCCCCTGACGCTGGCCACTTTGGTGCTTCTTCCTCTTCGCAGGCTGACCCCTGCGCCGAGCTCCTGGGCCGCTTCCGCATGGACTTCAAGGCTCTCCGAAAGAGAAAGGAGGCCTTGGGTGATGATTACCCTTGCCGCCTACTGAAGCACAGGAAGTATTTCGCCATTGATGAGTAAGCCTTCCCCTTTCTTAGCTCCTTATTTTCCTGTTGCTTCGGTTGATCCTCGCTCTGTAGGGCCCTTCCTGCCGAGCTCACAGAGATGGCTGAGGAGCCATCCCCCCGGGCCTCACCCTCTCCACCGTCCCCAAGCGCTCCAAGCTCAAGCACTGCCCTCGTGGTGAGGCCGGTTGGAGGGGTGAGCCATCCTGTGATGCATCATGATTCTGCGCACCTCGCGACCCTCCTTCGCGAGCCTTCCCGGGGTATAGCCAGCCTGCCCTGGGCTCTTCGATTGGTCGTGGATGACGGTTGGCTGAGGTCGGCCCTGCGCTCTTCATTTGAGGATGAGCCGGCTCCGGGCCGGGCTTCTGGCGAGGCGTGCCCGGCCATCGCGAGGGCGCCAGCCCCCTGCCCAGAGGGGGAGTGCTGATTCGTGGCCCCCCGCGCACACCTGGGGCGGAGGACGACGCGGAAGACGTGCTCGAGCGCGCCCGGGAGCATTGCGCCTTTCGCCAAGGGTTTCTCCGGAGGGCGACTGACGCAGTGAGCCAGCTTGGTGTAGAGCTCGCTGACGAAGACGCGCGCCTTGAAGCTAAGGGCCTGCGCCTAGCTGAAGAGAGGCGCAAGCTGAAGGTGGCTGTTGCCCTTGCGCGCCACCAGCGTGACCTCGACAATGAGAAGGCCGAGGTGTTGCTGGCGGCTTCTCAGGAGGCCCGTTCCCGGGCCGTCGAGGAGGCCCGGGAGGCTGACCGGCGGCGTGAGGCGGCGGAGGAGCGGGCGCGGGAGCTCCAGGCCTGGAGCAATTCCCTGGAGCAGCAGGTGGAGCTGCGTGAGGTGGCATTGACGCCGGAAGCTGCCGAGCGCGCCCGTGACCTCGAGCAGCTGGAGACGAGAGAGTGCTTGGTGGCGCAGGCGGAGGACGATGTTGCTGCGCGGGAGGCCCGAGTCTTGGAAGAGGTTGATCGCCGGGTGGCGGCGGCCCGCTCGAACCTCGAGCGCGAGTTCGAGGAGAGGCTGGAGTTGATCAGGGCCGAAGCGGAAGGCAGGACCGCCGCCCTGAGGGCCAAGCTGGATGAGGTGACGCGGCGGGCTGATGCTTCCCGAGCCGCCCTTGGCGTGGCATAGGAGGAGCTGACTTCCTCCCACGCCGTGGTGCTTCTTCTCCGCCAACGGGTGGATGCGGCTGAGGCCATTGCGTGGTGGAACAAGGACGAGATATGCCAGCGGTAGATCTTGGAGCACGAGCATGGCCCTATGCTCCGCACGCTCCGGGAAAGAGCTAACACAGCCTTGGGCAACATCTGCGAGGCGGCCGTTGGGGAGCCTCATGCGGTTAACTATGCTGGTAACCTCGATTATTCATCGATGTGGTGACGCCTGGAGGCGCGGTCGGGCGAGCCAACGAGTTGGTGGAGGAGAGGAGTCATGCCACGCTCGGGCGTGCTTTTTCTCGCGTCTTCACCATCTTGAACATGGATCCCAACTTTGACTTTGATGCCGCCATCGCCCGGTACCCAGTGCCATCCGGCGACTGGGCGACTTGGGTAGAGGACAACGTGGATGCCCTCGTCAGGGCCTTCACTACGGACAACGACGGCGTGGTCGTGGCTGCTGATGAAGGCGGCGTGGTGAACGGCCCTGATGCCGCTGACGACGACACGGAGGGCGATGGCGAGGCCAGCGACGCCAGCGAAGATTCAGGAGGTGCCCTTGAGGATGCATTGGGGGATTTATCCGACTGAACGCGTGTTGTTCCCGCTTTCTTACCCTGCGCAGATAGAGTTCGGGCTTTGCCCTGAAGATTGTAAGAGCATTTTGGGAGGGGGAGCCCCTCGTGTAAAAACTTGTAGTTAGCGTATTAGTAGATGCGATATCACCCATACGCCTGCGCCAAGTGACTGGCCTTGCGACGAGCTGGCTGGCTTGTTTACCTTTGACCTGCGTGGGCCCCAAGACAGCCTGCAGAGGGCTGTGGCGTCCCGAGTGCCTCCTGAACGAGCCCATTGGACTTGTAATGAGAACCTCCTGAGAGGGCGTGCTGACGGCAGTCCGGGCTGCACGCATGCTTGGCCTGGCCCGGCTCGTGAGGGGCTCACGAGGGGAGGCAGCTGAGGCAAAGTGGTAACCAGAACGCGAGAGATTGCTCGAACGAGACTAAACACCCCTTCCCCGAACACACACAAATCTCAAGCTCAAATCCAACTTAAATCCAAATGGGGGAAAAACGACAGCCAAGGGGAAGAGCAAGAAAAGCAGAAAAAAGCCGCGTCCGGCACCTAGTCTAGTCTTGGACGTCTTCTCACCAGCGCGGAGCTAAGTGCTACCACTGGGCATGGGAGGGAGCCCCAGGGGCCCGAGGTCAGCGCTCCTGAGACTCCGGGGCGTGTACAACCCCACTCATTATTACGTGAGAGTGTCACGGGGCGGCGAGCTTCACAGGCACTGGGCCTTCTTCACAGGTACCGGCCTTGCTTCATATCGCCAGACAAGGGCCCCGCCTTGCGCCACACTCTAGTGCCATCGACGACGGCCGGAGACCGAGGACGCCGCCGATGGGGTAGAGCGGTCGCCAGCGGTTCCCCCGACGACCACGGGTCCTCTGCCGGGGGTAGGCCCTGAGGCACCTCCCCGGCAGAGGGCCTACCTCCTGAGGACGCCTTGCTCCGAACACCGCGGTAGTGATGCCGGATCTCGGCCCCTCTCCTGCAGCCCCCGGCGCCCTCCTCCTAAGGGGTAGGAAGCCGCTGGATTGGGGCAGCCATCCGCCACGACGACCTGTACCTCCTGCGATCCATGGTTAGCGTATGCCTGCTCCTGAGGAATTAGCGGTACCCGATAATCGCTGCCTCCAGCGCGGTCGACGGGGCCTTCCCGGGGCTCCTGAAAGAGCTCAGCTTCGGGTGTCTCTTCCCCCCAGCTTGGGCCGAGGAGCGAGCCATGGTCTTCCTCCTGCGCGTGCCCTTGATCCATCATGTGGGGCACATACTCTTCCGGGGCCGCCACCCCGAATGCTTCACCGTAGTGCCCCGTGTGCCACGCAGCCCTGCTCGAAGTGCCCACCTGGGGGTGGTAGCGTGGCGGCCCACTGGGGCCGTGGGCTGTGGCGAGTCCTCCTTCGCTGGCCGGGGGCGGAGGCAGCACCGCTGTTAGCCCGGTGCTGACGGCCGGGTTGGCGTTGGAGTGGCCTTGGAGACCGCTTGGAGCTGTGTGGGCGCGCGCGGGGCCTCCGTGCGGCCCGCCCTGGATCTGAGGTGGCAGTTGGGTGCAGAAGGGGTGAGCCCCCGATGCGGCGAAGCCCAGGAGCTCTGCCCCCCGCTCCAGCAGCACGTCGTGGCCGCCCTCCGGCCTTTGCATTGCAGTAGCTCTCGGGCCACCGTGAGCGCGACCCTTGAGTTCGCCTGCTCCCGTCGGGTGTACGGCGCCGTGGCCGCGTCGTGGTTCGTGGCCCTTGCCACCGACCGCACCTGCCGTGGCGTGAGAGCTGACGTTGCCTGACCGCGTCGCACGCGACCCGCAGCGTCGCGGGGCCGCTGGGCTGCCTGGGCACGGGGTTGAGGTTGTCCGGCAGCGGCTCTGCGTGGGCGGGCCAGGCCGCCCAGGGATCAGGGTTGCCCGTTGGGTCGCTGGACATGATGATGACGATGCGACGGGGCGCGAGGCGGCAAAAGGCGGATTCCGGCGCACCCCTACCTGGCGCGCCAAATGTCGGATTTCGGGTTCCGACAGACCCTCTAGGTTCGAACTCTGGGCTGCACGCAGAGATCTCACCTCCTACCTACCTACACCTTGTCGCCTCGCTAGGATCTAAACTACACAAAGAGCAACACAAGGGACACAAGGTTTATACTGGTCCGGGCCACCATGGTGGTGTAATACCCTACTCCAGTGTGTGGTGTGGTGGATTGCCTCAGGGGCTGATGATGAATAAGATAAGGGAGAACAGCCTCATGAGGGTCTGTTTCTTGGCCGGTCTGACGAACTGCTAGGGGGAGTTCGGTCGCTCTCTCTCTCTCTAGATTGCTTGATCTCTAGCTCATTGCGGATCCCGGGTCCCCTACCTGTGGGTGGCTGGTCCTATTTATAGGAAAAGGCCACGGCCTCTTCCCAAATATTGAGCGGAAGGGCGCCAACAATTGGCCATTTTGAAGGGAACATCTAGTACACTTATCCTGAATAAAGTTGGTCCTCGCCTGCCAAAGGCTCTGACGATGACGCCGGCTTGGGCTCCACGATGACCTCCTTCCTGCCGTTGTGTTGGTCTTGGTCTTGTTGCACCGAAATGGCTGCCTTTGCTTGATACTCTCGCCTGCGCATGCCTCCTTTGCACCAAAGAGGAAATGAGGACACTGCGCGGGCTGGCGCTCGCCTGGTGCCCTTGGTCGTCATGGCTTGCGTCATGGGCACCTCGTGAGGTACCCCGCCTTGATCTCTTCGCCTTCTCGCGAGCCAGCCTGACGAGGCCGTGCCTGAGGAAGCTCCCTGTCATCCGCCCCGCAAGGTTTGGCCCCTCGCGAGGGTCTTGAGCTTGTGCTGATGAAGATGGGCCGTATTGGGCCACCCCTTGAGCCGCGCCGCAGGCCGCAGGCAGGCAAGTCTGTGTACCCCCTTTCCCAGAACGCCGACAGATCTAAAAGTGATTGATGTGTCTCCTATTAAATCTTTGTTTTCCGATATGAATCTTGATAAAGACGGGACTGGAGATGAGTTAACTTTAGTTAAAAGGCGTCCCAATGATTTGGAGTTTTTAGATCTCAATGCAAAAATTGGTAAAAGTGGGATTGAAGAGGTCAAGATTGCAGGTAGCAATGAACCCACTATTTTGGATTTCAAGGAATTTAATTATGATAATTATTCTTTAATATATTGTATTTCCTTGTTGCGATCCGTGTTAAATTCTTCTCATGCTTATAGTCAAAATAAAGCTTTTACCAAACATATTGTTGATGCTTTAATGCAATATTATGAAGAGAAACTTGAATTATAAGTTTCTATCCCTAGAAAACTTTATGATGAGTGGGAACCTACTATTAAAATTAAGATTAAAGATCATGAATGCTATGCTTTGTGTGATTTGGGTGCTAGTGTTTCCACGATTCCAAAAACTTTGTGTGATGTGTTAGGTTTCCGTGAATTTGATGATTGTTCTTTAAATTTGTATCTTGCGGATTCCACCATTAAGAAACCTATGGGAAGGATTTTCTTATTGTTGCAAATAGGAATTATGTGTCCGTAGATTTTATCGTGCTTGATATAGATTGCAATCCTACATGTCCTATTATTCTTGGTAGACCTTTCCTTAGAACGATTGGTGCAATTATTGATATGAAAGAAGGAAATATTAGGTTCCAATTTCCATTAAGGAAAGGCATGGAACACTTTCCTAGAAATAAAATTAAATTTCCTTATGAATCTATTATGAGAGACACTTATGGATTGCATACTAAAGATGATAATACCTAGATCTATTCTTGCTTTTATGCCTAGCTAGGGGCGTTAAACGATAGCGCTTGTTGGGAGGCAACCCAATTTTATTTTTGTTTCTTGTTTTTTGTTTCTGTTTAGTAATAAATAATTCATCTAGCCTCTGTTTAGATGTGATTTTATGTTTTAATTAGTGTTTGTGCCAAGTAGAACCTTTGGGAAGACTTGAGTGAAGTCTTTATGATCTTGCTGTAAAAAAGGGAAACTTTAGCGCTCACGAGATTAGCTGCCATTTTTTACGGGAGAGTGATTTTAGGTTGATCTTTTTTAAGATGATTAATAGATAAATTCCTCACATCCACTATTTTATTTCAGAATTTTTGGAGTTACAGAAGTATACGTTTGATACAGATTGCTGCTGCATCGCTCTGTTTTGACAGATTCTGTTTTTCGTGTGTTGTTTGCTTATTTTGATGAATCTATGGATAGTATCGGGGGGTATGAACCATAGAGAAGTTGGAATACAGTAGGTTTAACACCAATATAAATAAAGAATGAGTTCATTACAGTACCTTAAAGTGGTGATTTGTTTTCTTATACTAACGGAGCTCATGAGATTTTCTGTTGAGTTTTGTGTTGTGAAGTTTTCAAGTTTTGGGTGAAGATTTGATGGATTTCGGAATAAGGAGTGGCAAGAGCCTAAGCTTGGGGATGCCCAAGGCACCCCAAGGTAAAATTCAAGGAAAACCAAAAGCCTATGCTTGGGGATGCCGGAAGGCATCCCTCTTTAAATCTTCGTCTATCGGTAACTTTACTTGAGGCTATATTTTTATTCACCACATGATATGTGCTTTGCTTGGAGCGTCTTGTATATTTGAGTCTTTGCTTTTTAGTTTACCACAGTCATCCTTGCTGTACACACCTTTGAGAGAGACACACATGAATCGGAATTTATTAGAATACTCTATGTGCTTCGCTTATATCTTTTGAGCTAGATAATTTTGCTCTAGTGCTTCACTTATATCTTTTAGAACACGGTGGTGGTTTTATTTTATAGAAATTATTGATCTCTCATGCTTCACGTATATTATTTTGAGAGTCTTTTAGAAAAGCATGGTAATTTGCTTTGGCTATAAAATTAGTCCTAATATGATAGGCATTCAAGATGGGTATAATAAAAACTTTCATATAGAGTGCATTAAAAACTATGATAAATTTGATACTTGATAACAGTTTTGAGATATAAAGGTGGTAATGTTAGAGTCATGCTAGTTGGGTAATTGTGAAATTGAGAAATACTTGTGTTAAAGTTGGCAAGTCCCGTAGCATGCACGTATGGTAAACGTTGCGTGACAAATTTGAAGCATGGGGTGTTCCTTCAGTGCTTTCCTTATGAGTGGCGGTCAGGGACGAGCGATGGTCTTTTTGTACCAATCTATCCCTCTAGGGGCATGCATAGTAGTACTTTGCTTTGAGGGCTAATAAACGTTTGCAATAAGTATATGAGTTCTTTATGACTAATGTGAGTCCATGGATCATACACACTCTTACCTTTCCGCAATTTGCTAGCCTCTACGGTACCGTGCATTACCATTTCTCACCTTGAGAGTTGGTGCAAACTTCGTCGGTGCATCCAAACCCCATGATACGATACGCTCTATCACACATAAGCCTCCTTATATCTTCCTCAAAAAAGCCACCATACCTACCTATTATGGCATTTCCATAGCCATTCCGAGATATATTGCCATGCAACTTCCCACCGTTCCGTTTATTATGACACGCTCCATCATTGCCATATTGCTAGGCATGATCATGTAGTTGACATCGTATTTGCGGCAAAGCCACTTCATAATGTTTGCATACATGTCACTCTTGATTCATCGCATATCTCGGTACACCACCGGAGGCATTCACATAGAGTCATATTTTTGTTCTAGTATTGAGTTGTAACATTGAGTTATGAGTAAAAAAAGTGTGATGATCATCATTAGAGCATTGTCCCATGGGAGGAAAGAAAAAAAATAGGCCAAAGAAGCCCAAATAAAAAAAAGAGGCCAAAGAAGCCCAAACAAAAAAAATGAGAGAAAAAGAGAGAAGGGGCAATGCTACTATCCTTTTTCCATAGTTGTGCTTCAAAATAGCACCATGATCTTCATGATAGAGAGTCTCTTGTTTTGTCACTTTCATATACTAGTGGGAATTTTTCATTATAGAACTTGGCTTGTATATTCCAACGATGGGCTTCCTCAAATGCACTAGGTCTTCGTGAGCAAGCAAGTTGGATGCACACCCACTTAGTTTTTAGTTTGAGCTTTCATACACTTATAGCTCTAGTGCATCCGTTGCATGGCAATCCCTACTCCTCGCATTGACATCAATTGATGGCATCTCCATAGCCTGTTGATTAGCCGCGTCAATGTGAGACTTTCTTCTTTTTTTGTCTTCTCTCATAACCCCAATCATCATATTCTATTCCATCTATAGTGCTATATCCATGGCTTGCGCTCATGTATTGCGTAAGGGTTGAAAAGGCTGAAGCGCGTCAAAAAGTACGAACCAATTGCTCGGCTTGTCATCGGGGTTACATATAATGTGTCAGGGCCCCGATTCTATGTCACACCGATCTAGCATGTAACACATCTTATCACTTTGCGGCCTCACGCACGGTATTCCCACAGGTGCCACCTTACCTGGCCAGGGACCGTTTGCGCCTTTTGGCTCACGTATATGATAGTGTCGCTAACATCCAGATGATAGAGAACCCGTGCCGACATGACTAGTCGTGAACCCAATGTGGCGCTAACTTACGGGGACAGGCATACATGAACCAGCATCGAACATGACGGTCATCAGCGTGTGAATCCGGGCTGTAGAAACTGGGCTAACAGGACTCCGGGAACCCGGGCTGTAGCAGGCTAGTAGGACTCCGGAAGTCACCGCGTGACATTTCCCCGAAGGGACAGACACAGGAACAAAGTGGATCACATGCCGACTAGTCTAAGTGTTCCGGAGCAGTAGTAACTGGGCTAGCAGGACTCCGGTAAACCGGGTTGTAGCAGACTACCATGGCTCAGTGGAAGCACTAGACTACATTTCCCCATAAGAGAGGCTACCAAGGATAAACAACTAGGTTGTCGGATCCCACACATACCAAGCATTTCAATCATACACACAATATGCCCGATATGTGTAAATACAACATGGCATCACAACAAAACTCTACAACTCAAAGTATTTATTCATTAGGCTCCGAAGAGCCAGATATTATAAACATGGGTCTCATGACCCAATATACAGAGCATACAAGCATGAAGCGGAAGCATAAACATGTCTGAGTACAGACAACTACAAATGAAAAAGGCTGAGAAGCCTGACTATCTACAAGACCCCCCCCCCAAGGGTACAAGATCGTAGCTGAGGTAAAAAGCTAAATGTTGAAGTCCACGTGGAACTACTAGTGAGACTAATGTCTCTCTGCAAAAACATAAATTAAGCAAACGTGAGTACAAATGTACCCAGCAAGACTTACATCAGAACTAGCTACATATGCATCGGTATCAACAAAGGGGTGGTGGAGTTTGACTGCAGCAAGCCAGCTTTGACTCAGTGGCTATCCTGTGCTAGGACTGCAAGTAACTCTTTTGAGGTGGCGCACACGAGTCCACATACTCACCATATCAATACACCGCTATGGATCTGCTCCCGTCTCCCTACGAGAACGCCATCCATAGCACTCATGCTTATCTTGCGCATTTTAGAGTATCCACTTTAACTTGTCTATGAACTGTACAGGCAACCCAGAAGTCCTTTTACACGGACACGGCTATTCGAATAGATGATGTTAACCCTGCAGGGGTGTACTTCTTCACACACGCTCTCGCCACTTACCACCATGTACACGTCGTGTATCTCGGCAACCTTCAAGCGGAAGCCTAGCGAGGGAGTCGCCCATGACCTGACTAACCACACAAGTCTCTAGTCCAAGTTTATCGCCTATTCGGGTTCCATCCGCAAGGAGATCCGGCCGGGGTGTCGCTCACGGCCCCAAACGATGTGAGCAGGGTTTCCAAGCCCACCATACGGGTGCCACTTGGTACACCGTGCCACTGTGCCTAGTCTATCCCAAGCCCACTTGTACCGGGTGCCACTTGGTAGACTACTAACACTACCTACAAACACCAGAAACTAGTTGCAACTCCTAGACAGAGATCGGGTTGGTTAACAAGCCGAGAGGGGTCGAGTTACCGAAACCTAATGTGTGGTAGTAACTGTTCATGGGTCACAAACAAAGAACTCAGTTCCTAAGGACGGTTTCAATGAGACAACCCACCGTGTACTCCTACATGGCCTCTCACCGCTACCTTTACGAAATCGTGTTCACACACTTAGCTCTCAGCAATAGGACATTTTCACCACATTCCAATTCATCCCCGATGAATCAGACCTAACTCAACTCTAAGCAGTAGTAGGCATGACAACAAGCATGAATGAGTAGGCACATCAGGGCTCAATCAACTCCTACTCATGCTAGTGGGTTTCATCTATTTATTGTGACAATGGCAGGTCATGCAGAGGAAAGGAGTTCAACTACCGCAGCATGTAACAATTGAAACGTTGTTGTCCTAATGTAGTAAAAGAGAGAAGGAGCGAGAGAGTGGGATTTGTATCGGAATGAACAAGGGGTTTTTGCTTGCCTGACACTTCCGAAGATAGCATAACTCTTCATCGGTGTCATCGAACTCATCGTCGGAACTACGTCCACGGAGAGGGGACAAACACCGGCAACAGAGAAGGAACACAATCAATGCAATGCAACAATTAATGATGCATGATTATGACATGGCAATATGATGTGATTTGGCCTAATGCAACTAGCAACACAATTAAGTGTAGTTGGTTTGAACCCAAGGTTCAAATTCAAACTCCACATATGGTTATTTAAATGCCATTCATTTTATTTGTCCTAAACAGTAGCTATAAGTTTTTCTAACATGCATGAAAATGGTACAGATGGATAGATTGGATTTTTCTGATCATTTTTCATGTATAATTTATCTTATTTGGAGTTATAGATAATTTTCTATGAATTTTAGAAGTTTTAGCTATTTTCTGAAATTTCATGAATTATTTTAAATCCAGAAAATGGTTAACTATGTCAGCATGATGTCGGTGTGAAGTCATCAAGTCAACAGGGGCGGTCCAGGTCAAACCTGGCCAGTGGGGCCCACTAGTCAGTGACCCAGTGCTACCTAGGTCACAGACAGGTGGGGCCGGGTCAACGCGCACATCAGCATAGTCAAAGATGACACGTGGGTCCACTGGAATTAGATTAATTCTAACTAATTTCTTTAGCCGGTTAATTAAAAAGGTGGGGCCCGGCTTTCAGCTACTGTGATGGTGATTATAACTAAACTAAGCAGGGGGGTTAGGCCCTAACTAAGCCGGCCATGTCAGTGGTTAACGCCGACGCTAATCCAGGCACAGCGGCGCTCGCCGGCCGGCCGTTTCCGGTGACGGATGGCCGCATAGATGGGTTCTCTGGAACGCCCGCAGTGCGGCGCGTCCAGGGGTGGTTGTGGGGATGCCGGGGATGGGCTGTAGCGGTGAAGGCGGCGAGATTTGCGGCGGCGGCGCGTTCTCGGGTCCGGCGGAAACAACGGCAAGAGTGGGCAAACGACATGGGAGAAGAGGGGAACGGGTCAGCAGCTCACCGCGATTCGGTGGAGAAGCACGGAGTGGTCGGCGAGGAGCTGGAGCAAGCAAATCGATGGTGGCGGTCATCGGTGCCGAAGCTTGAAGATGACGAAGATGCCGGCGACAAAGGGCTCCCGCAGTCGTGGCTGTTGGCTTGTCGACGTGTGGTGATGAGGTGGAGCCTATGGACAGGCTAGATAGGTGAGGGAGGCTCGGTGGGCGCGGCGGTTGTGGACGGCGGCGACGGCTCCGCTCGGCTTCGGGAGAGGGAGCGAGAGAGGCGAGGCAGCGAGAGAGGGGAGCGGTCGAGGGGGTCCAGGGGTCTGCGTGGCAACGCCAGAGGCGTCCAGGCCGAGGAGGCAAAGCAGCAGTGGTGGAGGTGGGAAGGCAGGCACAAGACGGAGGCCACACGCCCGCCACCGGCCCGGGAGGAAGACGACAGGGGAGGTGGAGGTGGGCTGGGCCGGTACAGTAGCGGGCCGCGTAGGTGGGCTGGCCTCTCTGGTGGGCTTCACAGGTGAGGCCAGGTAAAAACTGCTCTGTTTTATTATCTGTGTTGTTTTCCTTTTATTTAATCATTTTGCCACTGATTCAAATTCAAAAGTAAATCAAAGCAGGGCAGAACCTTCTGAAAATTTGTATGTTGCCATTATGGACTATTCCAAAGGCACATAAATAATTTCAGGGCCTTTTGAAATATATTCTATATAAAATGAATATAATCCAAAAGTAAAATACTTATTGCTTTAAATTCAAAGTCCCGAAAATAATTCCTTAAAAATGTTCCTAAATTTTGGTTTTATATATAGTTCTTGCCAAAATTCTCAAACATTGCAAAAAGGACATCTTGGAAACAAAGAATGAGATTTCCAGGGTTCTTTGCCCTTCTTTTGATTAAAGTTTTGAGGCTTCAGCAATCCTCAATTCAAGTTTCAGAAATTTAAATAAGATGCATGCATGCAATGCCACTAATTACAAGCATTAAACTGGGGCTGTGACAACTCACCCCCACTAAACAAGAATCTCGTCTAGAGATTCAAGACGTGAGGTATGAAGACAGAGGGGACACAAAGCTAGCACAATATTCTCGATCCAATTACCCTTCATGTGAACGTTGGTTCCTTGCTTCATGTTGATATTGATTCATTGCATCATATCGATCTTGACGTCTTTGCTTTGAGAACTCCATCCAACATGACAACAAGAAGGGAGTGAAAACTCAAGAAGAATCGATCTTCTTGAAGATCGAGCACTCGGGATCAACTCATGCAGAGAGACATTGAAACATCTCTCAAGCTGAGACACAAAACATACCTCCAGAGGGATGGAGTGAAATAGATGACGAAGGTTCAAATTGGAAGGCAACCATTCCACGCTCGAGTAAGATGGTGCATGGTTTCAAAGTAGCGAGGAGATAATTGTCATGATTCCATAACGGGACACCTCGGGGGAGGTGACTCGTAGAATTATTCCCTTAAGTGGCAAACGAATTACTTTTGATCCATAGATCATTGAAACTCTTCATACCAGCCTGAGGCAATTCAAAATTGATCGTTTGAAGGAATTCGAAAGAATGGCATACCTAGTTTGGAATGGAAACTATGGTTATAGAACAACTCGGCAAAAGAAAGGAACATTTCAATTGATACCGAGGATATAACCTAGTGTCTGAGCATGCTCTCAAGAACTTGAGCATTTCCGTATTCATCAAGGTTTTACCAACATCCGTGCCGAGGATCCTGGCAACACATCATACTACCATCATGAATAATGATGGAGGATGCAAATGCAAAGGAAGATAACACTTTCTCAAATTTCACTATGACTGGGCCAAGGAAACAAAATCTGGATGATCGACCGAGAGACATTTAGCACTCCGCTTCTAATGTTCTCCTTGATGTTCTACATACCACAGTCATACATAAAGCATTAACGTGGCCATCAAGTATAGCTCGAACTTCGGGAAGACAAAGGATCCATAGGGAACAACTTCTAGAATAAGTCGCACAAAATCCTCATGGAGAGAATGATCAAATTGCTTAATCAAGATACCACAATAATAGATCTTCCGGCTAGGTGCATCGGCCAGAACATCAACCTTGTCGGGACCTACATCATAGATCTTGGAAAAGTTCCAACCATCATATCTGCCTGAGATTCAGATCTGGTTGGGAACGGAATATTTCAGATAGCATGTCTGGAAAAGAAAATTAGCAACACAAACCGATGAGATGATGTTGCAAGATTCTCGGGAAATGAACTATGGTAGCAAGCTCCAAGGCATGAGCGGGTTCTGCTACACACATGTGAACACGTTGTCCCAGACAAGCATGACCACATAGTAGTCTTGAAATAAAACACTACCAAGTTCAGGCGGGAACCATCATTGAAGATAACAAAGTCTTGTGCATGTCCGTCTGGGCCCTTCAGGAATAGCATTTGAACTTCTTATCCTTGAACAAATCAATCAGTGGCTTTGTGTACTAGGAGATACATATGGAATGGAGGTAGCGAGCCTGTCAAACCATAGCATACTTCGCACATGCATGACTGACTTGGGATGGTACCAGAGGAAACAAAAACAATCTTTCTCGAACTCACATCGGCAACTTGCACCAAATGCACGTGAATCAGAGAAAGTCACTTCTTTCATCCAACATATGCTTCATGAGCGAGACATGAAGATAATGCTTTTTAGAAGTTTCCAACACTAGCTGGATGTTCAATATGAATCATGGAGATGATGAAAATGTTGTCAATGGGCTCAACAAAAATTTATCAAGATTTCCATATAGATGGAATTCCATAACTATGTGAACAAAGTAGTAGCATTGGTCAGGCCCAAAAGATATAACGGTGTATGCTCGACAACCGTGAGTAAGACAACATTACGAACATCGTTGGTTCTGATTTGATTTGACGATAGCCCATAAGCAAATCAAAGATTTGGGTAGGACAATAGGTCCAACAATTGATCACGAGGACCAATCAATGAAGATATCATCTTTCTTCAACACACGCACACACAAAGATATCCCTTTGGAAAGAACTAAGTAAGACAAAGCTTTTATCTTCCAACTCTCCAAGTTGTTGTTTAACTTAACCAACTAGCTCAGGGTATCCAACACGGATCCTTGGAGAAAGGGTGGTCTATAGAAAAACCAACTTGATCACGAACTCAACATAGCGGTCAGGTGACAACCTGGTAATACTTCCGAGAAGATATTCGGAAAGTCACGAGCCACCGATATGCTACTAAGCTAGAGAACAATCTTGCTTTTTAGGGCAAGATGATATGATCAAAAGAGCAAGGGATTTGACAATTCCCAACTCGTCGATCGAAGAGTGCACCAACAAAATGGACTAGGTAGCACAATCAGTCCTAGGATGGTGATTCAATAACCAACACGCTAAGAATGAAGTTATTGTCCTTTAACTACCGAGCAACAGGGTTGCTAGGAGTATTGATTTCACACGTCACGGTTCACTTGTCGGCATTCCGGTCACAACAACACGGAGACCGACGAATGAATAATGATGGCGAGAAGTATCACTGCACCAAGAATTCATAAGATGGTGTGCAATTCCTATGACATTCTTGACATAAAGAGGGTAGTACTCCAGGGTAGAACAGAACAAAAGCTGGATTGGCATTTGACCTGCGGAATACAACTGCTTTGACCCAATCCTAGAAATGGACTATAATGGCTTGACAGACCACAAGAGGAAAGGCATCGCTGAACACGAATGCACACATACTCTTGGCTATCAATTGATAAACGAAGGTCGGAAACAACTGAAGAAGGACAACTCAAAGGGACATATAACTTTCTGAGTTGTGGATGCATGGATTAGTATGTCGAGCAAAGTTCAACATGTTTCTTCCGGATAACCCATGCATAAGGTAAGAATGGCAGTGTCACAATTATCGAATAACTCATCAAGAGCACTCTTGGTGTGATCTTTTGGTTCAAGAACTTCTGACATAAGCAGTTCATGGTATTTGGAAGAAGGAGATACCACGGACCTCGAGGACTATCGCAAAGGTTACTAATATCCTAAAGGAACTAGCAAACACTATCAACATGAGTGAGTAGAGTGAATCTTGGGTTCAAGAACCCAGGAATGGAATACCTACTAACTAAATAACATCACGAGATGCTTTCGAGAATGGTGGCCAGAATCATCACACTGGGAACAAAAACATGGCTAGATTACTAGGTGATCCTCTAAGACACCTAGGGTCATAATAATAGCTCCAACATATATGTCGAGGCAACAGAGTACCTCAACTCACCGATTAGTGTGCTTAATCTGGCCCAAAGGGCATCAAAAAAGAGGGAAAGGATTATGCAAAAGCATCATATTGTTTAGAAACCTGGGATGACTCCAACAGCATAACGGTTGTAAATGCTCGAAAAGATTTGAGAGATCATGCAAAATGGTGGTATAGCCACTCAACATCACAATATCAAGGTTCTGAGACCAACTATGAACACACGGAAGTAATAGAACTGAGACGAGGCTTGAATCCATCATTCCTATAAGTCTACGGATTAGTAACACGTGATCCTGATAGAAAGATGAGAAGCCTAGTTCTTAATCCCCATAGAAAAGAAGAGGTTGACTCAGATCAGAGGGCATAAGGTAAAGGAGTAAAAAGAGCCTTACGTTCCCTTCCACAATCAATTCCCTTATATAACTAAACAATTTCTAGACTCAACTTCAACCAGTTTGGCTTGGTAATCCTACAGGCAGTCAGGCTCTGATACCAAAGCTGTCAGGACCCTGATTCTATGTCACACCGATCTAGCATGTAACACATCATATCACTTTGCGGCCTCACGCACGGTATTCCACGGGTGCCACCTTACCTGGCCCGAGACCCTTTGCGCCTTTTGGCTCACGTATATGATAGTGTTGCTAGCATCCATATGACAGAGAACCCGAGCCGACATGATTAGTCGTGAACCCAATGTGGCGCTAACTTACGGGGACAGGCATACATGAACCAGCATCGAACATGTCGGTCATCAGCGTGTGAATCCGGGCTGTAGCAACTGGGCTAACAGGACTCTGGGAACCCGGGCTGTAGCAGGCTACAGGGACTCGGAAGTCACCCGCGTGACATTTCCCGAAGCACAGAACGAGAGCAAGTGGATCACATGTCGGCCGATCTAAGTGTTAGGAGCAGAGTAATCGGGCTAGCAGGACTCCGTAAACCGAACAGTATGGCAGAACTACCATGGCTCAAAGGAAGCACTAGACTACATTTCCCCATAAGAGAGGCTACCAAGGATAAACAACTAGGTTGTCGGATCCCACACATACCAAGCATTTCAATCATACACACAATATGCCCGATATGTGTAAATACAACATGGCATCACAACAAAACTCTACAACTCAAAGTATTTATTCATTAGGCTCCGAAGAGCCAGATATTACAAACATGGGTCTGATGACCCAACATACACAACATACAAGCATCAACCGAAAGCATAAACATGTCTGAGTACAGACAACTACAAACGAAAAAGGCTGAGAAGCCTGACTATCTACAAGACCCCCCCCCCCCCAAGGGTACAAGATCGTAGCTGAGGTAACAAGCTAAACATCGAAGTCCACGCAGTACTACTAGTGAGACTGACGTCTCTCTGCAAAAACATAAATTAAGCAAACGTGAGTACAAATGTACCCAGCAAGACTTGCATCAGAACTAGCTACATATGCATCGGTATCAACAAAGGGGTGGTGGAGTTTGACTGCAGCAAGCCAGCTTTGACTCGGTGGCTATCCTATGCTAGGACTACAAGTAACTCTATTGAGGTGGCGCACACGAGTCCACATACTCACCTTATCAATACACCGCTATGGATCTGCTCCCGTCTCCCTACGAGAACGCCATCCATAGCACTCACGCTTATCTTGCGCATTTTAGAGTATCCACTTTCACTTGTCTATGAACTGTACAGGCAACCCAGAAGTCCTTTTCACGGACACGGCTATTGAATAGATGATGTTAACCCTGCAGGGGTGTACTTCTTCACACACGCTCTCGCCACTTACCACCATGTACATGTCGTGTATCTCGGCAACCTTCAAGCGGAAGTCTGGCGAGGGAGTCGGCCACGACCTGACTAACCACACAAGTCTCTAGTCTAAGTTTATCGCCTATTCGTGTTCCATCCGCAAGGAGATCCGGCCGGGGTGTCGCTCACGGCCCCAAACGATGTGAGCAGGGTTCCCAAGCCCACCATCCGGGTGCCACTTGGTACACCGTGCCACTGTGCCTAGTCTGTCCCAAGCCCACCTATACCGGGTGCCACTTGGTAGACTACTAACACTACCTACAAACACCAGAAACTATTTGCAACTCCTGGACAGAGATCGGTTGGTTAATAAGCCGAGAGGGGTCGAGTTACCGGAACCCAATGTGTGGTAGTAACTGGTCATGGATCACAAACACATAACTCAGTTCCTGAGGACGGTTTCAATGAGACAACCCACCATGTACTCCTACATGGCCTCTCACCGCCACCTTTACCAAATCGTTTTCACACACTTAGCTCTCAGCGGTAGGACATTTTCACCACATTCCAATTCATCCCCGATGAATCAGACCTGACTCAACTCTAAGCAGTAGCAGGCATGACAACAAGCATGAATGAGTAGGCACATCAGGGCTCAAATAACTCCTACTCATGCTAGTGCGTTTCATCTATTTACTCTGGCAATGACAGGTCATGCAGAGGAAAGGAGTTCAACTACCGCAACATGTAACAGTTGAAACATTGTTGTCCTAATGTAGTAAAAGAGAGCAGGAGCAAGAGGGTGGGATTTGTATCGGAATGAACAAGGGGTTTTTGCTTGCCAGACACTTTCGAAGATAGCATAACTCTTTATCGGTGTCATCGAACTCATCGTCGGAACTATGTCCACTGAGACGAGACAAACACCGGCAACAGAGAAGAAACACAATCAATGCAATGCAACAATTATGATGCATGATTATGACATGGCAATATGATGTGATTTGGCCTAATGCAACTAGCAACACAATTAAGTGTAGTTGGTTTGAACCCAAGGTTCAAATTCAAACTCCACATATGGTTATTTAAATGTCATTCATTTGATTTGTCCTAAACAGTAGCTATAAGTTGTTCTAACATGCATGAAAATGGTACAGATGGATAGATTGGATTTTTCTGATTATTTTTCATATATAATTTATCTTATTTGGAGTTATAGATAATTTTCTATGAATTTTAGAAGTTTTAGCTATTTTCTGAAATTTCCTGAATTATTTTAAATCCAGAAAATGGTTAACTGCGTTAGCATGATGTCGGTGTGATGTCATCAAGTCAACAGGGGCGGTCTAGGTCAAACCTGGCCAGTGGGGCCCACTAGTCAGTGACCCAGTGCTACCTAGGTCACGTATGTGTGGGGCCGGGTCAACGCCAAGACATCAAAGATAGTCAAAGATGACACGTGGGTCCACTGGAATTAGATTAATTCTAACTAATTTCTTTAGCCGGTTAATTAAACAGTTGGGGCTCGGCTGTCAGCTACTGTGATGGTGATTATAACTAAAACTAAGCAGGGGGGTTAGGTCCTAACTAAGCCGGCCATGTCGCTGGTTAACGCCGACGCTAATCCAGGCACAGCGGCGCTCGCCGGCCGGCCGTTTCCGGCGACGGATGGCCGCGCGGATGGGTTCTCTGGAACACCCGCAGTGCGGCGCATCCAGGGGTGGTCATGGGGATGCTGGGGATGGGCTGCAGTGGTGAAGGCGGCGAGCTTTGTGGCGGCGGTGCGTTCTCGGGCCCGGCGGAAACAGCGGCTAGAGTGGGCAAACGGCATGGGGAGAAGAGGGGAACGGGTCAGCGGCTCACCGCGATTCGATGGAGAAGCACGGCGTGGTCGGCGAGGAGCTGGAGCAAGCAAATCGACGGTGGCGGTCATCGGTGCCGAAGCTTGAAGATGACGAAGATGCCGGCGACGAAGGGCTCCCGCAGTCGTGGCTATTGGCTTGTCAACGTGTGGTGATGAGGCGGAGCCTATGGACAGGCTAGATAGGTGAGGGAGGCTCGGTGGGCGCGGCGGCAATGGACGGCGGCGACGGCTCCGCTCGGCTTCGGGAGAGAGAGTGGGAGAGGCGAGGCAGGGAGAGAGGGGAGCAGTCGAGGGGGTCCAGGGGTCTGCGTGGCAACGCCAGAGGCGTCCAGGCCATCGAGGAGGCAGGCGAGCAGGGTGGAGGTGGCTCAGCGTGTGCAGGCGCAAGACGGCCACACGCCTGCCATCTGGCCTGGGAGGAAGACGACAGGGGGAGGTGGAGGTGGGCTGGGCAGAGCTGATGGTCAAGCATAGGTGGGCTGGCCTCTCTGGTGAGCTTCACAGGTGAGGCCAGGTAAAAAACTGCTCTGTTTTATAATCTGTGTTGTTTTACTTTTATTTAATCATTTTGCCACTGATTCAAATTCAAAAGTAAATCAAAGAAGGGCAAAACCTTCTGAAAAATTGTATGTTGCCATTATGGACTATTCCAAAGGCACATAAATAATTTCAAGGCCTTTTGAAATATATTCTATATAAATTGAATATAATCCAAAAGTCAAAAACTTATTGCTTTAAATTCAAAGTCCCAAAAATAATTCCTTAAAAATGTTCCTAATTTTTTGTTTGATATATAGTTCTTGCCAAAATTCTCAAACATTGCAAAAAGGACATCTTGGAAACAAAGAATGAGATTTCCAGGGTTCTTTGCCCTTCTTTAGATTAAAGTTTCGAGGCTTCAAGAATCCTCAATTCAAGTTTCAGAAATTTAAATAAGATGCATGGATGCAATGCCACTAATTACAAGCATTAAACTGGGGCTGTGACATAATGGGAGCATTTTGTGTGACGAAAGTGAGTGGGAGTGATACGTCTCCAACGTATCTGTAATTTTTTATTGTTCCATGTTATTATATTATCTGTTTTGGATGTTTAATGGGCTTTATTATGCACTTTTATATTATTTTTGGGCCTAACCTATTAACCGAAGGCCCAGTGCAAATTGTTGTTTCTTTGCCTATTTCAGTGTTTCGCAAAAAAGGAATATCAAACGGAATCCAAACGGAATGAAACCTTTGCGAGGATCGTTTTTGGAACAAACGCAATCCAGGAGACTTGGAGTGGACGTCAAGGAAGCAACGAGGTGACCACGAGGTAGGAGGGCGCGCCCCCACCCTCGTGGGCCCCTCATGGCTCCGCCGACCTACTTCCTTCGCCTATATATACTCATATACCCTGAAAACATCGGAGAGCACTGCTACGTCTTGAGCTTGCGTTGGTTTTCCCCGAAGAGGAGAGGATGATGCAGCAGAGTAGCGTAAGTATTTCCCTCAGTTTTTGACAACCAAGGTATCAATCCAGTAGGAGGCCACGCGCAAGTCCCTCGTACCTACACAAAACAAATAGCTCAACGCAACCAACGCGATTAGGGGTTGTCAATCCCTTCACGATCACTTACAAAAGTGAGATCTGATAGAGATGATAAATAATATTTTTGGTATTTTTTGGTATAAATATGCAAAGTAAAATAAAAGGCAAAGTAAAAAAAAGCAAAGCAATAATAAAGCGTAGGAAGATTAATATGATGAGTATAGACCCGGGGGCCATAGATTTCACTAGTGGATTCTCTCAAGAGCATAAGTATTTTACGGTGGGTGAACGAATTACTGTTGAGCAATTAACAAAATTGAGCATAGTTATGAGAGTATCTAGGTATGATCATGTATATAGGCATCACATCCGAGACAAGTAGACCGACTCCTGCATGCATCTACTACTATTACTCCACTCATCGAACGCTATCCAGCATGCATCTAGAGTATTAAGTTAAAGAAAACAGAGTAACGCCTTAAGCAAGATGACATGATGTGGAGGGATAAATTCATGCAATATGATAAAAAAACCCCATATTGGTATCCTCGATGGAAACAATACAATACGTGCCTTGCTGCCCCTACTGTCACTGGGAAAGGACACCGCAAGATTGAACCCAAAGCTAAGCACTTCTCCCATTGCAAGAACTACCAATCTAGTTGGCCAAACCAAACGGATAATTCGAAGAGACTTGCAAAGATAATCAATCATACATAAAAGAATTCAGAGAAGATTCAAATATTGCTCATAGATAATCTTGATCATAAAACCACAATTCATCGGTCTCAACAAACACACCGTAAAAAGAAGATTACATCGAATAGATCTCCACGAGAGAGGGGGAGAACATTGTATTGAGATACAAAAAGAGAGAAGAAGCCATCTAGCTACTAACTATGGACCCGAAGGTCTGAAGTAAACTACTCACACTTCATCGGAGAGGCTATGGTGATGATGTAGAAGCCCTTCGTGGTGGACTCCCCTTCCGTGAACTCGGAACAGGCCTCAAGATGGGATCTCGTGGATCTGAAAGTTGCGGCGGTGGAATTAGGTTTTGGCTCCGTATCTGATCTGTTGAAGTGCGTGGAGGTATATATAGGAGGAAGAATGCGTCGGTGGAGCTTGGGGGCCATGAGGCGGGGAATGCGCCCTGAGGGGCGCCCTCCACCCTCGTGGCCGCCTCCCTCCTTTCTTGACCGAGGGTCCAAGTCTCTGGATCATATCGATGAGAAAATTACGTTTCGAAGGTTTCATTCCGTTTGGACTCCGTTTGATATTTCGCTTTCTTGAAACACCGAAATAGGCAAAAAAACAGCAATTCTGAAATTTGGGCCTCCGGTTAATAGGTTAGTCCCAAAAGTAATATAAAAATGGAAAATAAATCCCAATATGGTCCAAAACAGTAGATAATATAGCATGGAGAAATCAAAAATTATAGATACATTGGAGACGTATCAGGCATCCCCAAGCTTAATTCCTGCTCGTCCTCGAGTAGGTAAATGATAAAAGAGAATTTTTGATGCGGAGTGCTACTTGGCATAATTTCAATGTAACTCTTCTTAATTGTGGTATGAATATTCATATTCGAAAGATTCAAGACAAAGGTTTAATATTGACATAAAAATAATAATACTTCAAGCATACTAACAAAGCAATTATGTCTTCTCAAAATAACATGGCCAAAGAAAGTTATCCCTACAAAATCATATAGTCTGGCTATGCTCTATCTTCACCACACAAAGTATTTAAATCTTTCACAACCCCGATGACAAGCCAAGCAATTGTTTCATACTTTTGACATTCTCAAAACTTTTTCAGTCTTCACGCAATACATGAGCGTGAGCCATGGATATAGCACTATATATGGAATAGAATGGTGGTTGTGGAGAAGACAAAAAGGGAGAAGATAGTCTCACATCAACTAGGCGTATCAACGGGCTATGGAGATGCCCATCAATAGATATTAATGTGAGTGAGTAGGGATTGCCATGCAACGGATGCACTAGAGCTATAAGTATATGAAATCTCAACAAAAGAAACTAAGTGGGTGTGCATCCAACTCGCTTTCTCACGAAGACCTAGGGCAATTTGAGGAAGCCCATCATTGGAATATACAAGCCAAGTTCTATAATGAAAAATTCCCACTAGTATATGAAAGTGACGAAACGAGAGACTCTCTATTATGAAAATCATGGTGCTACTTTGAAGCACAAGTGTGGTAAAAGGATAGTAACATTGTCCCTTCTCTCTTTTTCTCTCATTTTTTTATTTGGGCCTTTTCTCTCTCTTTTTTATGGCCTCTTTTTTCTCTTTTTTTTTAATTTTTTGTCCGGAGTCTCATCCCGACTTATGGGGGAATCATAGTCTCCATCATCCTTTCCTCACTTGGGACAATACTCTAAAAATGATGATCATCACACTTTTATTTTTCTTACAACTCAACAATTACAACTTGAAACTTAGAACAAAATATGTCTCTATGTGTATGCCTCCAGCGGTGTACCGGGATATGCAATGATTCATGTGTGACATGTATGAAAGAATTATGAATGGTGGCTTTGCCACAAATACGATGTCAACTACATGATCATGCTAAGCAATATGACAATGATGGAGCGTGTCATAATAAACGGAACGGTGGAAAGTTGCATGGCAATATATCTTGGAATGGCTATGGAAATGCCTTGATAGGTAGGTATGGTGGCTGTTTTGAGGAAGGTTTATGGTGGGTGTTTGATACCGGCGAAAAGTGCGCGGTATTAGAGAGGCTAGCAATGGTGGAAGGGTGAGAAAAGTGTGTATAATCCATTAACTCAATATTAGTCATAAAGAACTCATATACTTATTGCAAAAATCTAAAGTTATCAAACCAAAGTATTACGCACATTCTCCTAGGGGGATAGATTGGTAGGAAAAGACCATCGCTCGTCCCCGACCGCCACTCATAAGGAAGACAATCAATAAATAAATCATGCTCCGACTTCATCACATAACGGTTCACCATACGTGCATGCTACGGGAATCACAAACTTTAACACAAGTATTTCTCAAATTCACAAGTACTCAACTAGCATGACTCTAATATTACTACCTCCATATCTCAAAACAATTATCAAGCATCAAACTTTTCTTAGTATTCAACGCTCTCAAAAGAAAGTTTTACTAATCTTGAATACCAAGCATATTATTATTTTAAAGCAAATTACCATGCTATTTAAGACTCTCAAAATAATCTAAGTGAAGCATGAGAGATCAAAGGTTTCTATAAAACAAATCCACCACCGTGCTCTAAAAGATATAAGTGAAGCACTAGAGCAAAACTATATAGCTCAAAAGATATAAGTGAAGCACATAGAGTATTCTATCAAATTCCAATTCATGTATGGCTCTCTAAAAAGGTGTGTACAGCAAGTATGATTGTGGTAAAATAACAAGCAAAGATGCAAATAATACAAGACGCTCCAAGCAAAACACATATCATGTAGTGAATAAAAATATAGCTCCAAGTAAAGTTACCGATGGAAGTGGATTTAAAGAGGGATGCCTTCCGGGCATCCCCAAGCTTTGACTTTTGGTGTCCTTGGATTATCTTGGGGGTGCCATGGGCATCCCCAAACTTAGGCTCTTGCCGCTCTTTGTTCCATAATCCATCAAAAGATTTCACCCAAAACTTGAAAACTTCACAACACAAAACTCAACAGAAATCTCGTGAGCTCCGTTAGCGAAAGAAAACAAAAGACCACTTCAAGGTACTGTAATGAACTCATTCTTTATTTATATTGGTGTTAAACCTACTGTATTTCAACTTCTCTATGGATTATAAACTATTTTACTAGCCATAGATTCATCAAAATAAGCAAACAACACACGAAAATCAGAATCTGTCAAAAACAAAACAGTCTGTAGTAATCTGTAACTAACGCAAACTTCTGGAACTCCAAATATTAAGCCAAAATAGGACGACCTAGGTAATTTGTTTATTGATCATCAGCAATTGGAATCACTATTTTATCACATTCTGGTGATTTTTAACAATTGTTTCCGTGAAAAAAAAGTTTCTGGAAATTACAGCAAGATCAAATAACTATCATCCAAGAAGATCCTACAGGTTTAGCTTGGCACAAACACTAATTAAAACATAAAACCACATATAAACATAAGGTAGATGGATTATTTATTCCTAGACAGAAACAAAAACAAAAAAACTAAAAATAAAATTTGGTTGTCTCCCAACAAGCGCTATCGTTTAACGCCCTAGCCAGGCATAAAAGCAAGGATAGATCTAGGTATTGCCATCTTTGGTAGGCAATTCTTCAACGAGGCATCTACCCTCCTTAGAAATTTCTTTTTTTCTAGTAATTATCAAATTTTTAGGCAAAAGATCGAAAAATTCATTCGTACCAAATGGTTCCTTAATGATAGCAAAAAGATTGGGTTGAATACTTATAGATTTAAGATCCGCGGTTTCCTTACTAGATGATTCACCCTTATTCTTAGGAACATACATGAGCTTAGCAATTTTAGTAGGTGGACTTGGAGTATTTTTTACGGGAGAAAAAGCGGTTCCCAAGTTGGTAATGATACCCTCAAGTTTATCAATTCTAGAGGAATCTTGATTTATTTTCTCATTAACTATGGGTTCCTTCTCCTTGATATTTTTCAAAGTTACTCCTACCATAGATCCATATTGGGTAATTTGATTGTGGATCTTTTTATTTAGATTTTCAATTAACTCAACGGTAGCAACTTTATTTTCAATAATTTCAAGTCTTTGCATTACATGCTCCAAAGTTAACATAGTTCCATTAACCAAAAGAGGTGGTGAGCCAAATAAATCTATCATAGCATTATAAGAGTCAAAAGTGTGGCTACCCAAGAAATTCCCTCCGGTAATGGTATCAAGGATATATCTATACCAACGATTAGCACCTACATAAAAGTTGCGGAGAAGAACTGAAGTAGATTGCTTCTTGGTAGATCTATTTTGAGCATTGCAAATTCTATACCAAGCGTCTTTTAGATTTTCTCCCTCCCTTTGCTTAAAATTTAGAACTTCATTCTCGGGAGACAACGGAGAAGATATAAGACTAGCCATGACGACAAGAAAGCGAGAAAGAGGCAAACGAAAAAGAGAGGGCGAATAAAACGGCAAGGGTGAAGTGGGGGAGAGGAAAACGAGAGGCAAATGGCAAATAATGTAATGCAGGAGATAAGGGATTGTGATGGGTACTTGGTATGTTGACTTTTGCGTAGACTCCCGACAGCGGTGCGAAATCCTTCTTACTACGTCTTGAGCTTGCGTTGGTTTTCCCGAAGAGGAGAGGATGATGCAGCAGAGTAGCGTAAGTATTTCCCTCAGTTTTTGAGAACCAAGGTATCAATCCGATGGGAGGCCACGCCCAAGTCCCTCGTACCTACACAAAACAAATAGCTCAATGCAACCAACGCGATTAGGGGTTGTCAATCCCTTGAGGTCACTTACGAAAGTGAGATCCGATAGAGATGATAAATAATATTTTTGGTATTTTTGGTATAAAGATGCAAAGTAAAATAAAAGGCAAAGTAAAAAAGCAAAGCAATAATAAAGCGTAGGAAGATTAATATGATGAGAATAGACCCGGGGGCCATAGATTTCACTAGTGGCTTCTCTCAAGAGCATAAGTATTTTACAGTGGGTGAACGAATTACTGTTGAGCAATTGACAGAATTGAGCATAGTTATGAGAGTATCTAGGTATGATCATGTATATAGGCATCACGTCACAGACAAGTAGACCGACTCCTACCTGCATCTACTACTATTACTCCACTCATCGACCGCTATCCAGCATGCATCTAGAGTATTAAGTTAATGAAAACAGAGTAACGCCTTAAGGAAGATGACATGATGTAGAGGGATAAATTCATGCAATACCCCATCTTGTTATCCTCGATGGCAACAATACAATACATGCCTTGCTGCCCCTCATCCTTTGGGAAAGGACAGTAAGATTGAACCCAAAGCTAAGCACTTCTCCCATTGCAAGAACTACCAATCTAGTTGGCCAAACCAAACGGTTAATTTGAAGAGACTTGCAAAGATAACCAATCATACATAAAAGAATTCAGAGAAGATTCAAATATTGTTCATAGATAATCTTGATCATAAACCCACAATTCATCGGTCTCAACAAACACACCGCAAAAAGAAGATTACATCGAATAGATCTCCACGAGAGAGGGGGAGAACATTGTATTGAGATCCAAAAAGAGAGAAGAATCCATCTAATTACTAACTATGGACCCGAAGGTCTGAAGTAAACTACTCACACTTCATCGGAGAGGCTATGATGATGATGTAGAAGCCCTCCGTGGTGGATTCCCTTCCGTGAGCTCTAACAGGCCCCAAGATGGGATCTCGTGGATACAGAAAGTTGCGGCGGTGGAATTAGGTTTTTGGCTCCATATATGATCTGTTGGGGGTACGTAGGTATATATAGGAGGAAGGAGTACGTCAGTGGAGCTTCGAGAGGGCCACGAGGCAGGGGCGCGCCCTAGGGGGGCGCCCTCCACCCTCGTGGCCGCATCCCTCCTTTCTTGACCGAGGGTCCAAGTCTCGTGGATCATATTTGATGAGAAAATCACGTTCCCGAAGGTTTCATTCCGTTTGGACTCCGTTTGATATTTCGTTTCTTCGAAACACTGAAATAGGCAAAAAACAAAAATTCTGGGCTAGGCCTCCGGTTAATAGGTTAGTCCCAAAAGTAATATAAAAGTGGAAAATAAAGCCCAATATGGTCCAAAACAGTAGATAATATAGCATGGAGCAATCAAAAATTATAGATACGTTGGAGACGTATCAAGCACCACGAAACCCTATTTCCACCGCCGCAACCTTCTGTACCCGTGAGATCCCATCTTGGGGCCTTTTCCGGTGCTCCATGGGAGGAATCAATCACGAAGGGCTTCTACATCAAAACCATGGCCTCTCCGATGATGCGTGAGTAGTTTACCACAGACCTTCGGGTCCATAGTTATTTGCTAGATGGCTTCTTCTCTCTCCTTGGATCTCAATACAATGTTCTCCTCGATTCTCTTGGAGATCTATTCGATGTAATTCTTTTTGCGGTGTGTTTGTCGAGATCCGATGAATTGTGGGTTTATGATCAAGATTATCTATGAAAAATATTTGATTCTTCTCTGAATTCTTATATGCATGATTTGATATCTTTGCAAGTCTCTTCGAATTATCAGTTTGGTTTGGCCTACTAGATTGATCTTTCTTGTAATGGGAGAAGTGCTTAGCTTTGGGTTCAATCTTGCGGTGTCCTTTCCCAATGACAGCAGGGGCAGCAAGGCATGTATTGTATTGTTGCCATAGAGGATAAAAATATGGGGTTTATATCATATTGCTTGGGTTTATCCCTCTACATCATGTCATCTTGCCTAATGCGTTACTCTGTTCTTATGAACTTAATGCTCTAGATGCATGCTGGATAGCAGTCGATGTGTTGAGTAATAGTAGTAGATGCAGAATCGTTTCGGTCTACTTGTCACGGACGTGATGCCTATATACATGATCATGCCTAGATATTCTCATAACTATGCGCTTTTCTATCAATTGCTCGACAAAGAATTTGTTCACCCACCGTAAATTATGCTATCTTGAGAGAAGCCATTAGTGAAACCTATGGCCCCTGGGTCTATCTTCCATCATATTATTTTCCTATCAATTTGCTATTTCTGCCGCTATTTATTTTGCAATCTTTACTTTCCAATCTATACAACAAAAATACCAAAAATATTTATCTTATTATCTTCATCAGATCTCACTTTTGCAAGTGGTCGTGAAGGGATTGACAACCCATTTATCACGTTGGTTGCAAGGTTCTTATTTGTTTGTGCAGGTACAAGGCGACTTGTGTGTAACCTCCTACTGGATTGATACCTTGGTTCTCAAAAACTGAGGGAAATACTTACGCTACTTTGCTGCATCACCCTTTCCTCCAAGGGAAAACCAACGCATGCTCAGGATGTAGCAAAGCTTTATATAGGGCCTAAAAGAAAAGGTAGTCTTGTAGATCCCAGTGGTGCCCTGCCGCACGTCTGCGCCGTTTCTCCTTGGTGAAAAATCCTTTGAGAGGAGAAGTTGATGGTCGTCTATAAGAAAAGGGAGTTTTTTAGAGAGTAGCCCCTGTACAACCGCGGATTAGGCAGGCTTTAATGAACATGTAGGTAATGAAAAAGAAAGAGAGAAAGAAGGTTAAGGTCCAAATAGGGTCAAGCCGAACTATAGACCTTTTCCGCAGCGTGCCTCCGTCGCTGCCCAAGTATTACAAGTGTGTAATTATGCATGCGCGGTACGTATGCCATGGTTTTATGGGGCGATCGGCGGAGGAAAAACTGCTATTCAAGCTCTGGATCGACCGAACTGTCATTCTGCAGAGTGGACCGGATTCGTTTGGCAGTGTCAGGGGTCTTAATAACCAATGAATTGTTCGGCTTGATGAGGACGCTCTGTACTTTGGCTGCAAGGGTTGCGGTGTGCTCCTCAGTACGGAGGGAGCGCTCCATATTTCCATTGACTGTGATAATGTCGCACGGTCCGGGCAATTTGAGATTTAAGTAAGCATAGTGCGGGACCGCATTGAAGCGGGCGAAGGCAATTCGTCCGAGCAGCATGTGATAACCACTGCGGAAAGGGACGATATCGAAGATCAAGTCTTCGCTTTGGAAGTTGTCCGGAGAGCCGGAGACTACTTCCAATGTTAAGGAGCCCGTACAACGGGCCTCCATGCCGGGTATTACTCCTTTAAAGGTAGTATTGCTAGGCTTAATTCTTGACGGGTCAATGCCCATCTTACGGACAGTGTCTTGATAGATCAGGTTCAGACTGTTGCCGCCGTCCATAAGGACTCTAGTGACATGGTATCCATCAATGATGGGATCGAGTACCAGGGCCGCCGAACCTCCATGACGGATACTAGTTGGGTGGTCCCTGCGATCGAAGGTGATTGAACAAGCCGACCATGGGTTGAATTTTGGGGCGACAGGCTCTATGGCGTATACGTCTTTTAGTGCGCACTTGCGCTCCCTCTTTGGGATGTGTGTGACATATATCATGTTCACTATTTTCACCTCGGGGGAAAACTTCTTCTGTCCCCCTGTGTTCGGAGGGCGGGGCTCATCATCGTCCTCGCTTTGAGGCCATTTCCCCTTGTGTTCGGTATTTAATTTACCGGCCTGTTTAAAAACCCAGAAGTTTCTGTTGGAGTGGTTGGCAGGCTTGTCAGGGGTGCCATTAATCTGGCAAGGCCTATCTAGTATCTTATCCAAATTACATGGACCGTCTCTATTTCCTTTGAATGGCTTCTTCTGTTGACCGGGTTTGGAGCCACTGAATCCGGCGTTGACCGCCGTATCTTCAGATTCTTCATTGTTGTTCCAACGCTTGTTTTTGTTACGTCATGGCCTTCTATTGCCATCCCTGGCTTCAGAGGTGCTGTGGTCGGCATCTTGTTGCTTCTACGAGCCACCGACTATCTTCGCATGTGAAGCGGGTCGAGAGTCTTGAAGAGCTGCCATAGTCTTCGGCTTTTCCTGACCGAGGTGTTGGCGAGCCATTCATCACGAACGCTGTGTTTAAAGGCCGCTAGGGCTTCGGCGTCCGGACAGTCAATGATTTGGTTCTTTTTAATTAAGAACCGAGTCCAGAGTTTGCGGGCTGACTCCCTGGGTTGCTGGACTATGTGACTAAGATCATCAGCGTCCGGGGGCCGGACATAAGTACCTTGGAAGTTGTCTCAAAACGCATCCTCCAAGTCCTCCCAGCTGCCAATAGAGTTCTCTGGGAGGCTATTCAGCCAGTGTCGTGTTGGTCCTTTTAGCTTTAGGGGAAGGTATTTGATGGCGTGGAGATCATCACCGCGAGCCATGTGAATGTGGAGAAGAAAGTCTTCAATCCACACCGCGGGATCTGTCGTTCCATCGTATGCCTCAATGTTTACGGGTTTAAACCCTTCCAGAAACTGGTGCTGCATTACCTCATCGGTAAAGCACACGGGGTGTGCGGCGCCTCTATATCGGGCAACATCACGACGTAGTTCGGATGACATCTGTGTCCGGTTCTCGGCCTGAGTTAGGTTGTGCTTATCGCGCCGGCCTTGATGGTCGTCGTCTCGTGTGGGGGCACGTCCCCTTGATCCATATATTGATCTGGTCTGGCTGGCTCTATTGTCCAGGTCCTGACGTAAGTCGTATGTGTAGCCCGGGGCCGCTGTCTCCCTGCCTCTACGGCGAGGGGGCGCGGGCTGGTCTTCGGCGTAATTAGCCGTTTTGTCCCGTCCACGTGGTGGTCGGTCCGGTTGATCAACATGATTGTATCTGGACGGTATTGGCTCAAGGGCCTCGTCGTCGAATAGTGGTAGTAGCCTGCGCTTTGCGTAGCTCTTTGTTGGACGCTCAAGACCGCATTCTTCCGCAGCCAGGACCTTGGTCCACCTGTCATTGAGCGTATCCTGTTCGGCTTGAAGCTGTTGCTGTTTCTTTTTCAGGCTCCTCGCCATGGCGATGAGCTGCCGCTTGAAGCATTCTTGTTCGAGGGGTTCTTTTGGTACGATAAAATCTTTGTTACCGAGGCTAGCAACCTCCTCGGAGTCCGGTAGATAGTTGCTATCCTCCGAATCCTCATGATCGACAAGTTCGTCTGGGTTGACTTGTCCTTCTTCCCACTCATCCCGCTCGAACGCAGGCTTGACGGGATGATCGGAGTCTTCGGCATTGCCCGGGGTATTGTTGCCTCCGGTGCCGATATTACTTTCCTTTTCTCGACGCGATCGTGAGCGGCGCCACTAACGTTGGCGCTTTGGGGGTGCCTCGACGGGCTTGTCCTCGATCGGATCCTGAGTGCCGTCGTTGTCTTTTTTGGGTGTATCCACCATGTACACGTCGTATGCAGAAGTGGCCGTCCAACGCCCGGCAATAGGCGGGTTTTGGCCTGGTTCAGCTCCGGCATCGTCGTCCATACCGTCGATGTCTTCGGAGGTGTAGTCTAGCATGTTGGTTAAGTCCTCGACAGTGGCTACTAAGTGGATGGTGGGTGGGACGCAAAATTCCCCGCTCTCAGCCCCTAGTTCGGGCTGGGCGTAGTTCTGAAGCGACGCTTCCGTGATGGTGAGAAATCGCATTAAGTCCAGAGCTTCATTTAGAAGTGAAAACTGGACGGGTGGCTGAGGATCTGCAGAGCTGGGTCTGGTAAACGCCACTCGACCGTGCTCAATGGACGCAGACCTCGAGAGCTCGGAGTTGGCCTCCAGAGATGAGTCCGTTTTCCCGATGACAGAGAGAGTCTTGTTTGGCTCCAAGTCTGTTTACAACATGGTCACCTCCGGGTCTCCGGTAGGGAGCTCCGTAACAGGAGAGAGTCCGGTGGGGCTTAACCGCCCGTTTTCGGATAGAGTGGTCCGCTCTGGATCTAAGGTCGGGGTGGGTACGAAGGCCGATCCCTGAACGGAATATGATGGTGGATCCGACGGGCTTCCTTCATGTAGATGAGGAGGGACGGCCGGGGCCGAGAACCCTTCGAAGATCAAGTCTCCTCGGGTATCCGCGATGTAGTTCAAGCTTCCGAACCTGATCTGGAGACCAGGGGTGCGGCTGTCGATCTGCTCAAGGTGACCAGCTGAATTGGCACGCAGAGCGAAGCCGCCAAACACAAAGGGTTGGCCAGGGAGAAAAGTTTCCCCGGCAACAGCATCGTCGTTGATGACAAGCTGAGAAATTGATCCTTCTGTTAAAGACACATCGGAACTCTCAATGAAAGCACCAATGTCGGTGTCAAAACCGGCGGATCTCGGGTAGGGGGTCCCGAACCGTGCGTCTGAGGAACCATGGTAACAGGGGACAAAGGGGACACAAGGTTTACCCAGGTTCGGGTCCTCTTAAAGGAGGTAAAACCCTACTTCCTGCTTGATTATATTCGATGAGTATGGGGGTTACAAGAGTTGATCTACCTCGAGATCGTAATGGCTAAACCCTAACTGTCTAGCCTATGAGAATTCTGATTGTCCCTACGGACTAAACCCTCCGGTTTATATACACACCGGAGGGGCCTAGAGTTGTATAGAGTCGGTTTGTAGAGGAAGGAAATTACATATCCGCACACCAATCTTGCCATCCACGCATAGGGGAGTCCTACCCGAACACGGGGAAAGGTTTTCCGCTTTGTATCTTCACGGCCCATCAGTCCGGCCCATATCGAATAGCCCGGACACCCGAGGACCCCCCCCCCCCCCAATCCAGGACTCCCTCAGCCCGGCCCGAGGCTCGAGGTCCGTCGGGCTTTTACACGTTCGGGCCGGTCTTGGGCCCAAAAAACAGGCCCGATGGCCGAGCCGGGCCCGGGCCTAGGTTTTTTTTGCCTCAGGCTTGGCTAGGCCTGGCCCGAGGTTTGGCCAGGTATACTGCAGGGTATTGTGTCCCAAGTGGGCCGGCCCGTCTTTCATGTTTTGTTTCTTCCTTATCGAAGACCACACCTCCACTTCACGGGGCTTGTACCCGCGGTCGCTCATGGAGATGGCAGATGGAGGGCGCGGTCGCCGATGTGGAATACAAAGGAAGTGAACGACGAGCGCGGCCGCATGATAGGTTTAGGATCCAGCCGCTTTTTAAATGAAAAATGTTTGAATTATTATGAATGTATTTCGGTTTATATGAAAATATGTCGTTCATCCGGTTAGTTGAAACAATGTTTGAAATGATGTGAACGGGGTTGGATGGCCGGCTTCCGCATCCGTGTCCGCGGACTGGTTCCTATTCATGCACCGACGTGGGAGTAAATTTACGGGTCAGCATTTGAGATGCCCTTAGCATACTCATCCTGTTACTAACTGGATTAAAGTTTAACCAAAAATTGCTGAATAACCTTCCTTTCTTTTTAGTGCACTTTATGCAGCGGTGTTTGTGAATTCTCTATTCAGTGCCTTTCCAAGGTTCCCATGTTAGGCCGAATACTCGATTTGTCTACACACCGCTGCTCCGAATCAAAGATAGACGGAACCTGCTTCACAAAGGCCGGGTACGCGGAAGCAGCAGCAACAAAAGGAAAACGGAAAAGCAGAGGCCGTCAAGTCTCGTGCCCGTGCCTGTCGGAAGGGGATGGCGAGGCGTGTAGAAAAGCGAGGAAACAAACCCCGCGAAACCAGCGAGTGGACCATGACGTGGACATGTCGATGCCACCACACTCACACACGCCAGTGCGTGACATGGAATCTTCGCTGCTCTTGTCTCTCCCGCCGCCCTGCCTTTCAAGGTAGTGGAAATGCAGCAGTGTAGTACGTATAAATTAGTGCAAAGAAATTGGAGCCAAAAAAAGTGATACGCATGTAAAATGAATGAATATGTTTAGCACATCTTCAACCTACAGAGACAAAAGAGTGGCAAGGGGATTTTAAAACGACGGTAGGGTGAAAGCGGCTGAGGGCTAAACACAAGCAGGTCTCGTTGTTTAGCACATCTCCGTCACCACAAGAGTAAATAACTAGCTTAGCGAAGAAGCTCAGCTCCGGCCAATCAGGCTCAGACGTTTTTTCCCCTTGGAATCGAGAAGATTCACACCTATAGCAGCCTACAAGAGTAGGAAAAGAAAAGGCAAAAAAAGAAGACAGAAAACAGCCTAGCACAAGACCCAGGAGGAGGAGCAGACTGACTCAAGTCAACGAATTCCTCGCTGGCTTTCCACTCGCGAGCATGGCCCACGAACCCAACCCGACCCAACCCACCCAACTCGGTCCGGCCCGGCCGCTCCACTACGCCCTCCCACTGACTTTTTACCACCGTACACGCCGAGCAATACAAAAGCGGGAGGCGTCGGCAGCACTCAGCAGCCGCACTGGACCGGAGCAGACACACCGCTGCTTCCTTCCTCCTCCCCCTTTCCCCACCTGCGACTGCGAGCGGCCACCCAGACCAACCGCGTCCAGATCCGGCGGCGGATCTCCCGCACCCGTCTCCCCATGGCGGCCGGAGCCCTGGGCCTGGCCCTCGTCGCGGCGCTCGCGGTCGCGCTCGCGGGGGCAAACTCCGAGGGCGACGCGCTCTCGGCGCTGCGCCGCAGCCTGCGGGACCCCGGCGGCGTGCTGCAGAGCTGGGACCCCACCCTCGTCAACCCCTGCACCTGGTTCCACGTCACCTGCGACCGCGACAACCGCGTCACCCGCCTGTGCGTTCCCCTCTCTTGCTCGCCCTTTAGTTTTGATTCGAGTTAGGGCCGTGGTCTCTGGCCTGTGGATGGGGAATCGGATAGCCAGGCTCGCGTCTTTGGAGAGCAAGCGATTTTGCAGCGGATGAGTTGATTCCTAGCTATAATTTGTTCCCGACAGGACAGACTAGTGTTAGGTGCATCTGCCTAATCGATGATTTCGTACCCAATACTGGTAGATTATTTGTTGGCGACGAAGGGTGGGTATGGTCCTGCGTGGATCAAAACAAGAGTCTGAACGGAAATTAATCTGTTTGAGCAGGTGTTCTTAAGTCTGTTGTGTTGCTTGGGGCAATAAGGTTGAAGTTTCCCAAGACTGACGAAGTTAAACCATTTAGACTGAAAAGGGAAATAAAGTAAAAAGAAGGCGGAGAAGATAAGTTACTGTGCTGGGATAGTTGGTGTTCTTTGTGTTCTCCATGAATCTTCACTGCCTAGTGCTTGCAGTCTTCCTTGGGATTTCCAAACAATAACTCTTTGTTTCTAAAAATAGTAGCTAATTCACTATACTCCCTCTGGTTCATATTAATTATCGGTGATTTAGTACCATATTAATTGTCGCCGATTTAGTACAAAGTTGTACCAAATCAGCGGCAATTGATATGGATAGTTCTCTTTTTTTGGAGAAAAGCTATTGATGATTTCTTGTATTTGCGTATGAGATCAAAATTTTACAACAATATCTTCATCTGATTGTTCTCTTCAAATACCCCCTCTTACAGAGATCTTGGTAACTTGAACTTATCTGGTCATCTGGTGCCCGAGCTTGGTAAATTGGAGCATTTGCAATACCTGTAAGTTCTTCTTTCACGTGGTTTGGTTCTTATTGCTAGTTTCTCTAAGTAGTAAGCTCAAACCTACTGTACTATTTTTGTTCACAACTGTTTACACATAAGTTCCATCATCTGGAAAATATGTTATATTCATTGAAGTAGATGATGTGTTCCATGTAAGTTGCAATTTGCAAAACACCAATAGTAGCATCTGATCGTCAACTTAGTGCTGATTGATTTGTTATTTGGTCTGAGATGTGGCTCTTGTTACTACCAAATCATGTGCGCTTCTCCATAGATGGGATATATCCTACAAGAGGCAGTTTTAACCTGCATGCATGTGATCTAGAATGGCATATGTTCCAGCCTCCAGGTGTAAATTTGTTTGAACTTTCAACTTATAATTTAGATTGGTTTTTTTCCAGTTTAAAGTTTATGTATTAGGCTGCGTCACATAATAAAGTAGCTTTACAGTACTACAACCTACGCTAATTAAGCTAATGGAATCCTGAGTTTGTAGCGGAACTTGAAAGCAAAAATGAATAGTAGGGACATGGATTAACCTGCTATGATGACAAAGAAATCTTAAAGATATTCAGATACAGAAGGAGCTAACCATGGCTTCCATTATAGTATTATACAACCATTACATGCCTTCTTAGGTTAAACAAGTAGATATGATGCTATTTTCTGTCCTTCATCGATGTCCTCCAGAACCTGTTTAGTACATTGTGTAACTGAATACCTAATGCACATTATCCTATTTTGAACTGCTGTCTAGGATCCATTTCCATTGTTGTTGGTGGTGCATTTGTTTACATTCTATTTCTTTAGAGTTTGTTATGATGACGTTTAGGCCCGATGTATCAAAATTCCTGTTTAGTATTCAATGTTTACTGATTATTCATCCTAATGCAATGCAGTTGTATTGACTATTAGTGTTGCAACAGGGAACTTTACAAAAATAATATTGAAGGAACGATCCCATCGGAACTTGGTGATTTGAAGAACCTAATTAGCTTGGACTTGTACAAGAACAATGTTTCGGGGACTATACCTCCAACACTTGGGAAGTTGAAGTCCCTTGTATTCTTGTAAGTTTCATGCCTTCAAGTACTCTCTACATATGAAATAGTTATCACATATTAGCAACTGAATGCGGATTTATTGCTGATTATGCTAAAGATGAACATTCTGTGTTGTTCTAATGGTGTCGGGTTGTGCTAGGATATCTGTTCGTAGGTGCTATGTACAGATGTAACACTATAGTTCTGTATTTTATGCTTAACATACGGTTGTGCTTTCATAGGCGGCTCAACGGCAACCGTTTGACTGGACCAATTCCAAGGGAGCTGGCTGGAATATCTAGCCTCAAAGTTGTGTAAGTACAGTTTCATTTCCAATGACGAGTGCAGTTGGCTCCATGTGAATTTGCCATGTGATAATTTTGGCTTCATTGTTTTACAGTGATGTTTCTGGTAATAATCTGTGTGGAACAATTCCCACGACTGGACCATTTGAGCACATTCCTCTCAGCAAGTAAGTCTGCTTGCCTTCTCTAATGTACTGCGACATGGAGATTTTCAAAATATGCCCATAATAGAAGTTTCAAACAAATGAGAACTTCAAAGAATATAAGAGATTCTGCCTTTAATTTTAGGATGTGTGTCTCTTAACCAATAGTACTTGTGAAAGGCAAATTAAATCGCTCCTGTGATTATTTGACCGACCAATATGTGGATCCTAAAACATGCATTTTCTCGTCAGCTCCTCACACTTCTTTAGTTACACATCTATGTTTGGATGCTTCTTTATTTGCAAAATTAATTTGGTTGACTGTTTCCGTGATAAGGTGGGTAGTCACTATTTCAATTATTTTTTTGCGGGTTGGGTAGTCACTATTTCTGATGTGGAAGGGTATAATCTTATCATTATGAAGGGGCATCATCTGAGTGCAGGAATGAGAGGCTTTTTATCACCAATTTGTGCTGCTGTGGATTCGAGCATAGTTTAGTTGACCCATTCCAAGCACTTCCTTCGTCGCCCTAGTGTTTTCTTTTTCATCCCTTCCTGTCAATTCTCTTTTCAGTATTCGATATGTTTTGTGAACCAAAGGACATGGATAACTTTTTTAGCCTAGTGGGCACATAACGCTGTAGGCTCATAATCTCAACCATTATGTTTTCTTTCCATAACGATGCAATTTTATTTGTATCCAGCCTCCACTTTCCAGTTCATGTTCTCACACCACCATTACGTTGTTCCGTTTGTCGAGCCATTTGTTGACAAAGTGCGAGCGTTCTGTTTTATGTGCAGCTTCGAGAGGAACCCGCGCTTGGAAGGCCCAGAGCTACAAGGCCTGGCTGTATATGAAACCAACTGCTAAACGGCTACGGGAAGGTGGAAAATGCTAGGAAGTAACGGGCGTACAAGGTTTACCGGAGATCGGGGTGATATAGATTGTTAGGTCCGCAGTTTGCCACTTTGTAATGTTCCTCCCTACATAGCTGTCATGCCATGCGTGCCTTGCTCTCAGCAGGGAAGTTGAGTTGTTGTATGTTGTGTAGCAGAACGATGCTTTCTGCCTGTGGGAGTAAAACATAAGATTGCCTATGTGTCATGACTCAAATGGTATTGTCATCTACTCATCTCTATTATGTCACCTTTTGCTTGCTTGCTCGTGCAATACATCAATTAGATCTACGAGTAGCATTCTAGCTGGTGGATAACTGATGTAGGGCTGATATGGCATTGGTGTGAGATGTCCAAGCAAGAGTAGCTGGCAGACCTCCAACCTCTTTTCTGACCTGATGTATATATCAAATTAAATTCTTATAGCGGTGCCAACCTCACATGCCAACCAAAACAATTGAAGTAAACGGATGACTGTACCTGATATTTTATACTGCCCCTGTCAGTTCCATCATACCTGTCCTTTTGGAGGATGGGCAAAGTTGACCTCTAGTAATATCTTGAAAAATATTCAGTTTGGATGGCTAAAAATCATGTGTAAGTTTGTCTCAAAAGCATTCACAACTTGTACAAGTGAAATTACTTTTTTGACAGGCAAAAAAGTTACTAGTGACAGTGATTTTCTTCAGAATAAGTTAGTGGGGCAATTATTTGGAGATGACATCTGTCAGACACAATCGGGCATTCGGGCTTAGGCTTGGGCGATTGCAGCGGGCTCACTGAGAGTGATCGACTGGTGCCACCGGGCCAGGGTCGGACCCCAACTCGCTCCCCGCAGCCGGGCCGGCCGTGATGCTTCCGCTGCGGCGCTTGTCGGCGGCCTGCCGCCGGCGAGGGCTCACCCAGTTCGCCACCGGAATCCCCCGGGAGGCGGCGGACGCGGTCGTGGTGGGCGCCGGCGCGGTCGGCCTCGCGGTGGCGCGCGCGCTGGCCATGGCCGGGCGCGAGGTGGTGGTGGTCGAATCCGCCTCCAGCTTCGGCACGGGCACCAGCTCCCGCAACAGCGAGGTCATCCACGCCGGCATCTACTACCCTCCCCGCAGCCTCAAGGTGCGCCCCGTTCCTTCCGAGCCGTATAATCCACGAGTTCGTACAGAAGGATTCTACTACTAGCCTTCTGTGATATTTCAGTTCAGTTCAGTCAGTTCTCACCCGTCACCACATTTGGACAGTTGACATTAGCATTTTAGCATTTCAGCCTCTTAGGTGTCTGTGTCCTTAGAGTTTGAGATTGGTATACAAATACTATTACTGAAAATAAAACACATACAATCCATCGGGCAAATAGTAAATCTTCTTCCCTGCTTTGTGTTATTTTCAGTTTTGCACATTGCAGTAGCGATATTCTTGTCGATACTTTTGAGGTATATGTACTGTCTCTAATGCTGAGTGCACTTGTGGAATCACAGTTCATTACTTCATTGTCCCCTTCTGTCCATCTATGGCATTTCTTAATATAATGATCCTTTCTTCTGTCCTATTCTATTTGGCCAATTACCAAAGTGCTTTCTTGCCATGCTGAAATTAATTACAGATTTTTTTCCTACGAATTTTTTTTTGTAGGCTAATCTTTGTGTAAGAGGAAGGGAAATGCTCTACAAGTACTGCATGAGAACGAGCAATCCCCCATAAACGGCTCGGCAAACTTATCGTTGCTACTGGTGTTGCAGAGACTGCAAAGCTGGACATGCTCCTCAAGAGTGCTGAAGACAATGGGGTGGATGACCTTCAGATGATGGAAGGTTCTCAGGCCATGGAGATGGAACCTGAACTCCGTTGTCTGAAAGCTTTACTATCACCTAGTACTGGGATTGTTGACTCACATTCATTCATGCTCTCCCTTTTGGTACTTGGCTAATCTGTTCTTGATACTTACCATTTTTTTTCTTTGCATTGTTTATTTTGCCTGCTACAATCCTCTAAATGATTTAATTATTTGAAAGGTCCCTTTTCACACTCTCCAAGAGTGAAAAAACTATTTAGATAACTGAAATAGCGCTACGTGGACGGCCTCTGCACTATCGAAGTAACTTTAATAACTAGCTAAAATATGTTGATGTTCCTTTTTTTTTGTTTTCCTTCTCAAGTAAGCTCCAGCAATGTTTGAAAGGTTCAGGCCTAATGGACCAAAAATATTTCCTTCATGGGTCTTTCCTATACACAATTATATTATGATCATTTTATGTTAGTCCACTTCATCGTGTTGCATCATGCGGAACTCTAAATCAGCTCATACTGTCATGTGATTTCCTTTTCTTGTGATGCAGGCTGACGCTGAAAATCTAGGCGCAACCATATCATATAACACAACAGTCATCAGTGGACATGTTGGAGATGAAGGGATTGAGCTTCATATTTCTGAAAGCAAAGAGCTGGAGAATCATTCTATAGGCTCTCCTGTACTCCCACAGATTGTTTTGCTTCCAAAACTTCTGATAAATGCAGCAGGTTTGAGTGCAATTCCACTTGCCAAAAGACTTGATGGCCTTGACCAAGCATTTGTGCCCCCGGCTTACTATGCCCGTGGATGTTACTTCACCCTCTCACAAACCAAGAGTCCTTTCAGCCACTTAATATACCCTCTACCAGAGGATGGTGGCATAGGGGTCCATGTCACACTAGACTTAAATGGCCTTGTTAAATTTGGACCAGATGTTGAATGGTTAGATGGTAAAATGGACGACATGTCATGTTTCCTGAATAGGTAAGCCATTGCAAATACTTGCCTGTTCAGTTTAATTATATATGATCTTTTTTACTTGTTATACACATCGCTGGAATTGATGGAGTTACAAACGTTCTAGTGGTGTCCAATATTTAAAAATAAAGATACCACAGTTGTTGCCTAAAATTTACTGATTTATATAAAAATAGTTTCGTCTTCTTGAAAAAACTAAGATGTTGTATGACTTTTAGCATCTATGTAAATCAGGTTTGATTACTCGGTGAACCCCACCCGATGTTCTGGATTTTACTCTGTGATAAGGAAGTATTTTCCAAATCTCAAGGATGGTTCTTTGGAGCCTGGTTATTCTGGGATCCGGCCAAAGCTTTCTGGCCCGGGACAGCGCCCTTCGGATTTTGTTATTCAGGTTATTATCTGATTTAACATTGTTCTCATATATCAGCTTCAAAGTTTACTTTTCACTCTCAAGTATTAATCGACAAACCCATGAAGCTGAACACTCCTGACTACTGCAGGGGGAGGATGTCCACAGTATTCCTGGGCTGGTTAACTTGTTTGGTATAGAATCCCCTGGTTTGACGTCAAGCTTGGCAATTGCAGAACACATAGTTTCAAGGTATAACAACACTTGATTAACAATCGCCAATCGATGAATTGCAGCTGGATGAATCCAGGACGGCTGGAGGCTCTCATGTGAATCAGCTTGTAAAGGTGTGACTCTCCAGCTTATAGCTGAATAAAAGAATATATCGATTGTAGGTTGATGTATAAAATGTGGATCCTCGCATAGTTTTTGTGGGAAGAGGATCCTCTGCATTACCAGCTTCTGTCTCTAAGCAGAATTATACGCGTTAGATCGCCTGTCAGGAACATTTGATGAAAATTGGATGGCCAGGATTGAATGGAAAACACGATGGTAGCGTACATTTTCTTGCAGCAAAAATACGAGGCAACTCTGACATTTTTTTTTTTCCAAAACGGAGGCAAAAGATTTGCCTCATCTGTTAAATAAGGGGGGAGCAGAGTTTAGAGTTTTACAAAAGCACCCACATACATGGCATGGCGATTACTCACACAAAAATATAGGCCCTGGTCTTTTAGCACCTGCGGTAATCCAAAGCTTTGCCTCCAAGATGATGTTAAGAAGGATAGGCGGCGGCGCGCACTTGTGACGGATCACCTTGGCATTTCGCTCATTCCAAATGGTCAAGAAACAAGCATGGTGAGGAAGGTCATAGCGCTCCAGCTGGGGACATGGTGCCGGTTCTCTTGTCCCACCATTCGTGGACAGAATCGTCAAGGTGTCAAGATGAAGATGTAAAAAAGAACAGCAGCAAAAAGCACGAAATTTGGCAGGGCACCCCAGGCGTTGCAGAAGATCCACGACGTAACCCCGCTTGACCAAATCAAACGCCTTCTTGATATCAAGCTTGAAAAGTAGGGCGGGTATTTTGCAATTGTGTAACCTCCGCGCGAAGTTTCGAACATACATGAAGTTGTCATGGATGCTACGCCTCTTAATGAATGCACTTTGAGCGTTGGAGACTAGGCCGTCCATGTGGGGGACTAGTTGAAGCGAGAGGACCTTAGCGATGATTTTGACGATGGCATGGATGAGGCTCGTGCTTGATCTGATGAATTTGGGTTTTTCTCCTGCGGGCGTTAATGCACCAGTGGAAGAATTTGGTGTTTGCATCGCCGCCTCTTAAATTTGCAATCCTAGTGCACTGGCTCTTCCTAGCCCTCACGAGCACCGCCAAACTCTGACAATTTGGCTCTGCTTTCTAATCGTGGAATGCAAGTTAACCATCAGCCAGGAATGAAATGCTATCACAAATAACTTGATACACAACACAGGCATAATGTCAACTATATCCATCAAAATTGTTCCTACATGGTGACTCTGATCGCTTGACATTTCGAGAAATTATGGTAACACACTAATAGCAGTACATGGTCTCCGGCATAGGATCCACAAATGTCACCAGGCAAAGGTTATAAAGGTATCTGGAAGTAATGGATGGGGTTGTGGAAGGGCAAGGGCAATGTCACAGGGAAGTGAAACTCTTCAAGCGCCAGCTTGTCTGTTCCCAATTGTCCAGGTTTCGCCATTCCTATCATCTGAAGTTCAGCGAACGATGGTGAGTAAATTGACAGGTCAGCAAGAAAACAAAACAAGATAATAAAAACTAAAAGCATCTCACCGCTTCCTTTGCGCACGCCACTTGTAAACAGTCTGTGATGCTGAATTTACAATCTCTTCTTCACGGAGCTTCCTTTTGCGTCCAGGTTTCTGCCCCAGTATTAAACAAGTTCAGTAACTTCAAACTTGACAACGAAAACAGTACTACTTTACTATCGACATGACCATCAAAATTTCATAAGCCAGTTTGTTTGCTTGAGACATCGGTTGATGGCAAAACCTGAACTGGTTCAACTGAGTTGCATTTTTTACATTCAATAAACATAAAATTTTATGGTTCAGTCAGAGAAAACACACCTTCAGTTCTTTTTGCAAGGCCATGTCCGCATACAATTTCTCAAGATTCTTAACCCTTTCTTTCCTGCTTTCCAACTCCTTGTAGGATGAAGCTGTTTTCCTGTAAAGAATTTGATGGGATACAAGTTTATCAGGCAGTACCTGATGCACTAACGTGCAGAAGAATCAAGATAATGCTTTGAGCTAGAGAAAAAAATCGCATCCCACATCTAAGCCATTACCACTGAGTAATTTGCTGAATGCATTTACATTCACACCCACATCAACCATGAATAGCATGAACTAAATCACCAAAACACCCAAAATCTCAAGTCTCAATAATGATGAGCAGGTATTTCTGACGAGAATAAAGGCTAAAGAGAACAGATGTAACATCCATTCACTAATGAACCGATAATGAAAGGTATCCTTCCCAAGTATAACATTAATCACAGTAGCTACATATACAACACGGAAATCATATTCCCAAAAGAACAGCACACTACCTCTTTATACGAGAAGGGATGTTGCCAAATTGAGGTGTGCTGCTGCTTTGACCTATCCTAGATCGTATTTCTTTGGCTTCTTCTCTGAAATAAAACAGCTAATCATCTCAATATAAATAATCTTAGGTAGCCAGCCAACAATTTATAAATGGATCTTATAAAATCAAATCCAAAATTGAAAAATGGTAAGAAGCAAGAATGCCACATTTATACCTGTCTTCCGCAAAGTAAATGTGCTTGTTTGAACGCTTGTCATCCACAGCGTGAAGGGTTGAGCTCAATCGTTCAACTTTCTACAGTCAAAGGGGCGGCATTCAAATTGTAAGGGAATATCGGATTTAGCCACAACAAACAAAGCAGTCATTTGTTTTGAATATATCAAAGTCACCACAAACCTTTCTTTCACTTTGAACGGCCTGAAAGATGTATCCCATGTCTTTATGCTTCAACAGCATACGTTCCTCTTCGGTGTACTTATTATTTGCTTCAGGCCTAATAGAAGGTACATGATAATCCAAATTAACACGTAGAATATACCAAGGTCCGAACTGCCAGAGTAACTAATCTATAACGTACTTGGGCCTATGGATTCCATCCACGGTTTTACTGTTGATCATCTTGAAATAGAACTCATCTGGGTTCTTGAACGATGCCTTCTCCTTCAGATTCTGTATTTACCAGATAATAACAAGGACCATAGGTTAGTTATAAGATAGCTATCATAAACATCCCAGGAATGTACCAAATAAACAAAAGAAAATGCCCCACTGAACTCTCCTAGTAGGTCCTAAGGGTGTGTTTGGGTCGAGCTCAATTCGACTTTCGGCCAATGTTAGCAAAACAGAGGAACTAGAGCCAGTTGAAGGGCACATCACACGACATAGGTGAAAAGAAGAAATGACACACAAGAGAGTACCAACTTGGGAAGGAACAGAAGCAATACCCTGATGAAATCCTCCTTGCGCTGGTAGGCCCTGGCGCGGAGGATATGGTCCTTGTGCTTCTCCAGAAGCCCGTACTTCTTCCGCGACTCCCTGCAACACCAATCCGAATTCCAGAATCAGTCCGAGAATCGGCGCAGGCGCGTGGGGAAGGTCCAACGAGGAGCCGCCCCCAGAAGAGCCGCAGGACTCCGGCGGCGGCGGCGGCGCCCTGGGAGGCGAGCCCGTGAGGCTCGAGGGGAAGCGGGGAGCGTCGCGCAAGGGGGAGGAGGCGGAGGGACTTACGGCTGGGCGCGCTCCTTGTGAGCCCGGCGCGGAATCGAGTTCCGCAGGGACGACATCTTCGTCCTCGCTGCCCCTCTCCCGGAAGAACGAGCGGACCGGCGGAGGAGCGGATTTGGAAGGGGCTACGCGGCGAGGAGAGGGGGGAGAGGGGAGAGAGAGGAGGCCAGAAGAGAACGGGGTGGGCAAGCTAGGGTTCAGGGTTTGGGTTTTCCTCGGGCGTGCGCGATGCAAAAGATCGCGGTCGAAGCCTGGTCCGCGAGCCCGGTGCAAGCCGGCCCGTTCGTATTGGGCTGTAGTGATATGTTTTTTCTTCTTTTTTGCGGGGAGGAGATCTCAACGAAAAATATTGTCACCCCTCAAAAAATTTGTCATTTTTCTTTTGCTGGTGTGAACAATCGCATCTGCGAAGCATACCATCAGCAATTTTTCATCTTTTTCTAAAAAAGAAGAGGGGAGTTTTTCATCTCGCCCGGAAGAACTCTAGCGCTTCTGTGAACGAAATAAAATAAAACTGACTTGTCACCAAAGTATCAGACTGTACAGACTGCCACATTGCCTCTTACGATATACATGATGTCCATGGGTGAGTTTTTTTTTTACAAAAAAGAAAGGATTGTATTAATCAAGGAAGATTATTACAATCCTGATGGCATAAGGTGCCAATTTCATCAGGTCCATGACGAAGCCAAACGGCTGTACGAAGTTCAGAAATACCCATCTGGGCAAGTGCATGACTAGTTTTATTCGTGTTTCTACTCACATGTGTTATCACATGTTCACGTCCAATTGCCAGGAGATGCTTGATTTCACTGATGAGGGCAGCCACTGGGGATCTATTGGTGTCAACATCTCTGATCATGTTTGCTGCAGTAAGACAGTCAGTCTCCAGGATAAACGGCAGTGTAGTCCGTGCTAGCGTGAGGGAAATTCCTTCCATGCAAGCAGCTACTTCGGCTTCAAGGGCACTCGTGCATGTCGTAAGGAACCTACAAGATGCAAAAATGATGGAGCCATCTTGGTCGCGAAGAATCATGCCTGCACCGCCCGTGCCATCCTCTTCTCTCCAGGCGCCATCGATGTTCAGTTTGGCCCAGCCATCCCGTGGTTTGGACCATTGTTCAGGCGGTCTGATGCACTCCGTCTGTTCTATTGGTGACTTCATACGCGAGCTACAGCAGCTTGGCTTGATCACCATTTTCCCTTTGGTCACATCATCGTTCGGGTGTTGCTGAATGCAGTACAGACTGTCGATGTAGCTGCACAAAAATCTGCAGGAAGCTTCAATGGTGGGAGCCGGTTTGTGGTGCACTACTTCGTTGCGGACGTGCCAGTTTCTCCAAAGCGTCATGATCACCGGAAGACGCTGCTCATCCGTGCAGTGGTTTAGCAGGTGAAGAGCCCACTCCGTGCCCGAATTAAGGGCATCCTGAAGATGCGGCATAGACTGGAACTTCGCCATCGCCTGCCATAGCATTTTCGCCATCGGACACCTACACATAGTGTGGAATGTATCCTCAGATTCCATGCCATAAAGCACACAAATATTAGTGACCTCCAGTTTTCGTTTGGCTTTATTTTCCATGGTCGTTAGTGAGTTTGTGATTAGACGCCACGCAAAAATGCGTACCTTCGGGGGAGCAGGGCACCCCCACACTCAGATGTCCATGGGTGAGTTAACACGAATAAAATCAGAGCTCGAGTAAGGATAGCTAGCAGCAAATAAGTTCCACAAGATAAACTTATGCACCCATATGACAGATGGCATAGCACGTTAGCAGTACACGTTGCATTCACATTTTCGGCTACAACATTACAAAGCATGTTTCTCACGGATAACTCTATATCTTCCTGCTGCTACTGCAGCAGCAGCTGTTTTTGTTTCTGCTCAAATTGGAATTTACAGTCAACTCTCAAAACTGCAACTTCAAAAAACTACGGCGTTCAATTTTAATCATCTCTAATACAGCTGCCTATCTAGTACGCAAGACAAGAGGTTACAAGAGCTGTGGGGGTCCAGAAGAGGCTGCGCGATCCGCGGTCTGGCTTTGGGCTCAGGGTTCGGAACTGCGCGATCTGATCCGCGCTAGGATTTTGACGACCCTGCATTTTCTTCTTCAAGCGCTGGCAATCTCGCCGGTCATCAGTTCAGCACAAACCAACACGGAGCATTTCCTCCTCATACAGCTTTCGGCTGGACCTGTTCGAAGTCAAACACCTCGAACATCAAGCGCCGCACATCAGGTTTGCCGTAGACGCAGTAAGAGAGCCCATGAATCGCTTGCTGGACGGCGGTGGTGGAAGGATTTCTCAGCCGGCGGTTGTGTTCAAATCTGTCCTGTACAGTCTCCCCGTATATAATGTAGTGGTGAAGGTGCTTGTCCCGCAGGTACCGCCCGCAATACTTGTTCATCAACAGCCTCCTATGCTTCTCTGACAACCACCTGCCAGGTGCGTCGAGATGCTTCATGATCAGCCTCTCTGCCAATACTAGGTCCTGATCATAAGGGAGTTCAGACCTTCAGTATGACTATTGATCAAATGGAGAGCGGTCAGATGCTGAAAAAGGTCACAAGATAGGCAACAAACCTGAATCTTCTGGCCAACATATTCCAGACGCTCAAAACAAAATCTTGGATGCTCAAACTTGTACTTCGAGGGATGCATGAAGCACAGCTGCAGTAAAAAACCAATACAGATAATGTTGATTTATGTGCAGACAATAATGAAATATATCAACAGTTTGAGTTGCTGGACAACTAGGAAGCAGATTTGATAAGACAAGCAAATAATGTAAACATTAGAAAGGAAGACCATAAGGAGTGAAAGGACTACTGGTGTCAAAATACCTGGAGGCCAAGTCCAAGTTCTATATTCCTTGCTTCTGTAATTTCTGGAATTTTATCATTCGCCGGCAAGGGATATCCTAGGATGTTCATGACTTTGGGTCTATTATCATAATCCCAACTGTTCCCTCTGAAGCGATGCATGCCTGGTGGCACACATGCCCGGAAAAAGCCTAGGATGAGCAAAAGAGCATCCGCTGGTGGCTGCAGTACACGCAACAGTTAACTAGATAAGAAAGAAGTGACAGTGAAGATTTGGGACAAACGGTAGGAACGGTCAATACCCGGTAGGCAGCAACATCTTGCCATGCGAGTTGTTTCTTTTCAAACTCCACTGAAACATAATCAACGTCTTCTAGTTGACGCCTTGCAGTTTTGGCTGACAGCTCTCTTCTTCAGGGTCCATCCCGAACGCCTCAAAGAGAACACGATAGACTTCAGGCATTCCAAAGCACAGATATATAGCTCCAAATAATGCCCAGAACACAGCCCTGAAGCACAAACATAAAGTTTAATGAAGACTATCTCATATATGTATTCCAAAAAATTGCCAGTTAAAAGTACAAATAGCTCTAGCAAACCAAACAATCAAGAGAAAACTCTCCAAATGAGTTAGTATTATCATGAATTTATGAAGTTAGGTTATGTGCTCCATATTCTTATGCAAAAGAAAATTTCCACGGCAAGTTAGTTAGCACATAAAAAGGGACACACAGCAGTACACAATAAAGGAGATTGGAGAATGCAATTCAGTACAAGTGTACAACATCTAACAGGATTATGTAAGGGCAACTTGACTATTAACAAGGCTGTAGAGCATCTAACAACGGAGACAACTTCACTGAGAAAGCCACAGAACATATATTGATACATATAACATTGGACTAAAAAGCGGCGAAAAGTAAGCTAACAATATTTACTTTTACCATTAATGTTATGCCAGCACATGCAAGTTTACTAAATATGTTGAATGTGTCAAGAATATAACGAATAGTTAAATGGAACCCTACCAAACTACTCCTAGCACCAAATCACCCATACATTTCCCATAAAATGGAACTACCACAGAAGAGTAAGTACATAATGCAGATCAAGCTCATGCAAAAAAACATTGATTGTCTAACCCACAGGCTGACATTTAGGTATTAAACAGGTATCCAGCTATCGTAATTTCTGATGCTAACTAGCTGTACCATGTTAATTGCAAATGTGCCATGGACGATTCCACTCTTTCACTCGGAACACACTGGTGACTAATTGCTTGCGTTATCCTAATGCATGATCACAGACTAGAATTTAATCTCCACAATTCAAGTCGCACATTTTCAGTTAATAATCAAAGACTTGCTTCGTGGGCACATTTAGGTGTTAAACTCGTAGGCAGCTATCTTCGGTAACGAATTTATAAGGTGCTAACTAGATGTATACTATGCCAATTGCAAATGTGCCATGGACGATTTCACTCTCACACTCTTAACAGAATGTTGACTGATTGCTCGCATTGTCCTAATGCATGATCCCAGACCAGAATTATACCTCTACTGCAATTCAAGTCGCACATTTTCAGTTAATAATCAAAGACTTACTTCGTGGGCACATTTAGGTCTTAAACTGGTAGGCAGCTATCTTTGTTACTGAATTTATAAGGTGCTAACTAGATGCATATTATGCTAATTGCAAATGTGCCATGGACGATTTCACTCTTACACTGTGAACAGAATAGTGACTGATTGCTCGCATTGTCCTAATGCATGATCCCAGACCAGAATTATACCTCTACTACAATTCAAATGGCACATTTCCAGTCAGTAATTGAAGACTTACTTGGTGGGCGGTTCCCTGTCCTTCCGTATCATCTTATCCAAATCGTCGTAAGGAAACACCAAATTATGCAGGCTCGCCGCCTTGATCCATTTGGGCAGCATCTTCTTCCCGATGAGCGCGAAGACCCGCTCCCGCATCGGGCCAGGGGACTCCCTGGGGTACCTCTGCAGGAAGAACTCGCAGAAGGCGAGCTCCAGCACGAACTGGCCCAGGAACCAGAGCCTGGAGTGGCCGTTCCGCACGTGGCGCGTCCGCGTGCGCTCGGAGGAGGGGTCCAGGTGCTGGAAGGCGAGGTAGAGGAGGACGTCGAAGTGGCGCGCGGGGCAGTCGTCGCCCTCGCCGAGCGTCTCGGAGGGGGCGAGCGGGTAGCCGAGCGCCTGCTTGGCCTCGAGGAGGTACTCGTCCATCCAGGTGCGGTCGGCGGCGGAGAGCGGCGAGGAGGGGAGGCAGGAGGAGAGCAGCGGCAGCGACTTGAGCGACAGCTGCGGGCTGTTGAGGAAGCGCTGGGTGAGGCGCTCGTCGTCCAGCGGCGGCTTGAGGATGAACCGCCGCGGCGGGTGCTTCTTCTTCGGGGAGACGGCCTTCTTCCGCTGCGCGAGCTCCCGGAGGAGCCGGCTCGGGCTGTTCGCCGGCTCGGAGGGGGTGGCCTGCGGGGGCGGAGGCGTCTGGTCGGCCGCCACGGCGAGCACGCGGGCCCGGCGCCGCGTGGCGGGGAGGTGGAGGGGCAGGGGCGAGAAGGCGAGCGCCTGGAACGCCATGGCGGCCGGTGCCATGGTGGTGGCCGCTGGGTTTTGCGGGGTTGGGGGCTGGAGGAAGGGGGAGGAAGGAGGAAGAGGATAAGCGTAGAACGATAGGAAGGGGACCCATCGTGAGCCGTCCGTTTTGCGTCCGATGGCTCAGATCTGCTGGATCCTGGCAGAATGTGGGGAAATATCTTCAGAGCGATCTATCCGCCTTCGAAATTACATGGCAACCCACGTGAGGCAGTGACAGTTCGCCGGCTCCATCTCGAGAGGAAAAAGTAAAGTCTCCGCCGCCGATCCCTCGCCGGCAGTCCGGCAGCGGGGCGCCACCAGCTCACCGCCGGCCCGCGCGCCGCCCGTCCATGGCGAACCCGAGGAGGGCCATCGCGCTGCAAATCAACACCCAGACCCCGCCATTCCCCGCCGCCGCCGCCGCCGCCGCGCCCTCGTCCTCCTCGCTGCCTTCGTCGCTCCTCCACTTCCTGAAGCGGCCGGCGTCCTTCCCCTTCCTGCTCTCCCTCTTCGTCCTCCTCACCTGGATCTCCCTCCACTTCCACCAACCCACCCCCTCGGCCTCCCTTCAACGCCCCACCGTCGTCCACGACCCCCAGGCCAACCTCGTCCGCTACCCCGCCGCCCTCCATCCCACCCCCATCGCCGCCGACGAGCGCGGATGGCTACTCGACCCCGTCGCCGCAGCCCGCGAGGCCGGCCTCCCTGGTGAGTTCCCCCTTTGCCTCGCGAATTCTACGTTTTCAGTTATGCTCTCTGTTGTTAGCTCGCTGCAGAAGGTTGTTTCAATAAAAGAGTTGGAATGCGTCAGGGATGATGTAGAATAAATAACACTGTGTCATCAATTGCAGAAACCAAGCCTGCCTAGTTCATATTTGTAGTAGATACTCCAACTCTTGTTCAGTTTGAAGTTTATAGTGAGAAGAACACACTGATGTTCTGAACATGACACTGGTGGAAGTGCGGCATGAACAATATTGTCACGTGTGGCTTTAACACCTTTTGGAGCCACTTGGTTTCCGCCTTTCAAAATAATCTCGTTGCCTCAGTGGCAGTCTTAGTTGGAGATTGTTAAGCTGGGTTTGCTATATCAACCAGTATAGGCACCTGGGTTGATCTGGGCATGTACCACGGCTGTTGACAGCATTGTTTGTGTGAGTTCGATACAAGGTGCCTCTGTGTTCACCCCTTGACATATGGCCCAACAAACTGTGATCACTGAGATGTTTTGGTGGTTGGGTCGTTCCACTTGCTTTCCATCTACACATATTAGACAAATAGATGGGTGGCTTTCTTTGACAAGCAACCAATGAACAAGACTTATATTCAGAATTGTCAGTTCCATCTATCTATTTATTTGTTTTCCTCAAATGCTCCTATTTATCATACTGATATGTATCCTTACGGCCGAAAGGAGAAAAAGGTTGCAAAAGAGAACATTTGCAACATGGGGGTAGCAACCGATTGATTTTTAGCTAACCAAGTTCTAGAATATTCTGCTACACAAATATTTCCCTTCTTTTGTACTTTATTTACCTTTGTTGGTTCTATCAATAGATGCCCATCTTACTAGGAAACAAGAGGACTTTACATGCATCACTACTGTTTTCCCAGTACTTACTAGTTACTACTCCCTCCGTCCGGAAATACTTGTCTTCAAAATGGTTGTAAATAGATGTATCTATAACTAAAATAAGTCTAGATACAACCATTTCGAGGACAAGTATTTCGGGACGGAGGGAGTACTTACTACTGTGTTGAACTTGAGAGCTCTGTTGAGTGTATGGTTGGTAGCCAGAATGAATTTGCTCTATGGTCCGGTTGCTACTGTTTTGAACTTGAGGTTGTTCATCGCTGTGTTTCGTTGCAACTTCGTTTTGTTCAACTTGACTCTAAATTCGTGTTGACATGCTCAAATATAGTATTATTTAGATGTTGTAGTCCATGAGTGTCTCTACTCTCTGTTGATGGTGTTCTAAGGATTTGTGTAGACGTTGAAAATCTCTACCGGTCTTCTACATTTGAGGCAAAAATTAGGCACGGATTACTAGTCTACAACATATGGGACCTTGTCATTTTATAAAGCACGTCCAGTTCTCTTCACCCAAATGAAATCTCAATCACCATTCACTTTGTACCTGCAGAATTCCAAGTTTTTTTCTTTCTTGGGGTTATTCTGGAACAGTATTTACTTGAGAAGAAGTTGTAAATACAGAAACATCAATCCACACTTTCTTTTGTATGGATTTGTGGAATGATATATTTACTTGGATGTGATTGCCTGGAATTTTGTTCTACAGCTTAGGGAGGACTGATGTGAATAGAGCATAGGCTCTTTTTTCAGGTATCTTGACTGGAGATTAATTATATAATGTTCAATTTGTGGCAGATGGGGCGCTGGTCTGTCTTTCGCTACACGTAGGATTGATCCAGCCAGGCGGTTTCTTGCGCGGCAACCATCGTCACCATACATGCAATGAAACATTTGTCATCTGGGGTGCAAAAACAAAATTCAGGGTAATGATATTTTCTTCTTCATTCACTCATCCAGTCCCTGATTATCACATGCTTCTATTGTTGATTGATTGTTTTCCCGTGATCAACAGTTAGAAAATCCTGATGTAAAAGATAAAGGATACAGAGAAGCCATAATTGCTGCCGACGAGGTAGCCATTGTCGCAAGCGCAAGATCAACCGCACACGCATTGATCAATATGGATGTGCGACCGACCTTCTTCTTGGGATGCCAAGACACACCAATAAACCCCAACAGTTCAAATACTGACTACAAGGTCTGGAAAGATCTCTGACATTCACATTGCCCTATGATCTGACTATGAGCAATATTTCAAAGACTAATACAATATGATGTGGGGAAACTGAAAGTAGCATCGAGCCTTCAGAATTCACCTAGGTGAAGATTTTAAGGTAGATGCTTGTGTACAGTTGAGGTGACACTTCCAGTTGGCTCTCTAGTTCTTTCGTCTGTTTTTTTTTTCTTTTCTTTTTTGTTGACAAGGGGTTATTCTTGTTACTGCTTGTTTTTTTTTTCCTTTCTCTTGCATATAGTCACACGGTCATGCACTCCTTTGTTAAAGTTAGAAACAGACCTACCTTCTTTGCGTCAATATTCTCAGGAAAATTTCTCTCTCTGTATGTGCGGCATCTGCCGAGATGCCGAGCTGTTAACTGACAGATCACAGATGCCTCTTTATATTGACAAATTGCTGAGCTATGTGTTGTCGGGTACTAATTTGCAGAGGCCATTTCATGCCTCCTCCTCGTATTGCCGAATTGCAAAATCAGAAATGACCTCTTTGAGCAGACGAATTGCAAAATCATTCCTGATTCTTCACTATACTTTACTTAGTGAAACAGGGCCACGTAAACCAGGACACGTTGATGTGCTCTCGAGCTTGGCCTGTGACCTGTGCATTGCTTTGGCTTACACCTCTCTGCCTCTCCTCTCTTCTCTACTGTTGGCCATCAACATCGTCGATCGGGAAGTCGGGTTCGTTTTCCCACACGGTTCTTGCGCGCCACGGATTTGTGACGACATGTGGCAATATTCATCGACGATACTTGCAGCAAGATGAGTGAGATATTTTAACCCATAGGATATACAACTTCATCCAAAAAGATACTGATGCATACGCCGCGTTGCCTCGTTTTATCAACAAAAAAAATTGCATACGTCGTACCTGTAATCCAAAAATAAAATAACATAAGGTCCTCAGGCAGCCCTAGTACTATATCTCATTTTGAATTTATGGAATTCTTTTGTACTAGGATGGTTATTTGAATTTAGGCGTGTGGTGCTCCTCGATCCTTTAAGAAAAAAAAAGTCGGTTTTTATATGTATGAGGCGAGCTGCTAGAAAATCAATTGTGTGAAGAATGCAACACAAATTCTACACCTACAGAGAAATACAAATACGATGGTGGTCCAATACGCTTGTAGTCTAGTGGAGGAATAGACAAGCAAGCCAATGAAATGGAGAGAAAAAGATCAAATACAGAGGCAGATATCTCGCGCTCCTGAATCCTCGCACCTGATAGGCCCGCTTCACATTCACACCATCCACACAAGCCCATAAAGAAAATATTCTCAGACAATACTCGCAAAAAAATATGTTCATTAATAATGAGAATATAATTATACTCTAAAATAAAATAGCAAAAAAAAAACTGAAAGAAAAGAAAAGAGGGGAAGGGGAACCGGATGCCCAGAAACTGCAACCAGGAAGAAATCCCTAGTTCCCCACGCGATCCTCTTCCTCTATAAAGCCTCGCCCCCGCGACACAGATGCACCCAGTCGCGCACTGAGACCCCCCACGCCATCATCGCCCCATCAACGCGCAGCTCGCGTAACATTTGCAGGTCCTCGTCGCCCCTTGGAGGTTTCGGTTTGCCATGGCGGACCAGCTCAGCGAGGAGCAGATTGGCGAGTTCAAGGAGGCCTTCAGCCTCTTCGACAAGGACGGCGATGGTACCGATTTCCGCCCCCCTCATCTTCCATTCCTTTCCCCTCCTTCATCCGCATTAGGTGATCTCGCGCGAACGCCGCCTCGATCGATCCGGCCCGGGATAGCGGATCCTGCCCCGCCAGGCGCGGTTTGATCCGCGCCATGCGATGCGCGGCTGGATGCCTAGATCTGATGGCGTGCCGGGGCCTGTGGCGATTTTGATTTCGCGCAGCGATTTGGTTGTCTCGGCCTGGTTTATTATGGTAATCGAGGCGCCTGCGCGGTGGTGATTTCATCAATCTGTTCCGTGGTTTAGGTCATGTTCTCCGATTAGAGGCGTGCAATTTGTCTGCAGGGAGGGGGTGTTGCGCATTGTGCTATGCGGTTGTTGCTTGCAGGCTTGTAGTGATTTGACCCGGTGTAGTGTTTGGGCGGCTTGTGAAATGATCTCAGGAACATGGATGGGGTAAATTTGAGCACCAGTTTGCTGTTCGGATATCTGTCATCATTCATAATATGTCAGCACGTAGTTGGGAATTGAAGTGCAGAATTTGACAATAAATAAGTTTTGGGATCAATGTTATTTGGGGGAAGGGCATCACCACATCCTCCTGGTTGTTGAACCAGAGTACCAGACCTGGTAATTACATCATTCTTTTTTTCTTCAGTGAACCATACTAATTCTGAAAGAACAGTATTCCAAGGCAGTGGCCTAGTGGTTGAACATGGTGTTGTGACTTGGCTTGCTTACCATGCTTACATTTCATTCGCATCAGATTCCTTAGCTGTGGCTGCTTCTAGTTACGTCTGAGACCAAGAAATATCTGCTCTAAGCCCCTGGCCATTCAGTTTAGCATCAACAGCGTGGGTGTAATGTGGACTGTTCTGTTAGTTACTTTCTATGGAATCTTATTGTGTCATAGTAAACATATGGAAAAGACTTGAGAATAAAGTGGCCATGGAGGAGTATTGTAAAAAAAAGAAATGGTCATGGAGGAGAATCTAGGCCTACTTGGAGTTGGTGGTCCACACTGGTTTAGAATATAATAGAACGCTTGAAGAATGTTGGACTGTTCAATAATTCAGTTGAAGCCCTTGACGACGTGTCGTTTAATCAATCCCCCAATCCTGAATATATTGTTTCAAACTGTCAGTTGTTTCATCAGAATTCTTTAGGTAGTTTGGATGTAAGATGTGATTAATTAGATCTGTGGGTACGATGAACTGGTGTTTCTGCTGCATGTAGTGGAGGATGTAGCACGTGCATTATGTCTGCATACTTGAATTCAATTATGTGTTGGGTGATGCCCTGTGTAAACTGTTATTTAGCTTCTTTGTTGCTATTTGACTTGAAAATAAACTGACCGAGTTTTCATACTGATGACTACTTAACATGGGTTTTAATAGAATTTGATCATCACCATAAATAAGTCTGTTCATTCTGTTGATTGACATACTGTACTGTGAAAGATGCAAGGACATAGACACAACACAATCAACACCTGCATCCTAATTTATCTGCTGCCACCTGCCATATATTCCATTTGTGTTTGGAAGGTGTTATTTATGTAGAAATAAGCTGTTGAATGTATGCATATTATTGATCCAAAGTATATTTTATGCTATTTATTATGTAAGGTAATGTTTATGTCCTCTTTATTCTGCATGAAGTTATTGTGATTTATAACTGATTGTTTTGACTAATGGAGGATTTTTTTATAACCAGAGTATGTTTGATCACTTAGCCTAGGCTGGGTGTTTTGTGACCATTGAAAGTGCACTTTCAGGTGTTAGTTGGTTTTATGTTCCCTGAATAAAAATGGTTATCCTGATGAGATGGATTCTTCAACTTGTCTAGTCCAAATCTTTGCACCTTGTGCTGTACATTTGTGGTCACTACATTTTTTAAGTTATATTCCCTCCATAAAGAAATATAAGAGCGTTTAGATCACTACTCTAGTGATCTAAACGAGTAGTGATCTAAACGCTCGTACTATACTTGACAGCACATTGCACATATTCTCTCTTATGTCTGTCTTACCATGAGGTGGTCTAATTTCTCAGGCAGCATCACCACCAAGGAGCTTGGAACCGTGATGCGCTCCCTCGGCCAGAACCCTACCGAGGCGGAGCTGCAGGACATGATCAACGAGGTTGATGCGGACGGCAATGGCACCATCGACTTCCCAGAGTTCCTGAACCTGATGGCCCGCAAGATGAAGGACACCGACTCTGAGGAGGAGCTCAAGGAGGCGTTCCGCGTGTTCGACAAGGACCAGAACGGTTTCATCTCCGCAGCGGAGCTCCGCCAGGTGATGACCAACCTCGGGGAGAAGCTGTCCGAGGAGGAGGTGGAGGAGATGGTCCGCGAGGCCGACGTGGACGGCGATGGCCAGATCAACTACGACGAGTTCGTCAAGGTCATGATGGCCAAGTGAGGAACCACCCACTCTGAAATAACCCTTTTCTATTTCCGCCGAATAACGAGCCGTCTGGCACCACTACTTCATAACAATTTTTACCTTATTATTACGTGCACGCTGCTGGTACTGACACTTGTTGGCTAGGTGTAGTCACTGAGGGGAGAAGAGGCCAGATGTTATTTTTTTTTCTTCTCTTGGTCACGGACTTCTCCTGTACTACTTTGCTGGATTTGGTGTTTTTCTTGGTTGGGTTGCTTCTTGCTTCATGTTTGTCGTTGGGTTTGTTGAAAGTTATACACTACTAATTTTGCGCCACACGTGCGTTCCATCTCGCTATCTGACTCTCGTTTTCGTTGGAGATCATATCACGCGCGTGAAGTCGGATTTGGAATTTTTGAACTGCGTTATGTAGGTGCGGCCTAGGCTCGTACGTAACGTAACAATCACCTGTGGAGCCTCTCTCAGTGGTACGTCGTGGGGACTCTTCGTCGATCGTGCGTGCCACAGAATTGCTGCGTAGGCCGTTGTCACGTAGGGATGCGATGCCTGGTCGGTTGTCTCCGCCAGGCAGCTCGATTTGACGTCCGGCAACGTGGTTGCGACTCCTGTCGAGACGTGCCAAATGCTGCGGTGGCGGCTTCTCGAGACGGTCCCTATGCTAGCTAGAAGATGAAGATGGATGAACGTGACGCCATTGTCTCGGTCGATGTATGCACACATGCAGTCGTGTGGAGTTATCATAAGCCGACATGGCCAGTGGACATGGTTTCCTGGTGGAATAACCGGTCGGGAGGTGGCCATTGCTCGAGAATATATGCCACCCAAAACCTTTTCGGCCGGCGGCTCCAAGATGCTGAACGCAGCTTTTATTCGTTGTTTTATGCTGTGTTCGTATAAAGTGAAAGGTCGTGGCGGCGAAAAAGCTCAAGAGAGGGATTTATTCGTGCATATCTTATTCGTTTTCTCGGTTTGCATTTCACTTTCGGCTTTTGCAGCCCCCCTCAATGAATGGACACGAGCTCTTCTGTAGATTCTTTGAAAAGAAAAGGAAAGGGACGAAGTGGGAGGCACGTTTTGGCTCCCAGGAGCATTTACCCCCGCATGAACAGTACCTCAAAAAAAGTGGTAAAATGTTTTTAAAAATTCTGATTTTTTGTGGATGTTCGTGTTAGTGTCACAAGTTTTCATGTGGAACGGAGGAGTAGCGGTGAAAAAAAAAATTTGGGTAACATTTGGTATTCAATTTCTTTTTTTTATGTTTGTTTTAAAAATGGGCAAGGGGGGCGTTTTGGCTTCCTGGAGCATTTACTCGCGCATGAATAGTACTTAAAAAAGTGGTAAAATGTTTTCACAAATTTCTTTTTTTTTATGTTCGTGTTAGTGTCACAAGAATGCTTGATAATTTTCGTGCGGAATGGAGCAGTAGTCTTTCGTCGGTGGAGAAAAATATTGGGGTGACATTTGATATTCAATTTGTTTTTTTTTTGTATAAGCCAAAATATTTAATCTTTTTGCTTGAAACTCTGCAGGTAGCATTTGGCTGTGACCATGAATACATAAAAAAATTGGTTGTAACATTTCAAAAATCATTTTTCGCATGCAGAAGCACGTGCTCCCTGGAGCGAAATTGGATTTCCGCCAAGGCTTATGCATATGTAAACCCTGTTTGTGCAGGAGAAGGGAGAAGAGGATAGAGGAGAGGAGAGCGCCGTCGGCCAAGAAGAGCACGGCAGGGGCGTCCGGTGCAAAGAGTGGCAACAAATGCACAATCCTCTAGTTGAAACCATCGGACGTGCATAGTGTGTGTGGTGCGCTCGGAGCGCTGGTCCCCGACCGACGCATCTGAGCTGTTGTATGTATCAATGTATGTTCATGTGTATCCCGGTGTATGATGGCCATCGGCCTACGACTGTAACCCTTCTCAAGGTAAACGAATAAAAGTGCTCTCTGTCTTGCAGAAAAAGAAAAAGAAGAAAGTGTAGATACAAGGCGTGGCGGAGCTCGAGATTTTTAACCATTACGTACAGGTGGACAGATTCCTCATCAAAAAGAAAAAGAAAGACACGGACAGGTCGACAGATTTCCTCATAAAAAAAATCCACCCTTGGGATATGGCGAAGCGCACGGCCGCCCGTTCTAGTCGGGCCTCGGCGTGGCCACTGGAGACTGGGCCTGTCTGCTGGGCCTTTAACGCCTACGCTACTGTTTTACTTGAGCTGGCACGTAAGGCCTTGCCCCTTCGCCGTCATCGGGCACGGCGGGGGTCGCCTCGCCCCCGTCGCCACCCACTTCCACACCACCCCAGGGCACCGACCCACGGCCGTCGATCTGACAACAGCTTTGCTCTGCTGCAGCGATGTGCTGCCCCAATCTCTAGTACAGCTCGGGTTTCGAGGCGGAGGCGGAGGGGGAGGAGGCGCAGGCGCTGCAGCTCGCGGACAAATCGAGGAACTGCCCGTGGCCCGGCCGGCCGGCGGTCGGGCAGCGAGATTTAGGTATGCCATGTGATTGCATTTCTGCCTTTTTCATAGCTTAGGTGCGAACTCGCGTACCATGGACATGCTTGGATGATTTGGTAGAAGAAATAAGTACTGCAATTTGAATCCACAGCCTTGCAATAGAGATTGGGGAATAAAAGGCGGAACTCTTAGGCGGTAGTAATGTGTAAGCAGACCACTTGTCTTAGGGTTTGTGTGGACTTAATGTACGAGCACCAATAATAGGCCACCGAGTTCTCAAATGGAAGGGGACGCGTCATGCTTGAAAAAACTCGTGCAGGTAGTAAACGAGCAGTATTTGAAACCGAATATGATAATTACTGAATTCCAGTCTATGGACGATCAATGACGATGCCAGTTAAGCAAATTGCCAAACATTATCTAAGCGGATGCAACAATAACACAGTATGCGTTTCCCTTTCACCGTCCAGATAAGAGGCTTGTCTCTGACATCCTGCCGGCATGATCAGACTCGAAGTTCCCCTCGTTGCTTGTCGCTGGAACTCCAGAAATCGCTAACTGGAACAACCTTGGAACCGCAGGCAAGCACAGTTTGAGCCTTGAAACAACCTCAGTCATGGTCGGCCTGTCGATGGATGCGTTTTCGACACAGGTCATGGCAAGGTCTACCACACTCTTCAGGGAACTGGCATCGTACTGATCCAACAACCTCTTGTCCACAACTTCGTGAATACTGCCTGTAGCAATCTTTTGGCGCGTCCAGTTTGTTAGATGGATGGTTTGAGGGTCCACCAATACCGGGGGCTGGCCAGTGATGATCTCTAAGAGTACGATGCCAAAGCTGTAAACATCTGCCTTGACAGTGAGTTGGAATGTTGCATGGTACTCGGGGTCAAGGTAGCCAAGAGTGCCAGCAGCAACAGTAGATATGTGTGTGTGAGCTTCATTAAAGGCCCGTGAAAGCCCGAAATCAGATATTATGCCCACCAGGTTCTTGTCCAGAAGGATGTTGGGGGTCTTCACATCTCTATGAACTATTGCTGGGGTGCATGACTCATGTAAATACTCCAGTCCTGTAGTTTATTGATTTGAAACACATACTTTGTCAACACACACAGATATACACGAAATAAATGCAATAAACACATATTTGAACGTGGACCTTGTGCAGCATCAAGTGCAATATGAAGTCGCCGTTCCCAATTCAAACTATGGTCATCTCCTGCATCAAAACATACCAAATTAATGCAAGTACCGTTTGACACATGCATGGTAGAATAAATATCAGTTTTTGTAATGCTTGAACATAGTTAAGCTAACAGCTGATATGTTACACATGCAACTATTCACCAATAACCAACCATCAATTGGTGCATTAAGAATAAAAAACCCTGCATACATAGGCCCTTTGATCTTTGAAAGGTCACTGCCTTTCCTGGTCATTACCAGGGCACTTCTTTATATACAGATTTAATTAACAAGAGAACTAAGAGCTATTGATGTATTAATTTAATATGTGCCTCTTGCTATATTTCTTACTGGTTTTTGGAAGATCTGCACGTTTATAATTTGTGATTATCATGTCATGGTTATGTCTCTTAGAGTGTAACTGTGATCGCCCCAATTGGTTATCAGTATATGTGACTAGAGCCTGCGGCTCTAAAAATGCAGCTATGGTCGTTTCACTATTTAGTCCAGTGTCTATAACACAGTAATTAGGCCCGCAAGCACCAACTCTACTGCATTGACAAGTAGCAGCAATAACAGTCTAGGAAATCAACTACAACTTTAACCAGGAGATTCAGTTTTAGCTCAGTAGGATGTCAAAGCATATAGATGGTCCCTATATATATGAAATGTAGGTGGTTAACCAAAGCGGTTGGCATCCGAATCGCTGTTTAGTTGGTTTTGCAGGAAATAAAACCCTGACTTGGTTAACTTGCTTTTTAGACTGAACAAATTTTATTTTTGGTTGAGTGATTAAAAATTGTAATACAGTACAAGTGAGTGATCATAAGTTCATAACAATACTGTTGGTTGGTCATAACTATATCAAGTAGTCAACTATGCTGAATAGAAACTTTTCAGAAAAGTTAAGAGAAAAACCTCCTCTTAAAAGCTGTTGGAGATTTCCTCTAGGCATGAAATCATAAACGAGTGCTAGGCATTTCTTGTTTTGGCAATATCCTTCCAAAGTCACGAGATTCTTGTGATGGACTCTGGACAATGTTTGCACCTGTGGCAATGGATATAATTACAAACATCCTAGAGCTGAAGCCAATTACATCTATTTATTGAATATGGAGTGTGGAAACTGTTTAGATGTCTTGCAAACTTATACTCCCTCCGTCCCAAAATTCTTGTCTTAGATTTGTCTAGATACGGATGTCTCTAATACTAAAACGTGACTTGATACATCCGTATTTAGACAAATTTAAGACAAGAATTTTGGGACGGAGGGAGTAGTTTACTTTCTAGTAAAGAACTCAATGATTTGGCTTAGTTGTTTTCGTATTATACCTCGGGGAGGAAGTCTGTTGACTTTGCTATTGATGTCTCCATAAGCACCTTAACAGCTACTTCATCACCATTTTCTAGTATGCCATGATAAACAATACCGAAACCTCCTTTTCCAATGATTGATTGGAAGTCCTTAGTCATGAGCTTCAGCTCTGCATATGTGAACCGTCTGATATCAATGTGTAGGGGAGTTTCCTCTTCATATGTAGCATAGTCCTCATGGTCTCTCGAGTTCCCTGCAAAGTCATAAAGTAAAGGCTTGAAGCTGTTGTCTAATGTCTATTGCACACTGCATTGATGAAAAGGGAATTTAGGGGAGGAGTATTTTGTTTACCTTTCTGGCATAATTTCCAGAGTATGCACATCACTACTAGGAGGGATACCAATACCACTGGAACTATCACTGCGATGAGCATGGTAGGTTTGGTATGCTTCTTCTTATTTGAACAGTACATATCTTTTACTTTTGAGCATATGGGATTGCCTTCTAGTCTAGTGACAGAATTGTACAACATATAAAAGTATAACTAAGTTAGCCCATCTTAGCTACAATAGCTCTATGCAGTTATGATTATAACGTGCCTCCATTTTCTAACACAACTAACCTTCTGATAGTACTTCTAAACAGAACTAACCTCAAAAAGAACAAACTGCATGGTTTCTAGATCACTATTACTGGTACATTCGTATCTGGCTCCCATATTGAAAGCCCATAGGCATAGGTGATAAAGCATTTGTAGTTATTAGATGCTAGCAAATATAACTGATGGTATGATTGGATCAATACAATGATCTCCAGAATGTGGCCTGCCACACTTTCTGGTGCCCAAATTGGCCACCACAACATAGTCAAAAACTCAAAATTGGTTGGAGTTTATGTGTATGACAAAGTGGGGCATGACATTAAGCTAGAGAAAGTCGAACTTGCCTAACTCTAGCTTGGCAAAGTATGTTATGAACTAAACGCGCATTTAGCTTCTCAACTGTTTTTAACCAATGCACTTGCATTAACACGTTATATGTGCAAAGACTGTTGCTAAACCTTAAATTGATATGTATCATTAATCTATAAAACCAACCTTGGGTTGAGCCATTTCGTTTTGATACAGTTGTTCAGCTTGTTACAACAGATTATATCGAGTATGCAGTAGTGCAACAGAGCATGCCAAACCTTATGTCTAGCAGCCCGGCCTGGAATCTTCGAAGAATATAATTGGGGATTGGTCCCTCGAGCTTGTTATTTGCCAAATTACTGAAAAATAGTAGTTGAAATCACTGATGTAAAATTTATATCATTAATCAAATACGGCTCAGTACAGAGACTTACAGAACTGCTAGTGACTTTATTTGACAGTCTGGAATGGTGCCCACCAGATTGTTATGTGATAAATCCCTATATATATATTTGTTATTAGGGTCACAAAAGATGCCAACATGATTTCATTTAGTGCATCAATATTATGTCATAGACATCACTTACAAATTTTCCAGTGATGTCATGTTCAAAAGTGATATGGCTAATCCACCTCCCAGTCTGCTGCTAGACAGATTTCTGCAAGATATTCATCTTAATAAGTACTCCCACATTAATTTCTGACAGCGTCGAACTAATATGTATTTTCAAGACATTGTTTCTGTGCTTCAGGTCGAACCAAATTAAGGCACCGTATGTAATCCCACATTTTGATATACCTCTTAACTGAATTGATTATACTTCTTTTATCATTATCAATATACCTCATCAATTATTCTAGAATGCTTCAATACAAATGTAATAAAAAAAATCATGGGAGCCCTAGTTTTTCTACTTTTGTAATATACCCCTTTTATGTATAGAAAATTTGTATATGTGCAAATGAAAGGAAATATATGGACCAAATGTTTTTTATAGAACTCAGTTGAGTTTATAGTAATATACTCCCTCCGTTTCTAAATATAAGTCTTTTTAGAGATTTCAATACAAACTACATACGGGTGTATATAGACATATTTTAGAGTGTAGATTCACTCATTTTGCTCCGTATGTAGTCTCTTATTGGAATCCCTAAAAAGACTTATATTTAGGAACGGATGGAGTAGTTTATTAGAAAGAAGAGTATTGGTGTAACGCCCCCGATGCGGCTATATCTCCCACGTGTCGAGGCACGACTTAGAGGCATAACCGCATTGAAAGCAATGTCGCAAGTGAGGTAATCTTCACACAACCCATGTAATAAATAAGGGAAAGAGATACATAGTTGGCTCACGATCGCCACTTCACACGATTACATAAATAAACATCCATCATTGAGAATACACTCAAGGTCCGACTACGGAACCAAAATAAAAGAAGATACCCCAAATGCTACACAGATCCCCGATCGTCCCAAGCTGAGCACCACTATCGATCATCTGGAAAAGACACATAGTAACGACCACGTTCCTCGTCGAACTCCCACTTGAGCTCGGTTGAGTCACCTGACCGCATCGTCGGCACTCGCAAATCGCTTTTGAAGTATCTGTGAGTCACGGGACTCAAAGGCAATCTCACACCAGCGAGATCAAGACTATTTAAGCTTATAGGAAGGACAGTAGTATAGTGGAGCGGCGACAGTTTACTAGCATATATGGTGGCTACTTAGCAAAAGAGAGCGAGAAGAGAAGCAAAGCGCGGACGTGAAGCTAGTAGCGATCAAGAAGTGATCTGGACTACTTACGTCGGACATAACTCCAACACCGTGTTCACTTCCGGACTCCGAGAAGAGACCATCACGGTTACACACGCGATTGATGTGTATTTTACTTGAGGTCAACTTGGGTTTTCTACAACGGACATTAACAAATTCCCATACGCCTCATAACATGAGCACGGCTTTGAAAGATATTACCCTGCAGGGGTGTCCCAACTTAGCCCATTATAAGCTCTCACGGTCAACGAAGGATATTCCTTCTACCGGGAAGACCCGATCAATCTCGGAATCCCGGAATACAAGACATTTCGACAGCAATAAAACAAGACCAGCAAAGCCGCCCGATTGTGCCGACAAATCCCGATAGGAGCTGCACATATCTCGTTCTCAGGGCACATCGGATGAGCCGTCCATACAACTAAAACCAAACCTCAAGTTGCCTTGAGGTATTTACCTGACACTCTAGTTCGGGCCAAGACCTCGAAGGAGCACTGGTCCGGGGGGTTAAAATAAAGATGACCCTCGGGCTCGCGAAAACCGGGGAAAAAGGCTTAGGTGTGGCCCAGGTAAAACCAAAGTTGGGCCTTCTTTGGACGAGCCTTATTCAAAGCGAAGCTGTCAAGGGGTCCCATAAATCACCCAACCGTGTAAGGAGCATAAAATCAAGGAACATAACACCGGTATGACGGAAACTAGGCGGCAAGAGTGGAACAAAACACCGGGCATAAGGCCGAGCCTTCCACCCTTTACCAAGTATCTGAGATGTGTTAAACATAGCGAGAATATATATATTGTGATATCCCCAACAAGTAAACATGTTCCAACAAGGAACAACATCTCCATGTTCCAACAAGGAACAAACCTTAGCTTCACCTGCAACTAGCAACACTATAAGAGGGCTGAGCAAAGCGGTAACATAGCCAATCAACGGTTTGCTAGGAAAAGGATGGTTAGGGGCTGACATGGCAATATGGGTGGCATGATATAGCAAGTGGTAGGCATCGCAGCATAGGCATAGCAAAAGAGCGAGCAACTAGCATAGCAAAGATAGAAGTGATTTCGAGGGTATGGTCATCTTGCACGCAATGTTCTCGAGTTGTCGAAAGCTTGATCCTCGAAAACGTTCTCAACAGGTTCCTCGTTCACGTACTCGTCTCCCGGCTCTACCCAAAGCAACAACACAAACAAAGGAACCACAATAAATCACGGTGCAATGCACAATCAACATGATGCAAAAACATGACATGATATGCATGATGTGATATGCAATGCGTATGTGCGCTCCGGAAGGTAAATGAAGAACCAGGCATCAACTTGGCAAACCAAGCATGCCACTGGAAAGATGAGATGATTTCGGTTGAAATCGATATAAAGATCACCGGAATCGGATGCACGGTTTGCAAATGGCAAGCAAAACAAGAATGGCGCAAATCTGCCATTAACAGCATGATGCCACTTAGCAAGCAACAAATAATTAAGCTTACTGCACCCAAACGTATCAACAAAGCACATGGCAGTGATCTACACATGATGCACGACAAAAGATGAGCACTGAGCTACGGCTAGTTCACATCATAACAGGTTCAAACAAGCATGGCAAAAGTGAACAAAGTATCAGGCTGGGCATGTCAAAAACAGCATCAGGTTGCAATGTTCAGAGCAGCAAAACTACATGCTACAGGACCTTAAAATAGCCAAACATGGCATGGCATGAATCTACTCAAAGCCTAGAACAAAAGTCCCTTACTGACCATAAGCCAAAAAGGACTAGACAATATAGTAACACCCATGTCAATATTGAAAGTCTCGTTAACAGATTCAGCAACATGGCATGTCAAAAACTGATAACGAGAGGGCATGTTTACAAGCTCAATGCACTCACTACAGAGCCTTAAATGATAAACTAAGCATACATTCATCAAGAAGACATGTCATAGAAGACATACATGGCAAGAACAATAACATAGCATAAATGGATCAACCACAACAACCTTGGCAAAATTGAATAACATGTAGACAATCTGCCAGGAAACATTTTATAGCAAAAGTAGAGCTCGATTGACTCAAGCTATGCTACTCCATAATTGCAAACAAGGACATGGATGGATAGAGCAAGACATGTTTAACAAAACATCCTTACTGAAGTATCTCAAAATATGCATAGATCTCTCGGTATCATCAAGTTAACATGGCATCAGAATATCAGCTAAACAGGGCTGAAAATAGCAACATCAGGACACCTACTTTGCATGCTTGTGCTAGTCACCACATAGATCACAAAAATACATGGCATACACCCCTGGAAAGATGGCATGGCATATTACAAAACACATGTAGGACTCCAATTCATAGGGTGCACACATCAATCATGGCAAAAATAACAAAAGTGCAAGTTCTGTTACGAAACAGAAACTAACATCACATAGCACTCTTCCAACAGCATTTCGGGCACCAAGATGAGCTCAAATGAAAATGATGCAATGGAATGAAATGATCTACTCTTCGAGGCGAACATTTTGACATATTGTACGCGAAAAATGGATCTACGGATGCGAAGATATAGCATGTTGAGAATTGCACAAAATAACGAAGATCTAAGGACTTAGTGCAAAAAAAAAAAGAAGGGAGACGAGGTCAACGGCGCTGGCTCCGAGGCGGATCGAGGCTCGGCCCGATCCGTCGAGGACGGCGGTGGCGGATCCGGTGGAGGTCGCCGGCGGGCGGCCGGAGCGGCCGGGCGCCGGGCGGCGAGTCGGGCGCGGCGGGGCCGGGCGACCTCGGCGCGGGCCGGAGGTCCCATGAGGCGGCGGCGAAGCTCGCTGGTCGCGGCGGCGGCGGGCCGGGCGCGGAGGCGCCCGCGGCGGAGGCGAGGCGGCGGCGAGAGGCGGCGGGCGTCATGGGCGGGCCGTCGGCCGTGGCGACGTTCACGGGCGGCGGGCGATGGGGCGCCCGGTGATGACGTGGCGCCCACGATTGGGGCGGGCGGGATGGACGCGTCCGGCGGATCCGGACGTGTCCGTGGCGCGAGGCAAAAATCGCTAGGGTTTCGGGAATGATCCGGATTTTGGGGAGGTTTGCTTAAATAGGCATAGAGGAGCTAGGAGAGTCCAAATGAGGTGTAGTTTTCGCCCACACGATCGTGATCAAACGACGGAGAGCATGGGAGTGACTTAGATGGGTTATTGGGCTGTTTTGAAGGGGTGTTGGGCTGCAACTTAGAATAGGCCTTTGCGAGAGTGCGGTTAACCGTTGGAGTACCAAACGAGCTCCAAATGACCCGAAACTTGACCGGTGGTCTCCGGGTGTTATACCAAGGCCACTAGACAAACCTCGGTTCATTTCGAGAAGGTTTAATACCCGCATGCGGAAAACGTAAAATGGACCGCCGGGGAGATAGGAGTGTCGGATTGCAAAGCGGACAACGGGAAAAATGCTCGGAATCATGAGGCGAACACGTATGCAAATGTGATGCACATGATGACATGATATAAAATGCATGACATGGACAAAATGCAAAAAGAAGAAAACCCAACCACGGAGGGAATATCATATCACAATGCCGAAAATGGCAAGAGTTGGAGTTACAAATATGGAAAGTTACATCCGGGGTGTTACAATTGGTCCTGGTTACATTCTTACACTCGGACAATCCTCGGATTCTTGTTGCTATTGGAGTAGCCGCAAGTCAAATCCTCCCAGGTATACTCTCTTGGGGAGCATGGATCTCCGTTCCAATCTATTCGTGTCAAATTGTAGTGTGCTTTTACTTCTTTCATGTAATTGACTGCAATAACAAACAGAGAATGAAAACAAACATGATTGGATTAATGGCAAATGTATATGTTGGGCATAAGATTGTTGTAGTATTAAGCATGATGTAGTAACAACATAAGAAGTTACGTTATCATTTCTTTTTATAAGACTGAATAAATTGTACTCCCTCCGTTCCTAAATATAAGACCTTTTAGATATTCCAATATGGACTACATACGAAGTAAAATGAGTGAATTTATACTCTAAAATATGTCTATATACATCCGTATGCAGTCCGTGTTGAAATCTCTAAAAGGTCTTACATTTAGAAACTGATGGAGTATAAGCTCACTTATCTACTATGGTCTTCCTCATGGCTAATTAGCATTTGGCATGTACTCCCTCGTCCCATAATATAAGACGTTTTTCGACACTATACTAATGCCAAAAAACGTCTTACATTACGGGACGGAGTAGTAGAATATAGTTTACTCAAAAGTTGAGTGCACAAATTAGTTAGTGGATAAACTTGTTTCTACGTATAACTTTAGTGAAGAAGATCTTGACTACGTCAAATGGAGTTGGGAATCCTCAGGGGTCTACCGAATGAGAACTGGGTCATTAAGATCTACTCCCTCCGTTTCAAAATAGATGACTCAACTTTGTACTAACTTTATACTAAAGTTAGTACAATCTATTTTGGAACGGAGGGAGTATTCTATTATGTACTACTACAACAGAAAAATAGCAATACAGAAAAAGGGAAACACTAAAACTATCACAAAAGGGCAAAATATTCGGCCATTGGTCTGGTGGACACTTCTATAATCAAGACCGTTAGGTTTTCATAAACATACCTATACAGATCATGACAATTAGATGTTCATAACCGCGAATAAACAGATCATGACCATTAGACTATCATAACTGTATGTAAACATACTGTGATTTCCATATAATTTATTGGACTCGCAGTTGTCAATACATTTCTTTTTTGACTTAGCACTGAGGGGCGACAACTCAGCCTTTTGTTCACTTGGCGTCTTCTAATAAAAAGATACCATGAGTACATTTATTCTTATATTATCTCTTTGAGGCTATAAGAATGGAGATGTGCATGATTAAAGGAAGCGACAATATGATACATGTGCATGACACTAGTCTATGAGACTACCTAGGGATGAAAAAGGAGCGGGAACTGAGTGCACGAATTAATAGATACAACCAACTGAACTGTGAACCCCGGCGCTCCCAAACACACAAATGTGTGGTATTTCTAAAAATACTCCCTCTGTTCCAAATTATAAGATGGCCTGACTTTTTTCTGAATTGGATGTATGTAGACATGTATTAGTGTGGTTGTTCGCTTATTTCAGTCTGTATGTAACCCATATTAATTAGTAAAATAATTAAAACAGAGGTAGTAGCTTTGATACTATACTGAAACATTTTGTTCTGCTAGGCTCAAGATGACGTGGGTCACCGAAGTACATAAATTGCAAGATTATGGTGCAAAAGGACAATATATGGATATGCATTGCTTATATCAAAAAATTTCTGCTTTGGAAGGAAACTAAAATCTTACCGTGGGTATTAAACATTATGAAGTGTGGTGGGTTTGGGAAATTTCTGGATAACTCTCTTCCTCTCTAGTCTGTACAATACATATACTGGTTTACATGGGCCATGTGGGCCAGATTCACACATATACAGCCCAACACTCCCTCAAGATGGGTGATAGATATCTATCATTCCCATCTTGTCACAAGCTAATTACACTCCTTGACACTTAAACCCTTAGTTAAACAATCAGCCACTTGTTCTCTAGAGCTCACATAACTTATCCCGATTATGCCATCATCTAACTTCTCCTTGATGAAGAAGCGGTCTATCTCGACATGCTTGGTTACATCATCTTTGAAGCTGGATTATTAGCAATCTTGATAGCTGATTTATTATCACACCATAACCTTAGGGGATCCTTCCTTATTACCTTTAACTCGGAGAAGATTTCTTACCCATAACATCTCACTCAAGCCTTGTGAAATAGCTCTATATTCAGCTTCACCGTTGATTTGGACACCACCGTCGCTTCTTACTTCGCCATGACACCAAGTTTCCCCAACAAACACACAATAACGAAGTTGATCTTACATCATCCAAACAACTTCCCGATCGCATCACGGTATCCATCTATATTAAGATGTCCATTCTTCTTAAACCATAGCCCCTTCTGGATTACCCTTGAGATATCGGAGGATTCGATAGATGACCTCTAAGTGTCCACTCCTAGGATCATGCATGTATACGCTCACCACACTCACTTGCATATGAGATATCGTGTCGTGTATGACATAGGTAGATGAGCCTTCCAACAAGTCTCTGGTACTTCTCCTTATCCTTTGGTTCCCCAGATTGACACATAACTTATGATTACGGTCAATAGGTGTTGAAGCGGGCCTACACCCAAGCATGCTGTATCACTAAGCAAGTCGAGAGCATACTTCCGTTGTGTGAACAATTCCTTTAGGGGATCTAGCAATTTCTATACCAAGAAAGTACTTGATTGGCCTAAATCCTTTACCTCAAACTCCTTGCTCAGGCTCTTCTTGATCGTGATATTTCCACATCATCATCTCCGATGATTATAATATCATCCACATACACCGCAAGGATTGTAATCGACAATTTGAGTGCTTGGGTAGAATCTTGTATGATCCCCATTGCCTTTGTTTATATCCCATATTGCACACAACACGTTCGAATCTATCAAACCATGCTCGTGGAGACTGTTTGAGGCCATACAAAGACTTCCTTAACTTGCATACCTTTCTTGATGTCTCGGGCTTTGAGAAACCGGTGGAATCTCCATGTAAACTTCCTCATGTAAATCACCATGCAGGAATGCATTCTTTACATCTAAGCGATGCAAAGCCCAACCAAAGTTAGTGGCACAAGAAATTAAGGTTCTCACTGTGCCCATCTTTGCGACAGTGCGAAAAGTCTCATCATAATCAATCCCGTATGTCCGACTATAGCCCCTAGCCACTAACCTTGCCTTGTATCTTTCTACCCTTCCTTCAGAGTCCGCTTCACAAGATACACCCATTCTGACTAACCGGTCGTTTTCTGCTTTGGAAGAGGTACAATATCCCATGTCTTGTTCTTTTCAAGTGCTCTCATTTCCTCCAACATTGCCTCGTACCACTTTGGATCCTGCTTTGCCATTTTCCAATCTCTTGGAGTCACCACAGATTGCAATGATGCAATGAATGCTTTGTATCTCGGAGACAAAGATGTATATGATACATAATTAGCTATGTCATGCTCAAAACCATACCTCTCTGGAGGTTTTCCGGCTCAACTCGGGTTCCTTTCCTCCGAGCAATAGGCAAGTTCATTGAATCGTTTACATTAGATGGAGTTGGAGTGGCACATGTCTCACCATCGACAGTTCAACAATTTCAACACTTGTTGGAGCACTGTTGCTCCCCCACGCACATGTGTGTCACTTGCTATTGGAGATTGTTGTTGTTCTTTGCTCATCTTGTAGTTGCCTCTGGTATAGACCCTTAAATTTTCTTCCTCATTTGGCTTTCTCCATTTCTCTTGGTCATAGGTTGCCTCCTGGTATAGACCCTTAAATTTTCTTCCTCATTTGGCTTTCTCCATCTCTCTTCCCTTGCATGACATGGAATTGAACTAACCACAACTCTCGGTGGTTCATCTTCCTTTGTCCTTGGTGGTTCACTCCCGCCCTCTCGACTAGCACCACTCATGCTAGGAGAGTCGAAGTCAAATCTTGGTGAGATCCGTTTTTCTCCATAAAGCAGTTCGAGACTCCTGAATGTCACATCCATGCTCACAAATGTTCTCCGTCATTTGGGACTCCAACACTTGTATCCCTTGACGGATGGGTAACCTATGAAGATGCACTTTCTTGCTCGTGGATCCAATTTTCCCACCGAGGGTCTATGATCCCGAGACAAGCAGTGCATCCAAATACCTTAGGAGGAACTAAGAATTTGTTCTCACCTAGTAACATCTCACATGGCGACTTCATTCCAATCACCCTCGACGGCATCCGGTTGATGAGGAATGTAGGCATCATTCTGACCTCACTCCACAAGAATTTTGGCACATTCATTGTATACATTAGTGACGAGCAACCTCCAAAATATGGCGATTCTTCCTCTCGGCTACTCCGTTTTGAGGTGGTGTGCAGGACAAGATGTTTGGTGCAATATACCTTGACTTGATAGGAATGTGACAAACTCCTTATTCACATACTCTGTCCCATTATACATCACGATCATACAGATACGTGTATTGAACTGATTTTTCACATAAGCATAGAAATACTTGAAAGCATTTAAAAACCTCATCCTTATGCTTCATAAGATACACCCATGTCATCTGAGTATAGCAATCAATGAATGTAACAAAGTACTTCATTCCACTTAGAGAGATAATGGGACATGTCCACACATCCGAAAGTGAACGAGCATAAAAGGGGAAATACTCCTAAGACCCTTACTCACATAAGATGTCCTTGTGTGTTTAGCAAACTCACATGCATCACACACAAGCTTGTTCTTATCCACCCCACACATTACATCGAGAAAGACTTTACTCATCTTCTTAAAAGACATATGTCCCATTCTACAATGGTGAAGCATTACCTTTGTTTCCTTTTCTCCCATCATTGTTGCTAACATCGTAGACACCGCATTGTTTGGCACCTCGCGATCCATGTACCATAGCCCATTACGCTTGGTTCCAGTCCCAAGCCTCTTCCCCGTTTGCCTCTCCTGAATTAGACATAAATAGCGGTCAACTATTACTCGACAATCCACATCGTCAACCAAAGCACTCATTGACATAAGATTGATTTGGAAAGGCGAGAACATGCAAAAGCAGGATGAAAGTTTAATAGATGGTGTGCATTGTATTGTGCCAATGCCTTTAATGGGTGAGGTGCCATCGGTGATTTGGATAGTCTCCTTACATGTGGGTGGATATGGAATATATGACTCGAATTCCATTGATGTGCCGGCAACATGCTTTGATGCCCCCGAATCTAATATCCAATCAGGATGTGATCTTTGTGAGAGAATAGATGCATGAGCACAATTACCTTCATCTGTAGATGCAAAGTGAGCAAAGTTGCTGTAACTACAATCCTCATGATCCTTATCACCTGTGCTTTCTGTTCTTTTCTTTGATTCTTCTTGGGTTGCGAGTGAGGATCCTTCTTCTGAGACTGCCACATTTGCCCTTGACCAGAGTATCCCCGGCCTCGGCCTCCCCTTAATCCACCTCGGTTATATCCTCTCCCCCTTCCACGCATGTTCCTACGTGGAGCCGTGCAAGAACGAATCAAATGACCCTTCTCACCGCAGTTGAAGCACTCTCTGCTCTTATAGTCGGTTGCTATGAAGGCTGGATGAGATGGAGTCGTTGTATTGTTCTTCATCAACTTTAATCGGACCTCCTCCTGTGCCATTGCTGCTATGGCATCCTCTAAGGCAGGTAGAGTAGGTTGATGAAATAAAGTAGCACGTCTCGCCTCAAATTCAGAGTTCAATCCTTTGAGAAACTGCATCACTCGTCTGCGTTCAATCCATTTTCTAGCAGCTGCTATGCAATCTGCATGTGGCAAATCCAGAGGATCATAGTGATCTAAATCAGCCCACAAACGCTGCAGTTCAGCAACATACTCCATCACAGAATTTTCCCCTTGTCTGAGTTCACCAACTCTCTCCTCTGTTTCAGCTATTAACATCACATTCCCTTCACCTGAGTACAGTTTTGAGAGGGTTTTCCATACCTCAGTAGCAGTTGAGATAGTCTCAACAGTTGCAGCAATGGTTGGAGACAAGGAGTTCAACAACCATGCCACTATCAAAGAGTTGGTACTGCTCCATGTCCTCCATTCTGAAGTTTTCTTGTCTCCTGGCTCCTCTGCCTCACCACTGACAAAGCCCTCAAGCCCTTTAGTCCTCAAGATGAGTAGCGCCCTTCTTGACCAGCTCAAATAATTCTTAACACCTTCCAGCTTAATTTCATTTGGCATCAAGTCAATTTTCTGAATTGGCTCAATGTGAGGAACAATTGCATTATTTGGAGATGCTGCAGCTCCTACCTTGGCTGTTAGGAGCTCAGCCAATTTTTCAATTGCCTTCTCGAGTCCCTGATTTTCTCCCATGTCTTGCCTCAAATCACAGCAGGCAAGAACTTTCCTTCTTCCTCAGTACGCTATCTAGCAGCCCCTCACACAGCAGCACCAAATCAATCCAGGAGCTCTTACCTCCTCTTCTCTGCTAACTCCACTGTAGTACACCACCAGCAGCAACAGAGTCAGCAGCAGCACTTGCAAGCAGCAACAACAGCCTCTTCCTCCTTCTCCTCTGCAAACAACAGCAGTTCCAGCACACAGCAGCCACAAGCAGCAGCAGTGCAAAGAGCACCCTCTGCCGCACCAACAGCAAGCAGCAGCAACTGCAGACTGTTCTCAGTCTTTCTCCAGCAGCAGCAAGCCAGCCGCACAAGCAGCAAACCAGCCAGTACTTGGCCTCTCCCCTGGCGCAGCCGCCTCCTTCCTCTGCCCTCTGCCACACACAGTAGCACCCGCAGCACCAGGAGCACTTCGCGCGCGCGCACCTCTTCACGGGAGAGAGCAGTGCCGCCTGTAGCCTCCAATCCCCTCCAGGCGCTCCGCAGGCAGCCCGCGCGCTAACAACCACCCTGGGTGCCCGGAGCTCCGCCCCACGCTGCCGATTCACCGCCGGCGACCTACAGAACCCAGCATCGCCTCCCGCCTGTGCTCTGACACCATGAAGTGTGGTGGGTTTGGGAAATTTCTGGATAACTCTCTTCCTCTCTAGTCTGTACAATACATATACTGGTTTACATGGGCCATGTGGGCCAGATTCACACATATACAGCCCAACACATTACTTGAAGTGATAGTAAGACATGAAAACGCCAGATACAATATGGATGTAGATTGTTCTTTCATAAATACAAGCAATGAAGCAATATGAATATGAGAAAAATATGCTTTTGGTCCCTCAAGTTCCCCAAAAGTATAGACTTGGTCCCTCAAGATTTTTTGGTATATATTTGGTCCTTCAAGTCTCAAAACCGGATAAGTTTGGTCCAAAACCAGATTTTGAGCACGTTGACCGGGGTTTGACCATGTTTGACCAAGTTGACCAGGTTTGACCAATAACAGTAAATTAAAAAAAAGTAATCAAATTCAAACAAATCTGAAATTTTGTGACAACCAACATGCTTGTGAAAACCAACATGCTTTTGAATTTATACTGTTCATCATTCAAACCTGGTCAACATGGTCAAACCCGGTCAACGTGCTTAAACTAAACTTATCTGGTTTTGAGACTTGAAGGACCAAATGTATACCAAAAAATCTTGACGGACCAAGTCTATACTTTTGGGGAACTTGAGGGACCAAAAACATACTTTTCTTTATGAATAAAGACCATATGTACCACACACACAAGGTCGGTCTCCATACAAGATCATTTCAAATACCAATTCGATGCATATGCATTACTTCAAGGAAGTTGGTATTTGTTTTACCATCTATTAAAGCTTTAAGACCAAACACAATTTCTTTTCTAAATCAAAGGATATAATACGACTAAATCTAATGGCATATTCATAATACTATTTTTTGGGCTCGGCATACTTAAATGTATGTGTCTAGGTTTTATTGGATTCTCTGGGATTAGTTTGATTTCCTTTGGAGATGCCCCATTCATAGTAGTAATAATTATGTAACAATTTGCAATAAAAGCAAGAAATCTCGTTGGCATCTAAAATGTATATTCTCTTGTTACAAGAACTAGAATTATTAAAATTATAAAGTAAGAGATGATTAAAACATAGCCAGCGCACATTACTGTGCTAGATTGTCAAAAAAGGGATCTGGAGCTACTGTTCAGGCAGTTTAAGCAGGTGAATAAACTGCATGATGATTATGTGAATGTGCCACATACATGACATATGTTTTATAAGTGTACATGTGTAATAAGTGTGCAATATCTACAGCGATGATCCATCTTACCATCCTCGAAGTCGGTGGTGAAGTTTTCCATCCGAATGAGCGAGTACAGCTCAAGCGCGTTGATGAGCGGGGGGAGGCTCGAGCTGCGCGTCTTGTTCAGGGTGTACTCCGCGTTGCCATTATACAAGAACTGCCCGTTGTCATACAAGCTGTTGGCCTGTAATCGCGACGGGGAGAAGCCCCGATGCAGCACATCGTCGGCGTTGTAGATGTCAAAGCTTCTGTCCATGTTGCTACCACTGATTTCAGCAAAGTGGAAGATCGGGAGAAGGCGGACGCTCTCGGGGACCACATTGGGACCCACTGACGCGTTGATCGCGAAGAAGGAGTAGTTCGTGTCTATGGTCGTGGCCTTCTGGAAGATGGCCATCGGCACATTGAAGTAGTCGTCGCCCGGGAGAATCTCCACTGGACTGCTCGTGTTCAGGGTCATCCAGGGGTAGGTGTTGTAGGAGAAAGACCAGGCCTCCCAGAACCGGTCGTAAGGGTCCACTGGATATCTGTATCGAGCACAAAAGACAAGGAGAAAACAGGTAAGTAGCTAGCACGATACCACTACTTTTTGGTTCCATTGGAGCTGGTAATCTCATATTCTGCAAGTTGAGATGTACTCCCTGAGCACATTGGTTGTAAGTAACTTCTTATATTATGCGATGGAGGGAGTACAATTTATTTTCTGTTTGAAGTAATTGTGGGATTCAGGAAGCATAATAGTACACACTCCAAATGTGTTGAGCAAGCCAACAGATTTTAAAACCACTGGCAGGCATAATTCAGTTATGATCCAAAAATATGATTGATGTCAGTCTCACCTTGTGATAAATTCAGTGACTTCACCAAATCTGACCCGTCTAAAGTAGCCCACTGATACTGAAGTATTCACAAAAGGGTACATCGCATCTAGCAGTGGCCTCAGCTCCAACGCAGACACAAATGGAGTCCCTGAACCGAAATTTATCAGGCAGACCGACACAGAGTCGCCAGGAGCAACGGTGAGCACCTCCTTCCATAATGTGTTTGATGGATCCATATTTGTTAAGTTCACCGTATCCCAAAAATTGACCCCGATATGGAGCCCAAAAAGGAACAGCGACCCGTCCAGACTCCTGTGCAACCCATCATAGTCGCCGTAAGTAAACAAGGCCCTCAGCAAAAACTTTTTACCAGTGGTGGATGGTAGCGTGTAGCAATTCCGCAAGCCGGTAGGGAAGCTCCTCAAGGTTTTTTGGTTCTCATACACCGCATCAGCCATGAACACTGCTGATATTTGTTTGCTCAAACCGCCCTCGACGAATCCAACGTCGGACTGGTGCTGTATTCCCTGTATACTGCTGTCGGTGTAGGGGGTAGTATTTCTGAATCCACAGTCGAGGCTTATGAACCCTGCATAACGGAGAATATGTATTGATTTCATGTGTTTCAAGTTTAAGATATGCTCAGAGATCATAACCTGTGCGACTAGTGATTCAACGGCTAATAATATGTGTGTGTTAAGATCTTAGTAAATTGAGATTTCTTAAGTTGGACTGAAGTAAACTGAACTGTGCACGCAGATATTACAGAGGTGCAGGGATCTACTCCCTCCGTTCCGAATTACTTGTCGCACGTATGGATGTATCTAGATGTATTTTAGTTCTAGATACATCCATTTCGTTGACGAGTAATTTGGAACGGAGGAAGTACTAGAATGGAAAAGCATTACCAGAGGTAGAAGACTGGCCATGGACTCGAATCATCGTGACCAGGATGGGCAGCAAGGCCAAGCTCCATGTTGGTTTACTACCTGCCGAGCAACTGAAGCTGATCACCATGGTATTCCTCGGTTCCTACAATGTTCGGAAGCAATCATGCAAAAACTAAGAGGCTTTGTATCTGGTACAAATGACTTATGTACGAGTTATTATATATATATATATGGCAGACAGACACAAGTAACACAGTTTAGTACTCCCTCCGTCCGGAAATACTTATCGAAGAAATGGGTAAAAATGGGTGTATCTAGAACTAAAATGCGTCTAGATACATCCATTTTTTCGACAAGTATTTTTGGACGGAGGGAGTATTTAGATTGACTTGGCCTCGGCGCTCGATTAACAATGTGGGGAAACAGAACACTCTGTTCATCAGTAGGTAACCATCTCGTGGGAGCAATCGTCTAAGAAAGGAAAATGCAACTTGCCATGGAGTTTAGTTTAACAATCTCTGCCCTGACGTACTGCCCATCAGCCTCAGCGTGATAACGAAGTTCCAGTTCAAGATTCGTGCATTTTGGCGAATCATGCAAGCGGCTCGCTCGTACAGGCTATAGCGACGGGCGCTGACATTTCTCTGAACCAATCTTCTGTGCTAAATTAAAAAAAGAGTGACAAAGTGTAGTTCAGTAGTTACAAAAGACAAAAAGAAGAGGACAACTTGCAAGGCCAGTTCAACGACGTTGCGGTAAAAAAATGGTTTGTACTATTATTTAAAAAAAAATATCCAACATGTATTTGAAAAATGTTGAAGACTTACTCGAAAACATGTTTAAAAAATGTTTTTGAAAAAATATGAATCATGTATTTGAAAATGTTAAACATGTATAAAAAATATTTTATATGCACACAAAAATATACAATGTGTATGAAGAAATAAAAATCAAATCATATATTTGAAAAAAACTTGTTCATTGGAAAATTTTAAATGCATACAAAATGTTCCTGATGTATACGAAAAATGTATACATTAGAAAAGAAAAAAGTAAAACTTAAGATAAATAAGAAAACCAAAGGATAAAAAATAAAAAATTTAAGAAAACCAGAGAAAATAAAATAAAAACCGCTGCAAACAGTGAAAAAATAATTAAGAAACCACAGAGGGAAGAAAAAAACACGCGTTCTCAGCTACAGTATTGGGCCGGCTGAGCCCCCGAGCAGAGGCGAGCCGGAGCTCTTGCCTCGCAGTAGGCGATAAATAGCTCTGGCGGAAGAAAAGGGCATCGGCCTAGATTGGGAAGACCCGTTACAAGGCCGTAGCCCCTTCGCCGTCAGGCGCGGCACTGGTCGCCGGCGCCGCCCACTTCGACTCCACACCAGAGCACCGCGCCACGGCCATCAGTCGGGGGAAAAGCTTGCTCTGCTGCCCCCAATCTTTTGTCCAGCTCCGGTTTGGAGGCGGAGGCCGAGGGGGAGGGGGCGGAGGCGCTGCCCCTCGCGGACAAGTCAAGGAACAGCGCCGAGAGCTAGGTACGTGATGTGATTGCATTTCTTCCCTTTTGATAGCTCAGGTCCTCAGGCGCCAACTCGCGTACCATGGCATATAATGTTGTGTTAGTAGACAAACTCCGAACATTTGACTTGAATGTGATAAATTCTTTGATACAACAGACAAATACTTTGATTTGAATCCACAGCCTAGCGAGAGAGATTGGGCAATAAAAGGCGAAATTATTAAGCGGCAGTGTGTAAGCAGATCATTTGACCTAGGATTGGTGTGGATTTAATGTACTAGCACCGATTAACCGACCACCGAGTTCTCAAATGGAAGGGGATGCTACATGCCTGAAAACTATTACCGGTAGTAAACGAGTAATATTGGAAACTGAAAATGATACACTTAATGAATTCCACTCTGCAAACGGTCAATGACGATGCAGTTAATCAAATTACAAAACATTATCTAAGCCGATGCAACAACAATACTGTAGGCGTTTCCCTTTCACCGTCCAGAAAAGAGGCTCGTTTGTGACATCCCATTGGTATAGCCAGACTGGAAGGAGCTCCCCTCGTTGCTTGCTCCTGAAATCATCAGCTGGAACTGCCTTGGAATTTCACTGTCCATGGAGTAGGTATGCTGAGGGGTCGCAGAAGCAGACCGCTTTTCACTTGAAACCGCTGGCAACAACCCTTTGAGCCTCGTGGCAACCACAGTCATGGTTGGCCTGTCGACGGCCGCATTTTCCACACAGTTCATGGCAAGGTCCACCACGCTCTGCAGGGAACTGGCATCGTACTGATCCATCAGCCTCTTATCTACAACATCATGAATGCTTCCCATAGCTATCTTTTGGCGCACCCAATTTGGTAGGTGGACGGTCTGAGGGTCCATAAATAGTGGGGGTTGTCCGGTGATGATCTCCAAGAGCACGATGCCGAAGCTGTAAACGTCTGTCTTGACAGTGATTTGGTAAGATGCATGGTACTCGGGGTCGATGTATCCAGGAGTGCCAGCAGCAGCAGCAGTAGATATGTGTGTGTGAGCATCGTTAAAAGCCCGCGAAAGCCCAAAATCAGATATTATCCCCACCAGATTCTTGTCCAGAAGGATGTTGGGGGTCTTCACATCTCTGTGCACTATTGATGGGGTGCATAACTCATGTAGATACTCCAGTCCTGCAGTTTATTCAAACCCGTCCTTTGTCAACACACACATGCATGACCTAGAAAAGAAGAAAACACATGCATACATACATGGCCTAAAGGCAAACACACAACTGAAATGCGGACCTTGTGCGGCATCAAATGCAATATGGAGTCGTTGTTCCCAATTCAAACTGTAGTCACCTCCTGCATCAATACATACCAAATTAATGTGAGTTCCATTTGATATGTTCATGGTACTAGCATAAATACCAATTTCTGTAATTTTTGCACATATCTAAGCTAACTAATACATGCACTTTGATCTTCAAGAGATAACTGCTTTTCCTTCTCTCTACCGGAGCAATTTTCTATACAAATCTAATCAATGAGCGAACCAAGTTATTGACATATTCTTTGAATACACACCTCTCTAGTTTTTGGTGTGTTGCTGGCTTTGAAAGATGTACATGTTTATAATTTGTCGCTATCATGCCATGTTTAGGACCTATGACTAAGAATGTAACTGTGGCAGCCCCAATTGTTTACCTGATATTTATGATGCCATGACTATGACACTAAAAATATGCAGTTCTACGAATGCAGCTATGGTGGCCACAATTGTTAGTACAGTATCTATAGAGTAAATTTGGTCTACCAACTCAACTATATTAAATAGCAGCAGTAACACTTTCGTCAATCAACTACACCTTTAACATGGAATTCAGTTTAACATGAAAATCCTGATTGCAGTACAATGTCAAAGCCAGAGTAGCTTGGTTTATAGTTTATTTTTTTTGTATTAAGACTAGGTCATGTCAAATTAGTGATAATAATTAACTGCAAGCCTAAGTCAGCTATGGTTGATAGGTACACTAATAGAAGTTAAGGGAAAAGCCACCTCTTAAAAGCTGTTGAAGATTTCCTCTGGGCATGAAATCATAAACGAGTGCTAGGCATTTCTTGTTTTGGCAATATCCTTGCAAAGTCACGAGATTCTTGTGATGAACTTTGGACAAGGTTTGCACCTGCGATAATTGATATAGTTACAAAACATCCTAGACCTGAAACCAGTTGCATTATTTTATAGAATATGAACTGTGGAAATGATTTTGTATGTTTTGCAACCTTAATTTTGTCTGAAGAAAGTAATGACGTGGCCTAGTTGGTTTCGTGTTATACCTCAGGGAGGAAGTCTGTTGACTCTGCTATTGATGTCTCCATAAGCACCTTAACAGCTACTTCATCGTCATTTTCCAGTGTGCCATGATAAACAGTACCAAAACCTCCTTTTCCAACGATTGATTGGAAGTCGTTTGTTATGTGCTTCAGCTCTGCGTACGTGAACCGTCTGATATCAATATGTAGTGGAGTTTCCTCTTCATACATAGCAGAATCTTCATCATCTCCTGACTTCCCTGAAGAGTCAAGAAGTTGTTTTTTACATGAAAGTTTAGGTACGAAGCTGCTGTCTTCTGCCTACCATATTGCACTGATGAAAGGGAAATTTAGAGCTAGAATTTCGTTTTACCTTTCCGGTATAACTTCCAGAGTATGCCCATCACTACTAGGAGGGATACCAGTACCACAGGAACTATCACTGCGATAAGCACGGTAGATGTGGTGTTCTTCTTCTTCTTTGAACAGTACGTATCTTTGACGTTTGAGCATACAGGATTGCCTTCTAATCTAGTGATACAATTAAATATCATGCGTAAAAAATAAGCTCAAAAGATCTCAGCTTCTCTATAAAGCTATGATTAATTGATTATAACACACCTCTATGTTCTAACACAACTAACTTGCTAATAGTGCTTCTACACATCTCTACCTTCCAAAAGAACAAACTACATGGTTTCTAAATCATGTGCAGTTACTAATAGGTCCTTATCTACCTCTCATTTTGAAAGCCCATAGATGACAAAAATATTTATAGTCACTAGATGCTAGTACATGTAATTAAAGGCACATTTGGATCGATAAAATGCACAGGGAAGTGTGTCTCCAAGATCTTTTTGTGGCACTCAGATTGGCCACCACAATTTGGTAAAAATTACCAAAAGTTTATGTATATGCCAAGTGGGGATGCTCTGGCATAGTGCTAGCAAAGTGTGGCATGCCACTAACCAAACAGTGGCCAGAAAAAGGCAAATTCAGATGCGTTTTAACTTTTAACCAATGCACTGCTATATGTGCAAAGATGCTGCTAAAACTGGAATTGTTTTCTTTGATAACCAACTTTATGCTGAGCCTATTCCTTTTAGGTGTAGTTTTTTAGTTTTAAGAAAAAAAATCTAGTAAGGAATTGTGCAATGGAGCATGGCAAAACCTTAAGTCCAGCGAACCGGCCTGAAATCTTTGAAGAATAGAATCAGGGATTGGTCCATCTAGCTTGTTATTTGACAAGTCACTGAAAAAAAAATCATTCATCTAAAATTTATACCATCAACCACAAATGTAATCAGCACTACCATCAACCACAGATGTAATCAGCATGTAGACTTACAGAAATTTAAGTGACTGTAATTGATAGTCTGGAATAGCTCCCGTCAAATTGTTGTGTGATAAATCCCTATATATATTTCGTTATCAGGGTCACAAAAGATGTCAACATAATTTCATTGAGCCCATCAATATTATGTGGTGGGCACCACTTACAAGTTTTCAAGCGATGTCATGTTCATGAATGATATGGCAAATCCACCCCTCAGTCTGCTGGTAGACAGATTTCTGCAAAACCAACTCATTTTAATACAAGTCATCTTAATCTAGTGATAGCATCGAGCTAAGATGGATTTTGAAGATTACGTAAATATTTTTATGTGGTTCAGGTCTACACTAAATTACGTGTGCTTTCGGGTTTCAACTAAATTACATGTGTTTTCAAGATCTTAGCCAGTAAGACACGTGACTGAGTTTCTTCCTAGTGATATGTGTATAAAAACATGAACATATCTGCACAACGTGTAAACCAAAAGGAGCTTTTGCGGGAGCCTTAAATTGCTTGGGGTTGATGCAATGTACTTCAAAGGTTTAGAAGATTGAATTGGAATGTTTGGAGATTTCAAAATGTATATGATATAAGTCCTGGTTATGCTCTTACACTGTGACAATCCTTGGATTCTGGTTGCTCTTAGAGTAGTCGCAAGTCAAACCTTCCCAGGAATACTCTCTTGGGGAGCATGGATCTCCATTCCAGTTTCTTTGTGCCAAACTGTAGTGCGTCTTGACTTCTTTTATGTAATTGGCTACAACACCAAAAGAGAATGGAAATAAATATGTACCCAAAATGTAGCTGTATAAGTTTGGTATGGGGCCCCCTTTATGTATTTAAAAGATGAAAATATTAGCTTAAGAAGTTGCAATATCATTGCATATATATGCAAGTATATCTTAACATAGAACTGATTAAATTGTACTAATTCATTTATCAATTACGGTCTTCATGGCACATTTGCACTAATTGAGTGCTTACTCAGGAGTTGAGTGTACAACTGAATCAGTTGGTTGATAAACTTGATTCTATTACTTTAGTAAAGATCATGACAATATGAAATGGAGTTTGGGAATCTTCAGGGGTCTAGACAAAGAGACCTCGATCATTAGCATTGACAACTGTATCATGTGAATCTGCCACATATATACATAGCAAATGTGTAATGCGTGTGCAGTATATACATTGATCTTACCATCGTCAGAGTCAGTGGTGAGATTATCCATCCGAATGAGCGAGTACACCTCCAAAGCGTTGATGAGCGGCGGAAGACTTGAGCTGGGTGTCTTGCTCAAGTTGAAGAATGCATCGGCGTGCAGGAACTCCCCGCTCTTGTACTTGCTGACCATCTGGAATCGCAACGGGGAGAACTCTGGGAACAGCAAACCTTCGGCATTGTAGATGTCGAACCTCCTGCTCAGGTTGCTCTCGTTGATATCGGCAAAGTGAAAGATCGGGAGAAGCTGTAGGCTCTTGCCATCTTGATTGCGACCCGTTGCCACGATGACACTCATGTGGGAGTAGTTCGTGTCTATGGTCGACGCCTTCTGGAGGATGTCCGACGGCACGTTGAAGACGTTGTCAAGGCTCTCCACTTTGTTGTTCGTGTTCAAGTTGATCCAGGGGTAGGATGTATCGGGCCACCTCTCCCAGAACCGGTCATAATTGTCCGTTGGATATCTTCATTGCACACAGAGACAAGGAAAGCAGATAAATAGATAGCAGAGTACGCTAATCTTTGGTCTTTACCTGAAGGCACTTAATATGTGATCTAGCAACGCCAACTTCTTATCACCTTTCTCTCTCTAAAAAAGGAACTTCTTATCACTTTGAGGTTTACTATTATGTTTTGTTAGAAGTGATTGCAGGATTCAGAAAACAAATGACCAAACATTTTAAACATGTTAAGCTAGCAAACTGAATTAAAATTGAGGCATATTGCAGATATAATCCAATATTATGTATGGCGGCCTCATCAGCGTCGAGTCGTCGACTCGTCGGCTGATCCACATTCAGGACAAGTAGTTGTTTTAGGTTGGTGTGTGGATGGTCGTTGCGTATGTAACGTGGTGATTATGAATGGGCTATGTACCCCTTCTCATTTAATAAGTACAGTATATGATATGCATGCTTATGTGTATTCTAGAAAAAGGACAATGATGCTTGTTGTATACCTCGCCTGTCGCATGACATGTTTGGTGTGTAGTGCTGGGCCTTTTGGATGGTCGTGTCGTGTATATATGCTGGAATTGTGAAGTTAGTTTGGGTCTTTCCTAGGCGCTGTAGGAGGGCGCACTAGTTGTTGTGAGGGTGTTTTGTGCATGAGGTTGTTGACTGATCTGTTTGAACTAATCTTTTTACCTTTCTTCACTTTGTTTTTAATTTCCAGACATGGATGTGTTCCATTATTTTGATAATTGTTCCGTTATCGTTGATTGTGGAACCCAATACTTTTCGAGGATCGTATGGAAAAAGAAATCAATAATTGATCCAGAGCAGTGTTGTTTGCATGGGGAAAAACAAGTACGGCAGCGTCGTCTCACCTTGTGATTGGGTCGGGGATGTTGCCAAATCTGAACCGTTTAAAGTTGCTGATTGACACAGAAGTATTGACGAAAGGGTACATCGTATCTTCTAGTGGCCTCAGCTCCAACGCAGATATGAAGGGAGTCCCTGAACCAAAGTTTATCAGGCAGACGGACACGGCGTTGCTCGGAGCAACGGTGATCACCTCCTTCCATATGGTGTCTGATGGATCCATATTTGTCAAGTTCACCGACTCCCAGAAATTGACACCGATGTGGAGCCCAAACAGAAATGGTGACCCGTCCGTAGTCTTGTTCAACCCATCATAATTGCCGTAAGTGAACAAGGCCCTCAGTAGATACTTCTTACCAACGGTGGATGTCAGTGTATAGCAATTCCTTGGGCCGTCAGGGAAGCTCCTCAGGGTTTTTTGTTGCTCATTTGCTGCACCAGCCATGAGCTCCTCCGAAATTTCATGGCTCAAACCGCCCTCGACAGATTCACCATCAAAACGGTACACTATTCTGGTGGTGTTGTCGATGTAGGCACTGCTGTTTGTCCACCCACAATCGATGTTTACAAACCCTGAAAGACGGTGAGTATGTATCAGTTTCATGTGCTTCAAGTTTAAGATGCATACTATATCATTGATCGCGGCATGTATGGCTAGACATGCAGTAGCTACTAATTTGTTGATTTCTGAGATTTCAGTAAAGTGAGATTTCTCAAGTTGTACGCTGAAGTAAACTGAACTGTGCGTGCAGATGGAGTACTGGGCAGACGCTAGGAGGATATGGCATGCATTACCAGCGGTAGGAGGCTGGGCTCGGACTTGAATCATGGTGGCCAGGATGAGAAGCAGCGCGAAGATCCATGTCAGCTTTGTACTTGCCGAGCAACTGAAGCTGGTCGCCATTTGGTGTTGTTGGGTTCTTGCAATGTCTGGTAGCAAGAGACAGACGGCTCGTGCAGTTATATGGCAGAGAAAGACAACTGACACGGTTCAGTAATGCTGGTCGCCATTTTCTTTTACTATTTTGGTTGACTAGGCCTCGGCGCTGGACTGACAATGCTGAGAAAACAGACCGTTGGGTTCAGCGGTAGGTAATTCTGGTGAAAGAACTGCATGCAACTTGCATTCATCAAAAGAAATGAGGGTGCAACTTGCCATGCAGTTCAAATTTGCACGCCAGTTGCCGTGTTGTTTTACAATCTTCTGCATGCGACAAAGGTACTGCCCGTCATTGCGACGACGAGGTTGTAAGTCGAGGACTCGGTGTTTGTGTTGGGCGAGACATGGATGCAGCTTTGCTTTATTTATAAAGCAGAGCGAAAGCCTTTTTCGATAGACATGGACGCAGCATTGCAGGTCGCCTATGCAGTCAAGGATGTTGGTCTTTTGTCTGAAGTCACGGATGTTGATCTTTGTCTGAACCAGTCTGCCATGCCAAACTAAAGAACCATAACAGAGTAGTCAGAAGATGAAAAAGAGGGATAACTTACCAGTTCGACGACGCGCTTAACTTCATTCGACGATGATACGCTTGTGGACGCTTTGGCCTCCATCCTTGATAAGGCCAAAGCCGCTGGCCACATCCGTAGGATTACCCCACACCTTTTTAGGGGCTCGGGGATCTCCATCCTTCAGTATGCTGACGACACGATTATCATGGTTGAAGGCTCGGAGGGGGACATCGCCAACCTCAAGTTCCTCCTGCTCTGCTTTCAACAGATGTCGGGACTCAAGATCAACTTTGATAAGAGTGATGTCATGGTGATGGGATATTCCCCTACGAGTCTATAGCCATCGCCATGTGAGACTTAATTGCCGCTGGGCTCTTTCCCCACCTCCTATCTGGGGACCCCATTAGTGACTCGCGTCTCTGCCGCGGACTGAGGCCCTTGATTACTAAGCTCCAGGTCCCCATTGCGAAACCTTTGGCGGGGGGATGGCTATCTAAGGCGGCGGACTATTCTCATCAACTCTTCCCTCTCTAGTCTCTTGTTGTTCCTTATGAGCTTCTATAGCCTCCATGAGTCTCTCCACAAGGAGATCGCCAAGATCCGATCCCCGCTTCTGGTGGCGAGCATGATAAGCGAAGTACCACATGGTCGGTTGGCTCGACATCTGCAAGCCAGAGAGCAAGGTGGCACAGGCATCATGTGCTCCAAGAGGATGAATATAGCCCTTCTCTCCCGTGGCTCTGGCGCGCCGCCTGTGGTCATGGCGACCTCGCTCGACATTATCCGGAATAAATACTGCGGGGCTGACCACTTGCCTTCGCGAAATCGGGCGGCTCCCATTCTGGCGATCTATTGTTCAGCTTCTCCGGTGCTTCGCATTGGGACCTCCATCTCGGTGGGGTCCGCCTCTCGACGCTCTTACGGTTTGATCGTTGGGCGGAGACTCCCTGCGCCCCGCTTCCCGCCCTCTTCTCTATCTCCGTCGACCCCATGATTTGGCCAATAGGGCTCTTCTTGACACAGGGCGCCTTGCTTTCCGTCGCCCTTTTGGGCGGCGGAATCCGCTACTGGCGTGAGTTGCTTGATTGCGTCGCGTTGCACGAGCTGTTGGTGGATGGCGGGTCGGACCGTGTCCGGTGGCGGCCGGAGCCGTCGGGCTGTTCTCCACCAAGTCGCTTTACTCGACCATTGCCCTTCCTCCGCCTCCCTTATCGATGGTTTGGTCCGTCTGCGTACCACCAAGATTCGCATCTTCATGTGGCGGTGGATTCGCGGTCGGGTCCCGTCCGGAGTGGAGGTCTGCAGCGCAATGGCCCGCACCGTATTCGCCGCTCTGTGGAGTCCCCGAGGACTCAAACCACATCTTCTTCTCCTGCGTTTCCGCCCAATTTCTCTGAGCTGCTTTCGTGAGGTGGTCGGCGGTCGTTGGTGCCACACCAACTTCCGGACCTATTCTTTGAAATCGATGCCGTCCCCAAGGCCCTCTCGCCACATTAGGTGGCTTGAGGTTGGGGTTCTCGCTGGACGTTGTGGACCGTTCGCAATAAGCTTGTGATCCAAAGACGCTCCCTTCGTCGCCCTCTTGGCGCTCTCTACAAATTCGCGGGTTTCATGCGGCTTTGGCGGCCGCTTAGCCGCCTCGGACCGTGACGCCATCTCCGCCTTCATCGCCGACATCCGATCGATGGCCGTCCGCTGTCGCCGCCGCCACCGCCGCCTCCGAGCTTTGATTAAGCGCCTTGTGTGATGATGATGATGTTGTTTTTTCTTTCCTTCGGGCTTGTTGAGTTGTGCCTCGGCAGAACCTATGTTCTTTGTCGTGAGACTTGGGTGTGTGTGTGGACTTGTGTGGGTTTGTTTGCTCTGTGGCGGTTTGCTTTATTTATAAAGCGGGGCGAAAGCCTTTTTCGGTATAATAACCAAGCATCTCCAGCCGCGTCCCCAACAGGCCTTCCCAGGCCACTTTTTCGGCGCTGGCGCCAAAAAAACGTCCCAGTCGCGTCTCCAGGACGCCGAAAAGCGCTGGTTCGGCCCTTTTTTCCGCCTGGCGGTCACAGGCCGAACCCGGCGACCGTGGGGCATTGGGGCTCGGCGCAAGGGAAAAGCGCTGGCCGCCCACACCGTCAGGTGAAAAGTCAAGATTTTCTTCCCCGACTCGCCTCCCGCCCCCCGCGCCCTCGGCCGCCACTAGCTATATCCCGGCGCCGCCCGCCGCCCTTCACCGCTAGATGGCCATTCCCCGCCGAAAAATAGTAGAGGTTCGCCGCGGCAGTCCCTCCAACAGCAGCTGGGCGTTTCCGGCCGTGGAGGGGTAGTTTAGCGGCGGGTACACGTCCACCGGGTGCAAGGTGTTCGGCGATTTGCCTGCCTCGGCGATGGACTCGGATGACGAGGAAGCGCTCGCCGTGCTGCTGGAGGAGGAAGCCGAGGCCGACGTCCAGGAAGAAGAACATCTCATGGTGCTTGCCGCCCTCGCCCGGCGCGAGCAATGAAAAGTCAGCGGCGAGGTGGCTCGGCGCCGGGCGGGTGAAAGCAAAGAACCGGCATCGTCTCGAAAACTCTTGCATGCTCTACTCCAACTACTTCGCGATGCTCCACTTCACGGCGAGAAAACATTTCGGCGCCGGTATCGGATGAGCCAAAAGCTCTTCCTCAGGATTATGAATTCCATCCGTCGTTCGACAACTACTTCAAGTGCAAGAAAGCCTGGTTTGCGAAGATTCAGGAGGCTTGCAGGAAGGATGTCGAGCGGGCATTTGGTGTGCTCCAATCTCGATTTGCTGTTGTCCTGTACCCCGCTCAAACCTGGTCGAAAGATCAAATGTGGGAGATCATGACTTGCTGTGTCTGTTGGGGAACGTTGCAGAAAATTAAAATTTTTCCTATGGTTTCACCAAGATCCATCTATGAGTTCATCTAGCAACGAGTCATGGGAGAGTGATTGCATCTACATACCACTTGTAGATCGCGTGCGGAAGCGTTCAATGGAGCAGGGGATGATGGAGTCGCATCGCCGTGATTCAGATCACCGATGACCTAGTCTTTGAGCGGACAACACCTCCGCGTTCAACACATGTACGGAGTGGATGACGTCTCCTCCTTCTTGATCCAGCAAGGGGAAGGAGAGGTTGATGATGATCCAGCAAAGACGACGGCGTGGTGGTGGATGCAGCAGAACTCGGCGTGGCTTCGCTAAGCAACTACGGGAGGAGGAGGAGGTGTTGCGAGGAGGAGGCGCCTAGGCTTATCGGTGCGGCTGCCCTCCCTCCCTCCCTTTATATAGGTGCAAGAGAGAGGGAGGGTGCAGCCTTGCCCCTTCCTCCAAGGAAGGGGTGCGGCCAAGTGGGGGAGGAGTCCATCCTCCCCAAGGCACCCTGGAGGTGCCTTCCCTCTTGGACTCTCCCTCTCCTTTATCTCTAGGCGCATGGGCCTCTTGGGGCTGGTGCCCTTGGCCCATATAGGCCAAGGCGCACCCCTACAGCCCATGTGCCCCCGGCTGGTGGACCCTGGTGGCCCCGGACCCTTTCGGTACTCGGTACAATACCGATAATGCCCAAACTTTTCCGGTGACCAAAATAAGACTTCCCATATATAAATCTTTACCTCCGGACCATTCCGAACTCATCGTGACGTCCGGATCTCATCCGGACTCAACAACATTCGGTTTGCTGCATACTCATATTCATACAACCCTAAGCGTCCACCGAACCTTAAGTGTGTAGACCCTACGGGTTCGGAGACATGCAGACATGACCGAGGCGGCTCTCGGGCAATAACCAACAGCGGGATCTGGATACCCATGTTGGCTCCCACATGCTCCTCGATGATATCATCGGATGAACCACGATGTCGAGGATTCAATCAACCCGTATACTATTCCCTTTGTCAATCGATATTTTACTTGCCCGAGATTCGATCGTCGGTATCCCAATACCTCGTTCAATCTCGTTGCCGGCAAGTCACTTTACTCGTACCGTAATGCATGATCCCGTGACCAGACACTTGGTCAATTTGAGCTCATTATGATGATGCACTACCGAGAGGGCCCAGTGATACCTCTCCGTCATACGGAGTGACAAATCCCAGTCTCGACCCGTGTCAACCCAACAAACACTTTCGGAGATACCTGTAATGCACCTTTATAGTCATCCAGTTACATTGTGACGTTTGGTATACCCAAAGCACTCCTACGGTATCCGAGAGTTACACGATCTCATGGTCTAAGGAAGAGATACTTGACATTGGAAAAGCTCTAGCAAAACGAACTACACGATCTTGTGCTATGCTTAGGATTGGGTCTTGTCCATCACATCATTCTCCTAATGATGTGATCCTGTTATCAACGACATCCAATGTCCATAGTCAGGAAACCATGACTATTTGTTGATCAACGAGCTAATCAACTAGAGGCTCACTAGGGACATATTGTGGTCTATGTATTCACACGTGTATTACGATTTCCGGATAATACAATTATAGCATGAATAAAAGACAATTATCATGAACAAGGAAATATAATAATAATACTTTTATTATTACCTCTAGGGCATATTTCCAACAGTCTCCCACTTGCACTAGAGTCAATAATCTAGTTACATTGTGATGAATCGAACACCCATAGAGTTACGGTGTTGATCAAGATTTGCCCGTGGAAGAGGTTTAGTCAACGGATCTGCGACATACAGATCCGTATGCACTTTGCAAATTTCTATGTCCCCATCTTGAACATTTTCACGAATGGAGTTGAAGCGACGCTTGATGTGCCTGGTCTTCTTGTGAAACCTGGGCTCCTTGGCAAGTGCAATAGCTCCAATGTTGTCACAGAAGAGTTTGATCGGCTCCGACGTATTGGGTATGACTCCTAGGTCGGTGATGAACTCCTTCATCCAAATTGTTTCATGTGCTGCCTCCGAGGCTGCCATGTATTCCGCTTCACACGTAGATCCCGCCACGACGCTCTGCTTAAAAAATTGTTCCCACTTTCAAAAAACCTTCATTTTTTTAAAAAAATGGCCGCATTTTCCAAAATTGTTCATAAATTCAAAGAATTTTCGCACTTTAAACAAAATGTTGTGGGATTTAAAAAATGTTCCCTTTTTAAAAAATGTTCGTATTTGCCTTTTTTTGTTTTCTTTTCTATTTGGAATTTTCAATAAATGTGTTCACTAATTTGAAAATAAATCATGTTTTTGACAATTTGTTCGCAAACTCAAAATATGTTCGAGGAATTTGAAAAAATGTTCTCATTTCTAAATTTTGTTTCATAAATTTGAAAATGTTCTGTAATTTCAAAAAAAGTTCCAGCCTTTTCAATTTTGTTCACATACTAAAAAATGTCATGCTTTCTGAATTTTCTGAAAAAAAATGTGTTTTGAACAAATTATTCATAAGTTCCAAAAAAAATCATGTTTAGAAAAATTTGTTCATGATTTCAGAAAAATGTCCCTGATTTTTCGAAAATGTCATAGTTTTCCGGAAAATTTCCAAATTTGGAAAGTGTTTGTGTTTGCCAGAACATTCCATTTCTTGAAAAAAGAAACTACTTTTGAAATTTCTAAAACATGATTTCAAAAAATTGTTCGTGACCTTAAAAAATTGTTCCCACTTTCAAAAAACCTTCATTTTTAAAAAATCCAAAATTGTTCATAAATTCAAAGAATGTTCGCACTTTAAACAAAATGTTGTGGGATTTAAAAAAATGTTCCCTTTTTAAAAATGTTCGTATTTGCCTTTTTTGATTTTCTTTTCTATTTGGAATTTTCAATAAATGTGTTCACTAATTTGAAAAGAAATCATGTTTTTGACAATTTGTTCGCAAACTCAAAATATGTTCGAGGAATTTGAAAAAATGTTCTCATTTCTAAATTGTTTCTTAAATTTGAAAATGTTCTGTAATTTCAAAAAAAGTTCCAGCCTTTTCAATTTTGTTCACATACTAAAAAAATGTTCATGTTTTCTGAATTTTCTGAAAAAAAGTGTTTTGAACAAATTATTCATAAGTTCCAAAAAAAATTCATGTTTAGAAAAATTTGTTCATGATTTCAAAAAAATGTCCCTGATTTTTCGAAAATGTCATAGTTTTTCGGAAAATTGTTCCAAATTTGGGGAGTGTTTGTGTTTGCCAGAACATTCCATTTTTTGAAAAAAGAAACTACTTTTGAAATTTCTAAAGTAATTCGGATCTGCAAAGCGTGTCTAGTTCTTTATGTTTGATGCTAAGTTATAAGCACATACGAGTGCGAGGTAAGCTGGTAGGAACACATCATCTGGATCTCTCGATCCTGTGTTCGAATCCCTGGTATTGCAGTATTTTTTTGAGCAATGCTCGTTCATGTTGATCGCCAACTTCATGGGCCGGCCCAGTCGGGGACGTTCCTGTGCGAAGCCGCAGCAACTTGACGAAGAGAGCGTCGCATAGGAGTTCCCGTCAGATATGGCGAAGTGCACGGCCGTCAGCTCTCGTCGGATATCGGCCGCTCGATACTTGCAGTGGCGTGGGCTGACTGGGGCATGAAAAAGTAAAATACGAGGGGTTCCGCCTCACGGATGCCCGTGGGCCGTGGCCGCGTGGGGTATTGCTGGGCTTCTCGCGCGGTTGCGACAACGCTGTAACTTGACAGGCAAGTGAGGCCTCACCCCGTCGCCGTCAGACACGGTGGGGGTCGCCGCCCACTTCGACTCCACACCAGGGCGCCGCCGCGCGCCCATCGATCGGGCAGCACCGGAGCTGCTCTATTGCAGTGATGTGCTGCCCACGGCTCGGGTTTGGAGGCGGAGGCCAAGGGAGAGGAGGCGCAGGCGCTGCAGCTTGCGGACAAGTCGAGGAACTGCCCACGGCGCGAGCGGCGAGACTAGGTATGTCATGTGCCATTTCTGCTCAGGTCCTCAGGCTCCAACTTGTGTGCCATCGCTTGTAGTGTTGTGTTAGTCGACAAACTCCGTGGATGCTCGGATGATTTGGTAGAACAAACAAGTACTTTAAATTTGAATCCACATGCTTGCAAGAGAGAATGGGGAATAAAAGGCCGAATCCTTAGGCGGCAGTGTGTAAGCAGACCACTTTTCTTAGGATTGCCGTGGACTTGATGTACGCGCACTAATTAATGGGCCACCGAGTTCTCAAATGGAAGGGGATGATTCATGTTTGAACATTATTACCCACCCGTAGAAACGAGCAATATTAGAATCTGAAAATGATACAATTACTAAATTCCAGTTTACGGACGATCAATGACAACGTAGTTAAGCAAAATTGCCAAACATTATCTAAGCGGATGCAACAATAAACACAGTAGGCATTTCCCTTTCACTGTCCAGAAAAGAGGCTCGTTTGTGACATCCCATTGGTATAGCCAGACTGGAAGGAGCTCCCCTCGTTGCCTGCTCCTGAAATCATCAGCTGGAATTGGCTTGGAATTTCACTATCCATGGAGTATGTACGTCGAGGGGTCCCAGAAGCAGCTGGCAACCACGCTTTTAGCCTTGAAGCAACCTCAGTCATGGTCGGCCTGTCGATGGCTGCGTTTTCCACGCAGTTCATGGCAAGGTCCACCACACTCTGCAGGGAACTGGCGTCATACTGATCCAGAAGCCTCTTGTCTGCAACATCGTGAATGCTGCCCTTAGATATATTCTGCCGCACCCAATTTGGTAGGTGGATGGTTTGAGGTCCATAAATACTGGGGGTTGGCGGTGATGATCTCCAAGAGCACGATGCCGAAGCTGTAAACGTCTGTCTTGACTGTGAGCTGGAAAGTTGCATGGTACTCAGGGTCGAGGTAGCCAAGAGTGCCAGCAGCAACTGTAGATATGTGTGTGTGTGTGAGCATCATTAAAAGCCCGCGAAAGCCCAAAATCAGATATTACCCCCACTAGATTCTTGTCCAGAAGGATGTTTGGGGTCTTCACATCTCTGTGCACTATTGATGGGGTGCATAACTCATGTAGATACTCCAGTCCTGCAGTTCATCAAAAATCTTACTTTGAACACACATATATGCATCACCTCAAAAGAAAGAAAACACACACATTCATAATATGGCCTAAAGGCAAACATGCAGCTGAGATCTGTACCTTGTGCAGCATCCAGTGCAATATGAAGTCGTTGTTCCCAATTCAAACTATAGTCGTCTCCTGTATTAATACATGCCAAATTAGTAAGTGTCATTTGAATACTATTTTAAATATACAAATCCAATTAACAAGAGAACCAAGCTATTGAAGCATCCTCTGAATAGTGAATACATATCTCTCTAGTTGCTTTGTTTCCTACTAGCTTTTGAAAGATGTACATGTTTATATTTTGTGACTAACATGCCATGCTTTTGACTAAGAATTTAACCATGGTAGCCCAAATTTGTTACCGGATATCTATGACCATGCCATGGTTAGGAGTTTAAGTATATGCAGCTCTAGGATGCAGCTATGTTTGCCTCACTTGTTAGTCCAGTATCTAGGCAGAGGGAATTAAGTCTTCCAACTCAACCATATTGACTAGCAACAGCAGTAACACTTTAGGCAATCAACTATACCTTTAACAAGGAGATCCAGTTTCGAAAATCCTGATTACTACCATGTCATGGCCAGAATAGTTTGGTTTTGGAGTTTCCTTTTTATACTTACAAATAGTACTGCTTACAAGTAGTTCCTGTCAAATTTTATTTTTGTGGGTGCACAATATATTGATAACGTTTGAAAAGTTCGTGATTCCCAAGTGTTAATGAAAGCTGTTGGTATCTGGCCATCTGGGTCCCTATGTTGTAGGTTTCTCAGAAAGTAAAACTCTGAACTGCTCAACTTGCTTTTCAGATTGAACAGGTTTTAGTTTTGATTAAAGGATCTGACTTTATTGAGTTAAAATACAACGGTCTCTGTAAATGTAGAATACAAGTTAGTGATAATAAGAAACTGCATGTTGGATTGGTTGTAGCTAAGACTAAGTCAACTATGTTTGATATAAACAATAGGAGAAGTTAAGAGAGAAACCTCCTCTTAAAAGCTGTTGAAGATTTCCTCTGGGCATGAAATCATAAACTAGTGCTAGGCACTTCTTGTTCTGGCAATATCCTTGTAAAGTCACGAGGTTCTTGTGATAAACTTTGGACAAGGTTTGCACCTGCAGCAACAGATATAAGTATCAAATATCCTAGAACTGAATCCAATTGCATGATTTTATTTGATATGGACTTTGTAAAGGGTTTTAGATGCCTTGCAGCCTTATTGTGTGTTTTCTATTGAAGAAAGCATTGATGTTTTTTGGTATACCTCAGGGAGGAAGTCTGTTGCCTCTGCTATTGATGTCTCCATAAGCACCTTCACAGCTACTTCATCACCATTTTCTAGTGTGCCATGATAAACTATACCGAAACCTCCTTTTCCAATGATTGATTGGAAGTCGCTTGTTATTAGCTTCAGCTCTGCGTATGTGAACCGCCTGATATCAATATGTAGTGGAGTTTCCTCTTCATACATAGCATAATCCTCATGGTCTCCTGACTTCGCTGCAGAGTCAAGAAGTTTTGTTTTCCATGGAAGTTTAGGTAAGAATCTGCTCTCTAATGTCTAGTTGTTTACCACCTTGCATGATGAAAGAAATTTTAGAGCATAGAATTTTGTTTACCTTTCCAGCATAACTTCCAGAGGATGCACATCACTACTAGGAGGGATACCACTACCACAGGAACTATCACTGCGGTTAGCATAATATGCATCGTGTTCTTCTTATTTGAGCAGTATAATAACTTTTGAGCATATGGGATTGCCTTCTAATCTTGTGAGGCGATTACACAACATATAAAATAAAAATCAACCGAGCTAAAAAAATCAGCTACAACTGCTCTACCAATTATATGATTATAAAATTATGATTAGAAGAGGCCTGCATTTTCATAAGATCTTGGCTACAACAACTGTACAAAATTATGATTAGAAGTTGAGTGTCTTTTCTAACACAACTAACCTGCTAAACATCTATGCAGTCTAAAAGAACAACTTTATGGTTTCTCTTCTATGCACTTTAAAGGAACACTATATTGTTTGTAAATCATGTGCAGTTACTAAAGTGCTTACTACCTCTCTTGTCGAAACCCCATATATAACAAAGCATTTATATTTGATACTCCCTCCGTTTCCAAATATTTGTCTTTCTAGCCATCTCAAATAGACTACAATATACGGATGTATGTAGACATGTTTTAGAGTGTAGATTCACTCATTTTACTTCGTATGTAGTCACTTGTTGAAATCTCTAGAAAGACAATTATTTAGGAACGGAGGGAGTAGATGTTAGTCATGCAATTGAGGGCATGTTTGCATCAATGCAATGCCATGCGGAAGTGTGGCTTCACACTCTTGTGGCACCCAAATTGGCCACCACAACTTAATCAAATTTTCTAAGAGCTCATGTGTATGACAAGTGGGGCTAGCGCTAAGAAAGTATGGCGCGCCACAAGTATATCACTAACCAAATAGTGTGCGGAGAAAGTGAACCCTGAGTAATTCTAGTTTGGCGAAGCGTGGCTATGAACCAAATAATTTTTAACTAATATTGTATGTGCAAAGACTATTGCTAAACCTTGATTTTTTTCCCAATGATAACTAACTTCCGATTGAGCCTATTTCTTTTAGGTGTGGTTGTTTACTCTGATCTATTTTTCTCTTATATGTAGTACGGAATTTTGTAACATTCATATGTTTTTAAGTATTGTGCAACAGAGAATGCCAAACCTTAAGTCAAGCAGACCGGCCTGAAAAGCTTGAAGAACAAAATCAGGGAATACTCTCTTGGGGAGCATGGATCACCATTCCAGTTTATTCGTGCCAAATTGTAGTGCTTCTTGACTTCTTTCATGTAATTGACTACAACAACAAAAAGACGATGGAAACAAGTTGGAACGGAATAAAAAATCTGTATATGTTGGGCAAGCCGCATTTTCTACCTAGTTTGTTTATAAAAGCAGGGAGCCAGAGATGCTGTTCAACCAACAGAATACACTGCATATCGATAATGCGAATTTGCCACATGCATGTCAAATATATGTACTAATGCGTATGCAGCATGCACGGAGTACTTGTATGATTGTATCTCACCGTCGTTGGAGTCGGTGGTGAGGTTTTCCATCCGGACGAGAGAGTACAGGTCGATTTGACGTTCTGGACCATCCGATCTACTGTTTAACGCTGAAGATCAATGGTGGGAGCCTCGAGCTGTGCGTACTGTTCAGACTGAAGAACGCTGCGGGCTTATGCAAGAACTGCTCGCTCTTGTGCATGCTGCGCACCTGGAATTGTGGCGGGGAGTAGTTCGGGAACAGCAATTGGCCATTGCTATAGATGTCGAACGTCCTATTCGGACTGTTGTCAACTATCTCTGCGAAGTGAAAGATCGGGAGAAGCCACAGGTTCTTTGGGTCCTGATTGGGACCCGCTGACACTATAAGGCTGAAGTAGGAGTAGTTCGTGTCTATGGTCGTGGCATGTTGGAGGATGGCTTGCGGTACTTTGAAGTCGTCGTCGCCTGGGATGCTCCTCACTTCATTGCTAGTGGTACCGCTGAGAAAGTTTTCGGACTTGTCGGAATAGCTCTCCCAGAACCGGTCGTAATCGTCCGTTGGAAATCTTCATCGCACACACAAAGACAAGGGAAAAACAAGTAAATAGCTAGCACAAATACACTACTCTCGTGTGGCCTTTCCTCAAAAGGCACATGATATGGGAACTGGCAGTCCCAACTTATTGTCACCTTGAAATTTACAGGACTAACAAAACAAAGCACGCACTTCAATTGCATTTAGCTGGTTAGCCAACCGTATTAAAAGACATTGACATAAATAATCATGGTCCCATCCAAAAACTATTACTGTAGTATGTCCAGTCCTGTCTCACCTTGTGATACGGTCAGTGATGTTATCAAATCTGATCCGGCTAAAGTAGCTGATTGACACCGAAGAATTCACAAAAGGGTACATCACATCTTGGAGTGGCCTCAGCTCCAACGGAGACATGAACGGAGTCCCTGAACCGAAGTTTATCAGACAGATCGACACCGAGTCACCCGGAGCAACGGTGAGCACCTCCTTCCATATCGTGTCTGATGGATCCGTATTTGTCAAGTTTACTGCCTCCCAGAAATTGACACCAATATGAAGCCCAAACAGAAACAGCGACCCATCCCGAGTCCTGTTCACCCATCGTAGTTGCCGTAAGTAAGCACGGCCCTCAATAGAAACTTCTTACCAATGATGGATGGCAGTGTATAGCAATTTCGCGAACCGCTAGGGAAGCTTCTCAAGGTTTTTTGTTGCTCATTCGCCGGATCAGCCATGAACTCTGTTGAAATCTTGTGGCTCAATCCACCATCGACAAATCCATGATCAGAATGGTACTGTATTCCTGTTGTGTTGTCGTTGTAGGTGCGTCTGTTTCCGCAATCGATGCTTATGAACCCTGCACAAGGAGAATATGTATCAGTTTCATGTGTTTCAAGTTTACGATCTAAGGAAAGATCACGACTAGTGTGACAGATACTCAGTAGATAATAATATGTTATCGTTAAGGCTTCAGTAAAGTGGAATTTTTTAAATTGCACTCCAAAGTAAACTAAGAAAATGCACTGGGGCACATTACCTGTAACGCCCCGGATTCGATGCGCCAGGTATCTGCCAGTTTTTCGCCGTCGTTGCCATGTCATTTGCTTGCGTGTCGCACTTTGCCATGTCATCATCTGCATTTCATCTGCATGTTTTTCAAAACATGCATCCGTTCGGGTTTCGCCGGTTCTCTCCGGTGTCCGTTCTGAGCCAGACACTCTCGCACGCGCCCGCGACACCTCCGAAATATTATTTTATGAGTGGCATAACAATGTTCTTGGAATGGGTTGAAACTTGTCGTGCGGTCTTATTATAGTGTAGACAGGCCGCCTGTCAAGTTTCGTCGCATTTGGAGTCCATTTGATGGCCCAACCGTTAAACCTACAACCGCAATATAGCCGGTCTATCGTCGGACGTTTCCGGTCTCCGAAAACAGTTGTCGGGCTGCACTTCCCTTCTATCCCCTCAGCCCAAACCTCTCTCTCACAACCCACAAGGTCCAACCTACCCCTCCTCGCGTCCGGTGCCGTCCAATCGTGATCGGAGGGCTCCGAAACCCGCTAACCCTAGCACTTACCCTATATATACACCCCTTCCTTCCAAAATGGGCATCCCTAGCCCCTCACCTACCCCTAGCCGCCTCCTGCCGCAGCCAACCCCCCTCCTCCTCGGATTGGCCACGCCCACTCCACCTCCGCCACTTGTCGCCGCCGCCGCGTCCGGACCAATCCGGCGCGACACATCGCCGGCGCCCAAATAGCCAACCCAGGCCAGCGCCACGCGTCTCCCGCGCCCCACTTCACGCGGCCTGCCATCCATCGCGGCCCGGCCGGGCCGATCTGGGCCAAGCGCGCGCCGCCGCCACGACCCGGGCCCCGAGCGCCAGCGTCGCCCGCGCGCTCGCCGCCGCGCTTCGCTGGCGCCTCACGCCGGTCGAGCTCACGGAGCCGAGCCCCGCCGGAGTTCGCGAGCCCCGTCGGCGGTGCCCGCGCCTCCTCTTCTCCTCCCTTCTCCCGTGCTCTCCCTCTCCTCTAAGCCCCGCGCCGCCGCCATTTTTTTGCAGGAGCCGCCGCCGAGCTCGTCGCGGGCCTCTTCGGCCTCGTTCGTCACCGGATCCGGGGACCCATGCCCGAATCCGCTCGTTCCCGGCCTCCTCCGCCCCTCCTTGCCAGCTCAGGCCGCTGCCCCGCCGTCGAACGGCCGCCGCCGCTGCTCCGGCCTCCCCGATCCAGGCGGGATCGGGAGGAGGACGACCACCGCGTGGGCCTCCTCCAGTGAGGCGCCTCGTGGGTCAGCGACTTGCCGCCGCCTGCACCCCGCCGCCCGATCCACCACCGTCTTGGGCCAAGCCCATGGTGAGCCCCGCTGCTAAACCCCGCCCACGCGTGTTTTAGTTATCCCGTGCGCATTCCTTTTTTTTTCAGAAAAACTGCTAAGTCCCGAAAATTCTATCATTATGTGCCCATATTCATCATGCCATAACTTGTTGCATACTGCTCCGTTTCGTGCGTGTAATATGTCAAAATGTTTGTTGAGAGATGCTCTATATTTCATTACATTGCATCATGTTCATTTAAGCTCATCTTGATGCCCTAATCAATGTTGCAAAACTGCTATATGATGTTGTCTGCTGCCTGTTAACAGAACATGCTCTTTTGTTATTTTTGTATCTTTATGTGTGATTTTCTTTTGAGCATGAAGTCTACATGTGTAATGAGCTATAACATGACATATTTGCTGTGGTGCTTTCCAATATTCATGAAATGCCATGTATTGATTGTTTCAAGCTTGGAAATTAGCCTCCGTGATGTTGCTGATTTCAGGACTTGAATTTCACTAAGTCTTTGTCTACTGTTATTTTTATGCCATGTATTCATGTTGCTACAGTGATATCCATGCCTCTTTTGAGCATGTTCAGTAAGGATGTTTTGGACATATGATTATTCTATATCCATCCATTCCTCTGTTTTCATTTATGGAGCATCCTAGCTTAACTCAATCGAGCTCTACTTTTGCTATAAAATGTTCCTGGCAGATTGTTTACATGTTATTCAATTTTGCCAAGGTTGTTGTAGTTGATCCATGCATGCTATGTTGTTGTTCTTGCCATGTCTAGCTTACATGCCATGCCTAGTTGCTGGGTGTATGCTTAGTTTGTCATGCAATGCCTCGTAGTGAGTGCATCGAGCTCGTAAACATGCCTACTTGTTATCTGTTTTGCCATGCTCCAGTTTTTCTCTAAGTCTGAATCTGTTTATGTTTTTGCTATATTCACATGCTTGTAACTGTATTTTCTGATCCCTTTTGGCTTATGGTTAGTAAGGGACATTTGTTATATGCTTTGAGTAGATTCATGGCATGCTCTATTTTGACATGATAGCTTGCTGTAACATGTTGTTTGATAGCTCTAACATTGCAATCTGATATTATTTCTGCAAAGTCTGAAACTGTTATTATTTGCAATCTTGCCATATGTTTTGAGCATATTCTAGTGATTTCTGGAGATAGCTCAGTGTTCATGTTTTTTCATGCTTTACCTGTACATCATGTCCATGCCTTTTGTTTTCATGTTATGGTGCTGTAGCATGTTGTTTTCGTGCTTGCAAGATGCCTAGTTGCTGTTTTGGACAGATTGGTGCTATATATTGTTTGGAGTGTATGTGTTGAACCGTTGCTCCGTTTTGAGTGTGCCCTATATGAAACTGGCTTAGAATTGCATGTAGCTTCATATTATCATGTTGCATCCTTGTTTTGAGGTGTTTGTTTGATGTTTGAATGCTTTTTGCATCAATGCCATGCTTAACTTGTTTTGCTCATATCTTCTAGGCCGTAGCTCCGAATCTAATGAACTTTATATGTAACTTGACTAGAATTTCGTGTAGATCATCGTGGTGCATCTTAACTTGCTGTTTAACAACTTGAACATAAAGTATTCAGATCTGGACCAATTTTGAAATTTGCATATGAGGACTTGCCAGAGTTGTTCTATGTTGTTTCCGGCCTCATTTAAACTTGCTTTGATGTGTTGGTCTTGTATGCATCATCTTTTGCCATGAGTAGCTTCATGTAGCTTTGTCATGCATCATGCTTGTTGTGCATCATGTCTTGTCTATGTGTGGTGTGTTTACCATGTTGTGTGCTTCTTCTCGATAGTTCCCGTTTTCGTTGCGATCATGAGGATTCGTTCGTCTACGCTTGGTTCATATTCGTGGCTTCATCTTCTTCATGGACTCGTTCTTCTTCCTTGCGGGATTTCAGGCAAGATGACCGCTACCCTGGATCTCACTACTATCATTGCTATGCTAGTTGCTTCATTCTATCGCTTTGTTGCGCTACCTATCATTTGCTCTTCAAGCCTTCCCAATTTGCCATGTCAGCCTCTAACCTCTTTCCCCTTCCTAGCAAACCGTTGTTTGGCTATGTTACCGCTTTGCTCAGCCCCTCTTATAGCGTTGCTAGCTGCAGGTGAAGTTGAAGATTACCCCATGATGGACAGGATTATGTTGAGATATCACAATATCTCTTATATTATTAATGCATCTATATACTTGGTAAAGGGTGGAAGGCTCGCCTTATGCCTGGTGTTTTGTTCCACTCTTGCCGCCCTAGTTTCCGTCATATCGGTATTATGTTCCCGGATTTTGCGTCCCCTAACGCGGTTGGGTAATTTATGGGACCCCTTGACAGTTCGCTTTGAATAAGACTCCTCCAGCAAGGCCCAACATTGGTTTTACCATTTGCCTCACCTAGCCCTTTTTCCCTTGGGTTTCCGGAGCCCGAGGGTCATCTTTATTTTAGCCCCCCCCGGCTAGTGCTCCTTCGAGTGTTGGTCCGAAACGGGCAGACTGCGCGGCCACCACGGGGCAACTCGAGGCCTGGTTTTACTCGTAGGCTGACCTATCCGGTGTGCCCTGAGAACGAGATATGTGCAGCTCCTATCGGGATTTGTCGGCACATCGGGCGGCTTTGCTGGTCTTGTTTTATTCTGTCGAAATGTCTTGTAGCCGGATTCCGAGACTGATCGGGTCTTCCCGGGAGAAGGAATATCCTTCGTTGATCGCGAGAGCTTATAATGGGCTAAGTTGGGACACCCTGCAGGTATAAACTTTCGAGAGCCGTGCATGCGTTATGTGGCAGATGGAATTTGTTAATATCCGGTTGTAGTAAACTTGAAGTAAACTCTTCTAAAATACACCAACCGTGTGCGTAACCGTGAGTGTCTCTTTTCGGGGTTGATCGAGAGAAGAACACGGTTTCTGGGTTATGTCTGACGTAAGTAGGAGTTCAGGATCACTTTTGATCATTACTAGTTGTCGACCGTTCCTCTTGCTTCTCTTCTCGCTCTCATTTGCGTATGTTAGCCACCATATATGCTTAGCCGCTGCTGCAACCTCATCACTTTACCCCTTTCTTTCCCATTAAGCTTTGCTAGTCTTGTTACCCATGGTAATGGGATTGCTGAGTCCTCGTGGCTCACAGATTACTACACCAACAGTTGCAGGTACAGGTTATGCGACGATCTTGACGCGAGAGCGGTGTTACTGTTTTGGAGTTCTTCTTCTGCTTCTTCGATCAGGGGATAGGTTCGGTCGGCCTGGGCTAGCAGGGTGGATGTCGTTTGAGTTTCTGTTTGTGTTTCATCCGTAGTCGGATGTTGCTCTTATGTAAGATGATGTTGTATTGTTGTATTCTTATGACTTTGTATGACTTGGGTGTATCCCCATCTATTATGTAATGTTGATATAATGATATCCATCTTGCAAAAGCGTTTCGATATGCGGGTCTATCCTTGATGGGACCGTCGAGTTCTTTTTGGATAGGGTCACATATTAGGCGTGACATTACCCGAAGTAGACTGGCCATAGACTCGGGTCATCATGAACAGCAAGGCCAAGATCCCCGTCAGTTTTCTATTTGCTGAGCAACTGAAGCTTGTCAGCATGGTACTCTTGGGTTCTTGCAATGGCCCTGTTTGGATCCCTAAGTTAGAGTTAGTTTTGGTTAGTTGGGGCTCAAATAACCCAAAAGTATCCAAACATGATGGGTTAGTTTGGGTTAGTTGGATCTAACCCACCCAAAAAACTAGCCCACACTAGAGAAGCTTATTTGGGTTAGTTCTCTTGGGCCCACTAAAAGAATTAGTAAAAAAAAGTTACCCCTCCCATTCAAACATGGTCTAAAGTAGTCAAATGATTGAGAAAAAATATTTATTGTCAATCTAACCCTACCATCCAAACAACTCTTTGGTTAGAGTTAGTTTAGGGTTTCAAGGTTAGAATCTAACTCTAACCTCTAACTAAGTTAGAGTATCCAAACAGGGCCAATGTTTGCAAGCGATCATGCAAAAAAAAAAAAAGTGTTTGTGTTTCTCTGCTACATATGTATTGTGAACGCAGTTCTGTTCATGGTTCTGTACGTAGTTATATAGCAGAGAAACACAACTTAGTATTTGGATAGACTTGGCCTCGGCGCTGGATTAACAATGTGGATGAAACAAAACGTTCTGTTCATCAGTAGGTAGCCTTTTCAATTCGTCATGTAAGAAATGCAACTTGCATCTCACCTAAAAAATGAAAATGCAACTGGCCGAGTTGTCGTGGAGTTTAGTTTTTGACTGGCTCTGCGCTAACGTACTGCCCATCAGCGTCATAACGAAGTCCCAGCTCAAGATTGATGCATTTTTCTCGGCGAATACGAATAGCATGTGTATCATCCATTTAAAGAAGAGGACGGCAAGATGCCGGTTACAGGATTGGTTCATTTTTGGCGAACCATGCATGCGACTTGCTCCTACAGCGATGAACCAGTCTACTGTGGTAAATTCAACGAGAGTAACAAAGTGTATATCAGTAGACCAGTGGTTTTAAGACAAAAACAAGAGGGCAACTTGCAAGACCAGTTCGCCGACGTTGGCCAAACCCAGTGAGACCTAGCTCCGCTGACATAAGAGTGAGCGACCGCACGCATGCCGGCATGCGTCCCCTCAAGCTGTGAAATCTTAATCGGTTGTTTTACCCATGAATTTTCCATCAACATGCGGTTGGGCAATGCATGTCGGATTCTGGCAAACAAAGTACTTCTAGAATTTTTCGGCTGTGAGGTTTCAGCTTGGTTTCAATCTAGTTTTGGATACTTTCAGAAATACTCCCTCTGTTTTAAAATAAATGTCTTAACTTTATATTAATTTAATACAAAGTTATACTAAGTTTGAGGTACTTATTTTGATACAGAGGGAGTAGGTTTTACTCGGTTTTAATTTAAAGATTAGGGTGGAATAGACTTGCAGACAGTCTCCTAGAGAGTCTGCTGTCTACGCGTCAGAATAGCAAATGTGTAACCAAAATATATGGACTACAAGAACGTCTTGTATTTTGATACAAGGGAGTAATTTGTAAAGGTTATCAATCGACAAGCACAAGTCGTCATCCAAAGGCGAGCTGGAGCACGCGACTGCTCTTGAGCGCGTGCTGCGATGGCGATCCATGCGAGAGCCCGAGGACGCAGCGCACTTCCAATGTTTCGTGGGGAGGACGCAGCACACTTCCAATGTTTCGTGGGGCGACAGATCGCCGGCACGTCCCATGGATGCTTAAGTAGGAGACCAGCAGGCCGCGAGCAAAGCTCTGGTTGCCTTGTTCTACTAATACACACGAGCTAGGAACCTATTTTTTATTCCTTTATAGGTACCCTCTTGCAAAGCGTTGTTTCAAAATATTGCAAAGCGGATCAAAGAAAACTAAAGAACTAATGAGCGCGCCATATTCATCTGAAATCAGGGCGAAACAACAGGAGCTCACAGTTATTATTGAGAACCTTCTCACGCAGGAGGAGATTTACTGGGCCCATCGTGGACATGTGAATTGATTGCGCCGGGCGACCGTAATACGAAGTATTTTAATCATTTTGCTTCGGCTCGTAGGCGTCGCAACTTAATTAAGAAGTTGAAAGATAATAATAATGGATGGGTGAAGGGCAATGATAACCTCAGACCCCTCATTTTTTATTACTTTCAGAGTCTTTACACTTCTGACGCAGGTTTTATTGATGATGATTTTATGGCTACCATCAAACTAGTGGTCACATCACAGATGAGCAGGCTATTGATTGCACCCTCACTAGTAGATAAACTACCATTAGTCCCGGTTGATAAGTGCCTTTTGTCCCGGTTCCTGAACCGGGACTAAAAATCGATTCTAATGCGCCTTTAGTCCCGGTTCAGTCCAGAACCGGGACACATGGGCCCCCACGTGGCCGGTGCGCCGAGCCCACGCAGGAGGGCCTTTGGTCTCGGTTGGTGACACCAACCGGGACCAATAGGCATCCACGCATCAGCATAGAGAGGCCCTCGACACGCTACGTACTATACATAGAGAGGCCCTCAACACGCTAGCTAGTAAGAAAATGAAGGAAACCATTAAGTACAGAAGTTCGTTATGCATACCGAGAGAAGTGATCGATCGACCTCTCCTTCTCCGAAAGATTGGTCGAACAACAAGTTTTCATATTATCTATCCGACACTACTGGCTACATATATATACAATATGTAAGATCTCTTACAATCCCCTAGCATTTGAAATCAACTTCCACATGGTATTCTCCGGCTTTATTGATGACGTGGTCAAGAAAGAATCCCGCCAATTCCTCTTGAATTGCTTTCATGCGATCATGTGGTAGGAGTTCATTCCACATCTGCCACGTCTAATTTGAAGAAGGGGGTTAATACATATATATGAATGAAACTCAACAGAAATGATGGTGTAATAAAATGAAATTGTGAATATTATTGCTTACGCACTTCATATTATCTTTTAGAGTAGCCCGCTTATTTTTCAAAGTCGCGTTGTAGATGAACTCGCACACGTAGTATCCACAGTAATTATTCCCTTGTTCCTGCCACAAGCACTTTACGAGAAATATAGGTCAATCAAACTGATAATGAAGCATTACAAATGGCATTGATGAAAGTATAGCTATAGAATCAACGGGAGATGCGCGCAACTAGCTAGCTAGTAGTACTTACTTTCGGGTATGTATATTGCAGCTCCTTGGCAGTCCCGGAACTTCTACGGTGAACTGTTTCCAAACCCTGCAAGACAAAGAAAATAATAATTATTAATTTGAGATATCAGGAAATGAACAAAAAGTTGCCGATATGGTGCGATAATGATCGATTGAACTTACTTGTTGAGCAATTTAGTCATGTCCGCATAGGTTTAGGGATCTTTTCGTCTTGAGTCTAAGACGATTACTAGTCCCCGCTCAAGCTTAATCTCCAGAAGAACATAGTGGAAGCTGCGCACGCATGCATAACTCATCAATTACATTACTATAACCTCGCTCGAGTAATAAGGGAAACCGAATATGCACACGACAGTAACACTCACTTGAAGTTGTAAGGAAAGAGTATGGTATCTTTGTTTTGATTTTTGATCAACGATTGTAGCAAGTTGGCCTCGGCGTCTTCGGCGTGCTTTTTAACCTGAATTTCATCTATGATATTTGTGTTAATGAACCCAATATCATGCATTTCTTGTTTTCTGCACTCGACGATCTTCAATCTGCATAATATAGTGAGGATAATTAATTATAAATACATGCAATGAAAGAGCTGAGCTATATATAGAGACTTAATGACAGAAATAGTACTTACAGAGCGGTAGCAAAAGACCATTAGTTTATCGAGGGCCTTTTGATTGAAGAACTCGAAGAACTCCTCAAATGGAACAGGCAACAGATCAGTTCCAACGAGGTCGTGCTCCTCTTTAATTCTCGGATACAAAGTATTCGTCCCCGGACTCTCTGCAGGTTTTCATGTACCAATTATGGAATCTTCACATCATCGTTGTTAGAGATTTTTCATCTTCGACGAGAGGCTTCCCGTACTCGTATCTGTGTTTGTCCACCTCCATGAAATCAAATTTACATCGTCAGGCAGGTAATCTCCAAGATTGCTATAATCGGGCACCGTCCCCGGAGCATTAGCGACGATGTCGCTAGACACATTGAGTGGGGGGCACGATTGGTTCGCTTGTTCGCCGAGCTGGGCAATTTTTTTTCCAGCTGCTCGTCATTCTTTTAACCTTTGATCACTGACAGTAGTTCCCGACCGCGACGCTTCTCGATATGCCTTTTGAGTAATGCGCTCATAGTTGGTTTTCGGCGGAGACTTTGGTGGTTTCCTCAGGGCATCGATAGTGCACTTTGCTTTCACCGGATCTACCTTCTCCTCCGGAGGTGGATGTCTATTTGCTTTCAACCCTTCAAAGAAGTCCTTCACTTCGGTCCGCACGATCTTCGCGTTTTCCTCCTCGGTCCTCTCGTACGGTAACTTCTCTAGAGGCTTGAGAGGTGGATCAGATCAGATTGCCTCCCGCCTCTGGTTTGTCTTGCTAGACGCGGAGGCGACGGAGCGTCTGCGGCTGTCTTCTTCGTGCTTGCTTACGAGGCGGAGGAGAAGGACTACGACGCCACGGAGCAGCCGGGCGGGCGTGGCGGGTCTCTTCCGCCCTTTGCCGGGCGAGGGCGGAGAAGGAGGAGGCTATTGGCTGCTCGGCGCCGACGCAGCGGAGAAGGAGGCGGAGTACCGCCACGCCGGAGAAGGAGGCCGAGTGCCTGATCGTCACTTGCCGGAGGAGGAGGCGGTGGAGGAGGCGGAGTGCCTGACTCACGGGAGGAGGAGGAGGCGGAGGCGTCCAGTTTGGAAGGTTGATGAGCTCCTTCCGCCATAGGCATGGAGTCTTGAGCGTAACCCAGCCTAGTCTCCCCTTCACGGTAGGGTGGTCAAGCTGGAGGTCCTCAAATCCCTCCGTTATTACATCCACAATCACCCTAGCATATCCTTCTGGAATCGACCGGCAGTGAAAAGTTGCGCCGGGTTCAGTAGGATAAACAGAGCCAACAACCGCCTTGACCTTCAAATTCATCCATTGCGTCATAATGTGGCAATTTTGAGACTCCGTGATAGCATCCACGGGATAGCTGGCAGGAGCCGTCAAGACATGCTCCTGTTAAAGCAGCTTGGTGGAAGCCACGCTGTTTCTCCGCTGAGATGGCGGGGTAGCTTCGGCAGTTCGTTTGCTGCGATTTGCTTATCGTTCCTCTATCGCTTGTACCCTTGCGTGTAGCGCCTGCAGTTGGGTCTGCTGCACTTTTTTCCTCCTCTCCTGGCATTTGTAACCGCCTGCGTCCAGAAAACCAGCATTCCACGGAACGGAGCCTGGCGTGCCTCGTGTCCGTCCAGGGTGCTCAGGATTCCCGAGGGCCATTGTGAGCTCGTCGTTCTCTCTGTCTAGAACGAACGTCCCTTTCTGCGCTGCATCGATATAGTGCTGAAGCCTGTTGACTGGTATTTTCATTTGCCCGTCCGTCCAAATGCACTTCCCTGATACAGGGTCCAAGGTTCCGCCAGCCCCGAAGAACCAAGTCCGGCAACGGTCTGGCCAGTTCATTGTCTCTAGTTTGATCCCTTTATCAAGCAGATCATTCTCAGCCTTGCCCCACTTAGGCCGGGCTTTGAGGTAGCCACGACCCCGTGCGATGGTGAATCTTCTTCTTCGCAGCATTCTCGCTTGTTTGTCGCCGACATCTTCTTACTCTTTTTCGATGTCTTGTGGGCCACAAATGCGGGCGATGATCTCGATCTTCTCATATTTGCCCTTGAATTCTGGTGTCTCTTTTTGTCGACAAACGTATTCAGGTCTTTCTTCCACCTCCTGAATAGGTCTGCCATCTTCTTAAGAGGAAAAGACTTGATTAATTGCTCTTTAACCGGCTTCTCCGGATCATCCTCTGGCGGTAGGGTGAAATTTGACTTCAGCTCAGTCCAAAGATCATTTTTCTGCATATCATTGACATAAGACACCTCAGGGTCTTTGTTCTTAGGCTTATACCATTGGTGGATGCTGATCGGGATATTGTCCCTAACCAGAACCCCGCAATGAGCAACAAATGTGTTCTTTGTCCGGATGGGTTTAATCGGTTGGCCGTCGCGCGCGATTGCTATGATCTCAAACCTTTCATCCGAGCTCAACTTTTTCTTCGGGCCTCGTCTCTTTACCGAAGTTGTGCTCGATACGGAGGGCGAGAAAAATGAACAAAGACGAGAGTTAATTAATATGTGTACATACCAAAACAATGAATGCATCAATTAGCTAGTCAGCACAGGCTTAACTAATATATATACCTGGCTGGACTCGGTTCAGTCACCGGAGCCGTCATAACGGTCTCCTTCTTGCACCGTCATTGGGTCACCGGAGCCATCATAATCATAGCCAGCTTCTTCTTCACCCTCTCCTTCCAGACCATCGGTGTCGTTGAGAAACAACGAGCAGACGACATCACTTCCTTGTGCGATTATGTACCCCAACAACGCTTCTTGTGCTTCGTCTCGGGGGGTGTCCATAGTTTCTACAAATATTTACAACATGGCAATTATTATTCAAACATGACAGATGGATATTTTAGCTAGTGGCAAACGTAGAACTAGCTAGCTAATCACAGTAAGGAATCATATTAATTAGTGGCCTCGACGTTGCTTCTCTAGGGTTTGGGGTGGCCTCGACAACGCTTCAAGGGGGTAATATCGACAACGATGAGATACATATACGGAAAATAATGTTATCGGGGAGGGTATTTGACCCCCACGTGTTGAAGTTATCGGGAGGGTATATCGACCCCCACGTGTTGAAGTTATCGGGAGTGGTTTATATCGACAAACGCATTTACATACGTACATGGGAAAATAATATTATCGGGAGGGGGTATATCAATTTCCACGTGTTGAAGTTATCGGGAGGGTATATCAACCCCCCACGTGTTGAAGTTATCGGGAGGTGTTTATATTGACAACGACGACATACGTACATGGGAAAATAATAGTAACGGGGAGGGGGTATATCGACCCCCCCCCCACGTGTTGAAGTTATCGGGAGAGGGTATATCCACCCTCGTGTTGAAGTTATCGGGAGGGGGTATATCGACCCCCCCCCCCCCACGTGTTGAAGTTAGCGGGAGGGTTTATCGACACGACATACGGACATGGGAAAAAAAAATTATCGGGAGGGGTTTATCGACCCCCCCTCTCGTGTTGAAGTTATCGGGAGGGGTATATGGACGACGACAGACCCGATAAAACATAAGAAACCGAAGAAGAAATAAAAAGAGGAGAAGAAGAAAGGAATAGAGGAGAAGATCGAAGAATAAAACGAAGAAGAAATTTTTTCTATTTTTTCTTCTTCTCCTCTATTCCTTTCTTCTTCTCCTCTTCCTTTTCTTCCTCTCCTCTTCTTCTTCTCTTCCTTTTCTTCCTCTCCTCTTCTTCTCCTTTTTCCTCTTCTTATTTTCCTTTTCCTCTCCTAAATATATAAAACTTTTCTAAAAAGAAACTAACCTAAAATGTACTAAATCATAGAACATATATAGATAATCCTTTTCTAAATATATAGATCTAACTTTTGCATATATGAACATATATACACAGAGAACATACAAACATATGTACATTTTTATAAAAAAGCAAAATACAAATCATCATATATATGAAAAAAAATCTGAAAAGAAGCAATATACACAATACATATACTCACATATATACATATATACATACATATATACATACAAATATATATATAATCTGAAAAAAAACAAGCATGTAATATAAGAAAAAAAACAGGGGAGGGGCGCCGGCCGGACCAACGGAGGGGCAGGGGCGCGGGTTCGGCGGCGAGGACGACAACGGGGCAGGAGGCGCGTTGTGGCGAGGACGGCGACAAGCGGCGGCAGTGGCGAGAAGAAGCGAAGCGGCGGCAGCGGCGACGGGCAGGCACGGCACGCGTGGCGGCGGCGGCGGCAGGCGTCGGCGAGAACGCAGGCGATGGCGGCGGCGGCACGGCGACCTCGGCGGCTAGGGAGGGCAGCGGCGACGTCGGCGAGGCGGCGTCGAGGAGCAGCAAGATAACTGGCGGCGTTGGAGAGAAGAATGGTGGGTGAGGGAAATTCCCAAGTGTTTAGTTATATAGGAAAGACTTTGGTCCCGGTTCGTGGCACAAACTGGGACCAATGCCCCCCTTTAGTCCCGGTTGGTGCCACCAACCGACCAAACCTCTTTTCAGACCCAAAAGGCGGAAGCGGCCTTTGGTATCGGTTGGTGACACCAAGGGACTAAAGGCATTGGTCGATTGGTGCCACAAACCGACCAATGTCTTTAGTCCCGGTTGGTGCCACCAACCGGGACCAAAGGCTGTCTTTGGGCCTGGCGGCAGTGCGGTGGGATGTTTAGTCCCACCTCGCTAGCCGAGAGGGCTTGATGGTGGTTTATAAGCGGCTGCTGCATTGACCACCGAGCTCCTCTCAAATGCAAAGCTTACGGGCCTAAAGCCACTTATCTGCGTGTGGGCCTACTGGGCCTCCTGCGGGCCTGAATCCTGGCCCATGGTAGGGTTTCTAGTCGTATTCAGGCTGTGGGGGCCCAGTAGGAGGCACTTTTTTGTTTTTTTGTTCTCTTTACTTATTGTTGCTATTTTTTTCCAGTTTTCTTGTTTTGTTTTCTGCATTATTTATTTTCTTTTGTTTTTTGCTTTATTTTTTAATTCTTTTTTGCTTTTAGTTTTAGAAAAATTATAAACTTTCTGTTAGTGCCATTAGTTTTCAAATTTAAAAACACTTTTTTTTGTTTTTTGTTTTCTTTCTTGCATTATTTATTTTATTTTGTTTCTACTTACAACAAAATACTTATTGTTGCTATTTTTATTTTTTTCCAGTTTTTTTGTTTTGTTTTTTGCATTATTTATTTTCTTCTGTTTTTTGTTTTATTTTTTAATTATTTTTTGCTTTTAGTTTTAGAAAAATTATAAACTTTCTGTCAGTGCCATTAGTTTTCAAATTTGAAAACACTTTTTTTATTTTTTTATTTTCTTTGTTGCTTTATTTATTTTATTTTTCTACTTACAACAAAACACTTATTGTTGCTATTTTTATTTTGTTTCCAGTTTTTTTGTTTTGTTTTCTGCATTATTTATTCGGAAATGTTAACGCCCACACGTGTGGGCGTTAGCCAACTCGCCCACACGCGTCCGTCGTCGTCGATTCTTTTTTTGCACGAATATTGGCACAAAGTTGTTGATTTTGTGTGCCACGTAGGACAAGTCGCATGTGCGGCGTGTAAGAGTGTTCGCCCGCACGCTGTTTCTCCCTCGTACGAGACCGGTTGCGAGTCGAGGCGTGCAGTGGAACTGTTGTCGCACCCGCACGCCGTGCACGACTTCTGTCCCCATCTCCCATGACTACCCATTTTCCCACTCTCCCACACCCAAGCTGTCATTTGCCATGTGTTTTTGCAGGGTACATGACAACTGACCTATTTGTGATTGTAAGCAGATGACAACTCTCTTTTTACCCCGAACATGTTATTGTTGCCACGTCTGTTTGTAGCGTTACATGGCAACTATCTAGTGTTAGTAGGTGGCAACTCCTAAAGATACCACCGGCACCCACATGCCCGTCTCCTCTCCCACACACCAAAAGCTATCAGTTGCCATGTGTTTTTGCAGGGTACATGGCAACTGCCCTAGTGTGCTTGTAAGTAGAATATGGCAACTGTCGTCTCCTCTCCCACACACCCAAAGCTATCAGTTGCCATGTGTTTTTGCAGGGTACATGGCAACTGCCCTAGTGTGCTTGTAAGCAGAACATGGCAACTGCCGTCTCCTCTCCCACACACCAAAAGCTATCAGTTGCCATGTGTTTTTGCAGGGGTACATGGCAACTGCCCTAGGGTACATGGCAACTCTCTTTTTTACGCGAACATGTTTTTGCCATGTTTTTGTAGTGCTACATGGCAACTGTCTAGTGTTAGTAGGTGGCAATTCCTAAAGTTTTCAAATCATGGTAATCATAGTAGACTAAACCATACATGGCAATTCTTGCGATTGCCCAAAAATGGCATCCGACACTTTGACTGAGATGGCAAGCTGCAGTTGAGCAACCATGGCAATCAGTGGTTGTCGACATGGCAAATAGTTCAAAGAACATGGCAACTGCAGTTAAACAAACATGGAAGAGGGTCCGGACCATGGCAATCGCGGCGGGACGCGTGGTTACTGCCATGTGGGGCATGAGGCTCATAGGCGGGGAGGTGCGACGGTCGAGACGGGTCGTGCAGACGCATAGATGGTCGCTTCGCCGGACGTGCTTTCGTGCAGCGATCGCACACCGAACGTCTTGGGTGGCGAAGTGGGCGCCGGGACGTGCTTTCGTCTTGGCGAACTGTGCACATACCCCCTAGGTGCCACACGTGTGGCAGTTATCGGGACCCTATTTATATTCTTTTGTTTTTTGCTTTATTTTTAATTCTTTTTGCTTTTAGGTCAGCAAAATTATAAACTTTCTGTTAGTGCCATTAGTTTTAGAAAAATTATAAACTTTCTGTTAGTGTCATTAGTTTTCAAACTTGAATAGTTAAAATTTGAATTATTTGAAATTTGTGTGAATCACAAGTTTGTGATTAACTTTACTAAAAAATGAACATAGATGCGCCTATAGAGAAAATTCAACCTAAATTCATAATAAATTTCTACGAATTTCAGAGAAATTCACTATGAATTTAGGTCAAATTCTCTCAGATAGGGGCATCTATTTTCACTGAGAGGAGCTCAACAAGGCGAGAGAGGGACGGGCTTATAAACCGGTGTGAGCGACCTTGGTTGGCGAGGTGGGACTAAACTCTGGCGCAACAAGGACCAACCCTTTAGTCGGTTTGTGGCACAAACCGGGACTAATGGTCATGGGCAGGCGAGGCGCGTGGTCCCGGTTCATGCGTGGAACCGGGACCAAAAGGTCCAGACGAACCGGGACCAATGGCCCACGTGGCTGCCCTCTTGAGAGTGTTCTTGGTGAGAACATAGTTGAAAGTGCGTTATATCGACTAGAGGGGGGTGAATAGGCGATTTTTATGAATTCTTCACTGAGGAATTTGCCGGTGAGGAAATTCCTTATCGAAGAACTACTTGCAGCGGAATAAGTACTCAGAAGTAAGCATAACAGAATCTGTGCATGGTCATCATGATGAAATGAAGACAAGCACAGAGTACGTAAAAGCGTAATCACAGGATAACACAAGATGAAGACAAACAGACTGAAGAAATTGAACTGAAGAAATTGAGAAAGTCTTCAGTCAAAGTCTTCAAACACAGATATGAACAAACACTCAACACAGTAATGAGGAAATGAATGAGTTGAGGAAATAGAAATAGTAAGGTTGGTGAAGACAAAGATTTGGTAGACCAGTTCCAACTGATGTCTCAATTGTACGTCTGGTTGGAGCGGCTGAGTATTTAAACTCGAGGACACACAGTCCCGGACACCCGTCCGAAAGCACGCAGCGCAGGACACCAAGTCCTCACCGTATTCTCCTTGAACTAAGGTCACACAGACCTCGTCCAATCACTCGTGGTAAGTCTGCAGGCGACTTCCAAACCTTCACAGACTCGGTCACTCGGCGATCCACAATTCCTCTTGGATGCTCTAGACCATGATGCCTAACCGTCTGGAAGAAGCGCAGTCTTAAAAGGTAACAAGCGTCGGATACACGCAGGATCAATCTCTTCAGTGATGCTCAATCACTTTGGGTTTGTAGGTGTTTGGTTTTGGGTTTTCCTCACTCGATGATTTTCGCTCAAAGTCCTCGGAGGATGGGATGCTCTCAAATGACAAGTGTCAAGTTTCTCTCGGAGCAGCCAACCAGCTAGTGGTTGTAGAGGCGGCTATTTATAGCCTAGGGAGCAGCCCGACATGATAAGACATAAATGCCCTTCAATGATATGACCGTTAGGTAGATAAGATATTTTGGGACAGTCAAGACAAAGACAACAACGGTCGGAAATTTGACTCTCAAATTCCTCGGGGCTATCATGTTCCTCACTTGTGTAGGCAATCCACCTTGGCGAATTCCTAACTCCTCGGTCAGAACAAATTCCTAAGTGACCGGAAGAACTTCGTCTCACATCAAGAAATTGACCGAATTGTATGAGATTTCCAAAGGCTTCACTCGAAGGGATTGGTAAGTGTAGGATTTTGAGTTGAGCATCACATGGAAATTTTTCCTTAGTATTTCCTCGACCCCCTTTAACAGTACGCTGTTTCCTATGACTCAAGAAAGAGAAAACGAAACTACGAAAACAAAAGTCTTCACGCTTCATGTTCCTCAAATGAATACCAAGTCTTCAAGGTCACACCAATTTCTTCACTTTCAAAGTCTTCAGAAAGTCTTCAGAATACCAAAGTCTTTAGACGAAGAACTTCATTTTTAGGGGTCGACTTTCTCTGTAAATATCAAACTCCTCATAGACTTATAGACCTTTGTACACTCATAAACACATTAGTCCCTTAACCTATAAGTCTTCAATACACCAAAATCACTAAGGGGCACTAGATGCACTTACAATCTCCCCTTTTGGTGATTGATGACAATATAGGTTATGTTTTCAACGAGGGATAAACATATGAAGTGTAAATACTGATATTGAGGAATTTGATTGCAAGATATAGAAGAACTCCCCACGAAGATGTGCATAGTGAGGAATTTGCTTTTGAGGCAATGCACATTTGAAGAGTTGAATCATGGAGATCTCCCCTATATCTTGTAATTCATACACGCATTTGACATATAATATGAAGAATTTGAAATGCATGATGAAATATGGTGGTCGATGTAATTCAGCATGCGTGTATTAACATATAACGAAGAATAAGCATGCAGAGGAACACATCAAAAGTATCAGAGCACCATCGGGTTTAAGATTACAACTCGATCCAATAAAAGTTTTAGAAGAGCGAGAGTTGTAACTTAGCAGAAAAACACCCATATAATAGACCCGCTTGAAGACTCACTCAAATTTCTCCCCCTTTGTCATCGAATGACCAATAGGATCGAAACTGAGGACTAACGCACCTGAAGAATATCAAGTTGATGGAGGAGCGCTTGGCGTTATCGGGTCGGTTGTCGTAGTAGGGCCTGCCGCAGTGTCGTCCAAGTCTTCATTTTCATCAGTGCCACGCGATGAAGAATAGGAGCTGGCCACCAAGGAAGGAACCTTGACCTTCTTGAAGTTCTTCGGTGGAGGTGCAGACCAGTCAAATTCTTCTTTGAGACCCATATTCTTCAGATCTTCTGCGTTGTAGACATGAGATAGAACAACCCAGGTACGGTTGAAGATTTCATGGAGGTAGTATTGGTTTTTCTTCACTGCATTGTGTGTTGAGGTCATGTTGTGAAGAATTGAACCAAACTGACGCTTGACCCATTTATGATTGCGATCAACTTTACGATGAAGACCGAGGAGTAACTCACGATTAGTCATCACCACAGGTCTTTGTGGCTTGAGGATTTTGCTTGGCGAGTTGTTGGCGGCAGAGTCATGTGTGGCTGAGTCATCATTGGTGGAATAGGATGCAGCCTTGCGAATTTGACCATCCAATGGACGAATGCCTTCATCTATCACAGCAGTTGCCTTGCCTTTGTCATCAGCTGAGGAAAATGTCCGTTTGAGGACTTCAATTGGAGGCAAGTAGCTGCAGTGGTTTAGAGTATCAGCCTTGTAATTGAGTGAAGACCTTGTCCTGATGAACCTCATAATCCATGGTGCATAAGGCTTCAGCTCAAATGGTGACATAGCAATATTCGCCAGAGTCCTCATGAAGAAATCATGGAAGTTGACGGAACGCCATGAATGATATTGAAAGGCATATTCTTCATGATGCCAACGACTTCTTCATCATTTGAGTCGTGGCCTTTGATAGGACTCATTGTCTTCGTCGAATGCGATAGACAGTCGAGGCACATCTGATAATTCCTTAACGAGGAATTTGGTTCGAGGGGCCTGCCCTGGCTTCAAAGGCTTCATCAGCACTTGCATGTAATGATTTGTAAGCTCAGGTTCATTGTAGATGCAACGAGCACCATCAAGGGGAGGACTGAGTGGGAGGGCACGAAGCAATTCAGTTGCTGGCGCCTTGTAGTGAGTATTTTCTGACATCTAGTCCAGCACCCATAAGTTCACATCTTCAGAATTTCCTGTGATGTGCAGCGTCGCATATAATTGAAGAATGAGTTCTTCATTCCAATCACAGGTGTCAGTGCAGAAATTCAACAATCCAGCATCGTGAAGAACGTTGAGGACTGGCTCGAAGCCTGGCAGAGATTTCATGTCCACGTGAGGAATGTGTGCATGATCGAAGACTTTGTCTTTGTTGAATAGCACCGAGGAATAAAAGTTGGCTTGACTAGCAGTCCAGAAACGCCTCTTCCTTATGCGAGCAGAATCATAAGGGTTATGTCGATGAAGAAAACATGCTCGCCAAAGAAGTCTTCACCTTGAACTTTTGCTTGCGCGAGAATGGATCCTTTGGTTTTGGCAAAGGAGTGTCGATGAGTTGCATCACTACCTCAGAATCGCAATCTCAGGTTCTTGGCTGAGGATTTTCTGGTTCCTCTTCATTTGCGATCTGCATGTTCAAATGATCAACAGCAATGAGTTCTTGACACTAGTGGCTGGAATTTCTTCATGCATGCAGACGAGGTGGGATGAGTTTCTTGAGCCCAGTTGAACGGTTGGTGCAGGGGACTGAGGTATTTGTTGTATTGGGTTGAAGAGTGGAGAATTGGGATGCTGACTTTCCCAAAAGTCATCATTCATCACAGGCGTAGTGCATCCAATATCCACATCTTCATCTTCAATTTCTTCAACGCCTTGACCTCTTTCGTGAACTGAGGCATTGGCGAGGAAACAACAGGTGGTGAAGGGATCACATCCACTTCAATTTCTTCATCAATCTGCTCTGACGAAGCAGCAGAATGATTTTATTCATCAGATCCGCTAGGGATCACATATTCTTCACCAAAAGGAACAAGGTCCTTTGATGGCATGGTGGAAATCGGAACAACATCAATCGGATTTTCAAACGAGCTTGTCATAGGCTTCATCTTCTTTGGAGCTGAAGATTCTGAAGCAGCTGATGCTTTCCTTTTCTTCATTGCAGCTCGCTCTGCAGCCTTGGTCTTCTTCACATCTGATGCAGATGGAAGGATAGGAGTTGGCGTAGGCACGGGAGGAGCTGAGGAATCTGTTTGAATTTCCTCAGGCGCAACTGATGCAGTTGCCCTGACTTCTTCAGTTTCTTCAGGCGCACCACTAGTGGATTTACCAATTATGAGTTGGGCGCTTTAACCATTCAGGCAATTTCTTCAGCGGCTGGAATGGAGTCATCAGCCCTGGAACTAGCATTTTCTTAAGCATGCTGAAAATCATCAGCGGTGCTGGCATGTTCTTCAGTTGGCTGAGCAGAGGCTCCAGCCTGAGGAACTTCTTGTTGCGTTGGAGCAGCAAAATTGGTGAACTTCTTAGTCAGGTTGACAAATCTAACTTTGGCTCCTTGCCAATCAGCATAATAAGCATCGAAGTCATCGCTGAGGGCTTTGATTTCAGACTGGATCTTGAGGAGTTCATCAGTTGTCATTTTGACAACGTTTTTCCTCAGGAACTTCTCTTTCCTGAACTGAGCCTTCTTGATCTGCCTAGCCTTCTCAAATTTCCATTTCTCTTTAGTGATGAAATGGGTGACATGTGACTTTGGCCAGAGTCAAATGAAAATTAGGCATAGGGGTGTCCGGATCCTTGTGCGAGAGATCAATGTAATCGAGGATCGCCCTTGGATCCAAAAGCGTTGCAGTGTGTGCCTTTGGCTCTAGCGGCCCTTTCTTATGCATCTCGATGATTTCAGCAAGTTCATAATCATCAGCTTCATCGTCAGATGGCACTTGGAAGGCAACCTGTTTCTTCTTCGGACTTGGCCGAGGACCTCGACCAGCCGTTGCCTTTGTCTTCAGCAGAGTGGGGCCAGTTGAAGAATTTGGTGCAGCTGAGGAACTCGCTGAGACATCAGAGGCAATAGAGATGCATGCAGTCCTTTGGCACGTGGCCAGATGCACAGGTGCTGAGGACTTTGCCGGAGCAGCTGAGGACTTTGGAGGAGCAGGAGCAGCATGAGGAACTGGCCGTGAGGGCTTTGAAGATTCTGGCCGTGAGGGCATTGCTGAGGAACTTGGCCGTGAGGGCACAGTTGGTGAAGCACTTGGCTTGTGAGCGGGCTTCTTTGCCATTGATTTTCTTGGCTTGACAGAGGCCTCAGGGGCAGTAGCAGCAGGAGAGTCTTCATTGAATTTCCTCACTGCTTCTTTGGCTTGTCTTGCCAATTTGGCTTGGCGCTTGGCCCATTCTTCAGGAAAATCCTCACCACGCTTGATCTTTGGTGGGGCCACTTCTTGGCAGTGCCAATGGAGCTCTTGGGCATGGAGGATTTAGTGCGAATTTCTTCATATACTTTGGAGTAACATACCTGTACTCCCTCCATTCTCTAGCCCATCTCCTTTCAATCCTCTGTATGCGCACCCTGCGCTGATTTTTGTTCTCCTTTCCAAACTTGGCCTCATCAGGTGTGCAATAGTCAGCATAGATGTCCTCAGGTATTTCAAAAGCAGTCATGACCTCAAGCCTCTTTCCTCCTTTCTGTGGCTTCTTACCGTCTGCCATATTCTTGATTGAGGAATTTGAACAATCGAATTCTCTGAAGAAGTATGCAACTTTTCTTCGAGGAACGCTGCAAATGAGTTAAGTTGATGAGAACCTAGTGATTCAACAGCGGACATGAGTACTGTGAACAGTATAGTTGCGAGGAATTTGGAGAGGTCATATGCGTTCTCGTAAGGTTTTTCAAAAAGAACAAGTTTGAGGAATTTGACCAGATGAGCCTTGAAGAATTTCACTAAGCGTTCTTTGTCTTAGGTTCCAGCGTTGTATAGATCGAGGATCCACACAATTGAGGAATCTTGAAGAAAAATGATGCTTAGAGAAACGAATCAAGAACAGATGACTAGTGAGGTGTTTTGTGTGTGAGGATTTGAAGAATAAAACACCTTTGAAGATTTTGTAGAGAAAATTTGAATCAAAGAGGGCAGTAAAAGTAACTTTTAATTACCCTGGATAAAGAACACGACGAACTGAGAAGTGTAGATTTGAAGTTCGTCAGTTCAGATCTTCCACGCCCTAACTCGGCGGAGGAAGACAGCTACGGCGGCGGCAGAGTGAAGATTTCCGCGGCCGGCGCGAGTACGACGGCGACGAGGTCGAGGCAGTGAAGCTCTTCCTCACCGGCGACGATGGAGTAGCGGCGGCGCTAGGGTTTGAGAAGCTCAAGCGAGAGAGAGAGATCGAGCGGAGTAAAGGAAGTGAGGAAGGGGAGAGGGGGTATTTATAGTCGTAGTGAAAAACTGTTACAGAAGATTTAGGACGAACGTGCCTGACCCTTCTCATTCGCTTGACATGTGTCACCCACGTACTGAAAAGTGGAGATCGTGTTAGATTGTGGGTGAATAGATAAGTCTATCGTGGGATACGGAACGGTTTGAGCGGCAAAGCCGAAAATTTGGATAAGATAAGTTAAAAGTTCTGTTCGCAATTTCTTCAAATGACAAGGACACGGTGAAGATTTTGAACGAGTTTCAAATAGAACGCACATGAAGAATTTGTGAATAGATTGGGTTGAGTATAGCATAGAGGGGGAAGGGTCCGATCACATTCACTTAGCAGAAAAAAGCAACTTGAAGAAATAGCCATAAGTGAATGTTGTAGAGGACATAAACCCATATATATATTTGAAACAGTGAAGATTTTGCAAAGTTGAAGAATTTGAAAAACTGAAGAATTTCAAAACTGAGGAAAAACTCAAATTGAAGATTTTCAACTTTGGTGGTGGCGTGTCCCACCGTATAAAAATGATGATTTCAGACACCGCGTACAATTGTCGAGGGGTTACGAGAATCAAATTCTTCATTAATTTCTTCACACTTAGAGTGTTATTCTTCATTGATTGAAGAAAACGTTTCTTCATGTGTTGCACATCTAAGTCATCAATTTTGCATTAGTGTCGGGATGTGTGTCCTTTTCAAAGAACATTCAAAGATTCTAAGATATTTAGCTCACACATAACTTGCTAAATCTCTTCTCATCCAAGGGCTTTGTGAAGATATCGGCTAGCTGTTCTTCAGTCTTCACATGATCAATAAAGATGTCGCCCTTCAACACATGATTGCGAAGAAAATGATGACGAATCTGAATGTGCTTTGTCTTCGAAAGTGCCGAAGCTGGGTTGTGAGCAATCTTGATGGCACTCTCATTGTCACCGATGAGAGGCACATTCTTCACGTTGATGCCGTAGTCCTTGAGAGTTTGCTTCATCCACAACAATTGAGCATAGCAAGAACCAGCAGCAATGTACTCGGCTTCCGCAGATGAAGCGGTGATACAGTTACATTTCTTCGAGGACCAACAGACAAATGACAAGTACCAGATGTTGACTTGCGGTCCACACGATCACCAGCATAGTCAGAGTCGGAATATCCAATGAGATCAAAAGTAGAGCCCTTGGGGTACCATAATCCTAGTGTTGGTGTGTGAGCTAGATATCAAAGAATATGCTTCATAGCCTTATGGTGTGATTCCTTCGGTGTAGCTTGAAATCGGGCACACATGCAAACACTAAGCATTATATCTGGCCTAGATGCACATAAGTACAATAGAGAACCAATCATGGAGCGGTATACCTTGTGATCGAAGTCAATACCATTTTCATCGATTGCATAGATGGCCATTTGTGGGCATAGGAATTTTGACGCCTTTGCAATCTTGCATGCGAATTTCCTCGGAACATCTTTGAGGTATTTCTCACGAGATATGATTATGCCATTGCGCTATTATTGAATTGAAGACCTAAGAAGAATTTCAACTCTCCCATCATAGACATTTGATATTCTTCACTCATCATATAGGCAAATTCATCACTATAACGTTGGTCAGTACAGCCAAAGATAATATCATCAACGTATATTTGGCACACAAACAGTTCACCATCATAAGATTTAGTAAAAGAGAGTAGGGTCGAGTGAACCGGGTGTGAAGCCATTCTTCACGAAGAATTCCTTCAAAGTATCATACCACGCCCGAGGGGCCTGCTTGAGGCCATATAGGGCCTTGATGAGTCTGAAGACTTTGTCATGATTCTTTGGATATTCAAAACACGGGGTTGAGCAACATATACTTCTTCCTCAAGCTTACCATTGAGGAATGCACTTTTCACATCCATTTGATATAAAGTGATATTATGATGGTTAGCATAAGCAAGTAATATCACGAATAGCCTCAAGTCTAGCAACAGTGCAAAAGTTTCATCAAAATCAATTCCTTCAACTCGTGTGTAGCCTTGAGCTACAAGTCGTGCCTTATTCCTCACCACAAGGCCATTTTCATCTTGCTTGTTGCGGTAGATCCACTTTGTGCCAATGATATTATGCTTGCGAGGATCTGGACGTTTGACCAGTTCCCAGACATTGTTGAGCTCGAACTGATGTAATTCTTCTTGCATGGCCTGAATCCACACAGGCTCCAGAAATGCTTCATCTACCTTAGTGGGCTCTGTGATAGAGACAAAAGCATAGTGCCCACAAAAGTTAGATAAATGTGAAGCTTTTGAGCGTGTGAGAGGACCTGGTGCTTCAATGTCATCGATGATCTTTTTCAACTTGCACTTCTTTTGCAACGCGAGGATGAGCTGGTTGTCATCGAGGAACTTGATCGGCATTTTCTTGACACCATTTTCTTGACATTGTCTTCAGTGCATTAGCTCGACGTTCTTCGCGTTACGGAATGAATTCTTCCAGATTCTTGAGGGAATGACATCCTCAGTCGCCTTGAACTTGATAGAATCCTCAGGTGCTGGTTCATCTATCACAGAAGGTAGGTGCTCTCTTTGCGAGCCATTAGTTTCATCGAACCGCACATCTACAGTTTCAACAACCTTGTGAAGATCGTTGTTGAAGACTCTGTAGGTGTGCGAGTCCTTTCCATAACCAAGCATAAAACCTTCATGTGCTTTGGGTGCAAATTTAGCATTGTGATGAGGATCTCTAATCCAACATTTAGCACCGAAGACTTTGAAATAACGTGGGTTTCTTGTCAGTGAGGAGTTCATAGGCAGTCTTCTTGAAGAATTTGTGAAGATATACTCTGTTGATGATGTGGCACGCGGTATCAATTGCATCAATCCAAAAACGACGAGGCATTTTGTATTCATCAAGCATAGTGCGAGCCATCTCAACAAGAGTTACATTCTTGCGCTCCACGACGCCCATTTCTTTGAGGAGTATAAGGAGCAGATAACTCATGAGTAATACCAAGTTCATCAAGATAGTCATCAAGACCGGAATTCTTGAACTCAGTTCCATTGTCACTCCAGATGTGCTGGATCTTCACACCAAAGTTGGTTGAAGCCCTCGAGGAGAATCGTTTGAAGACTTCCTGCACTTCATGTTTGTAAGTGACAATGTGTACCCATGTGTAACGAGAGTAATCATCAATAATAACAAAGCCATATAGAGATGCATCATTAGTGACTGTCGTGGTTCTAAGTCTGACAGTAGAATGGGGGGTAGGTATGGAGAGGCAAGATCCTAGCTATGGAGTAGTTGTATATGCAAGATGTTTACGAGTTCAGGCCCTTCTCGGAGGAAGTAACAGCCCTACGTCTTGGAGCCCGGAGGCGGTCGACTATATTATGTGCGTATGAGTTACAGGGGTGCGAACCTTTTACACTGAGGAGGGGGGTGGCTTATATAGAGTTCGCCAGACCCTCCAAAATTTCTCGCTTATGCAGAGGATTAAGGTACATTAAGATAGGGAGTTCTTGGTAACGTCCTACATAAAGTGCTATGATGGCCATAAAGCCACTTAATGACCGACCGCTTATGCGTGCAGATCGATGTAGATCTCCTGGCGGTCGAGTGGTTGGCTTCATGGTCGAGTGTCTTTTGGTCCGTCGAGTGGAATCTTTCCAGGTCGACTGAAAGGTAGTTTCTTCAAGAGATGTCCTTGGGGAGGGTACCTTGGACAGGTCCATGACCCTACCCTAGGTACATGGCTTCATCAGTAGCCCCCGAATGGATCGAGGTTTGAGTGGGGAAGGAGTTGAGAACTCTTCCGACCCACTTTTCATGCGATGAGCACATCTTGTTCTGGATCAATGAGTTTAGGTGGCGGCTTCAACTTCTTTTTCAGTCGCCTTGATCCATTCTTTGTATCCGTCGAGTGTGTTTTTCATGCTTGGAGAACTCCGAATGACAGGACGGAGGAAATCTTTTGTCTGATGATTTGCTCTGTGGCGCGCGGATTTGGCGGGATTCGAATTTCGGGAAGTGAGCGGGGCGAAGGAGGCCGCAGTAATCGGATGGGATAAGGCAGGGACGCCTCGATCTCCATGCCACCTTTTTCGCCATGTATCGCGCGGGCGACTGTTGCGGGATTTGACAGGATCGCCCGAGCCTACCAGTCAGTCACTCGGAAGCAACCTCATATAAGGCCCTGGACCGGGGTTTTTTGAACAGTGCGTTCCCCTTTCCTCCCCCCTTCCCCAGATTCATCCACCGCGTGCGATTCCACCTCAGCGCTGCTGTTTTGTGCGAGTTTCACCGGCGACAATGGTGAAGGAGAAGACGGTGGCTTTGGAGCGGGCGAAGAAGGCGACGGCGAAGGCGAAGGGAAGAGCGACCAGTCGGGGCGGATCTTCGTCGAGGGCCGGCTTGCCGCAGGGCTGGATCCAGGGCGACTGGATCCGCTCGACGATCAGCCAGAAGGATCTCGACGACATGGCCAATGAGGGACGGATCCCCCATGGATCAGCACGGCTCCCGAGGAAAGAGTGGGAGCCACAACCTCTGGAGGGTGAGTGTGTTCTCTTAGCCACCCATGTCGCATCATGGGTTTTCTCTCGCCGCCTCACCCTTTCTTTCGGGGATTTCTGAACTTCTTTGGGGCACAACTTCACCACTTCACTCCCAACTCCATCGTGTATCTCGCTGCTTTCGTGTCTTTGTGCGAGAATTTCTTGGGTTGCCAGCCTCATTGGGGTCTTTTCAAGCACATTTTCACTTGTCGCTCCCAGACGGTGAAAAAGGCCAATCCGAGTGACGAGAGAACTCAAGTGATTCAGATGTGTGGAGGTCTTGGGGTTCAAATGAGAGGAAAAAGTTCTTTTCCGGCCATGATCTTACCCGAGTCAGTCCGTGGATGGCAGTCGACTTGGTTCTACTGCAAGGACCAGCCAACGCCAGGGCAGTCGACTGGACTCCCTCGTTTTTCCATAGACCGAGTGAGCAAGCCATCTTATTTGAAGGTGATCCCGGAAGAGAAGGCGCAGGTGAAGGTGTTGGTCGAACGAGTTGTCCAGCTCATCCGAGACGGGGTGACTGGCATGGATCTCTTGGAGGTCTTCCTTCGACGACGCATCCAACCGCTTCAAGCCTGAGACCATCCAATGTGGTTGTACTCTGGCACTGATGACACCACTCGGATCCACCCGGAGGATATCGAGGATGCCATGCTGGAAAGGTGTCTTCGGGCATTACTAGAAACAAGGACAACCCTCGAGGAGCCAGGAGGATCCCTCCACTCGACCAGTCATACGAAGTAGACAAGGTCCATTCTTGCATCTTTGACTGTGATCCCGCTTTCTCCATCTTATTTGCTTAAAATCGGTCGATTGACTTTTGTCTTGTTTGTCGCCTTCCGTGCCACCTGAGATGTACTCGATGCCCAACGGGCGCAAGAACGGTCGAGGAGGAGGAAGGGAGCGGAGGTGAAAGCCAGGAGGAATGGCAATCTGATGGTGCGGAGGACGAAGACGACGACAGCTCCGGCGAAGAGGAGGAGGAGGAAGAAGTCGACCCTCCTCGCATGGAAAGGCGATCCAAGCTCACCCATGACCCCGATCGGCGTGGCAAGGCTATCGCTGTCGGGCAATGATTTAAATGCCCTCGGACGACGTCTCCAGTGCCGACTGAAAAAGCGCCGAAGCAACCCTGAGCGACGCCATCAAAGCCGACGAAGGCTTTGCCCAAGATGAGGATGGCCATTCCCACCATTTCCGGGTACAGCAGAACTTGTGTTTTCTTGTTTGGCACGGACATACTTTTGGTCGACTTGTTGACTGATCAACTGATTAAACTCAGCCGCTTGCTACTTCCGAGACCTCAGCCAGGAATGAAGACCAGGAGATGGAAGATGCTGCCACCTCTAACCTTGGTATGATCTCTATAGTTTCTCTTTTGGTCGACTGGATTTCCGTTTTTAACTTTGAATCTTTCTTGCAGTCCCTCCTCATGTCATTGATCTTCCTGATGATGACGATGAGGCGCCGTTGAGGCGGAGGAGGAATAAAAAGGCGTCTGTTGGCAAGACTGCTCAGGTTGTATCAATGCCTGAGACGCTGGTTCATGAGGGTGGCAACATCACTCGGACTTCTGTGTCTTTCCTGTGCTGCTGACGAGTATCCGGCCTTCATCGTTGACTGCTGATCAACCCTCCCTTTTCGCCACACACCACGTCCTAGAGGACCAAGTGGGTGCTGCTAAGGAAGCTATACGCCAGGCGGGGATCATGATGGAGCAAGTGAAGGTGGTCCGGGAGGCCAGCCAAGCGGCCTATGATGCCAGCTCAGCTCTTCAGAGCAATGTCCAGGTTAGTTGATCACCACTTGGTCTCATTAGGATATGCTACACGAAAACTCTTCTTCTCGAAGATCTTCAGATCTCATACACCTACCGGGTATGTCGATTGAATTTTTGGACTGGTGGGGGCACGCTGAGTGCACCCACTGGGTGTAGTCCCCGAGACTATGGTGGACTGCTGGCAGTCGACCGTAGTCTTTATACTTTGAATTTCTTTGTTAACTTCTTCACTCGGTCTGGTCGGACCATGTCAAATAGAATCTTGAAACCGTGGGGGCACGTTGAGTGCACCCACCGGGTGTAGTCCCCGAGACTATGGTGGATCACCGGGCAATAATCGTAGTCTGAAGAACTCTTTTTTTGTTGATACCAAGGCTGACTACTGACAGTTAGCTATGGTTTGGGATCATAACCTTTTTGTCTCTTTCGGTCGACTGATCGAACCGAGTCGGTAGAACCAGTGGGGGCACGCTAAGTGCACCCACTGGGTGTAGTCCCCGAGACTACTGTCGAATATTTTGATTCGGCCGTAGTCTTAGGAACACTATGATTCTTCTTAGTCACTCGGAAGCAACTTATCTTTGATGTCTGTCGATTGACTCTTCACAGAAATCTTGCGAGCTTGTGGCTCGCTATACTGAATTGGAAAACAAATAGATCCAGCTCAACCTTGACTTGAAGCTTGCTCAGGAGAACTTGCGTATAAGCGAGAGATGAAGCAAAAGGTATGTCCGGTGAGAACTTGACGACCGCCTTTGTCTTTACGCCCATTCCTAATTATGATCTCCTTGTCGCTTTTGCGCATAAAATGGAGGAGGCTCAAGAAGAAGGATCATGACTTTCTGAGAGCGTAAAGCGGCTTTGGACAAAACAAAGCTCGCAGAAGAAAAACTGGCTTCAGTCGGTAAACTTGAAGAAGAGAACGCCAATCTGAAAGCTGCTCTCGACGCGGCCAACAAGGGGATTAGCCGACTGAAGAATGACAAGGTAGCTCTGAGTGACAAGGCTGGCGAACTCGCGAGGAAGAGGAACGATCTGGAGGCTTATCTGGGAGGGCTCGCCAAGAAGTTATTCCTCATGCTTGAAGGTAATCCGTCCTATCCGACTGACTTGTTATCACCGACTCATCATAGGCCCATTAGCTTGAACTCGAATTATGCTTATGCACTCGCTGTAACTTCGAGGAAGAGACTAGTCGAGTGGAGACAAGCCTGGACCCCATTAACTCTCCCGTGAAGGATGAATCCGCTATGAACGTCCTTCGACTGGAGTCTCGTGTTGCTGTTGTGGTGGACTACCTCGCTCGATTGAAGGCTGCGGTATTGCGCATCGACTCGACACTCTGGCCAGACGAGACGCTTCAAAATGACCTCGAGTCTTTAATGACTCGACTGAATGACGTTCAAAGTCGAGTGCAGGAATGGAAAAGTCTTACGCGGTGTGGTGCTGATGTTGCTCATCCCTCGTCCGCGTTCAATCGCAAGGAGGCACGAGAGGAAAAGTGGCGTCCATCAAAGTTGCCAATACCAAGAAGTACGACTTCCAATCTTTTATGGAGACTTTCATTGCTGCCACCACCGGATTGTCGACGGATCGACCGACCAGTTTGTCGCGCCTTCTTCCGGTCCTCCACCGAGGAGTAAAAACTTCTATGCTTCGCCTTAAATTTGCCTCGTAATGCCGAGTGGTCTTGTAACCGATAAACTTTAACAGGCTTGATGCCCGAGTACTTCGAATCAGAGGATGTTATCTGAACTTGGCTTATCATCGAATATGCTTTCATTTGCCTTCGAGCGAACTTTGTTCTTCACTCGGAATATATTTAAGTGCTTGAGATGCAGCTCTGAGGTGAAAAATCCAGTCGACCTGCATTTCATTGTTCTTGCAGGTAGGGATGGAGCACAAATTGTACTTGTGGCGCAGCTCCAGAGGAGAAAGTAACAGTCGACCTGCACCTCGTCGTCCTTGCGGAACATAATGGAGCACACGTTGAACTTGTGGCGCAACTCCGAGGGAGAAGGTAACAGTCGACCTGCACCTCGTCGTTCTTGCGGATCGGAATGGATTTCATACTTTGGCGAGTACTTGACTGCAGCTAAGCCTCCGAGTGGTGTTGGGGAACGTTGCAGAAAATTAAAGTTTTTCCTACGGTTTCACCAAGATCCATCTATGAGTTCATCTAAGCAATGAGTCATGGGAGAGAGATTGCATCTACATACCACTTGTAGATCGCGTGCGGAAGCGATCAAGGGAATGGTGATGATGGAGTAGTACTCGCCGTGATTCAAATCACCGATGACCAAGTGCCGAACGGACAACACCTCCGCGTTCAACACACTGCATTTTAACGCGGACAACGATCCTCCTTCTTGATCCAGCAAGGGGAAGGAGAGGTTGAGGAAGAAGGCTCCAAAGCAGCAAAGACGACGGCGTGATGATGGTGGAGAAGCAAGATCTCGGCTGTGGCTTCGCCAAGCACTCAGCGGAGGAGGAGAGGTGTTGGGAGGGAGGGCTGCGCCTTGGATGTGTGTTGCCGCCCTCCCCTCACCCCTCTATTTATCGGGGACGGGGCACGGGGGGCCGGCCCCTCTAGATGAGATCTAGAGGGGGGGCGGCGGCCAGGGAGGGGGGCTTGCCCCCCAAGCAAAGGGGGGCGCCCCCACTAGGGTTCCCCCCCCAACCCTAGGCGCATGGGCCCAAGGGGGGGGGCGCCCAGCCCTCCAGGGGCTGGTTCCCTGCCCCTTGTGGCCCATGAGGCCCTCCGAGAGGGGTGGCCCCTCCCGGTGGACCCCCAGAACCTCTCCGGTGGCCCCGGTACAATACCGATATGCCCCCGAAACTTTCCGGTGTCCGTATGACAACTTCCCATATATAAATCTTCACCTCCGGACCATTCCTGAACTCCTCGTGACGTCAGGGATCTCATCAGGTACTCCGAACAAAATTCAGTAATCACATACAAGTCTTCCTAATAACCCTAGCGCCACCGAACCTAAAGTGTGTAGACCCTACGGGTTCGGGAGACATGCGCATATGACCGAGACGACTCTGCGGTCAATAACCAACAGCGGATCTGGATACCCATGTTGGCTCCCACGTACTCCTCGATGATCTCATCGGATGAACCATGATGTCGAGGATTCAAGCAACCCCGTATACTATTCCTTTTGTCAGACGGTATGTTACTTGCCCGAGATTCGATCGTCGGTATCCCAATACCTCGTTCAATCTCAAGCATCGGCAAGTCACTTTACTCAGACCGTAATGCATGATCCCGTGACCAGACACTTGGTCACTTTGAGATCATTATGATGATGCACTACCGAGTGGGCCCGGTGATACCTCTCAGTAATACGGAGTGACAAATCCCAGCCTCGATCTGTGTCAACCCAATGACACTTTCGGAGACACTGTAGTGTACCTTTATAGTCACCCGATTACGTTGTGACGCTTTGGTACACCCAAAAGCACTCCTACGGTATCCGGGAGTTACACGATCTCATGGTCTAAGGAAAAGATACTTGACATTGGAAAAGCTCTAGCAAAATGAACTACACGATCTTGTGCTATGCTTAGGATTGGGTCTTGTCCATCACATCATTCTCCTAATGATGTGATCCCGCTGTCAACGACATCTAATGTCCATAGCCAGAAACCATGACTATCTGTTGACCAGCAACGAGCTAGTCAACTAGAGGCTTACCAGGGACGTATTGTGTTCTATGTATTCACACGTGTATTACGATTTCCGGATAATACAATTATAGCATGAATAAAAGACAATTATCATGAACAAGGAAATATAGTAATAATCCTTTTATTATTGCCTCTAGGGCATATTTCCAACAGTCTCCCACTTGCACTAGAGTCAATAATCTAGTTACATTGTGATGAATCGAACACCCATAGAGGTTTGCTCTACTTTCCTCCCACTTACTCCTTTCGAGAGAGTTTCTTTTTCCAAAAATGATCCGTTCTTGGCAACAAAGATCTTGCCTTCGGATCTAAGGTAGAAGGTATACCCAATGGTTTCCTTAGGGTATCCTATGAAGACGCATTTTTCCGACTTGGGTTCGAGCTTTTCAGGTTGAAGTTTCTTGACATAAGCATCGCATCCCCAAACTTTTAGAAACGATGACTTAGGTTTCTTCCCAAACCATAATTCATACGGTGTCGTCTCAACGGATTTAGACAGTGCCCTATTTAAAGTGAATGTAGCTATCTCTAGAGCGTATCCCCAAAATGATAGCGGTAAATCGGTAAGAAACATCATAGATCGCACCATATCCAATAGAGTACGATTACAACGTTCGGATACACCGTTACGCTGAGGTGTTCCAGGTGGCGTGAGTTGTGAAACGATTCCACATTTCCTAAAGTGTGTACCAAATTCGTGACTTAAATATTCTCCTCCATGATCTGATCGTAAGAACTTTATTTTTCGGTCACGTTGATTCTCTACCTCATTCTGAAATTCCTTGAACTTTTCAAAGGTCTCAGACTTGTGTTTCATCAAGTAGACATACCCATATCTACTCAAGTCATCAGTGAGAGTGAGAACATAACGATATCCTCCATGAAGCCTCAACGCTCATTGGACCGCATTTTACATCGGTATGTATGATTTCCAATAAGTTGGTTGCTCGCTCCATTGTCCCGGAGAATGGAGTCTTGGTCATTTTGCCCATGAGGCATGGTTCGCATGTGTCAAATGATTCATAATCGAGAGACTCTAAAAGTCCATCAGAATGGAGCTTCTTCATGCGCTTGACACCAATGTGACCAAGGCGGCAGTGCCACAAGTATGTGGGACTATCGTTATCAACTTTACATCTTTCGGTATTCACACTATGAATATGTGTAATATTACATTCGAGATTCATTAAGAATAAACCATTGACCATCGGAGCATGACCATAAAACATATCTCTCATATAAATAGAACAACCATTATTCTCGGATTTAAATTAGTAGCCATCTTGCATTAAACGAGATCCTGATACAATGTTCATGCTCAAACTTGGCACTAAATAACAATTATTGAGGTTTAAAACTAATCCCGTAGAGGTAAATGTAGAGGTAGCGTCTTTGACGGCGATCACATCGACCTTGGAACCATTCCCGACGCCAAGATCGTCACCTCGCCCTTCGCCACCTCTCGTTTATTCCGCAGCTCTGCTGTGAGTTACAAATATGAACAACGGCACGGTATCAAATACCTGTGTGTTACTACTTAGTAATCGGTAAGGTACACATCAATTACATGTATATCAAATATACCTTTAGTGTTGCCAGCCTTCTTGTCCGCTAAGTATTTGGGGCGTTGCGCTTCAAAGGGCCCTTCCCTTTGCAATAAAAGCACTCTGTCTCGGGCTTGGGTCCATTCCTTGACTTCTTCCCGACAACTTGCTTACGGGCGGCAACATCCTTGCCGTCCTTCTTGAAGTTCTTCTTACCCTTGCCCTTCTTGAACTTAGTGGTTTTATTAACCATCAACACTTGATGTTCTTTCTTGATTTCAACCTCTCACGACTTCAAAGATTGAGAATACTTCAGAATGGGCTTCACCATCCCCTGCATATTATAGTTCATCACAAAGCTCTTGTAGCTTGGTGGAAGCGATCAAGGATTACATCAATGACCGCCTCGTCCGGAGGTTAATGTCCATTTGGGACAAAGCGGTTGTGCAACCAGACATTTTTAGTATGTGCTCACCGATGTAACTGTTTTCCTCCATCTTACAACTATAGAACTTGTCGGAGACTTCATATCTCTCGACCGGGCATGAGCTTGGAAAACCATTTTCAGCTCCTCGAACATCTCATATGCTCCGTGTTGCTCAAAAGCGCTTTTGGAGCCCGGTTCTAAGCTGTAAAGCATGCCGCCCGAACGAGGGAGTAATCATCAAGACGAGACTGCCAAGCATTCATAATGTCTTGGTTCTCTCGATGGGTGCTTCACCTAGCGGCGCTTCTAGGACATATTGTTTCTTGGCTGCTATGAGGATGATCCTCGGGTTAGGACCAAGTCCGAATAGTTGCGCCATCATCCTTGACTTGGTTTTCTCTAGGAACACGTTGAAGTTCATGTTGACATGAGCGTTGGCCATTTGATCTACAAGACATATTTTGCAAAGACTTTAGACTAAGTTCATGATAATTAAGTTCATCTAATCAAATATTTAACGAACTCCCACTCAGATTGACATCCCTCTAGTCATCTAAGTGTTACACGATCCGAGTCGACTAGGCCGTGTCCGATCATCACGTGAGACGGACTAGTCATCATCGGTGAACATCTCCATGTTGATCGTATCTTCCATACGACTCATGTTCGACCTTCGGTCTCTTGTGTTCCGAGGCCATGTCTGTACATGCTAGGCTCGTCAAGTTAACCCTAAGTGTTTTGCATGTGTAAAACTGTCTTACACCCGTTGTATGTGAACGTAAGGATCTATCACATCCGATCATCACGTGGTGCTTCGAAACGATTTAACTTTAGCAACGGTGCACGCTTAGGGGAACACTTTCTTGAAATTATTATAAGGGATCATCTTATTTACTACCGTCGCTCTAAGTAAACAAGATGCATTAACATAATAAACATCACATGAAATTATATAAAGTAGTGACATGATATGGCCAATATCATATAGCTCCTTCGATCTCCATCTTCGGGGCTCCATGATCATCTTGTCACCAGCATGACACCATGATCTCCATCATCATGATCTCCATCATCATGTCTTCATGAAGTTGTCATGCCAACGACTACTTCTACTTCTATGGCTAACGCGTTTAGCAATAAAGTAAAGTAATTTACATGGCGTTCTTCAATGACACGCAGGTCATACAAAAAATAAGACAACTCCTATGGCTCCTGCCGTTGTCATACTCATCGACATGCAAGTCGTGATTCCTATTACAAGAACATGATCTCATACATCACAATATATCATTCATCATTCATCACAACTTACGGCCATATCACTTCACATGACAATTGCTGCAAAAACAAGTTAGACGTCCTCTAATTGTTGTTGCATCTTTACGTGGCTGCAATTGGGTTCTAGCAAGAACGCTTTTCTTACCTACGAATAACCACAACGTGATTTTGTCAACTTCTATTTACCCTTCATAAGGACCCTTTTCATCTAATCCGCTCTAACTAAAGTAGGAGAGACAGACACCCGCTAGCCACCTTATGCAACTAGTGCATGTCAGTCGGTGGAACCTGTCTCACGTAAGCGTACGTGTAAGGTCGGTCCGGGCCGCTTCATCCCACAATACCGCTGAAGCAAGAAAAGAATAGTAGCGGCAAGCAAGTTGACAAGATCTACGCCCACAACAAAATTGTGTTCTACTCGTGCAATAGAGAACTACGCATAGACCTAGCTCATGATGCCACAGTTGGGGAACGTTGCAGAAAATTAAAGTTTTTCCTACGGTTTCACCAAGATCCATCTATGAGTTCATCTAAGCAACGAGTCATGGGAGAGAGATTGCATCTACATACCACTTGTAGATCGCGTGCGGAAGCGTTCAAGGGAACGATGATGATGGACTCGTACTCGCCGTGATTCAAATCACCGATGACCAAGTGCGAGCAGACACGCACCTCCGCGTTCAACACACGCACGGAACGGACGACGTCTCCTCCTTCTTGAACCAGCAAGGGGAAGGAGAGGTTGAGGAAGAAGGCTCCAAAGAGCAAAGACGACGGGCGTGATGATGGTGGAGAAGCAGTACTCCAACAGGGCTTCGCCAAGCACTCAACGGAGGAGGAGAGGTGTTGGGGAGGGGAGGGGCTGCGCCTTGGATGTGTGTTGCAACCCTTCCCTCACACCTCTATTTATAGGGGAAGGGGCAAGGGGGGCCGGCCCCTCTAGATGAGATCTAGAGGGGGGCGGCGGCCAGGAGGGGGGCTTGCCCCCCAAGCAAAGGGGGCGCCCCCACTAGGGTTCCCGCCCCAACCCTAGGCGCATGGGCCCAAGGGGCGCCCAGCCCTCCAGGTTCTCACACCTGCCCCTTGTGGCCCATGAGGCCCTCCGAGAGGGTGGTCCCTCGGTGGACCCTCGAACCTCTCCGGTGGCCCCGATACAATACCGATATGCCCCCGAAACTTTCCGGTGTCCGTATGACAACTTCCCATATATAAATCTTCACCTCCGGACCATTCCGGAACTCCTCGTGACGTCTGGGATCTCATCCGAGACTCCGAACAACATTCGGTAATCACATACAAGTCTTCCTAATAACCCTAAGCGCCACCGAACCTTAAGTGTGTAGACCCTACGGGTTCGGGAGACATGCGACATGATGACCGAGACGACTCTCTGGTCAATAACCAACAGCGGGATCTGGATACCCATGTTGGCTCCCACATACTCCTCAATGATCTCATCAGATGAACCACGATGTCGAGGATTCAAGCAACCCCGTATACTATTCCTTTTGTCAGACGGTATGTTACTTGCCCGAGATTCGATCGTCGGTATCCCAATACCTTGTTCAATCTTGTTACCGGCAAGTCACTTTACTCGTACCGTAATGCATGATCCCGTGACCAGACACTTGTTCCCTTTGAGCTCATTATGATGATGCACTACCGAGTGGGCCCAGTGATACCTCTTCGTAATACAGAGTGACAAATCCCAGTCTCGATCTATGTCAACCCAACAGACACTTTCGGAGATACCTGTAGTGTACCTTTATAGTCACCCAGTTACGTTGTGACGTTTGGTACACCCAAAGCACTCCTACGGTATCCGGGAGTTACACGATCTCATGGTCTAAGGAAAAGATACTTGACATTAGAAAAGCTCTAGCAAAACGAACTACACGATCTTGTGCTATGCTTAGGATTGGGTCTTGTCCATCACATCATTCTCCTAACGATGTGATCCCGTTGTCAACGACATCTAATGTCCACAGCCAGGAAACCATGACTATCTGTTGACCAACGAGCTAGTCAACTAGAGGCTTACTAGGGACGTATTGTGTTCTATGTATTCACACATGTATTACGATTTCCGGATAATACAATTATAGCATGAATAAAAGACAATTATCATGAACAAGGAAATATAATAATAATCCTTTTATTATTGCCTCTAGGGCATATTTCCAACAAGTGGGAGGGTTGCTCTCCACTCAGTAGGATTTTCAGATACTTAGGCGAGTATTTGGACTGCAGCTAAGCCCCCGAGTGGGAGGTTTGCTCTCCACTCGGTAGGATTTCAAACACTTAGGCGAGTAGACTGCAGCTACGCCCCCGAGTGGGAGGTTTTCTCTCCACTCGGTAGGATTTTAAATACTTAGGCGAGTACTGGACTGCAGCTAAGCCCCCGAGTGGGAGGTTTGCTCTCCATTCGGTAGGATTTTAAATACTTAGGTAGTCTTGGACTGCAGCTAAGCCCCGAGTGGGAGGTTTGCTCTCCACTCGGTGGGATTTTTCAAACTTAGGCAAATCTTGGACTGCAGCTAAGCCCCCGAGTGGGAGGTTTTCTCTCCACTCGGTAGGATTTTTCAAACTTAGGCAAGTACTGGACTGCAGCTAAGTCTCCGAGTGGGAGGATTTTTTTTGTGTCACAGCTCCGAAGGAGAAGGCAGCAGTCGATCTGTACCTCGTCGTCCTAACAAAGCGCACATTGTATTAAATACTTAGGCGAGTACTTGGACTGCAGCTAAGCCCCCGAGTGGGAGGCTGGCTCACCACTCGGTAGGATTTTAAACTCTTAGGCAAGTACTTGGACTGCAGCTAAGCCCCCGAGTGGGAGGCTGGCTCACCACTCGGTATGATTTCAAACACTTAGGCGAGTACTTGGACTGCAGCTAAGCCCCCGAGTGTGAGGCTGGCTCACCACTCGGTAGGATTTTCATGTACTTAGGCGAAACAGATTCGCAGCTAAGCCCCCGAGTGGGAGGCTGGCTCTCCACTCGGTAGGGATTTATTTTACAAACTTAGGCGAAATGGGTTCGCAGCTAAGCCACCCACTGGGGGGGAAATTTCTCATGTAAACAAAAAGTAATAACAATCGCTGGGAAAATTATAACATTCTTGTCTTCGATAAACAAACTACAGAGGTACTTTTATTACATCTCACCCAAGTGAGTACTTAAGTATAAAAGGGGCGGAGCAGCTCCGCATTCCAAGCTCGAGGCTCATCAATCTGGCGATCGACATTGTAAAGATGGTATGCTCCATTGTGAAGAACTCTGGTGATGATGAAGGGACCTTCCCAAGTGGGGGCGAGCTTGTGTGGTTTCTGTTGATCCACTCGGAGGACCAAGTCTCCTTCTTGGAAGGTTCGGCTCTTCACATTTCGAGCATGGAATCGACGCAAGTCCTGCTGATAGATGGTCGAGCGGATCAGGGCCATCTCTCTCTCCTCTTCTAGGAGGTCGACTGCATCTTGTCGGGCTTGCTCCACTTCATCTTCAGAGTAGAGTTCGACTCGAGGTGCATTATGAAGCAGGTCACTCGGCAGAACTGCTTCAACTCCATAGACCAGAAAGAATGGAGTTCTTCCAGTCGACCGATTAGGAGTGGTCCTCAATCCCTAGAGAACTGATGGAAGTTTGTCGACCCACGCTCCTGCTGCATGCTTGAGATCGCGCATCAGCCGGGGTTTCAGTCCTTTGAGAATTAGACCGTTTGCTCGTTCTGCTTGTCCATTCGACTGTGGGTGAGCAACTGAAGCATAGCGACTCGTGTGCCTTGGGAGGCGCAAAAGGCTTTGAATTTGTCGGAATGGAAGTTTGACCCATTGTCAGTGATGATGCTATGCGGAACTCCATATCTGAATATCAACTCTCTGATGAAACTGATAGCAGTGCACGCATCGATATTCTTGATAGGCTTAGCTTCGATCCACTTAGTAAACTTGTCGACTGCCACTAGCAAATGAGTGAAGCCGCTTCTGCCAGTTCTCAGTGGTCCAATCATATCCAATCCCCAAACAGCGAAGGGCTAGACGAGTGGAATGGTCTTCAAGGCTGAAGCGGGTTTGTGTGACATATTGGAATAGAACTAACATCCTTCACACGGACTATTTCCTTTGCCATTTCATTTGCTTTTGGCCAGTAAAATCCCGCTCGGTATGCTTTAGCCACAATTGTCCGAGAGGACGCATGATGACCACAGGTCCCCGAGTGGATATCATCAAGAATTATCTGACCTTCTTCTGGTGTTATGCATTTCTGGCCGACTCGATCGCGCTTTCTCAGACAATCTGTCCCTTGATCACGGTAAAGGCCTTGGATCGTGGACGATCTGTCGAGCCTCTTCTTTGTTCTCCGGAGCTCTTTCCTTAGGATATACGCGATGTGCAGACCTTTGTCTAGTCGGGAGTGATGACCACGACTTCCATGATCAGGTCGACTACAATCGGGACCTCAACTTCAGTCGGATCGGTGGCACTTTTTGGCTGTGGAGCTTCTTCGGTGAAAGGATCCTCTTGAATCGACGGTGTGGATGTGCTCCAAAAACACATCACTGGAATGGCTTCCCTCATCAATTCTATTTTCGCCAAATCATCGCCAGCCTTTGATTTTTCGATCGGGTACATGATGAAGCTCTAACCCTCGAACTTCTTCTCTAGCTTCCTCATCGCATTGCAATAACCAGTCATGGCTGGACTTGACATCCCACTCCTTCATCACTTGATTAACCACTAGATCTAAGTCGCCATAGACCAGAGGCTTGACGCCGAAAGTGAAATGGCCATACGCATAACCGATACAACAAAGGTTTCAGATACGCTTCATTGTTGGAAGAATCGAGTCAATCTGGACCACATATCCGAGCTTATCTCCTGGGGAAACCAACACTACCCCAAAGACACGGAACCATTCAGCATCTTGGAACCATCAAAGAACATGGTCCAGTGCTCCGAGTGAACTTGAGTCGGTAATTGCTGTTCGATCCACTCGGCGATGAAATCTGCTACTGCTTGGGACTTGATGACTTTCTTTTCCTCAAACTTGATATCAAGGGGAAGGAGTTCAATCGCCCATTTCGCCACTCGACCAGTTGCATCTCTGTTGTGAAGAATCTCTGACAATGGGGCGTTGCTGACGACTGTAATGGAATGATCAGAGAAGTAATGAGTAACCTTCTTCGCGGTCATATAAATCCCATAAACAAGCTTCTGATAATGAGGGTATCTTTGCTTTGATGGGGTCAATACTTCAGAAATATAATATCTTTGGGTGCTGAACTTTGAAGGCTTTTCCTTCTTCTTCTTCGCCGACCGTAAGTAATCTTGACGACTTGTCCTGTGGCTGCAACGTAGCAGCAAAGGCTCCTTGGCCGATTGGGGCAGCAAGCACCGGCTGGAGTGGAGAGCGAGCTTTTAGCTCGCAAACGCTGCATCGCCTTCGAGTCCACTCGAACTTGTCTCGACTTCTTCATCGATCGGTAAAGAGGCAATGCCTTTTCACCGAGACGAGAGATGAATCGACTTAAAGCGCATAAGCATCCAAGAAGCTTCGGACATCGTGCACACGCATTGTATGCGTTTCATTCGGAGTATAGAGCCAACTTTTTCTGGTTGGCATCGATTCCCTGCTCGGAAACGAAAACCGAGTAACTTTACGCCAGGAACTCCAAATGTGCACTTTGATGGATTAAGCTTGATATCATACCTCCACGAGATTGGCAAATGTTTCAGCAAGGTCACCAACATGTCGGAACCTTTCCGTGACTTGACCACAATATCATCCATGTATGCTTCCACATTCCGACTGGTTTGAGTGAGCAAACACTTCTGAATCATCCTCATGAACGTGGCTCCAACATTCTTGAGGCCGAATGGCATGGTGACATAACAGAAGCACCCGAATGGAGTGATGAAAGTTGTTTTGATCTCATTGGGTCCATACAGACGGATCTAATGGTAACCGGAATAGGCATCTAAGAAAGACAACCGCTCACATCCCGTAGTCGAGTCGACTATTTGGTCGATGCGGGGGAGAGGAAAATGATCTTTCGGGCAGGCCCGATTGATATGTTTGAAGTCGATGCACATGCGAAGTGACTTGTCCTTCTTAGGGACCATGACAACATTGGTGAGCCACTCGGAGTGGTAAATCTCTCGGATAAACTCTGATGCTAAGAGCCGAGCCACCTCCTCGCCAATGGCCTTTCTCTTCTGGACGGTGAACCGTCGAAGATGTTCTTTGACAGGTTTAACTTTGGAGTCGACTCATAGACGATGCTCACCCGATCCACAGGAACACCCGGCATGTCAGCAGGCTTCCATGCGAAGATGTCCCAGTTCTCACGGAGGAACTGGATGAGCGCTTCTTCCTATTTGGAGTCGAGTGTTGTTGAGATGTGAGTCGGAGTAGCATTGGGATCAGTCAGGTGAATGTGGATCGGTTTCATCTCACCGGACGACTGAAATGCTGACTCCGTGGCGGGCTTCTTGGCTCGCAACAAATCACTCGGTTCTGCAATTTTCTGGTATTCTTGCAGCTCTACCACTGCCATCTGAGCATCAGCGATCTTAGAGCCTTTCTGTAAACACTCTTCTGCCTTCTTCCGATTGCTAGTGACAGTGATCACACCTTTGGGGCCTGGCATCTTCAGTTTGAGGTATACATAACATGGTCGAGCCATGAAACGTGCATACGCCGGCCTTCCCAGAATAGCGTGATAAGCGCTCTGGAAATCCACGACCTCAAAGGTCAACTTCTCCTTACGAAAATTCTTGTAATCACCAAAAACCACATTGAGAGCAATTTGGCCGAGTGACTCGGCCTTCTTTCCAGGAATGACTCCACGGAAGCTCATGTTGCTGGTGCTGAGTCTGGACATCGGAATGCCCATCCCTTTCAACGCCTCTCGCATACAAGATGTTCAGGCCAACGCCACCATCCATCAAAACTTTAGTTAGTCGAGTGCCTTCGACGACCGGGTCGACCACCAAAGCTTGCCTCCTGTGGGTGGCTATGTGTGTCGGATGATCGTAATGGTCGAGCGTGATGGCGGTCATGCGACCATTTCAGATAATCGGGTGTCGCCGAGCGACCATATTCACTTCTCGGTTGATAACTTTCGATCGACTTTTGCTTTCAACGCCAAGAAAAATCATCGTGGTGGAATTGACACGGGGTATCCACCATCACTATCTTCCTTGTCCTCAACTTTGTCCGACTCCTTCTCCTTGTCCTTGGGCTGCTTCCCCTAGAACTACTGAATCAAGAGCCGACACTGTCGAGTGGTATGCTTTGGGTAAATGAGTTTACCCTCTTCATCTTTCTTCGTGTGAATGTGACATGGCAAGTGCAATACATCATTTCCATCTTGGTCTTTCACCTTCTTGGGGTTCCAAGGCCCCTTGGGTTTCCCCTTGAACTTTCATGGAGTCACGGCCAAGGCTTCACCAGGAGCAACTGGCTCGGCTTTCCGCTTCTGCTTCCGACTGGAGTTCCCCCCCCCCCCCGGGCTTCATTAGCGGCTGACTTGTACTTGTCACTTCGGAGCCGATCCTCTTCTTCACCATTGGCGTACTTGGTGGCAATCTCCGTCATTCGACTCAAGGTCATATCTCCAGTCCGACCAAATTTTAGACTTAACTCTCTATTCTTAACGCCTTCCTTGAAGGCACAGACTGCTTGATGATCAGATACATTCTCTACCATGTGATGCAATGTGATCCATCTCTGGATGTAATCTCTCAGAGTTTCATTTGACTTCTGCACACACGATTGCAACTCTGTCAACCCCGCTGGCCGCTTGCAAGTTCCTTCCAATGTCCTGACAAACACTCGGGCAAGATCTTCCCAAGTGTAAATGTTGCTCGGTGCTAACTGATTCAACCATGCCCTGGCTGAGCCCTCCAACATAAGAGGCAGGTGTTTCATGGCCACTTCATCGTTGCCACTACCAATCTGAACAGCCACTCGGTAGTCCTCAAGCCAAGTATCCAGCTTGGACTCACCAGTGAACTTACTGACCCCAGTCGCCAACCTGAAGTTGGGAGGAATCACCGTGGCTCTGATGGCTCGCTAAAACACTCTAGTCCCGAGACGTGTACTTTCTTTGGTGGGCACATCTCTTTCATGACCTTCTCGGTGAGCTCTGTTCCTGTCGACCAAACCTTGAACGATAATGGATCTCGCATCAAAGCCTGGTTCCCTAGGGTCGACTGGAATTCTTCGCCCAACACTGTGATGGCGTCTGTCATCCTCATTGCCGAGGCGCTGTATGACCCACCCCTTGGGGGAGGAGTGGGCACTCGACGCCGATCATCACGATCGAATCGGTCCTCATACTGATCATGCCGGCCTCCATGTCCCTCACGCCTCGGGGGCGATCTTGGGCTATGAGCCAACTGGACTGTATTCGCAGCGACGGATCTGCTGTGAATCCTGTTTCGCGACTGCGATACAGCTGAATTTTGATCTCCTGCTGCCCGGAGCAAATCTCTGATCTGGAGACTAGGAAGGCTGAATGGACTCTGCTATACGGGCTGCAGCTACTAGATTCTGAATTGGGGTTCGGTATACTTGAGTCGGTTGTGGAAAGAGTTGACGTCGACTGGACGACGGGACCCGTTGTTGCGCTCTTTCGTCGAGCACTCGTTGGAGATTTTCCAGTCGAATGCGCTCAGCCAAGTTGGCCAAACGCGCGTCTTCTAAGGCACGGGCCTCGGGGGTTTCTCCAACGATAGGAGTGTGAAGTGCATCCATGTTCCGGCGGCGAAGCTCATCCTTTTGCAGCGAAGTGAGTGGTTCGCGCAAGTACTCTTCATGGGCTTGCGACGGGCCGCCCTTGCCGTCGCCACCGTCGGTGCGAGGAAAGCCGGGTGGACTGCGTGGCCCATCGACCATCAGGACTTCCGCCGCGGATCATTCTTTGTCGCACTTCAGATGCACGATCTCTGCGGAGTCGACAGATCGAACAGGCCGTAGAGATTCGTCGGGCTCGATTACGCGACTTAGGGTGTGGCTGATCAAGGGCCACCGCATGCCTCACCCACCGCTGAAGCCTCGACCGACCAGAACGCTTGTGCCGGCGAGAGACTGGGAGGGAGGACGGCACAGGAGCTGACCGATACTGGGTCGACGGTTGCCGCAGGAGGACGCCGCGGACACACGCGCGAAAATGCGTTGCCCCGCGGACGGGGAGTGCGTCGACATAGATTGGAGCCTCCTGCAGCCAAGCGGAGTCGTCGGTGATGAACGTGAGCGCGCCAAGACGGGTCTCGCGGCCCTCAACCAAAACTCCACCTGAAACCATGATGAAGGGGATCGAAAAAAACTGCAACTTCTCCAACAAGTCGCTAAGACACCTGCCCCACGGTGGGCGCCAACTGTCGTGGTTCTAAGTCTGACAGTAGAATGGGGGATAGGTATGGAGAGGCAAGATCCTAGCTATGGAGTAGTTGTATACGCGAGATGTTTACGAGTTCAGGCCCTTCTCGGAGGAAGTAACAACCCTACATCTCGGAGCCCGGAGGCGGTCGACTGTATTATGTGCGTATGAGTTATGGGTGCGAACCCTTTACACCGAGGAGGGGTGGCTTATATAGAGTTTGCTGCACCTCCAAATTTCGATTATGCAGGATTAAGGTACATTAAGATAGGGAGTTACCGGTAACGCCCTACATAAAGTGCTATGATGGCCATAAAGCCACTTAATGACCGACCGCTTATGCAGATCGATCAGTAGATCTCCTGGCGGTCGAGTGGTTGGCTTCATGGTCGAGTGTCTTTAGGTCCGTCGAGTGGAATCTTTCCAGGTCGACTGACAGGTAGTTTCTTCAAGAGATGTCCTTGGGGAGGGTACCTTGGACAGGTCCATGACCCTACCCTAGGTACATGGCTTCATCAGTGACTGCTGAGTAATGATTAGGACCAAAGAGGTCCATGTGAAGCAATTCGAATGGACGAGTAGTGGTCATGATAGTCTTCGTTAGATGCTTGGCCTTGGTCATTTTTCCAGCTTCACAGGCTCCACACAAGTGATCCTTGAGGAATTTGACATTCTCAATGCCAATGACATGCTTCTTCTTCGCAAGCCCTGCATGACCAAGTCGTCGATGCCATAGCCAGCCTTCTGAAGCTTTTGCAAGTAGGCACACGGTTGGTTGTGGTCCTGTAGAGAAATCAACAATATACAGGTCTCCTCTCCTAAAGCCTTCGAAGACTTTGGAATTGTCGACTTCCATAATCACAACACAACGATACTTGCCAAAGACAACAACCATATCAAGATCACAAAGCATTGAGACTGACATGAGGTTGTATCCTAAGGACTCAACAAGCATGACTTTGTCCATGTGTATGTCCTTAGAGATCGCAACCTTACCAAGACCCAATGCCTGACTTTTGACTTTGTCAGCAAAGATGATATGCTTCAGATGTGATGGTGATAAGGGAGCATCCATTAATAGATTCTTGTCACCAGTCATGTGATTTGTACATCCACTATCGAGGACCCATTCAGTGGCTTTGGGAAGATCATCCTGCAGATGAATTAGTGCAACTTACGAACTCATATACTTCATCAATGAAGAATATGATGTCAATTTCATCAGATGAATTTCATCAAGCAGTAAAAAAGATATAGCAGTATGAGGACGTGTGAAATGAAAGTTCATTTCTTCATGATTAGCCTGCGTCCCTTTCGAGCAATTTTGTCGTGCCCCCAAAGAAATTCTTGAGACGTTAAAGCACGCCCGAGACCTGACCCTACAAAAGAGATTAGTTCTTTTCTTCACCACCCACATCTGAAGGGGTGGCAAAGAGTTCATCACTCTACGAGCTCCATATGAGAATGGTGGCATAGAAGCCAATCCATTTCGTTTCACATACGAGGGGTTAGGGTAAGCATATGAATAAGCAGAGAAATTTTTCGAGGACTTATGAACATGATGGTTTGAAGAATAATGCACATATTCATAGCCCTTAGCTCTACCCTGCGAAACAGAGTTGTTAGCATGATGATAATCATATGAGGACTTTGATCCTTTTGAGGAATTTGATCCATGTGAGGAATTTGGTCCGTATGAGGACTTGGATCCATATGAAGAATTTGTTCCATACGAAGAGTTTGATCTGGGGTTCCTATTCTTCACAGGTGGTGTCATGAGGACATTCACCTGAAGACTTTCAAGGCACTTCTTGGGAACCCAGATTTTCTTCATAGGAGAACCGTTCCTGCAGTTAGTGCCAACATATCTAGCAAATACTTCACCATTCTGGTTTTTGAACAGTTTATAGTTGAGTCAAACGACTCATCGGAAGAATGAGGAGATTCACATGTAAAGCCAGATAAGTTAGATGGATCAATCGGAGGTCCCTTTGCAGCAACCCATGAGGTTTTGGGGTACCGCTCGGGCTTCCAATATGTTCCATCGACATTGAGTTTCCTCTCAAAGGCAATACCCTCTTTTCTAGGGTTTACATTGAGGATCTGCTTTTAAGCACATCACAAAGAGTCGATGCCCTTTGAGGCTTTTGTACATGCCTATCATGTACAATTCCTTCAAATTTCGCATCACAAGTGATACTAGCAATGTCCTCGGATGAGGAATTAGTGATAGCAGAGGCAGATGAAGAATTTGTAACAGTTGAAGCATTTGAACATTTAGGTGAAGAATTAAGCGATTCACGTTCAATGCACTTTAAGCATGGAGGAACAAATTCTTCTCGAGCCGCTGATTTGTTGAGCAAGTAATGAATCGCGCTCCTTCTGAAGATCTTCATAACTCACTCTTAGCTTCTCAAGATCTTGCTTTCTTTTAAGAAATTCATAAGAAAGCTTCTCATGATCAGATAAGAGAGTGTTATGATGACCTTGAAGTCTGTCAAACCTAGATCAAGTCTCTGAAGATTTTCAGTCAGAGCTTTAGTGCGATCCATTTCTTCACCCAACATATCATCACTTTTGTCTAGCATGTTTTGAACCTTTTCAAAAACCCTTTGTTGTTTTACAGCAATGTTAGCAAGTTTAGAGTAGCTGGGCTTGAGATCTTCATCAGATTCATTCTCAGTAGATTCAGAGGAGGTATATTTGAGTACCTTTGCACCCTTTGCCATGAAGCAATAGGTGGGAGCGTAGTCATCATTATCTTCATCAGCCTTGTTGGTGAGGTCAGTTTCTTGAGTTGAAGATGGACTTCTGACGATTTAATGCAGAGCGAGAGCCAGACTCGCCACACTGCACTCGGACTCCTCGGATGCCTCCTCTTCCTCATGTTCCTCAGATTCAGCTTCAGAGTCCATTTCCTTGCCAATGAATGCCCGAGCCTTCTTGGACCTGCTCTTCTTATGAGATGAAGACTCTGAGGATTTTGATGATGAGGATTTTGACGATTTCTTCTTCTTCTTAGCGCCATCGTAACTATAATCCTTGTATTTATTCTTCTTTAATTCCTTTTCCCAATCGAGGACAATCTTGAATATAGTGACCAGGTTTCTTGCATTTGTGGCATAGCCTTCTCTTATAGTCCTTTGGATGAGGAATCATCGCTCCTTGAGGATTTTCCAAAGCGACCACGTCTTGAGAACTTGGAACTTCTTCACGAGCAAAGCTAGCTCCTCGCTCAATTCTTCAGATCACCAAGGCTACTACCGGAATCTTCACATTCAGATTGAGACATAGCCTTGTCCTTGAGTGGCACGTGATTTGCCATAGCTCGAACCATAGAGATCTCTCTTTCGACAAGCTGGAACTCATGAGTATTTAGCCTCTCGAGGATATCAGCGGGATCAAGTGACTTGTAGTCAGCACGTTCTTGTATCATCAGTGCGAGAGTATCAAATGAGGAATCAAGCGATCTCAACAATTTCTTCACCACCTCATGGTTAGTGATGTCAGTGGCACCAAGTGCTTGAAGCTCATTCGAGATGTCAGTGAGGCGATCGAAGGTTTGTTGAACATTTTCATTGTCGAGTCTTTTGAAGCGGTTGAAGAGATTTCGAAGAACATCAACTCGAGAGTCACGCTGAGTTGAGACTCCTTCATTTACTTTGGACAGCCTATCCCAGATAAGCTTAGCAGTTTCCAAAGCACCCACTCTTCAATACTGTCCTTTGCTCAGATGGCCACATATGATATTCTTCGCTTGAGAATCGAGTTGCTAAATCTCTTCACATCGGTAGCATTCAGTGAGGGTGAGACAGTGGGAACACCATTTTCCACAACATACCAGAGATCGTTATCAATTGCCTCAAGATGCATTCGCATCTTATTCTTCCAAGAAGGATAGTCCGTCCCATCGAAGGTAGGACAGCCAGCAGAGACCTTGATCATACTGCGGTCGACATAACTAAAACTCCGGTGGTTAAACCAAAATCACACGTAACAAGGGAGTACCTTGCTCGATACCAATTGAAAGTCGTTATATAGACTAGAGGGGGTGAATAGGCGATTCTTATGAATTCTTCATCGAGGAATTTGCGGTGAGGAAATTCCTCATCAAGAACTACTTGCGTGAATAAGTACTCGAAGTAAGCATAACAGAATACGTGCATGGTCATCATGATGAAATGAAGACAATCACAGAGTACGAAAGCGTAATCACAAGATAACACAAGATGAAGACAAATAGATCAAGAAATTGAACTGAGGAAATTGAGAAAGTCTTGATCAAAGTCTTCAAACACGGATATGAACAAACACTCAACACAAGAATGAGGAAATGAATGAGTTGAGGAAATAGAACCAAGAAGGTTGGTGAAGACAAAGATTTGGTAGACCAGTTCCAACTGCTGTCTCGGTTATGCGTCTGGTTGGAGCGGCTGAGTATTTAAACTCGAGGACACACAGTCCGGACACCCGATCGCCGAAAGCACGCACCGAGGACACCAAGTCCTCACCAGATTCTCCTTGAACTAAGGTCACACAGACCTCATCCAATCACTCGTGGTAAGTCTTCAGAGACTTCCAAACCTTCACAGACTTCGGTCACTCGGCGATCCACAATTCCTCTTGGATGCTCTAGACCATGACGCCTAACCGTCTGGAAGAAGCACAGTCTTCAAAGGTAACAAGCGTCGGATCCACGCAGGATCAATCTCTTCAGTGATGCTCAATCACTTTGGGTTTGTAGGTGTTTGGTTTTGGGTTTTCCTCACTCGATGATTTTCGCTCAAAGTCCTCGGAGGATGGGGTGCTCTCAAATGACAAGTGTCAAGTTTCTCTCGGAGCAGCCAACCAGCTAGTGGTTGTAGGGGGCGGCTATTTATAGCCTAGGGAGCAGCCCGACATGATAAGACATAAATGCCCTTCAATGATATGAGCGTTAGGTAGATAAGATATTTTGGGACAGTCAAGGCGCATCACAAGAACGGTCGGAAATTTGACTCTCAAATTCCTCGGGGCTATCATGTTCCTCCTTTGTGTAGGCAATCCAAGATGGCGAATTCCTAACTCCTCGGTCGAACAAATTCTCGGTGACTGTAAGAACTTCGTCTCACATCCTTTGAAGAAATCGATCGAATCGTATGAGATTTCCAAAGGCTTCACTCGAAGGGATTGGTAAGTGTAGGATTTTGAGTTGAGCATTACATGGAAATTTTTCCTTAGTATTTCCTCGACCCCTTTAACAAAGACGGTGTTTCCTATGACTCAAGAAAGAGAAAGCGAAACTACGAAAACAAAAGTCTTCACGCTTCATGTTCCTCAAATGAATACCAAGTCTTCAAGGTCACACCAATTTCTTCACTTTCAAAATCTTGAAAGTCTTGAGAATCACCAAAGTCTTGAGACGAAGAACTTCATTTTTAGGGGTCGACTTTCTCCAGAATATCAAACTCCTCATAGACTTATAGACCTGCGTACACTCATAAACACATTAGTCCCTTAACCTATAAGCCTTCAATACACCAAAATCACTAAGGGGCATTAGATGCACTTACAATAGTTGACAAGGAGCAAACCGGGATTAATGGTATTACGAGGGCCGAACCATAAGACATTAAAGCATTTAAAATGAACTCTGAAAAAGTTGAAAGTTGGCATGGTATCATAATTTCACCCACATAGCATGTGCATGTACAAAACGAACAATGGTATCATACTAAATGCATTTACAAAGTTGGCATGGTATCATCATAATAGTTGCGGAGAAAGTCTTCACTTTTTCTTCGCTTGTGTCATTTATGTATTGCACCATAACCATGGATAATCTTCATCGCTTATCGGGATGCTTGGGTCAGCCTTGACTTTGAAGGAGGAATTTCATGAAACTTTTCATAATCTTCAGACATGTCTGTCTTGCCCTCCACTCCCACGATGTCCCTTTTTCCTGAAAGAACTATGTGGCGCTTTGGCTCATCGTATGATGTATTCGCTTCCTTATCTTTTCTTTTTCTCGGTGTCATCTAAACAGTGCGTGCATGCGTGGTATCCCTTGTTTGTCTGTCCTGAAAGGTTACTGAGAACGGGCCAATCGTTGATGGTCACGAACAACAACGCCTTTAGGTTAAATTCCTCCTGTCTGTGCTCATCCCACGTACGTACACCGTTTCCATTCCACAACTGTAAAAGTTCTTCAACTTATGGCCTTAGGTACACATCAATGTCGTTGCCGGGTTGCTTAGGGCCTTGGATGAGAACTAGCATCGTAATGAACTTCCGCTTCATGCACATCCAAGGAGGAAGGTTATACATACATAGAGTCACGGGCCAGGTGCTGTGATTGCTGCTCTGCTCCCCTAAAGGATTAATGCCATCCGCGCTTAAAGCAAACCATATGTTCCTTGGGTCCTTTGCAAACTCATCCCAGTACTTTCTCTCAATTTTTCTCCATCGCGAATTCGTCGTGGTGCTCTCAACTTCCCGTCTTTCTTACGGTCCTCACCGTGCCATCGCATCAACTTGGCATGCTCTCCGCTTACGAACAGACGTTTCAACCGTGGTATTATAGGAGCATACCACATCACCTTCGCATGAACCCTCTTCCTAGGGGGCTCGGCCACAACATCACTGTGGTCATCTCGTGCGATCTTATATCGCAATGCACCGCATACCGGGCATGCGTTCAGATCCTTGTATGCACCACGGTAGAGGATGCAGTCATTAGGGCATGCATGTATCTTCCGCACCTCCAATCCTAGAGGGCATACGACCTTCTTTGCTGCGTATGTCTTTGTCGGGCAATTCGTTATCCTTTGGAAGCTTCTTCTTCAATATTTTCAGAGCTTCTCAAATCCTTTATCGAGCACAAGATTCTCCGCCTTCCACCGCAGCAATTCCAAAGACGGTACCGAGCTTTGTGTTGCCATCTTCGCAATTGGGGTACAACCCTTTTTGTGATCCTCTAACATGCGATCAAACTTCAGCTTCTCCTTTTGACTTTCGCATTGCGTCCTTGCATCGACAATGACCCGCAGAGATCATCATCATCGGGCACATCGTCTGGTTCCTCTTGATCTTCAAAGACTTCACCTGCTAAAGATCATTGGGCACATCGTCGGTTCCTCTTGATCTTCACCAGCTCCCCGTTGCAGCATCACCGTATTCGGGGGCACATAGTTGTCATCGTATTTTTCTTCTTCGCCGCCTTCCATCATAACCCCTATTTCTCCGTGCCTCGTCCAAACATTATAGTGTGGCATGAAACCCTTGTAAAGGTGTGGGTGTGAAGGATTTTCCGGTTAGAGTAAGACATCGTATTCCCACATTTAATGCATGGAAAACACATAAAACCATTCTACTTGTTTGCCTCACCGCTTGAGAAACTCATGCACGCCTTAATGTACTCGGAGGTGTGTCTCACACCGTACATCCATTGTCGGTTCATCTCAAGGCATTATATATAATTAAGTGTGTCAAAAACCATTATAGAACATCATGAATAGATAAATAAGTGACAAAATTAATAGAAGTTCATCATCACATTAAAACCAAAGTACATACATAGTTCTCATCTAACAACATATAGCTCTCCAGAGCATCTAATTAATTAAACCATACATTGAAACTATGTAAAACATTTCAATGTGAAAACAAATGCGATCATAACCGCAACCAAGGTAACAGTTGATCCAACGGCATAATGATACCAAGCCTCGGTATGAAGGGCATATTTTCTAATCTTTCTAATCTTCAAGCGCATTGCATCCATCTTGATCTTGTGATCATCGCATTTACATCCGCAACATGCAACTCCAATATCATCTTCTCCTCCTCAATTTTTTTTTATTTTTTCCTTCAAGAAATTGTTTTCTTCTTCAACTAAATTTAACCTCTCGGCAATAGGGTCGGCTCGAATTTCCGGTTGACATACCTCCTAGATAAATAAAATCTATGTCACGTTGGTCGGGATAATTTTCATAAACAATAAATGAACCAATAGTTATAAAGATAATATATACCACATCCGAATCATAGATGTGACGATTTAGACGGGGCGGATACCAAAACCATCGCACTATATAAGATGCAATAATAAAAGTAAGAAAATAATACAAGTATCTATCTAAACATACAAGTAAGAATATGTTTCCTTTCAGAAAGAAGATAAGAACAAGAGGCTCACCACGGTGGTGCCGGCGATGAGATCGGCGCGGGTGATCGACGGCGGTGAAGACGGGGACAGGGCGTGACGGACCGCTAAACCTAGACAAATATTGAGGAAAATGGAGCTTGGAGGTCGAGCTTGGAGAGGAGAAAGCTTAAGTAGTGTGGCTCGGGCATTCCATCGAACACCTTGTGTGCATAGGAGGTGAGCTAAAACACCACCAAGCCCCTCTCCCCTCGTGACGGAAAAAACAGAGCATGTGTGCTCTGCTCTTCTGAGGGGTATATGTAGGCACCTCATTGGTCCCGTTGGTGGCATGAACCGGGACTAAAGGGTAGCCTTTGGTCCCAGTTCAAGCCACCAACCGGGACCAATGGTGGTGGTCCAGAGTGAGGCCCATTGGTCCCGGTTCGTCCCACCAACCGGGACCAAAGGTCCATCTGAACCGGGACCAATGGCCCACGTGGCCTGGCCGCCCTCGGGGCTCACGAACCGGGTCCACGCCCCCATGGGTCCCGGTTCTGGACTGAACCGGGACTAATGGGCTGACCCGGCCTGGACCTTTGCCCCCTTTTCTACTAGTGCCTATACATCAGAAGAAGTAAAGAAAACTCACTTTCAGATAGGTGAGATATGAAGGCCCTCGGCCTTGATGGTCTTCATGCTATTTTTTCCAAGCGCTTCTGGCATATTTTGGGAGATGAGCTGACTAAAGAAGTGCTTGATGCAGTCAGTCATAAAAAGATACCAGATGGATGGAATTCCACGAATGTTGTGCTAATCCCTAAGGTGGATAGCCCTGAGGTAATAACCCAATTCAGACCTATTAGCTTGTGTAATGTCGTCTATAAGATAATTTCCAAGATGTTGGCCAACAGTCTTAAGAAAATCCTACCAGAGGTAATATCTCCTACCCGGAGTGCCTTTGTGCCAGGCAGGCTAATCACCGATAATGTGCTGGTAGCTTATAAGTGTTTCCATACAATTAAGAAAAAGTCACATGGCTCTAATGGTGTTTGTGCTGTAAAATTGGATATGATGAAAGCCTATGACAGAGTAGAATGGGGCTTTCTAAGGCGGATGATAGAAAAGCTGGGATTTCATGCACAATGGTTTGAATTAATTATGGAGTGTGTTTCCTCTATGAGCTATAGAATCAGATTCAATGATACAAAAACGTAAGAATTTACTCCAACTAGAGGATTGAGACAGGGGGATCCTTTATCTCCCTACCTGTTTTTTGATTTGTTCTGAAGGGTTCTCAAGTATGCTGGCTCATGAGGAAGACATTGGTGGGATTGAAGGTATAAAAGTATCCAGAAACACACCCTTTATTTCTCATCTATTATTTGCCGATGACTCCTTGATTTTGTTGAGAGCAACCCACTGTAATGCTCACACTTTGAAGAGGATTCTTGATACTTATTGTACTAGTTCAGATGTAGAGTGAGTACACCAAAATCAAGTATTTTCTTCAGCCCGAATACTAGAGTTAATACCAGGGAGAGTGTTTGTGGTATCTTTGGATATTTTAATCAAGCTCACGATAAGTACCTTGGTCTCCCAACTATGGTTCGTGTGGACCGGAGCGATTGTTTCCAAAGATCTAGTTGATAGAATTTGTCGAGATTGAAGGGATGGAAAGAAAAGTTTCTATCAATTCAAGGTAAAGAAATTCTTTTGAAATCTGTAGCACAGGCAATTCCGTCTTATGCTATGTCAGTTTTTAAGTTGCCTAAAGGAATATGTAAATCAATCACCGATGAAATATCGGGTTTCTGGTGGGGAGATGGACAGGAAAAGAGGAAAATGCATTGGTTTGTGTGGTGAAAAATGTGTGTCACAAATAAGAAAGGTGGATTGGGCTTTAGAGACTTTCACAGCTTTAATCTTGCTATGTTAGCAAAGCAGTGTTGGCGACTTCTTCAAAATCCGGACTCTTTGTGTGCATGAGTTTTGAGTGCAAAATACTACCCTAACGGGGACATCCTAAAAGCAGGACCAAAGAAAGGGTCTTCATTTACATGGCAAAGTATTTTAGCCGGGCTTCAGACTTTCAAAATGGGCTGCATATGGCGAACTAGATCTAGCTCACACATCAATATTTGGGAAGATCCATGGATTCCATGTAGTGAGTCGAGAAAAGTTATTACCCCTAGAGGAGGAATTATGTTAACAAAGGTGGCAATGATTATTGATCCCCATACTAGACAGTGGGATGAGAGGCACTGTTGCGTAGTGTGTTTTCATCGGTTGATGTACATAGAATATTACAGATTCCCCTACATGTTGAGGCAGTTGAAGATTTTTTAGCCTGGCACTTTACGAGGTCCGGAACCTTCTCTGTCTGCTCGGCATATCAGGTGGAGTTTGATCATCAGTTTGGATGTCATTACTCAAACTTCAATAGCCTAGGTACTGCTAACCTTGATATGGTTTGGAAAGATCTGTGGCAACTGCGGCTCCCGAGGAAAATAAAACATTTTGGTTGGGAAGTCCTAAAGGGTGTCTTGCCGTGCCTCGGTGTTCTGGCAGGTAGGCATATACCCTTGGTTCTGCAATGTCCGCTTTGAAAGATCGGATTAGAGGACATACAATACTGCCTTTTTACATGCGCACGGGCATCCGATGTTTGGTCTGAGTTAGGATTGCAGAATGATATTACAAGAGCCGTGCGGCAAGATCGATCTAGTTCTATAACTTTGGAAATTCTGGTTCGCATGCGTACCATGATTCAGGAGCTGCCAACGGCTGAACTCATCTTGGTTGCGATGTGATTTATCTGGTGGCAGAGGCGCCAAGTAACTAATGGGGAGTCACCCACATAATCGGAACAAACATCAATATCTATCCGAAGTTTTAGCCACCAACTTCAGACGAGCCTACACACCAAATCGCCGGTACGCACGATCAGTCATCGATGGAAGAAGCCGGTGGAGGGAGCGGTAAAAGTTAATGTCGATGCGTCCTTCCATGCGGATAAATTTTCGTGAGCTCTTGATCGTTGCTCGTGATGATCGAGGCAATTTCTTGGCTGCAACTACTTGTGCAATACCGCATGTGTCTAGTGCAAACTCTGCGGAATTGTCAGCTATCAGGTGTGGTCTGATCCTTGTAGTGAATCTCGGATGCACTAAAGCTTATTTTGGAGTCTGACTGTACGATTGCTTTGGAGGCTATATCTGACCCAAAAGCATACATGGGAATTGATGTTCCAATAGTAGTAGAATGCTCTCTTATGGCCATGGAATTTAAAAGCATTAGTTTTACTCATTGTAGCAGAGAAGCTAATATGGTAGCGGATGGCTTAGCAAAGCATAGCTTTAGTCTTAGCAAGTCTGAAACTTGAGACGTTGCCCCGGATTTTATTCTGCATTCTTATGTAAATGATCTTGCTCTTATTTGATGAATAAAGTTTTAATGCTAAAAAAATTAGACATACATGCCAGCTTACCGACTGACTAACGAAAGCATAGGAGTGGCAGAACCACAGCCAGAGGCTTCGAAGAAGCCGGCCCAAAGCAAACTCGCGTCACGTACAGAAAAGCATGGGTTTCATTACAGAGCCTCCACCGAACTACCGCCAAAGAGAGCCCACTGCCCTCTTGCTCTGTACCGTGGAGTGGGAACCATGTGGGTGTAGTTTTGACCAGAAAGCTTATAACGAGGACCCATGTCGAGGATAGAGCATCACGAGCCGTTGGCCCTCCATGGGCTTCAAAAATCGTCGCTGGGGTGACCCGGTGATAAAATCGGTTTGGAGTCGAATGGGTTCCGAGCCGCCGACCCCAGGATCGGCCCAAAAGGCTATTTTTTATTTTTAAAAGACATTCGACTATTATTCGGCAAACGGGCATAAACTTCGATGACTTAAGTAGTTCTACATAGCAAACTTAAAATTTACTAAAAAACAAAGGCGTAACCTACAGGAAGAACGCGCTCAGCGCGGCGAAGTCGCCGCCGTTGTCGCCATCGCCGTTGTCCTCATCTTCCTTCTCCTCCTTGACGCGGCTGCCCCTGCTGGACCCCTGCCCATGGTCGCCCTGGCGGACCGGTGGCGGCGCATCATTGTCGCTGTCGCCGTCGAGAACGACGACGCCTCCCTCGTCGCGGCCACGGCACCGAGCCGCGAACTGCTCTAGGGCGTGACACTGGCGCTCTAGCTCCGTCCACTCCCAGTCTTCGCACGCCCACTTCAAGGCCGCCTCGTCGGAGATCCCCGGCTCCGTCTTCACGACGGTGAGTCCTGGCTCCGTCTTCACGGCGGCGAGCCCCGGCTCCGTCTTCGGCTTGACCTCATGGTTGTCGGCGGCTGCGCCTGCCGGTGCTGGAAGTACGTCGCCCACGCCTCATGGTTTGTCGGCAGCGTACTGCGGGAGGGCGTGCTGCTCCTTCGTCAGCGATGCCCGCATGCTGTCGACCTCGTTGGCAAAGTAGTCGGCACACGCGTTGACGTCAGGCAGTGGGGGAATGGGGACGCCACCGGCGCTGAGCCTCCACCCCCTGGCCCTGCGCGCATGTCGGGAGGGATGTTGGCCTCGAACAGCAAGTACGCTTCACACTCGTGCAGTGAGCGGCGGCCAAAGCCGTTGGCCGCCGCCCCATCGCCGGGTAATTTCTCGCACATCGTCACGGCTCGGCTTGGGAAGAGAGGGACGGAACGTCGGTGGCGGCTGCGCACGGGGAGAGAGAGGCAGAGCACGGCGGCTGCAGGCGGGTGTGGCCAGAGGCGAGGGGCAGGCGTTGCTTTTATAGCCGCCATGCCATGTGTACGCATGGCGGGAGGGGGGGCGTCACCGCACCGCCCGTGAGGAATCAATGAAAGGCTGACCGGCAGCAACCTTGGCATTGATTCCCCGCGGGAAATCAAGGCGTTGTGAGACGACGAGGGAGTGTCGCTGACTCGGTGGACCCGCAGTTTGTTCGCGCCAAAATCGCTTTCGGGCGCTTCGGCGCCTCAACATACCGGGTGCGGCTCGGGTCCGGGCGCCGCCGCCCAAACCGCAAAAACGGGCTCCTGAGGGCGCGACTGGGCCGATTTTTGGGCGCCGGCGCAAAAAAATCGCCTGAGGAAGGGGGGGGGCGTGTTGAGAACGCGGCTGGAGATGCTCTAACGAAACGTCGAAACCACCAAGTGCCGGTGCCAAAGAAGCATCGGGTCAAGATCCAAGCCTTCCCAGAACAACACCATCGTGACGCTCTCAGGACCTAGGTGCTCCCACAACTCCCTTGTGACGGGAGCGATGCAACGTGTCACAGCCGTCGAGTCCGACGAAGGACATGGCTTTTCACCCAGCGAACTGGCAGGAAGGAGAGGGGAGGACCACGACGGTGCCCCTAGGAGGGACACGACACCTGCAAGGCGTCGCTGACGTGGGCACCGAAGCGTTGAGCTTTTGCTCGGTAAATACCGCTCGCCTTGCCGAGAAATCTGGTCACTGGGCCCCCGCCACGAGGGGAGGCCCACCGTGACGGGATCTGGGGACACCTAATCTAGACCCAGGCACAATCACTACAGATGGCAAACCTCACCATGAGTAACCGCCGCCACTTCCCTCAACATCGACATAGCCAAGGGGAGCATCCAACACCACTGACACGCAGCTCGTCGGAGAGGTAATAGTGCAGCCCACCTTCTAGGTCCGTCGCCCCGGCATCCAAGAGCCCGAGCCACTACATTATCCCTAGCCCTTAATGTTCGTAATTGTTGGAAGACGCCACCAGCCACCGACTGTAGAAGATAGGACACTAGTTGTCAGAGAGGGGACAAGAAGGCGACTCCTTCCCCATCCCCCATTGATTAACCGCCCAATCATGACTAGTTCCAAAGACCAGCCCACGTCGGTGATTCTGCTTGCCCCCGGTCAAGGCAGGGGAGCTCACTACATCTCGCACCAACCACAACCCCATGGCTCACAAACCAAACTAGTGAGAGGGCTAGTCCTCACTGACAGCCATGAGATCAAAGGGTCGGATCTGGGCCGAGGGAGACAAATGAGGTGGCTGACGACCTCGACCAGTGTGAAGGGGAATGTGCTACGCAATAAGAAAAAAAATATCATGCACGAGTGAAGGAAATATGCCCTAGAGGCAATAATAAAGTTATTATTTATTTCCTTATATCATGATAAATGTTTATTATTCATGCTAGAATTGTATTAACCGGAAACATAATACATGTGTGAATACATAGACAAACAGAGTGTCACTAGTATGCCTCTACTTGACTAGCTCGTTAATCAAAGATGGTTATGTTTCCTAACCATAGACATGAGTTGTCATTTGATTAACGGGATCACATCATTAGGAGAATGATCGATTGACATGACCCATTCCATTAGCCTAGCACTTGATCGCTTAGTATGTTGCTATTGCTTTCTTCATGACTTATACATGTTCCTCGTAACTATGAGATTATGCAACTCCGTTTACGGAGGAACACTTTGGGTGCTACCAAACGTCACAACGTGAATCGGGTGATTATAAAGGAGTACTACAGGTGTCTCCAAAGGTACATGTTGGGTTGGCGATTTCGAGATTAGGTTTTGTCACTCCGATTGTCGGAGAGGTATCTCTGGGCCCTCTCGGTAATGCACATCATTATAAGCCTTGCAAGCAATGTGACCAATGAGTTGGTTACGGGATGAAGCATTACAGAATGAGTAAAGAGACTTGCCGGTAACGAGATTGAACTAGGTATTGGATACCGATGATCGAATCTCGGGCAAGTAACATACCGATGACAAAGGGAACAACGTATGTTGTTATGCGGTCTGACCGATAAAGATCTTCGTAGAATATGTAGGAGCCAATATGGGCATCCAGTCCCGCTTATTGGTTATTGACGGAGACGTGTCTCGGTCATGTCTACATTGTTCTCGAACCGTAGGGTCCGTGACGCTTAAGGTTTCGATGACGGTTATGAGTTTTGTGTATTTTGATGTACCGAAGGAGTTCGGAGTCCCGGATGAGATCGGGGACATGACGAGGAGTCTCGAAATGGTCGAGACGTAAAGATTCATATATTGGATGATATGTTTAGGCCAAGGGGTCAAGCCCATGAGGCTTTAGGTCGGTGCAAAAGGAGTTTTATGGAGGCCGGGGGCCAAACGTCGGAGACCTGGGCGTCTGCCTCGGGCCGACGCCGAGGCCCATGGCGTTCGGGCCAGACGCCAAGGATTGTGGCGTTTGGTCCTGGAGTCCGAGTGGGACTCTTGCCTTTCGGCAAAACCGACTTTGAGGAGGCTTTTGCTCCAAGTTTCGACCCCGGGGCTCAACATATAAATAGAGGGGCAGGGCTAGCACCAAAGACACAACAATTGATCTCTTGGATCTCTTAGCCGTGTGCAGTGCCCCCCTCCACTATATTCCACCTCGGTCATATTGTAGCGGTGCTTAGGCGAAGCCCTGCGCCAAGAGAACATCAAGATCGCCACCACGCCGTCGTCCGACGGAACTCTCTCTCCGGAGCTTTCCGGATCGGAGCTGAGGAGCGCCACCGAGCTGAACGTGTGCCAAGAACTCGGAGGCGCCGGAGTAACGGCGCTGGATCGGTTGGATCGCGAGGAGAACGTCGACTACTTCCTCTACGTTGTGATCGCTTCCGCTTGGTTCACGAGGGCGTGAGACAACACTCTTCCCTCTCGTTGCTATGCATCACCATGATCTTGCGTGTGCGTAGGAAATTTTTTGAAATTACTACGTTTCCCAACAGTGGCATCAGAGCCAGGTTTTTATGGTTTGATGTTTTGCACGAGTAGAACACAAGTGAGTTGTGGGCGATACAAGTCATACTGCCTACCAAAGATGTCATACTTTGGTTCAGCGGTATTGTGAGATGAAGCGGCCCGGACCGACATTACGCCAGACGCTTACGCGAGACTGGTTTCACTGCTACGAGCACTCGTGCTTAAAGGTGGCTGGCGGGTGTCTGTCTCTCTCACTTTAGTTGAACTGAGTGGCATACGCCCGGTCCTTGAGAAGGTTAAAACGGAGTCTATTTGACGAAAGTATCGTTGTGGTCTTGATGCGTAGGTGAGATTGGTTCTTGCTTAAGCCCGTAGCAGCCACGTAAAATTTGCAACAACAAAGTAGAAGACGTCTAACTTGTTTTTGCAGGGCATGTTGTGATGTGATATGGTCAAGACGTGATGCTATATTTTATTGTATGAGATGATCATGTTTTGTAACCGGTTATCGGCAATCGGCTGGAGCCATATGGTTGTCGCTTTATTGTATGAAATGCAAACGCCTGTAATTGCTTTTACTTTATCACTAAGCGGTAGCGATAGTCGAGAAGCAATAGATGGCGAAACGACAATGATGCTACGATGGAGATCAAGGTGTCGGCGCCGGTGACGATGGTGATCACGACGGTGCTTCGGAGATGGAGATCACAAGCACAAGATGATGATGGCCATATCATATCACTTATATTGATTGCATGTGATGTTTATCCTTTATGCATCTTATTTTGCTTTGATTGACGGTAGCATTTTAAGATGATCTCTCACTAAAATTATCAAGTAGTGTTCTCCCCGAGTATGCACCGCTGCCAAAGTTAAATCGTGCCGAGACACCACGTGATGATCGGGTGTGATAAGCTCTACGTCCATCTACAACGGGTGCAAGCCAGTTTTGCACGCCGCAGAATACTCAGGTTATACTTGACGAGCCTAGCATATGCAGATATGGCCTCTAACACGGAGACCGAAAGGTCGGCGTGAATCATATAGTAGATATGATCAACATAAGATGTTCACCATTGAAAACTACTCCATCTCACGTGATGATCGGTTATGGTTTAGTTGATTTGGATCACGTGATCACTTAGATGACTAGAGAGATGTTTGTCTAAGTGGGAGTTCTTAAGTAATATGATTAATTGAACTTTAATTTATCATGAACTTAGTCCCGGTAGTATTTTGCAAATTATGTTGTAGATCAATAGCTCGTGTTGTTGCTTCCCTATGTTTTTATATGTGTTCCTAGAGAAAATTGTATTGAAAAATGTTAGTAGCAATGATGCGGATTGGATCCGTGATCCGAGGTTTATCCTCATTGCTGCACGTAAGAATTATGTCCTTAATGCACCGCTAGGTGACGGACCTATTGCAGGAGCAAATGTAGACGTTATGAACGTTTGGCTAGCTCAATATGATGACTACTTGATAGTTTAGTGCACCATACTTAACAGCTTAGAATCGGGACTTCAAAGACGTTTTGAACGTCATGGACCATATGAGATGTTCCAGAATTGAAGTTAATATTTCAAGCAAATACCCGAGTTGAGAGATATGAAATCTCCAACAAGTTCTATAGCTAAAAGATGGAAGAGAATCGCTCAACTAGTGAGCATGTTCTCAGATTGTCCGGGTACTTCAATCGCTTGAATCAAGTGGGAGTTAATCTTCCAGATAAGATAGTGATTGACAGAATTCTCTAGTCACCAACACTAAGTTACTAGAACTTCGTGATGAACTATAGTATGCAAGGGATGACGAAAACGATTCCCGAGCTCTTCGTGATGTTGAAATCGACGAAGGTAGAAATCAAGAAAGAGCATCAAGTGTTGATGATTGACAAGACCACTAGTCTCAAGGAAAAGGGCAAAGGGAAGAAGGGGAACTTCAAGAAGAACGGCAAGCAAGTTGTCGCTCGAGTGAAGAAGCCCAAGTCCGGACCTAAGCACGAGACTAAGTACTTTTGCTGCAATGGAACTGGTCACTAGAAGCGGAACTACCCCAAGTATTTGGCGGATAAGAAGGATGGCAAAGTGAACAAAGGTATATTTGAGATACAGATTATTGATGTGTATTTTACTAGTGTTCAGAGCAACCCCTCGGTATTTGATACTGGTTCGGTTGCTAAGAGTAGTAACTTGAAACGGAGTTGCGTAATGAATGTAAACTAGTTGAAGGGAAGTGAAGATGAGTGTTGGAAGTAGTTCCAAGATTGATATGATCATCATCGCACACTCCCTATACTTTCGGGATTAGTATGGAACCTAAATAAGTGTTATTTGGTGTTGAGCATAAGTATGATTTGATCATGTTTATTGCAATACGGTTATTCATTTAAGTAAGAGAATAAATTGTTGTTTGCTTACATGAATAAAACCTTATATGGTTACACACCCAATGAAAATGATTCATTGGATCTCGATCATAGTGATACACATATTCATAATATTGAAACCAAAAGATGCAAAGTTAATAATGATAGTGCAACTTATTTGTGGCAATCGCCGCTTAGGTCATATTGGTGTAAAGCGCATGAAGAAAACTCCATGCCGATGGACTTTTGGAATCACTTGATTATGAATCATTTGATGCTTGCGAACTGTGCCGCTTTGGGCAAGATGACTAAAACTCCATTCTCCGGAACAATGGAACAAGCTACCGACTTATTGGAAATAATACATACCGATGTATGCGATCCAATGAGTGTTGATGCTCGTGGCAAGTATCGTTATTTTCTCGACTTTCACAAGATGATTTGAGCAGATATGGGTATATCTACTTGATGAAACATAAGTCTGAAATAGTTGAAAGGTTCAAAGAATTTCAGATTGAAGTGGAAAAATCATCGTAACAAGAAAATAAAGTTTCGCGATCTAATCGCAAAGACGAATAATTGAGTTACGAGTTTGGTCTTCAATTAAAATAATGTGGAATAGTTTCACAGCTCACGCCACCGGAACACCACAATGTTATGGTGTGTCCGAACGTCAGAACCGCACTTTATTTGATATGGTGCGATCTATGATGTCTCTTATCGGTTTACCACTATCATTTTGGGGGTTATGCATTAGAGACAAATTTGCATTCACGCTTAATAGGGCACCATCTAAATCCGTTGAGACGACAACATATAAACTGTGGTTTAGCAAGAAACCCAAGTTGACGTTTCTTAAAGTTTGGGGCTGCGATGCTTATGTGAAAAAGTTTCATCCTCGATAAGATCGAACCCAAATCGGAGAAGTGCGTCTTCATAGAATACCCAAAGGTAACTATTGGGTACACCTTCTATCACAGATCCGAAGGCAAGTTATTCGTTGTTAAGATGGATCCTTTCTAGAGAAGAAGTTTCTCTCGAAAGAAGTGAGTGGGAGTAAAGTAGAACTTGATGAGGTAATTGTACCTTCTCCCTTATTGGAAAGTAGTTCATCACGTAAATCAGTTCCGGTGATTCCTACGCCAATTAGTGAGGAAGTTAATGATGATGATCATGAAACTTCAGATCAAGTTGCTACCAAACCTCGAGAGGTCTTCCAAAGCAAAATCCGCACTGTGAGTGGTACGGTAATCGTGTTCGGAAGTCATGTTACTAGACCATGATGAACCTACGAACTATGAGGAAGCGATGATGAGCCCAGATTCGCGAAATGGCTTGAGGCCATAAAATCTGAGATAGGATCCATATATGAGAACAAAGTGTGGACTTTGGTTGACTTGCTCGATGATCGCAAGCCATGTTAAATAAATGGATCTTCAAGAGGAAGACGGACATTGATAGTAGTGTTACTATCTACAAAGCTCGACTTGTCACAAAAAGGTTTTCGACAAGTTCAAGGTGTTGACTACAATGAGATTTTCTCAAACTGTAGCGATTCTTAAGTCTGTCCGAATCATGTTAGCAATTGCCACATTTTATGAAATCTGCAAATGGATGTCAAAACTACATTCTTTAATGGATTTATTAAAGAAGAGTTGTATATGATGCAACCAGAAGGTTTTGTCAATCCTAAAGGAGCTAACAAAATGTGCAAGCTCCAAATGATCCATCTATGGACTGGTGCAAGCATCTCAGAGTTGGAATACATGCTTTGATAAGTTGATCATAGCATATAGTTTTATACAGACTTGCGGTGAAGCTGTAATTACTAGAAAGTGAGTGGGAGCACTACGGCATTTACGATAAGTATATGTGCATGACATATTGTAGATCGGAAATAATGTAGAATTATTCGCAAAGCATAAAGGAGTATTTGAAAGGAGTTTTTCAAAGAAAGACCTCGGTGAAGGTGCTTACATATTGAGCATCAAGATCTACAGAGATAGATCAAGACGCTTGATAAGTTTTTTCAATGAGTACATACCTTGACAAGATTTTGAAATAGTTCAAAATGGAACAGTTAGATAAAGAGTTCTTGCCTGTGTTACAAGGTGTGAAATTGAGTAAGACTCAAAACCCGACCACGGCAGAAGATAGAAAGAGAATGAAAGTCATTCCCTATGCCTTGGCCATAGGTTCTATAAAGTATGCCATGCTGTGTACCAGATCTATTGTATACCCTACAATCGAGTTTGGCAAGGAGTACAATAGTGATCTAGGAGTAGATCATCGACAGCGGTCAAAATTATCCTTAGTGGAATAAGGATATGTTTCTCGATTATGGAAGTGACAAAAGGTTCGGCCGTAAAGGGTTACGCCGATGCAAGTTTTTGACACCGATCCGGATGACTCAAGTCTCGATCTAGATACATATTGAAAGTGGGAGCAATTAGCTAGAGTAGCTCCGCAATGCAGCATTGCGTATATAGAAAATTGCAAAATACATAACGGATCTGAATATGAAAGACCCGTTGACTAAGATTCTCTCACAAGCAAAACATGATCACACCTTAGTACTCTTTGGGTGTTAATCACATAGCGATGTGAACTAGATTACTGAATCTAGTAAACCCTTTGGGTGTTGGTCACATGGCGATGTGAACTATGGGTGTTAATCACATGATGATGTGAACTATCGATGTTAATCACATGGTGATGTGATCTAGATTATTGACTCTAGTGCAAGTGGGAGATCAAGGAAATATGCCCTAGAGGCAATAATAAAGTTATTATTTATTTCCTTATATCATGATAAATGTTTATTATTCATGCTAGAATTGTATTAACCGGAAACATAATACATGTGTGAATACATAGACAAACAGAGTGTCACTAGTATGCCTCTATTTGACTAGCTCGTTAATCAAAGATGGTTATGTTTCCTAACCATAGACATGAGTTGTCATTTGATTAACGGGATCACATCATTAGGAGAATGATCTGATTGACATGACCCATTCCGTTAGCCTAGCACTTGATCGCTTAGTATGTTGCTATTGCTTTCTTCATGACTTATACATGTTCCTCGTAACTATGAGATTATGCAACTCTGCTTACCGGAGGAACACTTTGGTGCTACCAAACGTCACAACGAATCGGGTGATTATAAAGGAGTACTACAGGTGTCTCCAAAGGTACATGTTGGGTTGGCGATTTCGAGATTAGGTTTTGTCACTACGATTGCTCGGAGAGGTATATCTGGGCCCTCTCGGTAATGCACATCATTATAAGCCTTGCAAGCAATGTGACCAATGAGTTGGTTACGGGATGAAGCATTACAGAACGAGTAAAGAGACTTGCCGGTAACGAGATTGAACTAGGTATTGGATACCGACGATCGAATCTCGGCAAGTAACATACCGATGACAAAGGGAACAACGTATGTTGTTATGCGGTTCGACCGATAAAGATCTTCGTAGAATATGTAGGAGCCAATATGGGCATCCAGGTCCCGCTATTGGTTATTGACCGGAGACGTGTCTCGGTCATGTCTACATTGTTCTCGAACCGTAGGGTCCGCACGCTAAGGTTTCGATGACGCTATGAGTTTTGTGTATTTTGATGTACCAAGGAGTTCGGAGTCCCGGATGAGATCGGGGACATGACGAGGAGTCTCGAAATGGTCGAGACGTAAAGATTCATATATTGGATGATATGTTTAGGCTAAGGGGTCAAGCCCATGAGGCTTTAGGTCGGTGCAAAAGGAGTTTTATGGAGGTTGTGGGGCCAAACGCCGGAGACCTCGGCGTCGCCTCGGGCGACGCCGAGGCCCATGGCGTCTGGGCCAGACGCCAAGGATTGTGGCGTTTGGTCCTGAGTCCGAGTGGGACTCTTGCCTTTCGGCAAAACCGACTTTGAGGAGGCTTTTGCTCCAAGTTTCACCCCGGGCTCAACATATAAATAGAGGGGCAGGGCTAGCACCAAAGACACAACAATTGATCTCTTGGATCTCTTAAGCGTGGCGGTGCCCCCTCCACTATATTCCACCTCGGTCATATCAGAAGCGGTGCTTAGGCGAAGCCCGCGTCGGTAGAACATCAAGATCGTCACTGCCGTCGTCTTGTGGAACTCTCTCTCCGGAGCTTTCCGGATCGGAACTCGAGGAGCGTCACCGAGCTGAACGTGTGCCAAGAACTCGAGGCGCCGAGTAACGGCGCTGGGATCGGTTGGATCGCGAGGAGAACGACGACTACTTCCTCTACGTTGTGATCGCCGCCCGGTCTCACGAGTGCGTAGACAACACTCTTCCCTCTCGTTGCTATGCATCACCATGATCTTGCGTGTGCGTAGGAAATTTTTTGAAATTACTACGTTTCCCAACAACGAGCATGTGCAGGAACACTGTGGAGATAACATGTAACAATGATCTCACCAATACTCAATGCAACGGAAGAGGAACAAAAGTTGATGATTCTCGTGTTGGGGAACGTAGTAATTCAAAAAAATTCCTACGATCACGCAAGATCTATCTAGGAGACGCATAGCAAAGAGACGGGAGAGTGTGTCCACGCACTGTGAGATCGAAAGCGGAAGCGTTTAGTAACGCGTTGATGTAGTTGAACGCCTTCATGATCCAACTGATCCAAGTACCGAACGTCACGGCACCTCCGTGTTCAAAGACATCGCTCAGCTCGACGACGTCCCTCGAGCTCTTGATCCAGTAGAGGGTCGAGGGAGAGTTTCGTCAGCACGACGGCGTGGCGACGGTGTTGGTGATGTGATCCGTGCAGGGCTTCGCCTAAGCACTAGGACAATATTACCGAGGTGGTAAACTGTGGAGGGGGGCACCGCACACGGCTAAGAAACAACTGTTGTGCCTTTGGGGTGCCCCACACCCTTGTATATAAAGGAGGAGAGGGAGGAGGCTAGCGGCCGGCGGCCTAGGGGCGCGCCAAGTGTGGTAGTAGGACTCCCAAGTCCTAGTAGGATTCCCCTTTCCTTTTCCGTAGTGGGAAAGAGGGAAAGGGAGAAGGAGTAGGAAAGGGAAAGGGGGCGCCGCCCCCTCCCCTAGTCCAATTCGGACTCCATGGGGGAAGCGCCTCCTCCCTTGGCATGCCTCCTCTTCTCCCCTATGGCCCAATAAGGCCCAATAACTTCCCCGGGGGGTTCCGGTAACCCCTCGGTACTCCGGGGTACTCTGGTAAAATACCCGAATCACTTGGAACCATTCCGATGTCCGAATACAACCTTCCAATATATGAATCTTTACCACTCAACCATTTCGAGACTCCTCGTCATGTCCGTGATCTCATTCGGGACTCCGAACAAACTTCGTTCACCAAAACACATAACTCATAATACAAATCGTCATCGAACATTAAGCGTCCAGACCCTACGGGTTCGAGAACTATGTAGACCGAGTCACATCTCCGGTCAATAACCAATAGCGGAACCTGGATGCTCATATTGGCTCTTACATATTCTACGAAGATGAAAGATCATGGATGTCGCCTAGAGGGGGGTGAATATGCGCTTTAAAATAATTACGGTTGAGGCTTGAACAAATGCGGAATAAACCTAGTGGTTAATTTGTCAAGCACAAAACCTACAACAACTAGGCTCACCTATGAGCACCAACAACTTATGCTAAGCAAGAAAAACTACTTAGGTGATAGCAAGATATATGACAAGAAACAATATGGCTATCACAAAGTAAAGTGCATAAGTAAAGGGCTCGGTAAGATATAACCGAGGCAGGCGGAGACAACGATGTATCCCGAAGTTCACACCCTTGCGGATGCTAATCTCCATTTGGAGCGGTGTGGAGGCACAATGCTCCCCAAGAAGCCACTAGGGCCACCGTAATCTCCTCACGCCCTCGCACAATGCAAGATGTCGTGATTCCACTAAGGGACCCTTGAGGGCGGTCACCGAACCCGTACAAATGGCAACCCTTGGGGGCGGTCACCGAACCCGTACAATTTGGCAACCCTTGGGGGCAGTCACCGGTACCCGTCAAATTGTTCGGGGCGATCTCCAATAGCTAATTGGAGACCCCGACGCTTGCCCGGAGCTTTACACCACAATGATTGAGCTCCGGACACCACCAACCGTGTAGGGCGCCCAAGCACCCAAGAGGAACAAGCTCAAGGGTACCAAGCACCCAAGAGTAATAAGCTTCTCAACTTGTAACTTCCACGTATCACCATGGAGAACTCAAACCGATGCACCAAATGCAATGGCAAGGGCACATGGAGTGCCCAAGTCCTTCTCTCTCAAATCCCACCGAAGCAACCAATGCTAGGGAGGAAAATGAGAGGAAGAACAAGAAGGAGAACACCAAGAACTCGAAGATCTAGATCCAAGGGGTTCCCTTCACATAGAGGAGAAAGTGATTGGTGGAAATGTGGATCTAGATCTCCTCTCTCTTTTCCCTCAAAAACTAGCAAGAATCCATGGAGGGATTGAGAGTTAGCAAGCTCGAAGAAGGTCAGCAATGGGGGAAGAACACGAGCTCAAAGGATAAGGTTGAATGGGAAGAATACCCCCTTTTATAGGGGCTCCCGAATCCAACCTTAAGTGCTCAGTCCACGCACGGGCGATACTACCGCTCAGGGGAGCGATACTACCGCCCGGGCGGTAGAACACAGAGAGCGGAGAAAAACAGAGGGCGGGGCACAGCCGTATGAGCGGCACTACCGCTGGAACCAGCGGTACTGTTGGGGAACGTTGCAGAAAATAAAATAAAATTCTACGCTTTCACCAAGATCAATCTATGAGTTCATCTAGCAACGAGAGAAAGGAGTGCATCTACATACCCTTGTAGATCACGAGCGGAAGCGTTCAAGAGAACGGGGTTGAGGGAGTCGTACTCGACGTGATCCAAATCACCGATGATCCTAGTGCTGAATGGACAGCACCTCCGCATTCAACACACGTACGGTTGAGGAAGACGTCTCCTCCTTCTTGATCTAGCAAGGGGGGAGGAGAGGTTGACGGAGATCCAGCAGCACGACGGCGTGGTGGTGGATGCAGCAGTGATCTCGACAGAGCTTCGTCGAGCTTCTACGAGAGGGAGAGGTGTAGCAAGGGGGAAGGGAGGCGCCTATGGCATGGCTGTGGCTTCCCTCCCTCCCCCCTTTATATAGGCCCCCTAGGGGGGGCCGGCCCTGGGAGATGAGGTCTCCTGGGGGGGCGGCGGCCAAGGGGGAGGCTTGCCCCCCAAGGCATGTGGAGGCGCCCCTCCCCCCCCCCCACCCTAGGGTATCCAACCCTAGGCGCAGGGGGGGGCCCAAAGGGGGGCCCACCAGCCCACCAGGGGCTGGTTCCCCTCCCCACTTCAGCCCACGGGGCCCTCTGGGATAGGTGGCCCCACCCGATGGACCCCCGGGACCCTTCCGGTAGTCCCGGTACAATACCGGTGACCCCCGAAACTTTCCCGATGGCCGAAACTGCACTTCCTATATATAATTCTTCACCTCTGGACCATTTAGGAACTCCTCGTGATGTCCGGGATCTCATCCGGGACCCCGAACAACTTTCAGGTTACTGCATACTCATATCTCTACAACCCTAGCGTCACCGAACCTTAAGTGTGTAGACCCTACGGGTTTGGGAGACATGCAGACATGACCGAGACGCCTCTCCGGTCAATAACCAACAACGGGATCTGGATACCCATGTTGGCTCCCACATGCTCCTAGATGATCTCATCGGATGAACCACGATGTCGAGGATTCAATCAATCCCGTATACAATTCCCTTTGTCAATCGGTACGTTACTTGCCCGAGACTCGATCGTTGGTATCCCAATACCTCGCTTAATCTGCTATCGGCAAGTCACTTTACTCAGAATGTAATGCATGATCCCGTGACCAGACACTTGGTCACATAGAGCTCATAATGATGATGCATTACCGAGTGGGCCCGTAGATACCTCTCCATCATACGGAGTGACAAATCCAGCCTCGATTTGTGCCAACCCAACAGACACTTCCGAGATACCGTAGAGTGCACCTTTATAGTCACCCGATTACGTTGTGACGCTTGGTACACCCAAAGCACTCCTACGGTATCCGGAGTTGCACAATCTCATGGTCTAAGGAAATGATACTTGACATTTGGAAAAGCTCTAGCTAAACGAACTACACGATCTTTGAGCTATGCTTAGGATTGTCTTGTCCATCACATCATTCTCCTAATGATGTGATCCCGTTATCAATGACATCCAATGTCCATAGTCAGAAACCATGACTATCTGCTGATCAACGAGCTAGTCAACTAGAGGCTTACTAGGGACATGTTGTGGTCTATGTATTCACACGTGTATTACGATTTTGGATAACACGGTTATAGCATGAATAACAGATAATTATCATGAACAAAGAAATATAATAATAACCATTTTATTATTGCCTCTAGGGCATATTTCCAACAGTCTCCCACTTGCACTAGAGTCAATATTCTAGTTACATTGTGATGAATCGAACACCCATAGCGTTCTGGTGTTGATCATGTTTTGCTCTAGGGAGAGGTTTAGTTAATGGATCTGCTACATTCAGATCCGTATGTACTTTACAAATATCTATGTCTCCATCTTGAACATTTTCACGTATGGAGTTGAAGCGAAGCTTGATGTGCCTGGTCTTCTTGTGAAACCTGGGCTCCTTGGTAAGTGCAATAGCTCTAGTGTTGTCACAGAAGAGTGCGATCAGCCCTGACGCATTGGGTATGACTCCTAGGTCGGTGATGAACTCCTTCACCCAGATTGCTTCATGCGCTGCCTCCGAGGCTGCCATGTACTCTGCTTCACATGTAGATCCAGCCACGATGCTTTGCTTGCAATCGCACTACCATCGCCCCACCATTCAAAATATACATGTATCCGGTCTGTGGCTTAGAGTCATCCAGATCTGTGTCGAAGCTAGCGTCGACGTAACCCTTTACGACGAGCTCTTCGTCACCTCCATAAACGAGAAACATATCCTTAGTCCTTTTCAGGTACTTTAGGATGTTCTTGACCGATGTCCAGTGTTCCTTGTCGGGATTACTTTGGTACCTTCCTACCAAACTAACGGCAAGGTTTACATCAGGTCTGGTATGCAGCATGGCATACATAATAGACCCTATGGCTGAGGCATAGGGGATGACACTCATCTCTTCTTTATCTTCTGCCGTGGTCGGGCATTGAGCCGAGCTCAATCTCACACCTTGCAATACAGGCAAGAACCCTTTCTTGGACTGATCCATATTGAAGTTCTTCAATATCTTATCAAGGTATTTGCTTTGTGAAAGACCTATGAGGCGTCTCGATCTATCCCTATAGATCTTGATGCCTAATATGTAAGCAGCTTCTCCAAGGTCCTTCATTGAAAAACACTTATTCAAGTAGGCCTTAATGCTGTCCAAAAGTTCTATATCATTTCCCATCAAAAGTATGTCATCTACATATAATATGAGAAATGCTACAGAGCTCCCACTCACTTTCTTGTAAACGCAGCTTCTCCATAAGTCTCAAGATAAACCCAAACGCTTTGATCATCTCATCAAAGCGAATGTTCCAACTCCGAGATGCTTGCACCAGCCCATAAATGGATCATTTGGAGCTTGCATACCTTGTTAGCATTCTCGTGGTCGACAAAACCTTCCGGATGCATCATATACGCTTCTTCCTTAAGATGGCCGTTAAGGAATGCCGTTTGACGTCCATTTGCCATATCTCATAATCATAGTATGCGGCAATTGCTAACATGATTCAGACGGACTTGACTTCGCCACGGAGAGAAAGTCTCATCGTAGTCAATCCCTTGAACTTGTCGATAACCCTTAGCGACAAGTCGAGCTTTATATATGGTAACATTACCATCCGCGTCCGTCTTCTTCTTAAAGATCCATTTGTTTTCTATTGCTTGTCGATCATCGGGCAGGTCTATCAAAGTCCATACTTTGTTTTCATACATGGATCCTATCTCGGATTGCATGGCTTCAAGCCATTTGTTGGAATCTGGGCCCGCCATCGCTTCTTCATAGTTCGAAGGTTCACCGTTGTCTAACAACATGATTTCCAAGACAGGGTTGCCATACCACTCACAGTGCGGAACGTGTCCTTGTGGACCTTGAAGTTCAAGAGGAGCTTAATCAAGTATCTTGATCATCATCATTAACCTCCTCTCTTGTCGGTGCAGGCACCACAGAACATCTTCTGAAGTTGCGCTTACTTATCGCTTCAAGAGGCAAGATTTCATCAAGCTCTACTTTCCTCCCCTTAATTCTTTCGAGAGAAACTCTTTCTCCAGAAAGGACCCGTTCTTGGCAACAAAGATCTTGCCTTCAGATCTTAAGTAGAAGGTATACCCAATGGTTTCCTTAGGGTATCCTATGAAGACGCATTTTTCCGACTTGGGTTCAAGCTTTTCAGGTTGGAGTTTCTTGACATAAGCATCGCATCCCCAAACTTTTAGAAACAACAGCTTAGGTTTCTTTCCAAACCATAATTCATACGGTGTCGTCTCAACGGATTTAGACGGTGCCCTATTTAAAGTGAATGTAGCTGCCTCTAGAGCGTATCCCCAAAATGATAGCGGTAAATTGGTAAGAGACATCATAGATCGCACCATATCCAATAAAGTGCGATTACGACGTTCGGACACACCGTTATTACCGAGGTGTTCCAAGCGGCATGAGTTGTGAAACGATTCCACATTTCCTTAAGTGCGTACCAAATTCGAGACTTAAATATTCTCCCCACGATCCGATCAGAAGAACTTTATCTTCGGTCACGTTTATTCTCTACCTCATTCTGAAATTCCTTGAACTTTTCAAAGGTCTCAGACTTGTGTTTCATCAAGTAGACATACCCATATCTACTCAAGTCATCGGTGAGAGTGAGAACATAACGATATCCTCCATGAGCCTCAACGCTCATTGGACCGCACACATCAAGATGTATGATTTCCAATAAGCTGGTTGCTCACTCCATTGTTCCGAGAACGGAGTCTTGGTCATTTTGCCCATGAGGCATGGTTCGCATGTGTCAAATGATTCATAATCGAGACTCTAAAAGTCCATCAGCATGGAGCTTCTTCATGCACTTGACACCAATGTGACCAAGACGGCAGTGCCACAAGTATGTGGGACTATCGTTATCAACTTTACATCTTTTGGTATTCACACTATGAATATGTGTAACATCACGTTCGAGATTCATTAAGAATAAACCATTGACCATCGTGGCATGACCATAAAACATATCTCTCATATAAATAGAACAACCATTATTCTCGGATTTAAATGAGTAGCCATCTCGTATTAAACGAGATCCAGATACAATGTTCATGCTCAAAGCTGGTACTAAATAACAATTATTGAGGTTTAAAACTAATCCCGTAGGTAAATGTAGAGGTAGCGTGTCGACGGCGATCACATCGACCTTGGAACCATTCCCGACGCGCATCGTCACCTCGTCCTTCGCCAGTCTCCGCTTATTCCACAGCTCCTGCTTTGAGTTACAAATATGAGCAACCGCACCGGTATCAAATGTCCAAGAGCTACTACGAGCACTGGTAAGGTACACATCAATTACATGTATATCAAATATACCTTTGGTTTTGCCGGCCTTCTTGTCCGCTAAGTACTTGGGGCAGTTCCGCTTCTAGTGACCACTTCCCTTGCAATAAAAGCACTGGCCTCGGGCTTGGGTCCATTCTTTGACTTCTTCGGTAACTTGCTTTATCGGGCGCCGCAACTCCCTTTGCCGTCCTTCTTGAAGTTCTTCTTACCCTTGCCTTTCTTGAACTTAGTGGTTTTATTCACCATCAACACTTGATGTTCTTTTTTTGATCTCTACCTCACTGATTTCCACATTGAATATACCTCAAGGATGGTCTTTTCCATCCTCGCATATTGAAGTTCATCACAAAGCTCTTGTAGCTCGATGGAAGCGATCAAGGATTACTCAATGACCGCGTCATCCGGGAGATTAACTCCCAGCTGAGTCAAGCGGTTGTGCAACCCAGACATCTTGAGTATGTGCTCACTGACAGAACTATTTTCTTCCATATTACAGCTAAAGAACTTGTCGGAGACTTCATGTCTATCGACCGGGCATGAGCTTGGAAAACCATTTTCAGCTCTTTGAACATCTCATATGCTCCGTGTTGCTCAAAACGCTTTTGGAGCCCCGGTTCTAAGCTGTAAAGCATGCCGCACTGAACGAGGGAGTAATCATCAAGACGAGACCGCCAAGCGTTCATAACGCCTTGGTTCTCTGGGATTGGTGCTTCACCTAGCGGTGCTTCTAGGACATAATCTTTCTTGGCAGCTATGAGGATGATCCTCAGGTTCCGGACCCAGTCCGTATAGTTGCTGCCATCATCTTTCAACTTGGTTTTCTATAGGAACGCGTTGAAGTTGAGGGTAACGTGGGCCATTTGATCTACAAGACATATTGTAAAGATTTTAGACTAAGTTCATGATAATTAAGTTCATCTAATCAAATTATTTAATGAACTCCCACTCAGATTAGACATCCCTCTAGTCATCTAAGTGAAACATGATCCGAGTCAACTAGGCCGTGTCCGATCATCACATGAGACGGACTAGTCGACATCGGTGAACATCTCCATGTTTATCGTATCTTCTATACGACTCATGCTCGACCTTTCGGTCCTCCATGTTCCGAGGCCATGTCTGTACATGCTAGGCTCGTCAAGTCAACCTAAGTGTATTGCGTGTGTAAATCTGGCTTACACCCGTTGTATTCGAACATTAGGATCTATCACACCCGATCATCACGTGGTGCTTCGAAACAACGAACCTTCGCAACGGTGCACAGTTAGAGGGAACACTTCCTTGAAATTATTATGAGGGATCATCTTATTTACTATCGTCATTCTAAGTAAACAAGACGCAAAAACATGATAAACATCACATGCAATCAAATAGTAGTGACATGATATGGCCAATATCATATAGCTCCTTTGATCTCCATCTTCGGGGCTCCATGATCATCTTTGTCACCGGCTTGACACCATGATCTCCATCATCATGATCTCCATCATCGTGTCTCCATGAATTTGCTCGCCAACTATTACTTCTACTACTATAGCTAACGGTTTAGCAATAAAGTAAAGTAATTACATGGCGTTGAATCAATGACACGCAGATCATACAATAATTAAGACAACTCCTATGGCTCCTGCCGGTTGTCATACTCATCGACATGCAAGTCGTGATTCCTATTACAAGAACATGATCTCATACATCACATATATATCATTCATCATTCATCACAACTTTTGGCCATATCACATCACAATCATATGTTGCAAAAACAAGTTAGACGTCCTCTAATTGTTGTTGCATGTTTTACGTGGCTGCAATAGGGTTCTAGCAAGAACGTTTTCTTACCTACGTAAAAGCCATAACGTGATTTTTCAACTTCTATTTACCCTTCATAAGGACCCTTTTCATCGAATCCGCTCCAACTAAAGTGGGAGAGACAGACACCCGCTAGCCACCTTATGCAACTAGTGCATGTCAGTTGGTGGAACCTGTCTCACGTAAGCGCACGTGTAAGGTCGGTCCGGCCGCTTCATCCCACAATACCGCTGAAGCAAGAAAAAGACTAGTAGCGGCAAGCAAGTTGACAAGATCTACGCCCACAACAAAATTGTGTTCTACTCGTGCAATAGAGAACTACGCATAGACCTAGCTCATGATGCCACTGTTGGGGAACGTTGCAGAAAATAAAAAAAATTCTACGCTTTCACCAAGATCAATCTATGAGTTCATCTAGCAACGAGAGAAAGAAGTGCATCTACATACCCTTGTAGATCGCGAGCGGAAGCGTTCAAGAGAACGGGGTTGAGGGAGTCGTACTCGACGTGATCCAAATCACCGATGATCCTAGTGCTGAACGGACATCACCTCCGCGTTCAACACACTTACGGTTGAGGAAGACGTATCCTCCTTCTTGATCCAGCAAGGGGGGAGGAGAGGTTGACGGAGATCCAAAGAAGACGACGTGGCCGGTGGATGCACTTGATGATCTCGGCAGAGCTTCGCCGAGCTTCTACGAGAGGGAGCGGTGTAGCAAGGAGGAAGGGAGGCACCTATGGCATGGGTGCGGCTGCCCTCCCCCCCCCCCATTTATATAGCCCCCCTAGGGGGGGCGCCGGCCCTGGGAGATGAGATCTCCCCGGGGGGGGGGGGCACGGGGAGGCTTGCCCCCCAAGGCAAGTGGAGGCGCCCCCCTAGGGTTTCCAACCCTAGGCGCAGGGGGGCCAAGGGGGGCGCACCAGCCCACTAGGGGCTGGTTCCCCTCCCCACTTCAGCCCACGGGGCCCTCCGGGATAGGTGGCCCACCGGTGGACCTCGGGACCTTCCGGTGGTCCCGGTACAATACCGGTGACCCCCGAAACTTTCCCGATGGCCGAAACTGCACTTTCTATATATAATTCTTCACCTCCGGACCATTCCGGAACTCCTCGTGACATCCTGGATCTCATCCGGGACCCCGAACAACTTTCGGGTTACTGCATACTCATATCTCTACAACCCTAGCGTCACCGAACCTTAAGTGTGTAGACCCTACAGGTGTTCGGAAACATGCGCATACATGACCGAGACGCCTCTCCGTCAATAATAACCAACATGGGATCTGGATACCCATGTTGGCTCCCACATGCTCCTCGATGATCTCATTGGATGAACCACGATGTCGAGGATTCAATCAATCCCGTATACAATTCCCTTTGTCAATCGGTACGTTACTTGCCCGAGACTCGACCGTCGGTATCCCAATACCTCGTTTAATCTCATTACCGGCAAGTCACTTTACTCGTACCGTAATGCATGATCCCGTGACCAGACACTTGGTCACATAGAGCTCATTATGATGATGCATTACCGAGTGGGCCCAGAGATACCTCTCCGTCATACGGAGTGACAAATCCCAGTCTTGATTCGTGCCAACCCAATGACACTTTCGGAGATACCCGTAGTGCACCTTTATAGTCACCCAGTTACGTTGTGACGTTTGGCACACCCAAAGCACTCCTACGGTATCTAGGAGTTGCACAATCTCATGGTCTAAGGAAATGATACTTGACATTTGGAAAAGCTCTAGCTAAACGAACTACACGATCTTTGAGCTATGCTTAGGATTGGGTCTTGTCCATCACATCATTCTCCTAATGATGTGATCCCGTTATCAATGACATCCAATGTCCATAGTAAGGAAACCATGACTATCTGTTGATCAACGAGCTAGTCAACTAGAGGCTTACTAGGGACATGTTGTGGTCTATGTATTCACACGTGTATTATGATTTCCGGATAACACAGTTATAGCATGAATAACAGACAATTATCATGAACAAAGAAATATAATAATAACCATTTTATTATTGCCTCTAGGGCATATTTCCAATAGGTACTACCGTTGGCCGCAGCGGTACTGCCGCTTGGCCCAGCTGTACTACCGGCTGGGACCGCACACAGCGCCTACCAGGAGCACAGGGAGAAGGAACAGGGAGGAGGGCCTTGAGCGGCACTAGGGGCGGTGGTATCCGTGGTACTACCGCACACGAGCGGTACTACCGCTCCTAATGCCGCTACTACTGTCGCTGAACCCGACACGAGAAAACCACGTCTCGAGTCGTGGCAGTACCAGCGCGGAACCGGAGCCGTACTACCGCTTATGGCCATGGGCGGTACTACCACTGTGGGACAGCGGTACTACCGCTTGTGGCGATACGCGGTACTGCCGCTCTGGCCCAGCGGTATTACCGCTGGCGCCATCCTTATGCCACTTCCACGAAAACAAGTATACTCCAAGGAAAACCAGAACTGCCAAAACTTCTGCAAATGAGCTCCGAATTGAGCAAACTCAAGCTTGTTATAGTAAGAAGAGGCAGGGGAGGTATGCCTAAAAAATAGAGGAGTGAAACCTCCAACAGAGAAGAACCGACATAACCTCCAACATCGAAAACATCATAGAAGATGCATGAGTGAACTCCGCTGATGAACTCGAGCTTGTCATCAAGATGACCATAAGCTCCAAATATCACAAAGAGAACCAAACAAGAACCAAGAAAGATGATGCAAGGATGCAATGGTTTGAGCTCTCTACGAACAATACGATCAAGCTACTCATTGAGAGCCCCCCTGATAGTACGGCAATCGATCCTATAACCCAGTCTCATAAAACGATCTTGACTCCCTCAAGTTGGACCACCTTTCTTGATTGCGTTGGCTCGATGAAGACTAGTTGATTGCTCCCCCATACTCCACTATGGGTGAGCCACTCTTCCGCACATCTTCACAAGTCCATTGTCACCACAATGGACGGCAAGCTTCAAGCATTTGATCTCTTCGTGATGCTCCACTTGAACTTGCACACCGCAACATGACCAATCTTTGGATAATTCCTTAATAGCACCTTGGTCACCACATAACCTCCTTGAAACCAACACATGGACTTCAAAGAAATTCCTATGGACAAATCCTTCAAATATAACTCAAGGCAACCATTAGTCCATAGAGATTGTCATTAATTACCAAAACCAAAAATGGGGGCACCGCATGTTCTTTCCGAAGATCTTTATCGGTCAAACCGCATAACAACATACGTTATTCCATTTGTCATCGGTATGTTACTTGCCCGAGATTCGATCGTCGGTATCTTCATACCTAGTTCAATCTCGTTACCGGCAAGTCTCTTTACTCGTTCCGTAATGCATCATCCTATAACTAACTCATTAGTCACATTGCTTGCAAGGTTTATAGTGATGTGCATTACCGAGAGGGCCCAGAGATACCTCTCCGATACTCGGAGTGACAAATCCTAATCTTGATGTATGCCAACCCAACAAACACCTTCGGAGACACCTGTAGAGCATCTTTATAATCACCCAGTTACGTTGTGACGTTTGATAGCACATAAGGCGTTCCTCCGGTATTCGGGAGTTGCATAATCTCATAGCCAGAGGAATATGTATAAGTCATGAAGAAAGCAATAGCAATAAAACTTAACCATCATTATGCTAAGCTAACGTATGGGTCTTGTCCATCACATCATTCTCTAATGATGTGATCCCATTCATCAAATGACAACACATGTCTATGGTTAGGAAACATAACCATCTTTGATTAACGAGCTAGTCAAGTAGATGCATACTAGGGACACTCTCTGTTGTCTATGTATTCAAACATGTACTAAGTTTCCGGTTAATACAATTCTAGCATGAATAATAAACATTTATCATGATATAAGGAAATATAAATAACAACTTTATTATTGCCTCTAGGGCATATTTCCTTCATCTCGCCTATTCCTGCAACTAGGTTTGGGTAAATTTTCTCCAAAATGATCCCCCCGATCTAGTGTTGATGGAGACGACACCTCCGAGATATCCAAGCATACCGAACTAGAAGTACTGCAACACTCTCCGTAGAACCAACACGAAGAACTAAAGGAAGAATTACCCTAGTAGCGTGATTTGATCTAAACCGAAGAGAGAGGCGCGAGCACCAAGGGGGGCAATCGTGGGAGACTTTGGTGTGCATAGCCACCTTACCACGCGTTGCATCGTCGCCGACCGTTTCCGTTGCTTTGCCCTTCCTGCCGTCCTACCCCACTCCGAGCCGGGTGCCAGCCGTTTCTGTTGTTGGAATCAAGCTCAAACGCTGCCGCCACATCGATCTCGTCACTGGAAAGATGTTCAGATCTTCTTCCTCCTAGCCTCACCGTCCACTGTTGGCCATCTTGAAGCCCAGTCAGTATCTGCTCAACGTTGTCGGCCGACCATGACACCTCCTCCGCATGTTCGACAATTTGCCTAGGTGAGTTTTTTTCCTTTTTCATCTCATTTTTTTGTCAATTGAACATTGCAGATGTCATCTATCCTCCATGGACCACATTTGTCAAGACAATCGCACGTCCTAAAGGTAACAAGATATCTCACTTTGCAACGTGTCAAGAGTCGACAAGGAAGGATGTGGAGAGAGCTTTCAGTGTGCTTCAGAAGCGCTTTGCCATCATTCATGGCCATGTCAAGTATTGGAACCCCAAGATTCTATGGCAAATCATGACATGTTGCATCATCTTACATAACATGATCATTGAAGATAAGAGAGAGGCATGCCTGAGAACTTTTGGTGCCTCTCCAATGGGATCCTGTTGAGTCGGAGCACATTGCAAATAGGATATAAAGATTCCTCGCAGCGCATCATAGAATTGAGAACTGAGAAGTTTATACCCAACTCCATGATGATCTTGTTGAGCTTTAGTGACATCTCCATAGCACTTCGTAGTTGTGCTTTTATCATGCTTTTTTTAATTTCATTTGAACCCTTCCATGTGTTTGGGTATGAATAATTTGGTTTGTAAACTATGAATCTGTAATATTCATGAATTGTGTGAACCTTAATTGTTATATTTGGATTTAATATGTGCGCAAATATGCAGTTGAAATGTTCTACGTAAACTAAAATTAGAAAGATCAACTTTTTTCCCCTACTTCGTTAAATTAGAGGATCGATTAGAAAAGACACTTGTTTAGAGGAGCAAATATACTTCTCCAAATTATTATTTTAAGAGGTTTAATCAAGTTTTATTGATCATAGTCCAAGCCCCTTTCTCGAAAGGCAAACCCTCTTTATCATCCAACACATGATCTCCCTATGGAATACAACCATTGTCTTTCTCGCCTCCAGTACTTTTCTATGGAGCCATACCACTATGGTCATCTATATGATTAGACCGTGCCGCTTCACTAGACTTTTCTAAACCATCCATTTGATCCCCACAGTCGTGACACCACTTTCTAAACAAAAGTTTTCAAAATCCAATGCTAAACCAAGCAGTAAGAGAAATTCATCATGGTATGAGTTTCAATGTTCTCTAGATTGCTTAGAGCATCTCCACTCTCACCCCCAACAGCCCCCCCAGGATGCGATGTTTTCCGCCGGCGCCGAAAAAAGCCCAGTCGCGCCCCCAGGACACCGAATTGGGCCGGTTCGGCCCATTTTTTGGCCCGACGATTCCAAGCTGAACCCAACGCACTGGGGGCGCTTCCGACTGAAGGAAAAGCGCCGCGTGGGACACCACTGTCAGGCAAAAGAAGACTTTTCCCCGCCCATATTCGCCCACCTGACCTTTCACCGCCGTGCCGACCCCGGCGTCGCCCACCTGCCACGGTCGCTGGTCCGCCACTAGAAAGGCCTATTCCCCGCCAGAAAGAGAGGGTTTCGCCGCCACTGCCTCCTTCCCGCTCCTGGGCGAGAGCTTTCCAGCGCTCCGGCCACGCAGGCGGGGGATACCGTCGGCTGCGCACCTCCCACGCCCCACCAGGTGTTCGGCGATGGACTCCGACGACGAGGAGGCATTTGCGGCGCTACTGGAGGAGGAAGCTGAGGCCGACACCCAGGATGAAGAGCACCTCATGGTCCTCGTCGCTCTGGCCGGCCTGTTCGCGAGCAATGCAAAGCCGCGGCGAGGTGGCTCGGCGCCGGGCCGCCGTAAGAGCAAGCAAAGGCATCGGCTGGTGTTGGGGAACGTAGTAATTTCAAAAACTTTCCTACGCACATGCAAGATCATGGTGATGCATAGCAACGAGAGGGGAGAGTGTTGTCTACGTACCCTCGTAGACCGTAAGCGGAAGCGTCATATCAACGCGGTTGATTTAGTCGTACGTCTTCACGATCCGACCGATCCAAGTACCGAAAGCATGGCACCTCCGAGTTCTGCACACGTTTGGCTCAGTGACGTCCTCGCCTTCTCGATCCAGCAAGAGGGGCGAAGTAGTAGTAGAGTTCCGACAGCACGACGGCGTGGTGACGGTGTTGGTGAAGAACAATCTTCGCAGGGCTTCGCCTAAGCACTACGAAAACTATGACGGAGGATAAACTAGAGGACATGGGGTTGCCGGCACACGGCTTGGTGTTTCTTGATCTGTCTTGGGTGCTAGCCCTACCCCTCTATTTATATGTTGAGCCTTGGGGTCGAAACTTGGAGTAAAAGCCTCCACAAAGTCGGTTTCACACGAAAGGCAAGAGTCCTTCTCGGACTCCAGGGCCAGACGCCAGGGTTCCCGGCGTCTGGCCCCTGGACTCCGCAAAACTTCCTTTTGCGCTTTCCAAAAACCTCACGGGCTTTCCCTTTTGGCCCAGATAAAGTGTTCTCGTGCCCAAACATCTCGGGAAACATCCGGAACCCCTTCCGATGGATTCCGGAACCTTTCCGGAGATCAAACACTACTATCCACATATCAATCTTTACTTATGGACCATACCTGAGTACCTAGTCATATCAGTGATGTCATCAAAAACTCCGAACAACATTCGATCACCAACATACATAACTCATAGTACTATATCGTCAGCTAACGTTAAGCGTCACGGACCCTACGGGTTCGAGAACTATGTAGACATGACCGAGATACCTCTCTTGTCAATAACCAATAGCGGGACCTGGATGCCCATATTGGCTCCTACATATTCTACGAAGATCTTTATCGGTCAGACCGCATAAGAACATACGTTGTTCCCTTTGTCATCGGTATGTTGCTTGCTCGAGATTCGATCGTCGATATCTCAATACCTAGTTCAATCTCATTACCGGCAAGTCTCTTTACTCGTTCCATAATACATCATCCCGCAACTAACTCATTAGTTGCACTGCTTGCAAGGCTTAAGTGATGTGCATTACCGAGAGGGCCCAGATATACCTCTCCGACAATCGGAGTGACAAATCCTAATCTCGAAATACGCCAACCCAACAAGTACCTTCGGAGACACCTGTAGAGCTCCTTTATAATCACCCAGTTACGTTGTGACGCTTGGTAGCACACAAAGTGTTCCTCCCAGAACGGGAGTTGCATAATCTCATAGTCATAGGAACATGTATAAGTCATGAAGAAAGCAATAGCAACATACTAAACGATCGTGTGCTAAGCTAATGAGAATGGGTCATGTCCATCACATCATTCTCCTAATGATGTGATCCCGTTAATCAAATGACAACTCATGTCTATGGCTAGGAAACATAACCATCTTTGATCAACGAGCTAGTCAAGTAGATGCATACTAGTGACACTCTGTTTGTCTATGTATTCACATATGTACTAAGTTTCCAGTTAATACAATTCTAGCATGAATAATAAACATTTATCATGATATAAGGAAATAAATAATAACTTTATTATTGCCTCTAGGGCATATTTCCTTCAGCTGGAGTGCTACTGCTTGCTCTACGCCGGCTACTTTGCCGACGCTCCATTGCACGGCGAGAAAGTATTTCGGCGCCGTTATCGGATGAGCTGAAAGCTCTTCCTCAGGATTGTGAATTCCATCCGGGAGTTTGACGGCTACTTCATTTGCAAGAAGGATTGCACCTGCACACTTGGATTCACCTCACTCCAGAAGTGCACGACAGCTATGAGGATGCTTGCATACAGAGCTCTCGATGATATACTAGAAGACTATGGGCGCATGGTTGAGTCCACCACCATTGAGTGTTTGTACACGTTCTGCAGGGCAGTGGTGGCAGTGTTTGGACCACAATATTTTTGATCACCCAATGTTGAAGACACTGCTCGGATCCTAGCACAAAATACAACAAGAGGATTCCCTGGGATGCTTGGAAGCATCGACTGCATGCATTGGGCATGGTAAAACTGTCCATTTGCTTGGCAGGGGATGTATAAAGGCGCCAAAAGAGCTTGCAGTGTGGTACTTGAGGCGGTGGCCACACATGACCTCTGGATTTGGCACTCCTTTGGTGCGCCAGGAACTCACAATGACATCAACGTACTGTAGTGCTTGAATGTCTTTGCCAAGCTTATTGAAAGTCATGCTCCTCCGGTGAACTTCGAGGTCAATGGGCACCACTACAATAAGAGATACTACCTAGCAGATGGCATCTATCTGAGATGGTCCACATTTGTGAAGATTATCTCAAACCCTGTGCCGGGAGGCAAGAACTCCTACTTTGCCAAGTGTCAGGAGGCTTGCAGGAAGGATGTCGAGAGGGCATTTGGTGTGCTCCAATATTGATTCGCTGTTGTCCGGTACCCCGCTCTGACCTGGTCGAAAGATCAAATGTGGGAAGTCATGACTTGTTGTGCTTCGTCGGGAACAGTGGATGCTTTATTCGGCTCTGAAAGCTATTATGCGATGGTGCGACGGTGGCTCTTCGGCAAGTGGTTCCTGGCTTCTCTTTCCCCGGCGTGCGCTCCGACGGCGATGGAGATTGGAAGCTGACGATGGCTTCGTTTAGCAATTCACCCCCTTAGGGGCCTAGATGCATTTTTCCTTTTCTCAGGGTGTTTTCTGCTATTGTGTTTGGGCTCCTGTGCTCTCTGGTGTGTTCTGGTATGCTTTACGTGTGATGTACTCTTGATCATCATATAATTGACACGTGGAATTCTAAAAAAAACATGATCATTGAAAGCGAACAAGAAAAGTTAGTGTTCGACACTGAACTATATTATAGGCAGGGTCCTTTTCCCAAGTTGATCACCAGCTACCGGCATCATGGGCTGCCTTCCTCAATATGCATCAGGAGATCCGAGACCCGCAGGTGCATCAAGAACTGCAGCACGATCTGATGAGCACCTATGAAGGCTCAAGGGCAACGTCTATTTTGACGTGTGATGAACTATGAGTTTTAATTTGTGTTTGAATTATGAGTTTGCTTCGTTAAACTATTTGATTTGTATTGATTTCTGTAATGAACCATGGGATAAAAATTAGTTTATGTTGAATTTTGTACCGAAGAATGCCGAATTTGGGCCGATATCGCCGACTGGAGGCGAACTTTGGGGAGGTCGGCTTGGAATCCGAGCCCCCACGCCGAAGTTACTTTTCATTGACCCTCAAACGGCGATATTTCCACTTCCTGAGAGACCGAACGACTGAAAATGCTTTTAGAAGTAGCCTCTGCATTACTCGAGGCATTGTGTGGGGATACAACATGGACTCTTATAATGCTTTTTAGCGTTGTGGCACGAGCCCCTTGCTGCTGGGCTGTCTCGTGGGCTGGGCAGACACGGCTCGCGGACGCTACGCGGTGGCCTTACCCCGTCAGATCCTCCTACTCCCCACCAGGCCACCGCCTGTCCACTACAGTCGTGGTACATGGAGCCACTGCAGCTGCAGCGCACTGCCGCCGAGTCGAGAAACTGCCCGCGGCGGGCGAAGAGGCCATCCCGGTGCGGTGCCCCCCACTCCCACCAGGCCGCCGCCGCAGTCGCGGCGACGGAGGATGCATTGCAGCGCAGCGCGCTCGCCCAGTCGAGGAGCTGCCCACGGCGGTCGACGAGGGTTAGGTATGTCATGCGCTTTGCATTTCTGCCCTTTCGTAGCTGTGGCTTATGATTCCGTGTTTCGACAAACTCCGAAATGCTCCGAGGATTTGATCGAAACAAGTATTTTGATTTGAATCCACGGCCTCGCAAGAGAGATTGGGGAATAAAAGGCGGAATTCTTAAGCGGCAGTGTGTAAACAGACCACTTGTCTTAGGATTTCTTAAGCGACGAGTACCAATTAATGGACCAACGAGTTCTCAAATGGAATAGGATGCTTCATGCTTGAAAACTGCTAGGGAGTAGTAATAAACAAGCAATGTTTACAAACTGAAAACGAAAATTACTAGAAGTTGCAGTTTACAGACGTTCGATGACAGTGCAGTTAAGCAAATTACCCAACTTTATCTAAGCAAGATGTAGTAATAACATGATAAGCGTTTCCTTTTCACCGTCCAGAAAAGATGGTTGCCTGTGACATCCCATTCCCATCGGTATAGCCAGACGTCTGGAAGGAACTCTCCACGTCGCTTACTCCTGAAATCATCAACTGGAACTGCTTTGGCATTTCGGTATTCATGGAGTACTTGCGTCGAGGAGTCCCGGAAGTAGACTGCTTGTCGCTTGAAACCGCCGGCAACCACGTTTTGAGCCTTGAAACAACCTCTGTCATGGTGGGCCTGTCGACGGCTGCGTTTTCGACGCAGTTCAGAGCAAGGTCCACCGCACCCTGCAGGGAACTGGCATCGTACTGATCCAGCAGCCTCTTGTCTACAACATCGTGAATGCTGCCTTTAGCTATCTTTTGCCGCACCCAATTTGGTAAGTGGACGGTTTGAGGGTCCATAAATACTGGGGATTGGCCTGTGATGATCTCCAAGAGCACGATGCCGAAGCTGTAAACGTCTGTCTTCACAGTGAGTTGGAAAGTTGCATGGTACTCAGGGTCGAGGTAGCCAAGAGTGCCAGCAGCAACAGTAGATATGTGTGTGTGAGCATCGTTAAAAGCCCGCGAAAGCCCAAAATCAGATATTACCCCCACCAGATTCTTGTCCAGAAGGATGTTTGGTGTCTTCACATCTCTGTGCACTATTGATGGGGTGCATGACTCGTGTAGATACTCCAGTCCTGTAGTTTATTAGAACTCATACTTTATGAATACACACATGCATACACGACTTAAAGGTAAACACGTAATTGAAATACGGACCTTGTGCAGCATCAAGGGCAATATAAAGTCGCTGTTCCCAAGTCAAACTATAATCATCTCCTGCAATCAAGATGTACCAAGTTAATGTAAGGGCCATCTGATATCTGCATGTTAGCATAAATTCCAGTTTTGCAATCCTTGTACATATTTTTTTGGATCGACTCTTTGCACATATTTAAGCCAACAAATGATGGTTACACACACAAATGATTAACTATGGAATCAATTGCCGCATTAAGATCTGAGACCTGTATAAACAGGCACTTTGATATCACTGCTTTTCATTCTGTTATCAGAGCATTTTTATATACAGTTCCAATTAACAAACGGACCAAGATATTGGAATTATTCTTTTAGCATAGATCTCTTAGTTATTTTTTCTTACTGGATTTTGAAAGATGTACATGTTTCTAATTTGTGACTATCATGCCATGGTTATGACTTAAGAATTTAATTGTGGTAGCCCCAATTTGTTAACCAAATATCTATGACCATGCCATGGTTCAGACTTGGAATGTGCAGCTGTAAGAATGCAGCTACGGTTGCCTCACTTGTTAGTAGTCCATTATATATACAGAGTAAATTAGGGCTACCAACTCAACTGTATTGACTAGCAGCAGCAATAACAGTTTAGGCGATCAAACTACACCTTTAACAAGAAAATTCAGTTTTGAAAATCCTGACTGCAGTACCGTGTCAAAGCCAGAATAGTTTTAGAATTTATTTTTTATACTTATGACTAGGTCCTGTCAAAATTTATTTTTATACTGTGAAGCACAATATATTCGTAAAATTTGAGAAGTAGGTGATTCCCAAGTTCTTAACCAAAGCTGTTGGCATCTGGGTCTCCGTGTAGTTGTTGGATTCTCAAGAAGTAAAACCATGAATTGGTCAACTTACCTTTTAGATTGAACAGGTTTAGGTTTGATTGAACATTCAATTTTATTGAGTTAAAGTACAAATGCCTCAGTAGAAATCGAATGCAAGTTGGTGATAATAACAAACTGCAAGTTGGATTGGTTAAACATAAGTCAATTATGCTTGATAGATACATTTAGAAAAGTTAAGAGAGAAACCTCCTTTTAGAAGCTGTTGAAGATTTCCTCTGGGCATGAAATCATAAACGAGTGCAAGGCACTTCTTGTTCTGGCAATATCCTTGCAAAGTCACGAGATTCTTGTGATGAACTTTGGACAAGGTTTGCACCTGCGGCAATAGATATAGTTACCAAACATCCTAGAGCTGAAGCCAGTTGCGTCATTTTATTCAATACATACTGTGGAAATGGTTTTAGATGTCGTGCCGACTTATAGTTTACTTTTGGATGACTTGTAAAAAACGTTGGAATAATTGAGGCTGTATGCATCTAGTATGATGCAGAGGATGGCGGTAATAAAAGCTTCCAGTTTCAGAAAAAAAGTTTCTATTGAAGAATGTTATGTTGTGGCCTAGTTGGTTTTGTGTTTGTACCTCAGGGAGGAAGTCTGTTGACTCTGCTATTGATGTCTCCATAAGCACCTTGACAGCTACCTCATCACCATTTTCCAGTGTGCCATGATAAACAATACCAAAACCTCCTTTTCCGATGATTGATTGGAAGTTGTTAGTTATAAGTTTCAGCTCTGCGTATGTGAACCGTCTGATATCAATATGTAGGGGAGTTTCCTCTTCATACATAGCATAATCTTCATCGTCTCCTGACTTCCCTGCAGAGTCAAGAAGTTGTGTTTAACATGAAAGTTTAGGTACAAAGCTGCTCTCTTATGTCTGCCACCTATTGCATTGATGAAAGGGAAATTTAGAGCATATAATTTTGTTTTACCTTTCCAGTATAACTTCCAGAGTATGCCCATCACTACTAGGAGGGATACCAGTACCACAGGAACTATCACTGCGATGAGCACCGTAGATGTCTTCTTCTTCTTATTTGAACAGTACGTATCTTTGACTTTTGAGCATATGGGATTGCCTTCTAATCTAGGTGCACAATTAGACAACATATAGAAAAATGAACTCATAAGATGTTAGTGTGGTAGGCCACAAGTATGACACTAACTAAACTGTGGCCAGAGAAAGTCAAACTTGCGTAACTCTAGTCTGGTAAAGTGTGGCATATTTATTATATGCGCAAAGACTGTTGCTAAACCTTGAATTTCTTCTATGAGACTCAACCCTGTTTCTTTGCAGTTCTGTTTTTTTGGTTTGATCTTTTTTTTAGGTAGCACTCCCTCCGATCCATATTACTTGTCGCTCAAATGGATGTATCTAGATGTATTTCTGTGCTAGATACATTCTTTTGAGCGCAAGTAATATGGATCAGAGGGGGTAATAAATTGTGCAACATTCAGTTAAAACAAAAGGAATTGCGCAACAGTGCATGCAAACCTTAAGTCAAGCAGACCAGCCTGAGATCTTTGAAGAATAGAATCTGGAATTGGCCCATCAAGCTGGTTATATGACAAATCGCTGTAAAATAATAGTTAAAATCATTCTCTAAAACTTATATCATCAACCAAATATTATATTCAGCACAGAGACTTACAGAACTTTGAGTGACTTTATTTGGTAGTCTGGAATAGCTCCTGTCAAATTGTTGTGTGATAAATCCCTACATATGTTATCTGCTTAGGTCACAAGGATGTCAAAATAATAACATTTAGCCCATTGATATTTTGTGGTAGGCACCACTTACAAGTTTTCCAGTGATACCATGTTCATGAATGATATGACTAATCCACCTTTCAGTCCACTGGTAGACAGATTTCTGCAAAACAACTCTAATATAGGTCTATTAATTTAGTGATAGCATTCAGCTAACTTGTTTTTTTAAGATTATTAAAGTATCATTCTGTGGTTCAGGTTTAAACTAAATTACATATGTTTTCAAGATTTCAACTAAATTAACTATGTTTTCAAGATATTAGCCAGTAAGATATGTGACTGAGTGTCTCTTACTAATGTAATGTGCTTCAAAGGTTAAAAATATTGAATCGTGATGTTTAGGTTCCAAAATGTAAATATGGTACAGTCCTGGTTATGTTCTTACACTGCGACAATCCTTGGATTCTGGTTGCTCTTAGAGTAGTCGCAAGTCAAACCTTCCCAGGAATACTCTCTTGGGGAGCATGGATCTCCGTTCCAGTTTATTCGTGCCAAATTGTAGTGTTTCTTGACTTCCTTAATGTAGTTGACTACAACACCCAAAAGACAATGGAAACAAATATGAACAGAATAAAGAAAGCTGTATATGCTGGCTATGGGCGCTCATATATATGTATTAAAAAGATTATAAACATTAACCTAACTAGTTGCAAGTTATTTCATATCCAAGTTTTATCTATTTAACAGAAGTGAATAAACTGCATGATGACCATGTGAATCTGCCACATATACGCGTATAATGCACATGCAGTGTATACATTGAACTCACCATCGTCGGAGTCAGTGGTGAGGTTATCCATCCGAACGAGCGAGTACAGCTCAAACGCGTTGATGAGCGGAGGGAGCCTCGACCTGCGTGTCTTGCTCAGGCGGAAGGTCGCGGTAGGGTTGTGCAAGAACCGCCCGTTCTGGTGCATGCTGTCCGCCTGGAATCGTGACGGCGAGAAGTCTGGGAATAGCAATTCGTCGTTGCTGTAGATGTCAAACCTCCTGCTCGGGTTGCTGCTGTTGATCTCGGCAAAATGGAAGATGGGAAGAAGCTGCAGGTTCTTGGCATCTAGGTTGGGACCCACTCCCACGCTGATCTCGAGGAAAGAGTAGTTTGTGTCTAGTGTTGTGGCCCCCTGGAGGATACCCTCTGGTACCTGGAAGGTGTTGTCACCAGGTAGCCTCCTCACTCGACTGCTAGTGTTCAGGGGGATCCAAGGGTAGGTGTTGTAGGTGAAAGACCAGCCCTCCCAGAACCGGTCGTACGGGTCCAATGAAAATCTTAATCAGACACAAAGAGAAAGGGAAAACAGGTAAATAGCTAGCCCAATAAACTACCTTTTGGTTTGTACAGTACTTAAAAGACAATAGCTATTACAACTAGCAAGCCCAACTTCTTGTCACCTTGAGATTACATTAATTTGTGTTAGGAGCAATTTCAGGTAACAGGAAACGGATTAAGGAGCAATCACTTTAATTGTGCCGAGCTAGCCAGCCGAATTTAAAACCATCGCCAGGCATTATTAAGATCAGATCCAAAATTACTAGGGATGTTAGCCCTGTCTCACCTTGTGATAAAGTCTGTTGCGGCACCAAATCTGATCCTTCTAAAGTAGCTGATTGACACTGAAGTATTCACAAAAGGGTACATCAAATCTTGAAGCGGCCTCAACTCCAGAGCAGACACAAACGGTGTCCCTGAACCGAAGTTTATCAGACAAACTGACACCGAGTTGGCTGGAGCAACGGTGATTACCTCCTTCCATATTGTGCTTGATGGATCCCAATTTGTCATGTTCACAGCCTCCCAGAAATTGACGCCGATATGAAGCCCAAACAGAAACAGCGAGCCGTCCCGAGTTTTGTTCAACCCATCGTAGTTGCCGTAAGTAAATGTGGCCCTCAGCATATACTTCGTACCGGTGGTGGATGGCAGCGTATAGCAATTCCGCGAGCCATTAGGGAAGCTCCTCAGGGTTTTCTGTTGCTCATCTGAACCAGCTATAAACTCTGCTGAAATTTTGTTGCTCAAGCCACCTTCAACAAATCGACTGTCAGGGTCGAACTGTATTCCTGTGATGCTGTCATTGTAGGCGCTAGTGTTTGTGAATCCACAATCAATGCTTATAAACCCTGCACAACAGCAATATGTATCAATCTCATGTGTTTCAGGAACCTAAGATGTATGCAAAGATCATGACTTGTGCGGCTATGCAGGTGTTCAGGATAATCTCCGAAGATTTCAGTAAAGCGCAGATGGAGCAGGGCTTAAAGGGGTGCAGGATCAAGAAGGGAAAAAGATAGGAGGGCATGGCTTGTATATATTACCAGGAGGAGACTGGCAGTGGACTTGAATCGTCGTCGTAACCAGGATGAGCAGCAGCGCCAAGATCCATGCCAGTTTTGTACTTGCCGAGCAATGGCTGATTGCCATGGTTCTATCCGGTTTGTGCAATTTTTGGAAGCAAGAAACTGCAAATGGCTTGTGAATTTATACAGCAGAGAAGACAACAAACACGGTCTAGTCTCTCAATCCCCCTTTTTTATGATTTACTTGGTGTTTTTAGTGTGTGGATTGACCTAGCAGTAGCTATGGATTAACAAATATGTTTTGCTCATCGGCAGGTAAACCTTGTGGTGATAGAAATTGATACAACTTGCATCCATCTTATAAGAAAATAAAATGCAACTTGGCATGGAGGATAGGCCGCACGCCAAATGTCGCGGTGCTCTGCAGTCTTCCGTATGCGGCCAACGAACTGCTCGTCAGCCTGATAGCCAAGTCCCAACTCGGGCACAATTGTTTGTGTGGGCGGGCGAATCGGGCCTGCATGTCGCCCATATCTAAAGCCACGGACGTTGATGGTTCTCTGAACCAGCCCGGCATGCTAGAGAAAACAAGTGCTGCGACCTGCAGTCGCCAGATAAAAGAAAGGAGCAAGTTGCAGCGAGCCCGACCGATTCGCTGGGGTGATATAAGAACGACCGGGTGTGAGCTTGGAGGACGCATGTCCGCCGGCCTGTCGGTCTCAAATGTCAATAGGATTCTTATAATTTTTATTACCATGATGATATCAAGTTTCATCAGCACGTACGTGGAGGATGGCACTTGGTCGCGTGGCGGATTATCACAAACAAAGGGCAGGGCAGGTAAAAGTAGAATTCATGAGCGAGCGAAGACTATATAGTACTCTGTCTCATAATATAAAAACGTTTTTGACACTAGTGTAGTGACTAACGTCAAAAACGCTCTTATATTATACTTACTCTACTAATATTGTACTCCCTTCATTTCAAAATATAGTGTGCCTACGCTTCCCGATGTTCAACTTTGATCATAAATCTAACCAACGAGACCGACTGCGGCGGAAGAAAAGAATTATATAATTAAAAACTTCTTTTGAATACGAATTCACTGGTATAACTTTTGCTCCCGCCATAGTCGGTCTTGTTGGTTAAATTTATGATTAAAATTGAAACACGGGAATAGAGGAAGCACTATATTTTGAAACGAAGGGAGTATAAGGGATTTGAACTTGGTTAGCTTGGGGTAGGTGCCCCTGTCCCGCTTACGTCGAGGAACGCGTCAACCAACTCCGCAGGTTATCGACAAGACGGCAAGCACAAGCCGTCCCGGCGGACGGCGACGGCTTCCTCGCCCTGTGCCGGCCGCGGTCACCGCGAAATGGCGGCGCACGGTTTGCAGGGCCACGCGCGCGCTCTGCTGGCGGCGCACGCGGAGGCAAGACGAGAAACACGAGTGATTCTAGGCTGTGGCACCGGGCTACGGCGGTAGGGGGCCTACACGCGCGACTCGACTCTCGCATTTGGTGGATCGAGGGACCAGATTGCACAACGTTTTCCGTTCGAGGGACCAGATTGCATTACACGGAGCAGGCACGGCCCTCTGCTGACGCCGTCGCCGTCGGGGGTGGCGGCCATGGGTTCACGCACGGCGCCGGTTTGCCCCGCCGGCCCGCCCCACTTCCCTCCCACAAGGCCACCGCCACAACAGCTCGGAGCTCGGCCTGGAGGCGCTGCAGTAAGCGGCCGCGTCGAGAAGCCTGCGGGCGACCGGCGACGAGGGTTAGGTATGTCACGCGGTTGCATTTCTTCCCCTGCATTAGCATCAGCCTCTTCGTACCTCAGGTGCCAACTCGATCATACTAGTCAGTAGTAGCTCCAACTCGGGAAATGCTCAGAGGATTTGGTAGTAGGAGCACGAATTTTAATCTAATCCAGCAGCATTGCAAGAGGGATTGTGGGTAATGAAACTGCGGAGTTCTTAAGCAGACCACTTGTTTTGGATTTGGTCTGTAATGAGGGATTCGGGGTAATGTGCGAGTGCCAATTGACAGATCACCGAGTTCTCACATGCAAGTAGGTGCTCCCTGTTTGAAAATCACTTGAAATAAATACCAAGGTTAGCACAATTTTTTTTATACCCCTCATCCAAACAATAGCAAGATCGGAAAATGGAAACAAAATGACTGGATTTCTGTTTATCTACAACCAATCATCACAAGTTGAGCAAACTACCAAACTTTATCTAAGCAGACGCAACAATAACTCGGCAGGCATTTTCCTTTCACCGTCCAGATAAGGGGATCAGTTGTGTCATCCGACTGGTATAGCCAGACTGGAAGGAGCTGGAGCTCTCCTCGTTGACCTCTCCAGAAATCAACAGCTGGAACTGCTTTCGCATTTCATCATTCATGGACTTCGTGGAGGACGGGGAAGCATACTGTTTCTGGCTTGGAGTCGTTGGCAGCAACACTTTTAGCCTTGAAACAACCTCGGTCATGCTCGGCCTGTCGATGGCTGCACTTTCCACGCAGTTCAGGGCAAGGTCCACCACGCTCTGCAGGGCATTGGCGTCATACTGGTCCAACAGCCTCTTGTCCACAATATCTTGAATACTGCCTTTTGCAATCTTTTGGCGTACCCAGTTTGGTAGGTGGTAGGTGTGAGGGTCCATCAATACCGGGGGCTTGCCAGTGATGATCTCCAAGAGCACAATGCCGAAGCTGTAAACGTCTGTCTTGATGGTGAGCTGGAAAGTTGCATGGTACTCAGGGTCGAGGTAGCCGAGGGTGCCAGCAGCAACAGTAGATATGTGCGTGTGCGCATCGTTAAAAGCCCGCGAAAGCCCAAAATCAGCTATTATCCCCACCAGGTTCTTGTCCAGAAGGATGTTGGCGGTCTTGACATCTCTGTGAACTATTGATGGGGTGCATGACTCATGTAGATATTCCAGTCCTGTAGTGTACTTTGTCAGCATATGCATACATACATACATACATCACCTAAAAGAAAGCATGTAAATGAAATGCGAACCTTGTGCCGAATCAAGTGCAATATGAAGTCGCTGTTCCCAAGTCAAACTGTAGTCATCTCCTGCATCAAGACATACCAAAGTTAATGCAAGTTCCACAAGATACATGCATGGTAGCATACATACTAGCTTTATAATTTTTGCACACTTAACTTCAGAATGATGTTTAAACCACAATGATTAAGGATGTTATCAATTGGTCTATTATGGTCTAAACCCGGCATAAATAGGCACTTGATCTTTGAGAGGTCACTGCTTTTCCTTCTCTTTAATAAATATTATGGTCTATTGAAGTATTCTTTGAATATGTACCTCTGTTGTTGCTTTGTTTCTTACTGATTTTAAATATCTAACTATCGAGTCATAATTATGACTGAGTAGAGGTATGTAACTGTGGTACCCCAATTTGTTAGCCAAGTATCTATGACTATGCCATGCTTATGAATTTAGGAATGGACAATTCTAAGAAAATTTCCAAAAAAGAAAAGCTCCAAGAAGAACTAGGTCCACCAACTCAAGTGTATTGATTAGCAGCAGCAATAACAGTCTATGCAATCAACTAAACCTTTAACAAGGAAATCAGGTTTTATTAAAAAAAACTCCTTGTTTACAGTAGGATCTAGGGTGTCAAAGCAAGATTTATTTGATTTGAGTTTTTTTTAACTAGGTCCTGCCAATTTTTATATTATGCTGCAACGCACAATATAAAGTTTGGTGGGTAGGTGGTTTCCAAGTGGTTAATGAAAGCTATTGTCGTGTCGGTCCCTTTGTAGTTATTGATTTTGAATGAAGTAAAACATTACCTAAGTCAACTATGTTTGATAGAAAATTGTAAATAGTGGAGGGAAAACCTTCTCTTAAAAGCTGTTGAAGATTTCCTCTGGGCATGAAGTCATAAACGAGGGCTAGGCACTTCGTGTTCTGGCAATATCCTTGTAGAGTCACGAGATTCTTGTGATGAACTTTGGACAAGGTTTGCACCTGCAGCAACAGATATAGTTACCAATCACCCTAGAGCGGAAGACAATTGCATCGTTTAATTGGATATGGGCTCTGGAAAGGGTTGATATCTTGCACACTTATAGTTTACTTTCTATTGAAGAAATTGTTGATTTGACCTAGTTGGTTTTGTGGTATACCTCAGGGAGGAAATCTGTTGACTCTGCTATTGATGTCTCCATAAGCACCTTAACAGCTACTTCATCACCATTTTCCATTGTGCCATGATAAACAGTACCAAAACCTCCTTTTCCAACGATTTGTTTGAAGTCGTTTGTTATGTGTTTCAGATCTGCGTACGTGAACCGTCTGATATCAATATGTAGGGGCGTTTCCTCTTCATACATAGCATAGTCCTCATTGTCTCCTGACTTCCCTGCAGAATCATAAAGTAGTGTATTACATGAAAGTTTTGTGTGAAACTGCTGTTTAATGTCTACCACCTATTGCATTGATGAAAGAGAGTTTAAGAGCGGAAAATTTTATTTTACCTTTCCAGCAGAATTTCCAGAGTATGCACATCACTACTAGGAGGGATACCAGTACTACAGGAACTATCACTGCGATGAGCATGGTAGATTTGGTGTTCTTCTTATTCGAACAGTATGTATCTTTGACTTTTGAGCATACAGGATTGCCTTCTAACCTAGTGGCACCAATACACAACATATAGGGGGAAAAATGAATTAATACGATGTTAGCTACAACAGCTCTACAAAATTATGATTGGAAGCTCCATGTTCTAACACAACTAAAATGCTAGACATGTATGCACTCTGAACGAATAAACTTCATGGTTTCTCATATATGCACTCTAAAAGAAGAAACTTCATGGTTTGTAAATCATGTGCAGTTACTAAGGTCCATATCTATTTCTCATCTTGAATGCCGATAGACAATAAAGCTTTTATAGTTGCTAGATGCTAGTACATGTAACTGAGGGCATGCTTGAATCAATGTAATACTCTGCAAAAGCGTTGCTTCACACACTTCTTGTGGCACCCGAATTGGCCATCACAACTTTGTCAAATTTGATAACTTCACATATACGACAAGTGGTGCTGCTGCAGCATTTATTTTTTTTGGAAAAGGAGGGTTACCCCCGGCCTCTGCATCAAGCTATGAACACAGCCATGGTGCTGCAGCAGCATGGCATTAGAAAAGTGTGGCATGACACAAAATATACACTAACTAAACTGTGCCCACAGAAAGTCGAACTTGTGTAACTCTTGTTTGGTGAAGTGTGGTGTATTTACATTGTATTTGCAAAGATTCTCGCTAAACCTTGATTTTTCTATGAAGCTCAACCCTGTTTCTTTTGAGTGTAGTTGTTTAATTTGATCTATTTTTTCTGTAGTCAGAAATTGCGAAACATTCAGCTAAAAGAAAAGGAATTGTGCAACAGAGCTTGCAAACCTTAAGTCAAGCAGACCGGCCTGAGATCTTTGAAGAATAGAATTAGGGATTGGTCCGTCGAGCTGGTTATATGATAAATCGCTGTAAAATAAAGTTAAAATTATTCTGTAAATTTTGTATCATTAACCAAATATTATATTAAGCAGAGAGACTTACAGAACTTTGAGTGACTTTATTTGGTAGTCTGGAATAGCTCCTGTCAAATTGTTGTGTGATAAATCCCTACATATGTTTTGTGCTTAGGGTCATAAAAAATGTCACAAATAATCCTATTTAGCCCATTAATAATTAGTGGTAGGCACCACTTACAAGTTCTCCAGTGATGCCATGTTCATGAATGATATGACTAATCCACCTTTCAGTCCACTAGTAGACAGATCTCTGCAAAATAACTCATTTTAGTACAAGTCTATTAACTTAGCCGTAGTATTGAGCTAACATGTTTCTTTAAGATTATTTAAGCATCTTTCTGTGGTTCTTTACACTAAATTGCATATGTTTTCAAGCTTTCAACTAAATTAACCGTGTTTTCAATATAATAGCTAGTATGGCACGTGACGAGTTTTTCTTACCATATAAAAATACAATATACTTCAAAGGTTAAAAATATGAATTGTGATGTTTAGATTCCAAAATGTATATGGTACAAGTCCTGGTTATGTTCTTACATTGCAACAATCCTCGGATTCTGGTTTCTCTTAGAGTAGTCGCAAGTCAAACCTTCCCAGGAATAGTCTCTTGGGGAGCATGGATCTCCATTCCAGTTTGTTCGTGCCAAATTGTAGTGTTTCTTGACTTCTTTCATGTAATTGACTACAACACCCAAAAAACAATGGAAATAAATATGAACAATGTTGGGTATGGGCCCTCATATGTTATTAAAAAGAATGTAAACATTAACTTAGCTAGTTGCAAAGTTATTTCATCTGCAGGTTTTATCTATTTAATAGAAGTGAATAAATTGTATTAATCTATTTATCTACTACGGTCTTGGCCATGGCTCATTGGCAATTGAACTTTAGAAGGTCGCTTATTAAGGAGTTACTACTGAATCAGCTGGTTGATAAACTTGTTTCTATTACTATAATGTGGATACTGACAATGTCAAATGGAGTTGAGGATCTTCTGGGAGTCTACACAGTGAGATCTTGGTAATTAAGAATTGTTTAAATGCAGGGAGCTGGAGGTGCTGTTCCACCAACTGAATAAACTGCATGATGATCATGTGAATCTGCTACATATACATGACAAAAGTGTAATGCACATACAGTATAGACATTAATCTTACCATCGTCGGCGTCAGTGGTGAGGTTATCCATCCGCACTAGTGAATACACCTCAAAAGCATTGATGAGCGGCGGGAGCCTTGAGCTGCGTGTCTTGTTCAGCAGGAAGGTTGCGGTAGGGTTGTGCAAGAAACGCCCGTTCTCGTGCATGCTGTCCGCCTGAAATCTTGACGGCGAGAAGTCTGGAAACAGCAAGTCATTGTCGCTGTAGATGTTGAACCTCCTGTTCTGGTTGCTGATGTTGATCTCGGCAAAGTGGAAGATCGGGAGAAGCTGCAGGTTCTTGGCGTCCAGGTTGGGACCCACTGCCACATTGATCTCGAAGAAGGAGTAGTTTGTGTCTAGGGTGCTGGCCTGCTGGAGTATGCCCTCTGGTACCTGGAAGGTGTTGTCGCCGGGTAGCCTCCTCACTGGACTGCTAGTGTTCAGGGTCATCCAGGGGTAGGTGTTGTAGGAGAAAGACCACCCCTCCCAGAACCGGTCGTAAGGGTCCAATGGATATCTTCATCGCACACGAAGACAAGGAGAAAACAGGTAAATAGCTAGCCAATAAACTGTTTTTTTTAACTTGAAGGAAATAGCTGTGACAACTCGCCAGCCAAACTTCTTGTCACCTTGGGATGACATTAGTTTTTGTTAGAAGCAATTGCAAGATTCAGGAAACATATTAAGGAGCAAACACTTCAAATGTTCCGTGCTAGCCAACTTCAGAACCGTTGTCAGGCATAATTAAGATCAAATCCAAAATTATTATGGATGTCAGTCTTGTCTCACCTTGTGATGAAGTCAGTGGCTTGGCCAAATCTGATCCGGCGAAAGTAGCTGATTGACACCGAAGAATTCACAAAAGGGTACATTGAATCTTGCAGTGGCCTCAGCTCCAGCGCAGACACGAATGGGGTCCCTGTACCAAAGTTTATCAGACAGACCGACACTGAGTCGCCCGGAGCAACGGTGAGCACCTCCTTCCATATTGTGCTTGATGGATCCCAATTTGTCAAGTTTACCGCCTCCCAGAAATTGGCGCCGATATGGAGCCCAAATAAAAATGGCAACCCGTCCATAGTCCTGTTCAACCCGTCGTAGTCGCCGTAAGTAAACAAGGCCCTCACCAGTTTTTTACCAGGGGTGGATGGCAGCGTGTAGCAATTCCTTGAGCCGTTGGGGAAGCTCCTCAAGGTTTTTTGGCTCTCATATGGGGCACCAGCCATGTACACTGCTGCAATTTGGTGGGTCAAACCGCCCTCGACGAATCCAACGTCGGACTGGTGCTGTATTCCTCGTATGCTGCTGTCGGTGTAGGGAGTAGTGTTTCTGTTTCCACAGTCGAGGCTTATGAACCCTGCACAACGGAGAATATGTGTCGGTTTCTTGTGTTTCAGGTTTAAGATATGCTCAAAGACCACATATAACCTGTCCATTTATAGATATCTAATAGCAAAAAGTATGAGTATTAAGATCTCAGTGAATTGAAATTTCTTAAGTTGCACTGAAGTAAACTGAGCTGTGCATGCAGATGGAGCAGAGGTCAAAGAGGTGCAGGGACGAGACGGATTTCATTACCAGAGGTAGAGGCAGGCTGGCCATGGACTCGAACCGTCGTCGTGGCCAGGACGAGCAGCGGCGCCAGGATCCATGTCAGTTTTGTACTTGCCGAGCTGATGATCACCATGGCACCCGCGCGTTTTTGCAAGGCCTTGCAGGCGAGAGGCATCCCTGTGTGCCACAGAGCAACCTGTGCACTTATATGGCAGAGGAAACCAGCTAACGCGTCCGGTTTAGTGGTAATTTTTAGCGACTCGAGCTCAATCGGCGCGGTGTGATAATAAAGAAAACGAAAGCTTTGTCCATCAGTAGGTGAACTGCTACTTGCATTAGTCTAAAGGTAAGACTTGCCATGGGGTTCAGTTTGATAATCTCTGCTAGAATCAGCTGCCCGTCAGCGAGACAACGAGGCCCTACCTGCAGCTCGCTCCTTGAGCGCACGCTGATCTTTCTTTTGAACCAGTCCGCTCGCCGTGCGAGAATAAAGAAGTGGAAGAAGCTACAGTTATTATTATTGGAAAGAAGACACAAAGAAGGAAGACAACTTGCAAGACCAAATCCAAGCGCGACCAAGCTGAGGTGCATTCCCAAACCGAGCTGATATAAAGAAGGTATGAATGCTTTTCTTGACGTTATTATGCGAGTTTTTAACCCAAAGCGGAGATGGACATGGACGTCTGCGCGGCGGGGCAGTGTGGACGAGGACGACGCTGCACCCTCCACCCCTTCTTTTCTCCCCAGACAAGACCTGGATTTATATTGTGTCAGCGTAATGAACGACCCGATCATGTTGACTGTACGTGGGTAGGAAGAAGAACACCACCCAGGTACACTACATTCTACACACACACCGGGCGGTTGTTGGATGGTTTGCTTGTTTGCCAAACTCGCATCCCAACATGAACATCGAACAAGGCAGAATCTGCACTATCAAGCTACCAACTAAGCTAGTACTTGTCCATAGACTGTAACGGTCATAATGGAGCTTGTTCATATTAATCAGTATATGTATATGGGTGGCTTTATTAAATCCAGGACCATGCATTGCTTGGGCTTATGGGTATCTTTTCCAATGTCTGCCTACTGTTGTACTTAAAAATCGACTTTGAAAAAGCTTTTGATGAGCTTGAACGTGGAATGATCTTAGCTATTCAGAGGGAGAAGGGGTTTGGTACCAATTCGTGTTCATCGAGAACAAAGTTTACATCAGCCGTCCTTCTTGATAGTGTCCCGGGGCCAAACATTCAATGTAGAAGAGGGGTATGGCAGGGTGATCCTCTCTCTCCATTGTTGTTTGTTGTGGCTACCGATTTTCTTCAAACCATCTTACTACCTCCGTCTAGGTGAATAAGTTATTCGCGTGGTTCAAGGTCATCGATTTAAGGAATTAAATATGTGTTATATGTCATGAAAAGTATATCACTAGATTTCTACAATGATGTAGTTTCTAAATACATATTTTTTGTCACATATAATATATATTTAGATGGTTAAATCGTCAATCTAGAACTACACGAATGACTTATTCACCGAGACGGAGGTAGTAAGTGATGCAATGCAAAGGCAGCTCATACAACCACCTGTGAGATTTTATTCTTGCCATGATTTCCCAACCCTCCAGTATGTATCCAGTACGCATGCAAATGACACTCTTACTGAAACAGGCTACGGTTACAAGACAAATGAAAGATAAAGTTCCAAGACCAAAGCCCAGCATGAGCAAACTGAGCTGATATAAGAGAGAAGGAATGCTTTTCTTGACATTATGCGATGCTTTTTTTAACCCAAAGCGGGATGGACGTATGCGCGAGCCCGTGTGAACCAGACGAGGACGACGCAGCACCCTCCGCCCCTTCTTTTCTCTAGAGACGGGACCTGGCCGGGTTTGTATTGTCAGCATAATGACGACCGTGTTGAACGCGCGTGGTTAGGAAAGAAGAAGATCATGTTGAATACGCATACATGCATACACACCGGACAGTTGTTGGATGGTTTGCATCCTGTGCATGCAGCATGAGCATCAAACAGAGCAGAGCGCGTCCTAGTTTAAGCTCTCAGCTGAATACGTGGGAAGGATCGGCCGAATGATGATTCTCACTCGAAAAGACTCACATGACAAGACCAAGGGCTCTCAAATTTCCTTCCGCATCCGTCGACGGACAGGGCACATGGATGCGGAAGGCCGTGATCCAACACTATCCTGTATATGTCCGTTAGTAAATTCAAATTCAAATTTACTCCCATCGACACAACCCGCCGAATCACATCAACGCCGCCCGATCACAATCAAAAAGAGGCAAGTATGCTTAGTTTTTAAATGCCTGAATTCAAAAAAACATCAGTCCGACAGTTTGTGCAATTTTCTGCCATGTCGGACCGACAATCCCAACTGTCTGCTCCCTGATCAAGGTCCCAGTGGCGGAGCTAGCGTACCCAACGATCTTTTCTGTTTAATTAATTAATATATGGGTTTTTTTAAACGATTTTTTTTGCTTTTTTTTAGGGGAAAAACCTGCCGCCTTTATTAACTTACGATGTTCGGAATCTCATCCGACACAATAGAAAGAACGAAATTCGGGGGAGCCCCCAACCAAACCTTACAAAGTTCATCATCAACTCCTACTTTAGCTAATTTATGCGCGGCAGCATTAGCGGAACGTCTAACCCACGCCACCTTAGAGCCGTTAAAGGACTGCAACAAGGATTTGATCTCCTCCACCAGAGGCCCCGACGCCGAGAGCTCATTAGTGTGTTTCTTCAGCATCTGCACAACTCCTCTCGCGTCAAGCTCGACATGTAAGTGCGTCGCATTGATCTCTCTCGCTACTTCAAGAGCCCACTTACATGCCAAGATCTCAGCAACCTCAGGATCAACCACCTCCTTGAAATGGTGGCACATCCCAGCTCTGAAAGCCCCCATATGGTCCCGAAGCACAGCTCCACCTCCCGCCTTGTTTCCCATCTTGGATATTGCGCCATCGAGTTCACCTTGATCCAGCCTCGTCCGGAGGCTCCCAATTCTGAATCTGCAATCGAGCCGAGTGTTATCTCGATGCGGGGTGTGCCAACTTCCATTCCTCCATTTGCCTCAATACCACCCCCAAAGATTTCATGTGGGTGTTTGATCTTTTCCCATCTCGAGTCTCATTCTCGCCAGCCACAGTGCTGTATAAAGCCTGCACTGCTGCTCGCTTGGCCTCTTCGAGGCTTCCGCCACCATCAGAGTAGCCAGCGTGCTATATCTCTCTCGGGAGTCGAATCGGCATGGTGGGATCGCCATCACATCTCCCATCTCCGATTGAAATAGCCGCCAAAATAATTCAGAGTGTGGACACGCCCAAAACCGATGAAATATAGTTTCTTCACGCCCACAAGCAACACAGAAAACCCTGTGTTTTATCCTTCGTCGATGGAGCTCTAATCCAACCGCCATCCATTTGAAATTAGTCTCCAAAGATGGATCTTGGCCTTCCCCGGCATGGCGTTCGTGCCCCAAAGGGCCATATACGCCTTTGTGTTTATTCACCGAGCTAGATGACTCCGCTGTCCAGAGCGCGATCCGAGAATGGCCATCTTCAAATGATAAGCGCATCAACCGAGAAGCTTCCATTCTTTGTAAAGTTCCAAGCTTGGTAGTCATCGCACCCAAACCCCCACCACAATCTGCAAGATGTCGCTAGCATCGTCCGGAGTGAACATCTCCTCGACTCGGTCGCGATCCCAGCTCCTTCCATCCGGTAACAAGAGATCGCCACCTTCTCACGCTGTATATATGTTCCGTCCCAATGGCCTCATGGATCCGCCTCTTGGGATCCGATTCTTGTGATGTATACTCACCTTGGAGCCGTCTCAATTCTCCACACTGTGCCTTCAAAGTAGATCCCGCCATGTAAAATACTTCAGTAAGTGTATGAGGTCAGTAGTGGCACGTTGCGCTCAAAATGGATTCATCTGTGAAGCAGCGTGCTTTGAGCACTCTTGACACTAAGGTCACTGGGTTTTGTAAGACGCTACCATGCTTGCTTTGCAAGAAGAGCACGTTAAACGCCGTTAGGTCGCGGAAACCCATCCCTCCATCCCTTTTCGAGGTGCACATCTTTTGCCATGATATCCAATGTACTTTTTTCTCACCATCCTTTGCCCCCCACCAGAATTTTGACGAGATAGAATTCAGATTCCGACGCTTTTCTTTGTGAGGTGGAATCAACTCATGGTGATAGTTGGTTCTGCTTGGAGACGCGACTTGATATTAACCTCCCTTGCCTTCTTTGATAGGCCCTAACCCTTCCATCCACTACATTTACCTTTTGATCTCTCCGTTACATAACTAAAGGTGCCCTCCTTTGATCGGCCAACCAAAGGTTGGAAGACCAAGGTACTGCTCACTTAGTGCTTCCGAGGTCACCCCAACACCGCCTTTCACTCTTCCTTGGTGTTGTCCTCGACAGCCTTTGCCAAAGAAAATCGAGGATTTCGCAAATTCACCTTCTGCATCAAGCTTGCTCGTAGCTCATTAAGATCTCCCTCAGAGTCTGAAAGTACTCAGAGAGCCCTCCAAGAACACAATGCTGTCATCTGCAAAAAGGAGATGCGTCACATGGGGGCCAGTGCTCCCAAACGTCACTCCTTTCAATTTATTTTCTGCTTGCGCTTTCCTCAACAGAGCCGAGAAACCCTCAACACAAATAAGAACAGATAAGGAGATGAGGATCTCCCATGCCCGAGGCCTCGGAGGGTAAAAACACCTAGAACATGCACCGCTGAGCTTCACCGAGAAGCTGACCGTCGTCACACACCTCATGATCATCTCTATCCATGACTCTGCAAAACCAAACCGCTCCATCATTTGCTTCAAGAACACCCACTCAACTCGGTCATAGGCCTTCATCATATCAAGCTTTACAGCACATAAGGGTCTCTTTCTCTTCCTGTTGCGAATTTTTGCTGCATGTACGTGTATATGGGTACGAGTTTGTTATGAACCCAACAGAAACACACACCTGAACCCATCGAACTTGGAACGCACCAGACTGCTTCTTAGTCCCTCAATAAAATTTATCACATGATCGAATGCCCAACCAAAAGCCCACAAAATAGTTGTCCAAAAAGGCCCACAACTAGATGCGATAATACGCGTACTCTGCAGGCCGCAAAAGCCTCACATCTCCCCTGTCCTCCTGTTTGCACCCTCGTCACGAGATCTCTCATCTGCTGTTCGCCCATCATCCCGCCGCCAGCAACGTCGACGGCAAATCCTAAAACTGCACGCAAACGGGCGCATACCCCCCGTGCCAGGCTGGGCCGGCCCATTTCTTCTTTTTCTGTTAAAACTGCATCAATCAAAAAAGCATGAGTGCGGTGGTTCGAACTTGGGATGTTTGGTTTAGACATCAGTGCAGTTACCACTAGGCAAAGAACCACTTGCTGTTTGCAAACCTCTTTTCCTCTTTTATTGTTTCTCCAGGTCGCGAGATTTTTTCTCCTTTTTCCTGCTCTTTTTTCATTTCTCTTTTCTTTATTCCTTTTTATTTTTTTTCGTAAATGTGCAATTTTTTATTCAAATTTGATGAACCTTTATCAAATCGATGAACTTTTTTCAAATTCGATGAAAAATTTCAAATTCCATGATTTTTTTAAAACGTGAACAATTATTGAGAACCTGAACAAAAAATTATATACGATGAGCGATTTTCAAATATACACTGAACATTTTTTCGGTGTACGATGAACAATTTTAACTACACAGCCAACATTTTTGTGATATACATTGAAATAATTTAAAACATATTTATACATTTTTTTTGATATAAGATGAACAACTTTTATACATTGAACATTTTTGTAATATAATCTGAACAATTTTTAACTACACATTGAACAATTTGTGATATGCGCTGAAAAACCATTTAAATACCCATTGAACATTTTTTATGTACACTGAACAATTTAAAATAGTGAACAAAATTTGAAAAGGTGAATAAATTTGAAAAACTATGAACACATTTTGAAATCACGAACAAAAAACGAAAAATACATTTTTTAAAATTCCATGAACTTTTTCTAGATTTCGACGAACTTTTTTCAAATTCGATGATTTTTTAAAAAATTTGACGAAGTTTTTCCAACTTTGATGAACTTTTTTTCAAATTTGATGAACATTTTTCAAATTCGTTGAACTATTTTTAAATTTGAACAATTTTTTTTGATATTGATGAACTATTTTTCAAAATTGATGAACTTTTTTGAAATTTGTGAACTTTTTTAAAATCAATGATTTTTTTAGTTCATTAACCTTTTCAATTCGTAATTATTTTGAAATCTGTGAATTTTCAAATTTCGTCCCGAAAAAATTATGTTTCCCAAAATCTATGCGCAATAAATAGCGCGACTTTAATTATTCTTAATTCATGCGCGCTGAAAATATCCATGATCGATTGGTTGCACTAGTGGTTAGTCGACCGAACATGTAATCGGAGGTCGCGTGGTCGAATCCTCATGGGAGCAACACTTTTTAGGGGATTTTTTTGTGGTATAGAAGGCGTGTCGTGGGCCGGCCCAGCAGGCGCGGCTGTGAGCGCCAGCTTCCTCAACCGGCGCTTAGGGCGCACGTCGACAAGGAGAGGTCAGCAGCGGCAATTGCAGTATAAATTTGAAGGTAATCAAATCACATCCACGTCTTTCTGTCGGTGGGAAACGATACCTATAGGATCACTGAAATCCCTTCTACGGTTACAGGGCGCGGGGATCGTAAGAAGAGCGGGACCAGCAGACAACACAAAGGGATTTTACCCAGGTTCGGGGCGCGAGGTGCGTAAAACCCTAGTCCTGCTTTGATGGATGTATTTAGTGTTCTTGAGCTCTCGAACTAGCTCTAGGTGCTGCGAGGTTCGAAAGAGCCGAATCCTTTCTCTGTGTGCCATGGGCCTCCTTTTATAAGCGAAAGGGGCAGCCACAGTGGCACACAGGAGGTGGAAAGTGCTACAGTATCGCGAGTCTATCGCTAGTATTACAGAACAAGATGCATTTAATGCGAGACTTAGGTGTCCCTTGCTTTATCGGGGACGGGAGCGAGGCCCGTCCCATTTGTCGCCGCTCCTCCTTGCTTCGACACGCGCCCTGGCCAGCGATGCATGCGGTGCCATGTAGGCAGGCAGGTAGCTGAGGTGGTGCGGTGGTGGAGCCTCCACGAAGGATTGCATGCCGCCACGCAGGTGCGTGCCCAGCTGGTTGGGTCGGCAGCTGCATGCGAACGGCGGCGAAGACTTATCTGATGCGGGCTCGGCGGTGGCCCGCCGTGCGCTTTGGCGAGGGCCTTGTCGGGTGGCCCGGCAAGGGTCTTGCCGTGGCACGCTGGCCTCCCCAGCAAGGGTCTTGCCGGGGGTCTTGTGGGTTTCTTCGGTGAGGATGATTGCCTTCATATCCTCACTTGATCTTAATTATTCTTTGTCTTCACAAAGATCTGCATGCCACCACAGAGGTGCCTCCCGAGCCCTGTCCCAATGCGTTTGTTTGAGCATTGGTGGGCATAAGGGTGGCTCGCTCGGCTGGCGTGGGCGGGCTGCCCCGGCAAGGTTCTTGCCGGGAAAACTGCTTCGCCCAACCGATCCTTGTGGCCTTGGTCCTCGTTGTTGCTTCGATTGTCCTCGTGGCTTCGGCTTCTCTCCAGCTCCCCTTTCCTGCTATGTCTATGCGTGGCCGTGGCGGGAGGCTCTGACTGCCCGTGCACAAGTAAAGGGGTCAAAAGTAGAGCCCCTACTTTTGTACACCGACAGGAGCCCCGGCCCGGGCCACATAAGTGCAAAGACGTTGTTGGGCCAGCCCGTAACGGTGCGCGGCGCTGGGGCGGATTTTACCGCTGCCATCGTTCCGTCACGCGCTTCCCAACGACTCCGCGTTGAACGCGCTGACGGGGGTCAGGCGCGCGCATGACGGAAGCATGTCAAGCGTCACCTTGTGGTGGATAAGAAAGAGGCGGCTTGCGTGTCTCTTCGAAACCGCAGGGCCGCCTCCCATTTACTGCCCTCGCTCGGGAACCGTCGTTCCACGTGTCCCATTGCGCCCGCCCCTTGCGCCATGTTCGCCGCATGCATAACGCAGAGCAAGTGATAGGTGCACGGGACATGGGTAGTCGCGCGCGTGCGGGTCGATTCCCACGCGCCTTCAATGGAGCGGGGAGGGCGGTCGACGGCCCCGCTTGCTGTCACTTCAAGAAGTCGGATTGGCGGAGAGGGGGCGGCCGAGCCCCGCCCCCGCCCCTTTATAAAGAGGGGAGCGGGAGGAGCGGTGCCCCTCAATCTTTCGCCATCCGGCTCTCTCCATTCCCGCTTCCTTTCTTCTCCTGCCATGGCGACGGGGCGTGGCGACGCTTCATCGGTGGCGGTGAGGGTTTCGGCCAGACAGTGCATTGCTCCTCCCGAAGAGCTCGTAGCGGCGGAGCCGGCCGCTAGAGGGAGGGGGAGGGGGCGGGGTCGAGGCCGCCGTGGTGCTCGAGGGAGAGGAGGACGGGGCGGCAGATTGGCCTCGCCTCCCCCAGCAGCCCCTCCTCCGATGGAGGGCCACGCCGGGGACAACCCCTGTGAATTCTTCGTCAGGCTGCGCCATCCACCGCGCCGTCGCCTTCGCCTCCCGACCCCATTTGCGCGGGAGATGGAGCTGGATCCGCCGCAAGCGCTGCGGCTGCACATGAGGGGTTGTGGGAACAGCGGCACATGGGTCGACGTCGAGTTCCCCGCCTCACTTCATGTATCTTCACCGAGGGTGGAAGACCTTCGCCGCTTCCATAGCTTGACGGATGGGCTCGCTCTCCATTTCAAATCGATGGAGGGCGGCCTCCTCTCCGTCAAGATCTTCGGGCACTTCGGGACCCGCGTGAGATGCTGCGTGGAGAGCTCCTCCGACGATGAAGATTCCTCCTCAAGCGAGAGTGGCGAGGAAGACAACGACAGCGACGACGAGGGCAGCGGGCGGCAAGATGACGGGTCCGACTAGGCGTCGGGCGCCGTTCCGAGCGGCACCGGTGACCCCATCATCCGTGTCGCCGGCTGCTTGAACTTCTCAGGGTCGTCTCCTTGGGCGGCTGGCATTGGGAGGCTGCGGAAGAGGAAGAGGGCGGGTGGCAAGGCCGTCAAGTCGAGTATCGCTGGGCACCGACGCCTGTCACAGCATCGACGCCCCGCAGCCTCGTCTTCGAGCTCGCCTCCGGCGCCGCCATCACCATCCAGCCTTGACGGCCACCAAGATGTTCTCTTGGTGTCTTACGCCACCCGTAGCTCGCCTAGGCGCCTTTTGCCCTCCCGCTTTTCTTGTTCCATTTCCGAGGAGAGGGACAAGAAAGGGATTACTTGCACCTTATCTCTTTTAGTTTGTAAGCCTTCGGCCTTAGTAGAATTTAAAGCTTGTAATCCCATTGCTCATTTTTTTCATTTCGTATGAACTGTACCTGTATGGGATGTTTTTTAATGGAAAAGGGATGTTTGCCGGGATTTTCGTTCGTGGGAGGAACCCACGACAAGGAGTGAATCCTTGTTATCTTTAAGACAAACGTTTTCTCGCAAACAATGTGCCTTGCTGCTTCCCCACTTCGCTCGACCTTTCTCACGCTCTTGGCGGAGGCAGGGATGAGGTGGGCTTAGGCCCCCCGTTCCTTCTCTTTGCTGCCGCGGCTACGACCAAATCCAGATCCAGAGGCCGAGAAATTTCTGAGAAGTCCTTAATGAACCTCCTATAAAATCCAGCGTGACCAAGGAAACTTCTTATACCTTGATGTCCTTGGGACACGACATCTTTTCAATAGCATCAACCTTGGCTTTATCAACTTCAATACCTCTTTCAGAAACTTTGTGCCCCAAGACAATACCTTCATTAACCATAAAGTGGCACTTTTCCCAATTCAAGACAAGATTAGTTTCTTCACATCTCGCAAAATCTCGATCAAGATTGCTCAAGCAATCTTCAATAGAGGAACCATAGATTGAAAAGTTGTCCATGAAAACCTCACAAATCTTTTCACAAAAATCAGAGAATATAGCCATCATGCATCTTTGAAAGGTAGCAGGTGCATTACATAAACCAAAAGGCATACGTCTATAAGCAAAAGTACCAAAAGGGCATGTAAAAGTAGTCTTTGATTGATCTTTAGCCGACACGGTATTTGAGAGAAACCAGAATAACCATCTAGAAAGCAATAATGTGTATGTTGCATAATCTTTCTAATATTTGATCAATAAAAGGTAAGGGGTAATGATCTTTCTTAGTAGGTTTATTTAATTTGCAAAAATCAATTACCATCCTATAACCTGTGATAATTATTTGCGGAATAAATTCATCTTTATCATTAGGGACAACAGTAATACCTCCCTTCTTAGGGACACAATGGACATGACTTACCCACTGACTATCAACAATGGGATAAATTATACCTGCCTCCAGAAGCTTGAGTATTTCTTTTCTTACCACTTCTTTCATTTTAGGATTCAAACGTCGTTGAGGATCACGAACTGGTTTGGCATCCGCTTCCAAATTTATTTTATGCTGACATAGAGTGGGACTAATGCCCTTAAGATCATCAAGAGTATATCCAATAGCGCAAAGGTTGCTTCTTCGTAGTTTTCAATAATCTTTCTTCTTCCTACTCGAAAGGTTAGCACTAATAATAACATGATATATTTTCTTTTCATCAAGATAAGCATACTTAAGATTATCAGCAACGGTTTAAGCTCAAACACGGGATCACCCTTGGGTGGAGGAGGATCCCTAGGATTTCAACAGCAAATTATGTTGCGTAATAGGTTCCTCGCTTAAAGAATACTTCATCTATTTCCTTCTTTCATTCATGAACATCTCATTTTCATGGTCTAGCAAATAGTGTTCTAAAGGATCACTAGGAGGTACGGCAATAGAAGCAAGACCAATAATTTCATCCTTACTAGGCAATTCTTCCTCACGGTGTTGTTTACTAAATTTAGAGAAATTAAACTCATGAACCATATCATCCAAGCCAATAGTAACAACATTCTTTTTGCAGTCTATCTTAGCATTAACAGTATTCAAGAAGGGTCTACCAAATATAATGGGACAAAAGCTATCTTGTGGAGAACCAAGAACAAGAAAATCAGCGGGATATTTGGTTTTTCCACACAAGACTTCAACATCTCTAACAATTCCCATTACAGATATAGTATCTCTATTGGCAAGTTTAATTGTAACATCAATATCTTCTAACTCAAAGAAAGTGCGGTATCATGCATAATTTCTTTATATAAGTCAATGGGTATAACACTAGCACTAGCACCCATATCACATAAGCCATGATAACAATGATCCGCTATTTTAATGTAAATAACAGGCATGCCTACCACAGGTCTATGTTTATCTTTAGCACAAGGTTTAGCAATTCTAGCAGTTTCACCGCAGAATTGAATGACATGCCCATCAATATTATCAGACAAGAGATCTTTAACAATAGCAATATTAGGTTCTACTTTGACTTGCTCAGGAGGTGTATAAGTTCTAATATTGCTTTTACGAATAACAGTTGAAGCTTTAGCATGATCCTTTGCTCTAATAGGGAAAGCTAGTTTCTCAACATAAGAGGTAGGAACAATAGGATCATTATAAGTGACAGTCTTTTCTTCAACTTTAATAGGTGCAGCTACTTTTACTTCTATGGGAGGATGATATTTAAACCACTTCTCCTTAGGGAGATCAACATAAGTAGCAAAAGATTCACAGAAAGAAGCTACTATCTCAGAGTCAAGTCCATATTTAGTGCTAAACTTATGGAAATAATCGGTATCCATTAAAGATTTAACACAATCAAACTTAGGTGTCATACCTGACTCCTTACCTTCGTCGAGGTCCCAATCTTGACATTTGCGTTTCATTCTATCCAATAAATTCCATTTAAATTCAATAGTCTTCATCATAAAAGAGCCAACACAAGAAGTATCGAGCATGGTGCGATTGTTATCGTAAAGCCGAGCATAAAAATTCAAGAATTGTCACTCTTGAGAGCTCATGATTGGGGCATGAATATAACATTGATTTAAGCCTCCCCAAGCTTGAGCGATGCTTTCTCCTTCATGAGGCCAAAAATTATATATATAATCGCGATCACGATGAACAAGATGCATAGGGTAATGCTTTTGATGAAATTCCAATTTCAATCTTTTATAGTTCCATGATCTCGTATCATCACATAGCCTATACCATGTCAATAAGTGGCGGAGGTAGAGGGTGGCCAGGGTGGGCCATGGCCCAGCCTGAGATTTGAAAATAGCTAATATACCATAGAAGAAAGGCTAAAAATAAAAAGAAAATAAATAAATGTATGTGTACAGTACCACTGATGGCCCACCCTGGCCCAGCGGGCTAGGTCCGCCACTGATGTCAATGCGTCTTCCTTCAAAGATAAAGGGAAGACCTTCTTCTTAACAACATCATCGGGTATACCTGCAAGCTTAAATAATCCACAAACTTCATCCACATAGAGTAGATGTTCATCAGGATGCTTTGTTCCATCTCCTGTAAACGTATTAGCTAGCAGTTTTTCCATCATACCCGAAGGACCTTCAAAAGGAGTTTCATTTTCAATAGGTTCAGTAGGGTTGAGGAGCAACTCTTTGTTCTCATCGGACGGGGTGAAGATACCCCGAACAAGCCCCTCAGAGAAATACTTTCCATAGTAACAAGTGACAGAAAATTTCAGCACACTATATAAATTTTTTCTTACCAAATTCCACTTACCAAAGGCGCTACACTCCTCGGCAACGGTGCTAGAAAAGAGTCTTGATGACCCACAAGTATAGGGGATCTATCGTAGTCCTTTCGATAAGTAAGAGTGTCGAACCCAACGAGGAGTAGAAGGAAATGATAAGCGGTTTTCAGCAAGGTATTCTATGCAAGTACTGAAATAGGTGGTAACAAATAGTTTTGTGATAAGATAAATTGTAACGAGCAACAAGTAACAAGAGTAAATAAAGTGCAGCAAGGTGGCCCAATACTTTCTGTAGCAAAGGACAAGCCTGGACAAACTCTTATAATAGGAAAAGCGCTCCCGAGGACACATGGGATTATCGTCAAGCTAGTTTTCATCACGTTCATATGATTCGCGTTCGGTACTTTGATAATTTGATATGTGGGTGGACCAGTGCTTGGGTGCTGTTCTTACTTGAACAAACATACCACTTATGATTAACCTCTATTGCAAGCATCCGCAACTACAACAAAAGTATTAAGGTAAACCTAACCATAGCATGAAGCAAGTGGATCCAAATCAGCCCCTTACGAAGCAACGCATAAACTAGGGTTTAAGCTTCATCACTCTAGCAACCCATCATCTACTTATTACTTCCCAATGCCTTCCTCTAGGCCCAAATAATGGTGAAGTGTTATGTAGTCGACGTTCACATAACACCACTAGAGGCTAGACAACTTACATTTCATCAAAATATCGAACGAATACCAAATTCACATGACTACTAATAGCAAAACTTCTCCCGTGTCCTCAGGAACAAATGTAACTCCTCACAAAGCATATTCATGTTCATAATCGGAGGGTAATAATATGCATAAAGGATCTGAACATATGATCTTCCACCAAATAAACCAACTAGCATCAACTACAAGGAGTAATCAATACTACTAGCAACCTACTAGCACCAATCCCGGACTTGGAGACAAGAACTGGATACAAGAGATGAACTAGGGTTTGGAGATGAGATGGTGCTGGTGAAGATGTTGATGGAGATTGCCCTCTCCCAATGAGAGGAGCGTTGGTGATGATGATGACGACGATTTCCTCCCGAAGGGAAGTGTCCCCGGCGAAACAGCTCATGGGAGCCCTAGATTGGTTCCGTCGTGGCGGCGGAGTCTCGTCCCGAAAGGTTGCCTAATGTTTTTTCTCATCGAAAGACTTCATATAGGAGAAGATGGGCATCGGAGAGGCACCAAGGGGCCCACGAGGTAGGGGGGCGCGCCCCAGGGGGGCCCATCCTCGTGAGCAGGGTGTGGGCCCCCTGGCCTTCATCTTTGGCGATGATTTTTCTTTATTTATTTTAAGATATTCCGTGGAGTTTCGTGGCTTTTGGAGTTGCATGAATAGGTCTCCAATATTTGCTCCTTTTCCTTGAATTCCAAATGCAAGGCATTCTCCCTCTTCATGTAAACCTTATAAAATAAGAGAGAATAGCCATAAGTATTGTGACATAACGTGAAATAACAGCCCATAATGTGATAAATATCGATATAAAAGCATGATGCAAAATGGACGTATCATTCTTGATGCCCAATATGTAAGTAGCTTCACCGAGTTTTTTCATTGAAAAATTCTTACTCAAGTATCCTTTTATGCTATCCAGAAATTCTATATCATTTCCAATCAACAATATGTCATCCACATATAATATCAGAAATGCTACAAAGCTCCCACTCACTTTGTTGTAAATACAGGCTTCACCGTAAGTCTGTATAAAACCATATGCTTTGATCACTTCATCAAAGCATATATTCCAACTCCGAGATGCTTGCACTAGTTCATAGATGGATCGCTGGAGCTCGCACAGTTTGTTAGCACTTTTAGGATCGACTAAACCTTCTGGTTGCATCATATACAACTCTTCTTTGAGAAATCCATTAAGGAATGCAGTTTTGACGTCCATTTGCTAGATTTCATAAAATGTGGCAATTGCCAACATGATTTGTACAGACTTAAGCATCGCTACGAGTGAGAAAGTCTCATCGTAGTCAACCCCTTGAACTTGTTGAAAACCTTTTGCAACAAGTTGAGCTTTGTAGATAGCAACATTACCATCAGCATCAGTCTTCTTCTTGAAGATCCATTTATTGTCAATGGCTTGCCGATCATCGGGCAAGTCCACCAAAGTCCACACTTTGTTCTCATATATGGATGCTATCTCGGATTTCATGGCCTCAAGCCATTTATCGGAACCTGGGCTCATCGTAGCTTCTTCATAGTTCGTAGGTTCGCCATGGTCTAGTAACATGACTTCCAGGACAAGATTACCGTACCACTCTGGTGGGGAACAAGCTCTGTTCAACCTACGAGGTCCAGTAGTAACTTGATATGAAGTTTCATGATCATCATCATTAGCTTCATTGATACGTCCATTTTGCATCATGTTTTCTTACTGTTATTTATGATGTTTTTATGCATAATAATGCTTTTGGAGTAATTCTAATGCCTTTTCTCTCATAATTTGCAAGGTTCACACAAAGATGGAGAATTCCGGCAGCTGGAAATCTGGACCTGAAAAAGCTACGTCAGGCTACCTATTCTGCACAACTCCAAACAAGCTGAAACTTCACGAAGAATCTTTTTTGGAATATTTGATGAATATGGAGCAAATAAGTAGCAGAGGAGGCCAACCAAGTGGGCACAACCCACATGGGCGCGCCAGGGAGCCCAGGCGCGCCCTGGTGGGTTGTGCTCACCCAGGCCCACCTCCAGTGCCCATCTTCTGGTATATAAGTCATTTTGACCTAGAAAAAATAAGGAGAATACTTTCAGGACGGAGCGCCGCCGTCTTGAGGCGGAACTTGGGAGGAGCACTTTTCCCCTCCAGCGGAGCGATTCCGCCGGGCGAACTTCCCTCCCGGAGGGGGAAATCATCGTCATCATCATCACCAACACTTTCCCATCTTGGGGAGGGCTATCTCCATCAAAATATTCAATAGCACCATCTCATCTCAAACCCTAGTTCATCTCTTGTGTTCAATCTTGTTACCAGAACTATAGATTGGTGCTTGTGGGTGACTAGTAGTGTTGATTACATCTTGTAGTTGATTACTATATGGTTTATTTGGTGGAAGATTATATGTTCAGATCCATTATGCTATTTAATACCCCTCTGATCTTGAGCATGATTATCATTTGTGAGTAGTTACTTTTATTCTTTTGGTCACGGGAGAAATCATGTTGCAAGTAATCATGTGAACTTGATGTGTGTTCGATATTTTGATAGTATGTATGTTGTGATTCCCTTAGTGGTGTCATGTAAACGTCGACTACATGACACTCAATCATATTTGGGACTAAGGGAATGCATTGTGGAGTAGTAATTAGATGATGGGTTGCGAGAGTGACACAAGCTTAAACCACAGTTTATGCACTATTCCGTTAGTGACCTATTGGATCCAAAAGTTTAATGCTATGGTTAGAATTTATTCTTAATACTTTTCTCGTAGTTGCGGATGCTTGCGGGAGGGTTAATCATAAGTAGGAGGTTTGTTCAAGTAAGAACAACACCTAAGCACCGGTCCACCCACATATCAAATTACCAAAGTAGGGAACACAAATCGAATCAACATGATGAAAGTGACTAGATGAAATTCCCATGTACCCTCAAGAACGCTTTGCTCACTATAAGAGACGTTTTGGCCTGTCCTTTGCCTCAAAAAGGATTGGGCTACCTTGCTGCACTTTTGTTACTACTATCATTACTTGCTCGTTACAAAATATCTTGCTATCAAACTATTCAGTTACTTCCAATTTCAGCACTTGCAGGCATTACCTTGCTGAAAACCACTTGTCATTTCCTTCTGCTCCTCGTTGGGTTAGACACTCTTAATTATCGAAAAGAGATACAATTGATCCCCTATACTTGTGGTTCATCATTCAGTTTCATCAGTGGGGCGTGATGAAGACTCGGAGCTTGGCATCAGTGGAGGAACTTTGGTATTCTTGAATTTCTTCCTTGGCGGATCAGCCCAGTCAAAATTCATCTGAAAGTCATCAATAGCAAGTTCTTCCTCTGTTTTGAGATGTGAAAGAATGGCCCAACTACGATGAAATATCTCATGAAGATAATATCTGTTCTTGTGAGAAACGTTATGCGTCACAGTCATATTGGCTTGAACAGTAGCAAATTGACGCTTAACCCATATGTGATGCTGTCCATTTCTGGTCTCATGATCCGTGGCGCTTCTGGTGAAGAAGATGGTCTTGAAGATTTTGAAGTCGTATCCTGGCTGGCAGATTCGTTAGCTATGGAGCTGGAAATAGGTTGACGAAATTGTCCATCAGGGGGACGAATTCCTTCATCAATAACTTATTTTCCTTTGCCAGGTACAGAGGACAATGTGCTTTGAAGAACTTCGACATCAGGCAAATAGCTCACATGATTCTGACGATCAGCCTGGTAGTGAATTGAAGACCGAGATCTGATGAATCTCATAATCCATGGTGCATACGGCTTCAAGTCAAAAGGGAACTGAGCAACAATGACCAAAGTCCTCAAGAAGAAATCATGAATGTTGATGGGAGTTCCATGTATGATGTGGAACAACAAATCCTTCATGACTCCCACAACTTCTTCAGTGTCTGAATTGTGGCCTTTGATCGGACTGAGGGTGTTTGCCAGAATATGATACACAGTCCTTGGCACATATAGCAAATCCTTCACTAGGAAGGTTGTCCTTGGAGCATTGTCATCAGCCACTGGCTCCATCAGTACTTGCATCAGATGGTTGGGCAGCTCAGGTTTTTCATAGATTTTCTTTGCTCCTTCTTGGGTGGATCCACTAGAAGAGCACGAAGCAATTCATCAATAGGTGCTTTGTAGTGAGTGTCTTCACTCATCCAGTCCAGAGCCCAAATTGTAGTGTCTCAGTGTTCCCAGAGAAGTGCACAGTTGCATAGAATTGAAGAATGAGTTCTTCATTCCAGTCACAGATGTCAGCGCAGAAGCTTAGCAGTCCAGCATCATGTAGCATAACCAAAACTGGCCGAAAGCATGGTATTGAATGCATATCTATATGAGCAATATGGCGATGCGGGAATACTTTCTTCTCGTATAACAATATTGAAGAATAGAAGTTCATCTGCATCCTTGTCCAGGATCTCAAGCACCTTAGCTTGGCAGAGTCATAAGGTGACTCACGAATGAAGAAATTCTTCTCTTCGAAGAATCCGGCATTGTAAAATACAGGCCGCTTGAGGCTTTTGCCTATCTTGGGCATCACTGGGACATGTTAAAGATTTTTCTTTTTCCTTCTGACATCAAGTACTGGTCGTGGAGACCCAGTTGAGTCATTTGAATTGGTGACAACAAGAGCACGAGCAACTTCTTCAGCCGTAGCAGTTGGAAAAGTGTCAGTATCTGCTGAGGGAATTGAATCAGCACGTGGAGGAGATGCATTGATGACATCAACATCGGGGTCATCATGAGCATTTTCATCAGCTACTGCAGTTGGAACTTCTTCAAGAATACTGTGGAGTGATGGTTGTTGTTCTTCAGAGCCGTTTGAATTTCTTCAATGCGCTGAGGCGACTGAGGCTCTCTTGTGAGGGGAGTGGTGAGGGGCGAATTTGGGTGAGCTGCTTCCCAATATTCATCATGGAGTGGAGGAGTTGTTTTACCGTCAATATCCACTTCCTCCTCACTTTCTTCAATCAACGGTGTATGCTGAGGGCTTTGTACAGTCTGTTGAGGCGCAGAAACATCAGTGTCAGCATTAATTTCTTCATCCATTTGCTCTGTGGTAGTAGCAGAATGGGTATCCTCTTCCTCATCATCAGCCTGAGGGATTTCATAATCCACCCCATATGAACCATTTGAAGATTCTCAAGATTACAAGCAGGGGCGCCGATGAAATTGAGATTGCATCAATTTGAGTGGCAAATGAAGACAGTGTTGCTGTCCTCAATTTATTCAGAGTTTCAGGAAGAGGTGGTGCAGATGCCTTTCTCCTCTTAGCTTCTTACTCAGAAGCTTTGGTCTTCTTTGCTTCTGTTGCAGAAGGAAGGGTGATAAGCTTCAAAGATGAAGTCATTGTTGGAGCTGATGCAGTCACCCTGGCAGGTTCTTTAGGCACGACACTTTCACTTACCCTGGGAATTTCTTCAGATGCAACGTTATCAGTTGCCCTTTCAGTTTCTTCAGGCACAACTTCTTCAGTTGCCCTAGTAGTCTCTTCGGTAGTCAATGGCGCAGTCTCACTGGCCTGTGTGGTTGGAGGAGGGAGGAACTTGAAGGTGATGTTGTGCTAAACTTAGTGGCTTCACGCTTGTGGTGGTCTTCAACCACCTTGGTTGAGGCAGTAATAAATTGTTCTTTGACGCCACATCAGTGATTGGCCTGCCACGCCACAGCAGTGGTTGGCCTGCCTTTCATATTCCTCAAACAGCTGATGAATTTCAGATTGCACTAGCACAAGCTGTTGAGGATATATATAGCATATTATTTCTCAGCTCCTTTTCCTTTTGCACTTTCTGGTTGTGCACTAGTTTAGCTTGAGCAATCTTTTATTTCTCATTCAAGATGAATGAAGAAATCATGTGGCTTGGATCGGGAGGTAGATTCAAATCATCAAGAGTTTATGGGTTTTTGCACCAGATATCAATGAAATCTAGCAATTTCTTTGGGTCCAGCAACATTAGAACATAAGAGTTCTTGGCAATTGCAGTCTGCTCTTGTTTTCTTCTGAGGAACTCAGCAAGTTCATCTTCATCTGCCAGCCCATGTTCATCAACCTGAGGCACAACAACTTTTCTCTTGGGACTTGGTCTGGTTCCTCGGCCAGCAGTAGCCTTTTGCTTTAGCCTGGGCGATGAAGAAATTGGTTGCCCACTAGCTGAGGCACTTGATGCAGCAATTGTGGCTGTTTGAAAGCCCTTGGTGCGCTGGCATGAGGCGAGCACAACCAATGTTGAAGATTGAGCTGCTGCCCTTGAGGAACTTGAAGTAGGAGGAGGCACTAAAGCTTTTCAAACTTTTGTTGTTGAAGACTTTGCAGTTTGAGATTGGCCCATTGAGGGCATTGGAACAATTGGCTTTGGCTTATGTGCAGACTTCTTTTGCATATATTTCTTCAGAGCACTAGCACTGCCACTCGCACTCGCTTCAGCTGAAGCATTTGAGGCACGGTTGAATTCTTCAACTTCCTTCTTTGCGTGGTGCTTAGCCCATTCCTCAAGAAACTCTTCACCTCTTCTGATACTTGAGGGAACAGCCACTTGACCAGGAGCAAGTGGTGGTCTTTTGCAAGGAGGCTTGACTGTGAATTCCTTCATGTATTTGGGAGTGACGTAATTGTAAGCTCTCCATTCATACATCCAGTGTCTCTTGATTTTCTGCATGCGAGTTTTACGTTGCTTATCAATTTCTAGTCCATGAATACTTTCATCAGGTGGGTTGTACCCTTTGTCATCAGGAATCTCAAATGCAGTATGTTCTTCCTTTCTCTTGCCACCTTTCTGTGGTTTCTTTCCTTCGACCATTTTCTTCAACTAAGGGTTTTGAACCTACGAGGACTCTGATGAAGTTAGAAGTATTTCCTCAAGCTGTACTGCAAATGAATTAAGTTGATGAGAACCAAGAGATTCGTCTGTAGACATTATACCTATGAATAGAGTATAGTTGCGAGGAAATAGGGAAGAGTCACATGCGTTCTCAGATATTTTAAAAAATAAACCAGTTGAGGAAATTGACGCTTATCATATTGAAGAATTTCATCAATTGTTCTTGACTAAGGTTCCAGAGTTGTACAGATTGAAGCAATTTGTACAATTGATTAATCTTATTGTTAAGCATGTCAATGATGAAATATAGAAGACTGGCTAGATGGAAGTGCTGGAGAAATGAAAGAGTGATAAAAACAACACTTGAAGATTTTTGAGTTGAGTGAAGATTAAAGAGGGGCAGTAAATGAACATTTAATTTACCCCAAAGATGACCTCGATGAAATGGATGACGAGGCGAAGGAAATCGTCAGCTCAGATCTTCCGTGCCCTAACTTGGTGACGAAAGACGTCTACGGCGGCGGCGGAGGTGAAGAAGTCCGCGTCCGGCATGAGTACACTGGTACGTGTCGGTGCTATACAAACGGTTTTTAACCCCTTTCTGCGATGGCCTTTCCAACCGTCGCCAAGTGAGTGTGGGCGATAAGGGAGTCCTTGCCACACGACCCAGAAACTGTCGGGGATAGGCCCTCCTGGCACACAGGCTGGGGCAAAATGAACTCGTGTGCAATCGGTCGAGCCATCGAAACCCAATCATTTCCATTCGTATGTACATCCCACACGATGAATCCCAGAAAAAAAATCTCCATTCTTATGTATATCACACACAGTCAATCCAAGGAATACGTTTCCGTTCTTATGTACATCCCATACAGTCAACCCAGGGAAAACGTTTCCGTTCGTATGTATATCACACACAGGCAAGCCAAAGAATACGTTTCCATTCTTATGTATATCCCACACATTCAATCCAGGGAAAACGTTTCTGTTCATATGTACATCCCACACGGTTTTATGTATAGGCTCGTGTGTGAAAGGTGTAACAATCACACACGCTCTGTGGCACCCCGGCTCAGAGATACCGGAACGCCCCGTATTCCAGCCCAGAGATCGAGGAGAAGTCTTCTGGAATACGACACTGCTTAGCATAGAACAAACCAGCTTTCTATTATTACACGAATATGAATACAAGGTCTCCGATATTACAATGAATAACATCGGCACGGTGACACTACGCCTGCGATACTACACTTGCTCTGTGCTAGCAGCAAAACAACTCGTAGCAGCGAAATACATCTAGCAGCGGAACAACGACGTAGGTGGTGAACTCCACTCTACATGGACTCTGGCTAGGACACAATCTAGCTCGCACGCACGACAACCTCGACAAGAAATCAAGCAATCATGGCATCACCTGCAATCTGGCATGACACGCCAGGTCAGTACATTGAATGTACTTGCAAGCTCACAACAATCATAAACATCAAGGCAAGACAATGACATAGCATTAACAGGTTAATTAATTAACATCTACCATGATACGATAGTAACTACTAAGCATGGTATGAAACTGATACAATACTGATAAATCACCATCTCAGATCTCCATAACCATATCTCTCTTGGCTAACCGGCCATGCAATATACCATCTCGATCACCTCGTGATCAAAACCAAATGGTGATCTTTCCGGCGATCACTACCATGATGAACACTTGGTCTCAAATGGTGATCTTTCCGGCGATCACTACCATTACCAACACTTGGTCTCCAACATCATCATCAACATCCTGCTAAACTGTTACTGCTCACATATATCAACATATAAATATATATCACCTATAAGTCATTTCGTCATGTGAGTGTTGATCGAACGGTGTGACCTAGTACGAACTTATGCCCATGACCGAGGACGCGGCTATCGATAGATTAAACACACACACACTCTACAGAGGTAGCGCACTTTACCCACACCACGGAACCCATGGCCTCACACTCCCATTCAGGTGGACCAACGGCATTCCGACAAAACATATCTATTGCCATGACACTCTCCCGGCCACTCCGACTCACTCCCCACTGGCCTAGTCCTGGGTGGCCCCGTGTCTACCAAAGACACCAACGGCCACCGTCGTGGCCAAAAAATTAAACCATCCCAAACGGGGACAAGAGCTCTCAATACCAACTACGGGCACACAAGGTTATGTCTGCTTACCGGGCCAGGGTACCGCACGCCCATAACCTTCCCTCGTTGGAGGCACCGGCGAGAGGCATGACAATAGCATCGCATTAGGGCCTTCCCATGAAAGTAAAATGTGGTTGCACTGGAAAAGCCCGGTTCGGTGGCACCTGACCAACTTAATGACAAAATTTAACCCCAAAAATATAACTATGATAACTGATACTCCGATATCAACTATCAAACTAGAATCCAAGTCATAGCAATATCCAACAAATAATCCAAGCATAATCTCATCATCTCAAAATACTCCAAGGGTAGAACAACACTACTGTCATGATGAATCCGAAAACAATAATCCTACTACTCCAATAACAAGAATAAAGCTATTCGGCTAAGATCCACATGTAAACATCATCTCCGAAAATAATACTCTAAGCAACAGAACATCAACTAGCATCATGAAAATAATCATACTAACCACTAATAATCCAAAGGCAGCATGATATCCAAAGTAATACTCCAAACTATAATAGCCGATACCATCATGGAAATAATCATAATACCAACCACTAATACTCGAATGACAACATGATACTCATCAACTGCAAGCATAACTCCTAGTAATCCAAACAATAGCATGGCAAGAACAAGATCAAAATAATACTCCCAGAAAATGCCATGCACAAAGTCATGTTGCTAAAGCAATATTTTAAACAAGTTCAAATAGATTAAACCATGTCATTTCATTACAGTGATGCAAATGGAGGGTGTGGCTTGCCTGGGGTGGAAGAAATCACCGGGAGAAAGTGCGAGAAGCTCGCGAAAAGAATCGCCGGAAAACGTTCATTCTCGGAGGGGGCTGATTAAGCGCAAGGGAGGAATGGTCATTTTCAGAATGTTAACACATGGTGTAAATGATACCAATAGAACGGGCTCGACGAAACGAAGAAATGTGCTTTGGAATCACCTGATTTGGAGTTGTGGTTGAAAAGTTATAAAGTGTTTTCTGCTAGGGACCCATTTGTAAATAAAATCTACCCTAATAATAAAGCAAATAGTGTTTCTGGTCGTTCGTCCAAATAATTGCCCTCGAATTAGCTATAAATTACCCGCAATGCCATCCATAAGTTAAGAAAACGATTCGGTTTTTATTTTCAAAGGCGTCGCCGTGCTCAGTTGTTTTATAACTGTGATGCCCTATCTATAATACAGACACGCTACCATCATGGTGGCTATGGGCTGTTGCTTCTACACAGCAGACTGTGGTTGAATCTCGGTAATACCCTTTTTGTGCCTCCTATTTTCTTAGGCACCTCCTCCACCCCCTTGGTACGCCTTCTTCATGGGCTACCTACCGGCTGTGACGCTCCTGTTTTTTTTCATTTTGTCTTTTCTTTTCTTTTCTTTTCTCATTTTTGTTTTACTTTTTCCTTCTTTAAATTTATTTGACAATTCCAAATTATAAAATGTATTCAGTTATTAATTTTTATAGAAATGCGAGTGAATTCAGAAAAAAATTCGGGAAAAAATAATTTTTTTGCTATTTCAAAAACTATTGGTGATTTTATGAAACTGTTCACAAATTATGAAGAATCACAATCTAGAAAAACATTTCAGGAAGTACAATCATGTTCATGATTTCGAAAATAATGATTGTGTATTCAAAACATATTCGTGAATCTGGAAAAAGATGTCCATGATTTGTTTTAGAAAATATTTAAAAAATCATATGTCTTTTGCGAAATTCAAAATTCAGTCCCCAATTTAAAAAAGTCATCAATTCAAAAAATGTTGGCTAAGTCAAAAAATATTCATGAATTCAAAAACTATTCATGGATTTCAATAAATGTTTCTCTAAACGAAACAAATGTTCGTGATTTTTTAAAGATGTCCTAATTTAAAAAAGATGTTTGTTGATTCGAAAAACTGTTCGCCGATTCAGAAGTATTTTATGTCTAGGATTTGATTAGTTTTTGGAAAGTCTTTATATGTCTAGGCATTGAGAGTAGTTCGTGGTCGATGATATTTGTTTTTAAAGATTTAAATATTCCCTTGCGCGAGACAATGGCAAGTGTTTCGTGCAATGACAAGTTCATTGCCTAGGGATTTACCACGTCGAATGCATTAAGATCACGTGGACATTGTGTCCATCATCAACGAGAGTGAGAAGAAAGATATGTGGCAACATGGTGAGCGGCCGTGTTAAAATAGAGAACACTCATATGTCTGGATATTAAGTCATACTTATTTGGCTAGCATGTATTTTTTGTGTCTCCCGTTGCAACGCACGCCCCCTAGGGGATTGACTACCGACATCATTAAAAATCTTTGATCTATTTCTTTTTTGTCATAAATTTGATGTCTCGTGTTATTTGCTCTCTTGCATCATTTATTCTTAATTATCAATCTGTAGAACTGATGACATATTGGTGCAATTTTCCTGAACTCGAATTATTTTATTTTGGGTCTATAAATTTTATGATTTTTTTGTTCACTCGTTGCAACGCACGGGCACTTTTGCTAGTCATCACAAACTGGCTCTCGGCTGGAAAAACAGAACGCGCACTCGATTGAATACGCTTTTGGTGAAGTGAAAGCGTATTCTGGCCCACAACCGCAGCTACTTACGCTTTCGGTTGGCGAAACCGTATTCCTTGGAATACGTTTCCACTAATCCACGTCAGCGAGGGCGGGTCAATGGGCTGTGCGGCTGATGAGTGGGGTTCGCGGGTGGTGGGGCCCGCCTGGCCTGGGCTCGTCATCATCCTCGCTCGCTCCCGCGTGGGTCAGAGGACCGGCCGACCACGACGGGGATTACCGGCAACTCCGGGCGTCTCCCGCAGTGCTCCGCCTATGGGCGAGCTCAGCGCGGAGAGGCACATCTGGTTGTGCCACCTGCGACCGGTGAGGAGGACCGAGGCGGCGGTGGCTATGAGGCCGGCGGACGGTGGCGTCGGGAGGAGATTGGCACGGCGCCCCGATGCGCCAGAGGAGGGGTTGAGGTGCTGGGGTGACTCCGGGGTGATGGTGGAAGCGGTTGGTGGAGGAATGAGAAGGGGAGGGGCTCGGCATGTCACGAATTTGCGAGGAGGAAGCTGGCGGCCGAGGCTGCCATTGGCGATGAGGAGAGCCACTCGAGCTCGGGGAAATGGTCAGGGGAGGCTAGAGGAGGTGCAGGAGGCCAGTGGTGAAGCAAGACAGGGTCGGGATGGCCTTATATAGTCATGGGCGAGGTGTCAAGGCTGTTGCCGCCATGGACGCTGCGGGTCGGGCCATGGACGCGTGTGTGCACGCATGTTCTCGGGGGCAGGCGACAAGGGAGGCACAGTGGAGGTTCTCACGGGGCAGAGGAGGCCAAGGGGGCGCAGGGAGGATGACGACGGTGATGAACCGAGCCAAACCGCCACTGTGCGCCCATGGGCACGCGGCGGATTGCTTCGGTGAGGAAGCTGCTGGAGGGGGAGCGGGGTCCAGGTGATCGGCGATGTCGCGACCGGTTTTCCGGGTATTAATTTCCAGAAAATGGCCGTTGTGCTCACCAGCCCAGTGATTATCAAGAATGATGAGGCACCAACTTGATACAGAAATTCCAAGCAAAATACGAAAAAAGGTAGTACAAGACCATTTTGGCATATGAGTACAACAAGTGGTTTCTAGTGGTTGATGGCGGAAGCGGTTTGTGGATCATCAGTGTCCATGGAACTCCATTTCCCACAGGAACAGCTGACCAGGTTAACTCCTATCTTCGCGGGGCTGCTATCTCCATGCTTAGGTTCCGGTGCTGTCATTGCAACGCTCCTCTCCATGCAAGAAATCTGGCCAAGACAATAGCCAGGGACAAGCCAGTGAGTACTTTGAATGTACTCGCAAACATTGTGAACACGGGTATAATATAAATGATAATCATGCGCTGAAATATTCTATGATCACATCGCCAGTCATAAAATAAAGTCCATGATGCATGCAAGCAGGTTATTTATATGCAACATGTATATGCAATAATGGGGTAGAAATTAACATGCACCAATCGGTGTCAGGCGGCGCCTTACCGAAAGGACCATGATATGAAGCATGCCTCAGTCGGGCGTCTAAGCGACACCACATAAAGGGCTTATATGGTAAATAAATAACAAGCATGCCACAGTCGGGTGTCTGTGCGACGCCACGTAAAGGGCTTATAATGAAAGTAAATAACATGCATGTTACAATGCAAGGCGTAAGCGACGCCACATAAAGGGCTTATAATGAAAGTAAATAACATGCATGTTACCAATCGAAGGCGTGCGTATGACGCCACATAAAGGGCTTATAATGAAAGTAAATAACATGCATGTTACAAATCGAAGCGTCTGCGGACGCCACATAAAGGGCTTATAATGAAAGTAAATAACAGTGAATATCCAGGAGGTAGCACCGTCCCTAGGGATATTCAGTAAGTCAAGAAATGACAATAGTTAGTTCACGATAAAAAAATAATCATAATCATCATAATCAACACAAGTCACAAATCATGATCCATGTTCTGGTTTAGCAGTTTCTCCTCCGAAGACCGACACTAAGACCGACACTTGACCCGACCCAGACTGTAGTCCTTAACCATGGACATGGTTATTCGAATAGGTTTAATACCTCTGCAGAGGGTGTACTCTTTACCCACGAGTAACGGATTCCTTAATTCCATCGGGACTAATTCCGTCTACGGTCTTTTAGTCGAAAACACGCCTGACTTGCACACACCAGCTTAACTTTACTCGTGTCTGGAATCACCCACGACACTTGTTAAGCAAAACTCTAAGTGGGGAGGCTACAACCTCGCGTAGCATGGGATCAAATTTCTATCGCGCGCTCTAAGGGGTGCCCCCCTCTTGGTCCCAACCGGATACACCCATGCTCCCGGACCAGGTGGCATGCCTACCGGATGCGGCCGATATCTTCCACCATGGCCTCTCTGTACGGTGTGTGCCAAGACAAGGGTTAACAACTTACTGAACCATAGCCTACCTATGGCAGGGACTAGTGGCAGCACGAAACAACTATGGGGTTTACTGGAACCAGGCTCGAGCTACGGCCGACTCAGGAGGCTTAAATATTTCCTACATGATATGTAAAACAAACATATTTTCAATCAACAGGATCACCGCTCATTATACCTTACTATGCCACACCAGACATAACCGTCCCAACGGAGACCGGCGACAAGCTCACGCCTACCCAAGGCAGATGCTTTCCCGGATTCCTTTCCAACATGCATGCAAGGCACATGAGGATGATTACCATCACAAGTATATTCATTTCCAACAGCAAGGAAAACACTGATATGCATCCATGCAAATGATCATGTCACATGAAATAACAAGTTTCCCGAAAATAAGGTGGTGTTATAAACGTGTCAACTAACACAACAAAATTATTATGCCGGGGTTCAGAATGCTTGCCTTCAAGTTGTTTAGAGGCAGGGTGCATCCTAAAAACTTTTGAAAGTTTTCTGCTTCTCTCCAAAATCCTATTTTGAAAATATTGGAATTAACACACAATTTCAAAACAGCACAAAAAATTTGCTTGTAAAATTTTCAAATAAATCTTAAAATAAACTAGACCAAATTTGAGAGATGTAGGAAAAAGAATCAATTCATTTGGAGTTTTATTTTAAAAGATATAGCCAGTCAAAGTTTAGTCAAATTCTGATTTTTAAATAAAACAGAAAAAAAACGATTCGAATATGAACACGTCGAAGGCGTACTCCGAAAATACGCTTTCACTTAACCCACGTGGAGGCGGGGCTGGGTCACTGACAGTGGGTCCAGGGGCCCACTGGCCAGGTTTGACCAGTCCGTCTCTCCCTCCTCTCCCTCCGCCCGAACGACGGCGAGGCAACGGCGATTAACGCCGGCAAACGGCGGCTCCCCGCGGGCTCCGGAGGGTCGGGATGGATCCGCAAGACCGGGGCGGTCATCCCGGTGGTCGTTGGGTCGGCGGGGACGGGGTGAGCTGTCGGCGGCGAACTTCGCGGCGGAGGAGGCATTCGGGAGCAAAGTGGGTTTGGGGCTACAGTGGCTCCCGATCAAAATTGAGCAGGGGGATAGGTTCAAGGGAGGAAGAGGGGGCTTCTGGTGGAGAGAGTGGAGAGGGGGAGGCCCTGATTGCGCCGAACGGAGCCGGGAGGCGGCGGTGGCCGAACTGGCCAGAGTCGGGGAAGACGGCTTCCCCCCGACGATTGCGGGCTATGGGAGGGTGCCAAGGGGTGGCCTGAGGTCGCCTGTGCGCTCGGATGGGTTCGGGGCCTCCTGTTATAGCGCGACGAGGTCGGTTCCGCGGCGGTGGATGAGGATGCCGGCGAACCGCCTCTCTGTAGCTTGCAGGGCGACGTGGAGGCGACGAGAGCCGACGAGCGAGGGGATAAGCTTGCGTGGCACCCAGGGGCAGGTGGCGAGCCGGGGTGGCTCGGGCGGCGCCCGGCCGGGCAGAGCCATGCGGATGCTGCGTCTGTAAGAGTGCTCGACAGCTGGCGCTGAGTGTGCGAGGGCGGTCGGGGTGGCGTGGCGGTGCAAGAGGATACGTGGCGTGCTAGCTGCTGTTGGCCAAGGGCTGGAACGGGTGCGGGGCGAGACGCGGCGGCTCGGGCGCACGTGCGTGCCAAACGCACGCTCTGGGCGCGCCCAGAGCACGCCCGGGACGTGCTCGACGAAATGCCAGGGTAGCCTAGAGGTCGCGGGTGAGGCTGGCAAGAAACAGGGCTAGTTTAGGGTTAGCAAGGGAATCGAAGGACATGGTGGATAGATCAGGGGTTCAAGTTCACAATGTAAACTTGAAATCATGCCAAATCTGGCTATGCACTCAGGGTGTTTGTCAAAATGCCAAGGGCATCCAGGCAGTACTTGGGGTGGCCAAATTCTCCAGATCAGTGTCTCTTTGGATGCATGAGAGGGTGGTGAAGTTGGTTTGACAAAAGCAAAAACTTGTTAGTGCAAGTTTTGCAAAACTTCAGTTTCTGACAGAAAGAAGAGGGCATGATTGCAAGCACTTAGGATCATCCAATGGGTCCACTCTCCTGGACTTAAGGGTTGTGTAGGGTGGTCTACAAGCAGGGGAAAGAATCAAGGGCCAAGGAGCAAGCAAGAATATGGTTGATGTACAAACCATCATGTTGGACCAGAATGAAGATGAGGTTGATTCACTCAAAATTTTCAAATGACAACACTGGGTTTTTGCATAAAGTTGAATCATAAGCTAATACCATCATCCCAAAATTTTGGTGGAGGCTAGAAAGAAGTATTTAAATGAGTTGTAGTGCAAAATTGCCCACTGGACCAGAGAAGAAAAATTGGGTGTAGAGCTCAAAATATTTCATGAATAAAAGATACCTTTGCATAAAAGTTATTTAAAAGCATCACATGACATCTCAAAATTTTGGTTGGAATTTAGAATGAATTTATCAAATGGTTGTAGTTCAAATATGGCCATATAACCTTGGAAAAACCATTTTTCAAGAAAATAAAGATCAAGCAAATTAATTATGTAATTAGTTCTACTAATAAAAGAAAAGTTTTTCTTGAGAGGTTCAACAAGTCCAATAACATATTTGAAAAGTTTTCACTTTGGGAAAACTCCATAATAGCAAGGGAGAAAAAGGTTCAAAAAAATCAAAAGGGAGCCCAGAAAATAAAAGTTTTAATTTCTTGGAAAATTTTTAATTAATAAAACAAGGTTAAAATTTTAGGGTGTTACATGCGACGATGCGGGCCAGCTGCTGGACACGCTCACGTGCGCGAAACCGACAAGGGGGGGAGGGGCTGGAGCTAGAAGACGCTCTGGGCGCGTCCAAAGGCAGCAGAGCGCGTGCACTGTTATGCCATTAACGCGGTCACCGCGTGCACTGGCATGTAGCGGGGGCGATGGACTGGAACGGGTTGTCTAGTGGTAAGTCCTTCCTGGGTAGGTTCCAACTGCGTTGGTAGTTCGGTTAAAGACGCAGTGGTTAAATGGTAATCACCGTCTAAAGCTTACTGCGGTAAACTTGGGTGAGCACTGGTGATCAACAGGAAGATGATTGGGAGCAATGGAGTTGAGGTGTAGGTAACGAAGGACTTTCATCCTGGTAACTTTGAGAAGATTTGGACCAAGGTTTAATATAGTTGCTTTACAACCACATAAATTGGTCCAAAAACAAGATGTGGATGATGCACTCATATGGTGAGGCAAATTGAGCTGAAATTTGGCAAGGCTTTATGATTTGGACATATAGAGATGCTGTAAAGATTTCATACCAATTGGATTCACCAAAATGGTACTTGCTTCACAACTATTCTCTCTGTCCAGAAACTTGCAAGAATTTTGGAGAAATATTGGCTAGGTGAAATGGTGCTAAATTTGGTGGAGAGAAGTTATTTGGGTAGGAGAACAATCTGGTAATTTATCAGGAGTTTTGAAGCAATATAAAATGCACTTGCTTCACAACCTGAAAATTTTGCCAGAACCAAAGATTTGGTCCTGTGCTCACATAGATCAAGGGATGGAGCTGAAATTTGGAGGAGTGTAAAGATATGAGCACAAGAAGAGGCATGCGAAATTTCAACTCATTTGGATCCTCCTAGCTAGTACTTCCTTCATAGTGACTTCTGTTTGACAAAAACTTTGAAAAATCACTAAGAAATATTGGCTAGGCAAATAAATTTGAATTTTGGCATGTGGCAATTATTTGGACATAAAAGAATGCCCAAGAAGTTTGGGAGCAAACACGATAATATAAATGACACTTCCTTCACAAAGTGCCACTCTGAACAGAAACGAAGAATAATTTTTGGAGAATTATTCTTGGGATAGGACAGGAAAGTCTCGGCATATTTGAGCAACATATGACCCAAAGGAATTATGAGAATTATTTGGGATTTTTGGGAGTGACAGAAATATAGGTTGCTTCACAACCTAGGGCAGACAGGGTTATTCCTTTAATAGAAAAAGGAATATTCCTAGAAAAAAATTATGGTTTGGTCAAAGAGTGAAGTGACATGATCTTGGCAAGATTTTGAGAATGATGAGCCACTTGGGAGGGGAAATGAGGATGATTTCCCAGGTGGCAAGGCCCGGAACCACTCCAAAAAGAAAAACATAGCAAAAACTAAATAAATCAAAAGAAAAGGAATAGGGCCAAAATCCAGGCTGTTACAACTCTTACCCCCTTAAATAAATCTCGTCCTCGAGATTTAGTTGCTCTGGGAACAAGTATGACTTGAGGATACCGTTTCCAACTCGGGTATCCTTTTTCCTTTATTTATTGTTCCCCCAAGAATTTCAGATGATCAACTTACCTTGCTCTGGGGTGGCTTGCTTCACCTTTCCCCAAATTCTGATGGGTTTTTGCTCATATACCAATTTCTTTTTTTGCTGACATTGATTCTTTCATATCTGCGGTGATATCCAATGAATCCGAGCATAAATTTCCTTTGGTCATGAAAACCTTTTTACTTCTATCATGGGGTTGCTTCAAAAAAATGCAAGCCTTCTGGGTTCAATAAATGCTTAGAATTAATCATGGCTATCTTCTGACGGGATCTGACTGCTCATAGGTGGCACTGATTTATCTTGATTTATTTCCTTTGGCTCGAGCATGAGATATGTACCAAAGATCTGACTGCCTTTTGTCAGGAGCAATATAACGGTGTATGGAGTTACAGCTGTGTCATACCTCAAATATTTACATCTTGAGACTGGCCTGATAGGGGGCTGACGGACAAATGCTTTTCCTAACAGACTGACCGTGTACTTGATTTCATCGGCGAGTATACCGGGTCTGAGCTGATTATTCGGCTTTCGACTTTCTCATTTTGTCTGTATACCCATCTTTGGTAATATGCTGTGATATGTTTTAACACTGCCGCTGAGGTCAAACTGTTGAGGTTGCAAAGGAATCTTGGATCTGAGCAGACTTGGATATTCCACACTAACCATGTCAAGCGGGTTGAGGATATGAAAATCCTTGTAAATAGAGTAGGTCATGAAGGTGTATGTCTTTGTGGATCCATATGGAATTATGGCCTCAATCGACTTGAGGTATCCGGACCCTAATGGTCGTGCAAAATCATCATACCTTTGTTGTCGGTCTCACCTTTTAACGGTCATGATTTTCTTTGTCAGGATACCTTGCTGAAATAACTTGGCCACGCCTGTCCTTGATTCTTCGTATGACCATGGATGTGATTAATATTTTTGACATTATTCCTTGTGCTTGTTTTTCTGACCGGTGTCCGCACATATATGACATATACTCGGGGTTTGTAACCGTACAAAGCTTGTTGTTGAGGCCAATCATAAATAGGTGACAAGAGTTCATATATCACCTTGCCTTGATGACCATTGTCAAGACTGTGGATTCTGCATTCTCATCTTCAGGTCTTGTCGATCATTGTATTACATGAGATGTATCTCTGCTTATTTTCCTTTACCTGACTTGTGAGGTTGTGGGATCCTTACCTTCCTTAGGTATATCTGTTGGATCCTTGCCGCATCTCATATGAGTGACTGATATGACTGGGGATACATGTTCACCATATATGCGGAAAGATCCATAATTGGACACTTGATTTCTTAAGAAGACCTATGCCTTGACTGATTTGTGCTTCCGACAAAAATGTTGCGAGTCTGGTTCTTGAGGGATACTGCCATATATTGGCAACTCATCATGTAATCTCTGTGGACGGTGTAACAGTGTGGTACTGACGCAGACCGAATCGCTTACGAGAGAAGCCATCCGAGTAGCTTGCTGAGGAAGACTTGTTAACTTCTGCTCAAATCTTTTGTCTGGGTAGCGTGCAGAAGAAGGCTCTATAGTTTACACACGAAGCTTGGTCTGATTATTTTGCTGGAGAAGCCTTAGTTCCGTACTTGAGAAGCTTCTCCTCGGGTTTGCTTGTTGAGAAAAATTCATTTCCGTCCGTCAGAAGCTTTTACCGAGGTATCTTGTTGAGGAAGACCGGGTATCTTGGATCGGACATGGTTCACATATCATGCTGAGGAAAAATTGAGGAGCCCTGCCTCATAAATTTCTTTCGATAGCGTGTGGAATAATACTGGGTTTCTTATATCCAAAACTTCATACTGATATGCAGACTGTAATCCATACACACACCCATAATATTCTGAGGCTGATTATTTGCATGAGAAAAATGGTTTGACTGTCTTCCGCGAGCATATCACATTCTGACTTTATTTCGGATGATAACATATTTCAAGCATCATGCCTTGCTGAGCCAAATTTTTGTATATGATCCATACCTTTGACTGAAAATGTACCGTTGATCTTGTACCTGAGTTGTCTTGCTGCTGACTTGACTATTACTGATGTGAGTATTTTGTACTGATTTAGACTTGAGTTATCAGTACTGTTATGAGGAGTGCACACTAATGCAAAATTGATTACCAGCCTCAAAATCAGATATTCCCCATTTCACTGCAGTCGGCTGAGAATTCCATTCTGTTTAGCTGAGTTTCCAAATATTTGAACTCCTTATTACTTCTTCGAGTCCGGTGTCAGTTGATGAGCAACTCTTTATAGGGGGAAAATAATGTAACGCCGGGGCCCAAAAAGAAAGAAACAAAAGAAAACTCCACTAAACAAAAGCACACAACAACAATCACTACACACTCAAACAAAGTCACATAGTACTGCTAGTCACACAATATGCATGCCTACTTAAGCACACAAATTTCGCTGGAACTCCGGAATTACGATCTAACATGCTGTGACGATGTGCACGAGGACGAATAAAGGTGTGGAAGAATTGGTGTAAATAGCGCTACACCAAGTGCTAGCTTAGCCAGGTAGCAACCTGGACTAGCTCGGAGGCGAGGACGTACTTGGTAACTGTGTAGCAGGACACGAATGTCGCGACCACATTATTATCAAGTGGACGGAAAATATCCGTACTCGTCCAAGAAATAAGGATAGCGGGGAAAAACTGAGTCTGCTGACATTGCCCTTTCTTGATAGCTATGATCATTAAGGGTTGCCAACACGACGAGATAAAAGGAAGATAGAAGCATGTCCATCAGTGAAACGATAGGCGGGGCTGAAAGAAGGATATCGGCGAGATACCTGAGCACCATTTTTGCAAACAGTGTAGGGATCACTTGGCATCACATTTTTGAGACAAAAATGACACCAAACACCGAAGAACAAGCAAGAAAAGAAAACTGGAGAAATGCAAAGGCTGAGCTGTAGTGGACCCGAGTCGATGCCAGCTACACTCACCAGATAAACCGTTAGCAACAAATACTAAGGCTATATGCATGCTGTGCAAAAAACAAATGCAGCAAACAAGCCAAACTTTAAACTACCGATTTCTACCGCTCACGCTGACTAGGGCGTCCAACAACCAGACCTGCTATGATACCAAGCCTGTGGCACCCTGGCTCAGAGAAACCGGAACGCCCCGTATTCCAGCCCAGAGATTAAGGAGAAGTCTTCTAGAATACGGCACTACTTAGCATAGAAAAAACCAACTTTCTATTATTACACGAATATGAATACAAGGTCTCCGATATTACAATAAATAACATCGGCACGGTGACACTACGCCTGCGATACTACACTTGCTCTGTGCTAGCAGCAAAACAACTCATAGCAGCGGAATACTTCTAGCAGCGGAACAACGATGAAGGTGGTGAACTCTACTCCATAGGGACTCTGGCTGGGACACGATCTAGCTCGCACGCACGGCAACCTCGACAAGAAATCAAGCAATCATGGCATCACCTGCAATCTGGCATGACACGCCAGGTCACTACATTAAATGTACTTGCAAGCTCACAACAACCATAAACATCAAGCCAAGACAATAACATAGCATTAACAGGTTAATTAATTAACATAGACCATGATACGACAACAACTACTAAGCATGGTATGAAACTGATACAATACTGATAAATCACCATCTCAGATCTCCATAACCATATCTCTCTTGGCTAACCGGCCACCATCTCGATCACCTCGTGATCAAAACCGAACGGTGATCTTTCCGGCGATCACTACCATGACCAACACTTGGTCTCCAACATCATCATCAACATCCTGCCAAACTGTTACTGCTCACATATATCAACATATAAATATATATCACCTATAAGTCATTCCGTCATGTGAGTGTTGATCGAACGATGTGACCTAGTATGAACTTATGCCCATGACCGAGGACGCGTCTATTGATAGATTAAACACACACACTCTGCAGAGGTAGCGCACTTTACCCACACCACGGAACCCATGGCCTCGCACTCCCATTCAGGTGGACCAACGGCGTTCCGACAAAACTGATCTACTGCCATGACACTCTCCCGGCCACTCTGACTCACTCCCCACTGGGCTAGTCCTGGGTGGCCCCGTGTCTACCAAATACACCAACGGCCACCGTCGTGGCCAAAACAATAAACCGTCCCAAACGGGGACAAGAGCTCTCAATACCAACTACGGGCACACAAGGTCTTGTCTGCTTATTGGGCTAGGGTACCGCATGCCCATAACCTTCCACCGTTGGAGGCACCGGTGAGAGGCATGATAATAGCATCGCATTAGGGCCTTCCCATAAAAGGCAAATGTGGTTGCACTGGAAAAGCCCGGTTCGGTGGCACCTGACCAACTTAATGACGGAATATAACCCCAAAAATATAACTGTGATAATTAATACTCTGATATCAACTATCAAACTAGAATCCAAGTCATAGCAATATCCAACAAATAATCCAAGCATAATCTCATCATCTCAAAATACTCCAAGGGTAGCACAACACTACTGTCATGATGAATCCGAAAACAATAATCCTACTACTCCAATAACAAGAATAAAGCTATTCGGCTAAGATCCACATGTAAACATCATCTTCGAAAATAATACTCCAAGCAATGTAACATCAACTAGCATCATGAAAATAATCATACTAACCACTAATAATCTAAAGGCAGCATGATATCCAAAGTAATACTCCAAACTATAATAACAGATACCATCATGGAAATAATCATAATACCAACCACTACTACTCAATTGACAACATGATACTCATCAACTGCAAGCATAACTCCTTGTAATCCAAACAATAGCATGGCAACAACAAGATCAAAATAATACTCCGAGAAAATGCCATGCACAAAGTCATGTAGCTAAAGCAATATTTTAAACAAGTTCAAATAGATTAAACCATGTCACTGCATTACAGTGATGCAAATGGAGGGTGTGGCTTGCCTGGGGTGGAAGAAATCACCGGGAGAAAGTGCGAGAAGCACGCGAAAAGAATCGCCGGAAAACGTTCATTCTCAAAGGGGGCTGATTAAGCGCAATGGAAGAATGGTCATTTTCAGAATGATAACACATGGTGAAAATGATACCAACAGAACGGGCTCGACGAAACAAAGAAATGGGCTTTGGAATCACCTGATTTGGAGTTGTGGTTGAAAAGTTAAAAAGTGTTTTCTGCCAGGGACCCATTTGTAAATAAAATCATCACAAACGGGTCCTCGGCTGGAAAAACAGAACGCGCACTCGATGTAATACGCGTTCGGTGAAGTGAAAGCGTATTCTGGCCCACAACCACAGCTGCTTACGCTTTTGATTAGCGAAATTCCGTGGAATACGTTTCCACTAATCCACATCAGCGAGGGTGGGTCAACGGGCTGTGCGGCTGACGAGTGGGGTCCACGGGCGGTGGGGCCCACCTGGCCTGGGCTCGTCTTCAACCTCAATCGCTCCCGCGCGGGTCAGAGGACTGGCCGGCCACGACGGGGATTGCCGGCGACTCCGGGCGTCTCCCGCAGCGCTCTGCCTATGGGCGAGCTCAGCGCGTAGAGGCGCATCTGGTGGTGCCCCCCGCAACCGGTGAGGAGGACCGAGGCGGTGGTGGCTATGAGGCCGACGGACGGTGGCGTCGGGAGGAGATTGTTATGGCGCCCCGGTGCACCAGAGGAGGGGTTGAGGAGCTGGGGTGACTCCGGGGTGATGGTGGAAGTGGTAGGTGGAGGAATGAGGAGGGGAGGGGGTCAGCGTGTCACGAATTTGTGAGGAGGAAGCCGCAGCCGAGGCGGCCATTGGCGATGACGAGAGCCACTCGAGCCCGGGGAAATTGTCAGGGGAGGCTAGAGGAGGTGCAGGAGGCCAGTGGTCAAGCAAAACGGGGTCAGGATGGCCTTATATAGCCGCGGGGCGAGGTGCCGCGCTGTCGTCGCCGCGGACGCGTGGCCGGCACCGCGGACACGTGTGCGCGCGCATGTTCTCGGGGGCAGGCGACGAGGGAGGCACAATGGAGGTTCTCACGGGGCAGAGGAGGCCAAGGGGGTGCAGGGAGGATGACGACGGCGACGAACCAAGCCAAACCGCCATTGTGCGCCCGTGGGACGCGGCGGCTTGCGTGGGTGAGGAAGCTGCCGGAGGGGAGCGGGGTCCAGGTGATCGGCGACAACATGGGCCAGCTGCTGGACACGCTCACGTGTGCGAAAACGACGAGGGGGAGAGGTCCTGGAGCTAGAAGGCACTCTGGGCGCGGCCAAAGGCAGCAGGGCGCGCACACTGTTATGCCATTAACGCGGTCACCGCGTGCACTGGCATGTAGCAGGGGCGATGGACTGGAATGGGTTGTCTAGTGGTAAGTCCTTCCTGGGTAGGTTCCAACTGCGGTGGTAGTTCGGTTAAAGACGCAATGGTTAAACGGTAACCACCGTCTGAAGCTTACTGCAGTAAACTTGGGTGAGTGAAAGTGCGTTATATCGACTAGAGGGGGGGTGAATAGGCGATTTTTATGAATTCTTCACTGAGGAATTTGCCGGTGAGGAAATTCCTTAGCGAAGAACTACTTGCAAATGAATAAGTACTCGTAAGTAAGCATAACAGATTACAAGCATAGTCATCATGATGAAATGAAGACAATCACAGAGTACGTAAAAGCGTAATCACAGGATAACACAAGATGAAGACAAACAGATCAAGAAATTGAGCTGAGGAAATTGAGGAAGTCTTCTACCAAAGTCTTCAAACACAGATATGAACAAATACTCAACACAAGAATGAGGAAATGAAAGGGTTGAGGAAATAGAACGATTAGGTTGGTGAAGACAATGATTTGGTAGACCAGTTCCCAACTGCTGTCTCGGTTGTACGTCTGTTGGAGCGGCCGAGTATTTAAACTCGAGGACACACAGTCCCGGACACCCGACATCGAGCACGCAGCTCGGGACACCAAGTCCTCACCGTATTCTCCTTGAACTAAGGTCACACAGACCTCGTCCAATCACTCGTGGTAAGTCTTAAGGCGACTTCCAAACCTTCACAGACTTGGTCACTCGGCGATCCACAATTCCTCTTGGATGCTCTAGACCATGACGCCTAACCGTCTGGAAGAAGCACAGTCTTCAAAGGTAACAAGCGTCGGATCCACGCAGGATCAATTTCTTGATGATGCTCAATCACTTTGGGTTTGTTGGGGTTTGGTTTTTGGGTTTTTCTCACTTGGGTTTTTCCTCACTTGATGATTTTCTCTCAAAGTCCTCGTGAGGATGGGTTGCTCTCAAATGACAAGTGTCAAGTTCTCTCGGAGCAGCCAACCAGCTAGTGGTTGTAGGGGGCAGCTATTTATAGCCTAGGGAGCAGCCCTACATGATAAGACATAAATTCCCTTCAATGATATGACCGTTAGGTGAATAAGATATTTTGGGACAGTCAAGGCAAGAAAGACAAAGAATCGGAAATTTGACTCTCAAATTCCTCGTATATCATGTTCCTCATCAGGTAGGCAATTCGACTGGCGAATTCCTAACTCCTCGATCGAGAACAAATTCTCATGACCGGAAGAGCTTCGTCTCATCCTTTGAAGAAATTGACTGAATCGTATGAGATTTCCAAAAGCTTCACTCAAGGGATTGGTAGGTGTAGGATTTTGAGTTGAGCATCAAATGGAAATTTTTCCTTAGTATTTCCTCGACCCCCTTTAACAAAGACGGTGTTTCCTATGACTCAAGAAAGAGAAAATGAAACTACGAAAACAAAAGTCTTCACGCTTCATGTTCCTCAAATGAATACCAAGTCTTCAAGGTCACACCAATTTCTTCACTTTCAAAGTCTTCGTAAAGTCTTGAATATCAAAGTCTTCGATGAAGAACTTCATTTTAGGGTCGACTTTCTCTCAGAAATATCAAACTCCTCATAGACTTATAGACCTGTGTACACTCACAACGCATTAGTTACTTAACCTATAAGTCTTCAATACACCAAAATCACTAAGGGGCACTAGATGCACTTACAATCTCCCCTTTTGGTGATTGATGACAATATGGGTTAAGTTTTCAACGAGGATAAACATATGAATTGTAAATACCGATAATGAGGAATTTGATTGCAAGATATAGAAGAACTCCCCACGAAGATGTGCATAGTGAGGAATTTGCTTTTGAGGCAATGCACACTTGAAGAATTGAATCATGGAGATCTCCCCTATATCTTGTAATTCATACACGCATTTGACATATAATATGAAGAATTTGAAATGCATGATGAAATATGGTGCTTGATGAAATTCAGCATGAGGAATCATAGCACATAAAGTATCGAGCACAAGTAGATTTGCTATGAAGCATAGTGCAAAATCATAATGCATCAAAAGTATCAAAGCACCATAGGGTTTAAGATTACAACTCGATCCAATAAAAGTTTCGTAAGAACGAGAGTTGTAACTTAACAAAAAACTGTATATAGGCAATAAACTAGACCCGCTTGAAGACTAACTCAAATTTCTCCCCTTTGTCATCGAATGACCAAAAGGATCAAACCGAGGACTAACGCTCTTGAAGAATATCAAGTTGAAGACGGAGCGCCAAAGATTGCTCGGGGTTGTTTGTTGAAGTAGGACCAGCCATGTGTCTTCCAAGTATTCATTTTCATCGTTGTCGCGAGATGAAGAATAGGAGCTGGCCACCAAGGAAGGAACTTTGACCTTCTTGAATTTCTTCGGAGGAGGTGCAGACCAGTCAAATTCTTCCTTGAGACCCATTGAAGTCAGTTCTTCTTCACTGTAGACATGTGAAAGAACAGCCCAGGTGCGCTTGAAGGTTTCATGAAGGTAGAAGTGGTTTTTCTTCACTGCATTGTGTGTTGAGGTCATGTTGTGAAGAATTGAATCAAACTGACGTTTGACCCACTTATGATTGCGATCAACCTTCTGATGAAGACTGAGGAGTAATTCACGATCAGTCATCACCCTGGGTGCAGTAGCTTGAGGACTTTGCTTGACTGAGGTATTTGCTGCTGAGTCATGTGTGGCAGAGTCATCATTGGTGGAGTAGGATGTCGCTTATGTAAACCGTCCATCCAATGGACGAATGCCTTCATCGATCACAAGCAAAGGGCCTTGCCCTTGTCATCACCGAGGTAATAGTCCGCTTGAGGACTTCAATCGGGGCAAGTAGTCGCGATCGTTCAAAGTATCGCTTTGTAATTGAGTGAAGACCTTGACCGATGAATCTCATAATCCAAGGCGCATAAGGCTTCAGCTCAAATGGTGACATAGCAATGTTAGCCAGAGTCCTCATGAAGAAATCATGGAAATTGACGGGAACGCCATGGATGATGTTGAAAAGCATATTCTTCATGATGCCAACGACTTCTTCATCATTCGAGTCGTGACCTTTGATTGGACTCATTGTCTTCGTCAGAATACGATAGACTGTCCGAGGTACATATAATAATTCCTTGACGAGGAATTTGGTTCTTGGGGCCTGCCTTGGCTTCAAAGGCTTCATCAGCACTTGCATATAGTGATTTGAAAGTTCTTTTTCTTCATAGATACAACGTGCACCATCAAGTGGAGGACTGAGTGGTAGGGCACGAAGCAATTCAGTTGCTGGTGCCTTGTAGTGAGTATTTTCGGTCATCCAATCTAAGACCCAGGAATTTACGTCTTCAGCGTCTCCTGTGATATGCAGAGGTTGCATAGAATCAAGAATTAGCTCTTCATTCCAGTCACAAATATCGGTCAGAAGTTTAGAAGTCCCGCGTCGTGAAGAACACCGAGGATCGCTCAAAGCTGGCAGCAGCGACTCCATATCCACATGAGGAATATGAGCATGATCGAAGATTTTATCCTTGTTGAAGAGCACTGAGGAATAGAAGTTGGCTTGGCTGGCAGTCCAGAAGTGCCTCTTCCTAACCCGAGCAGAATCATAAGGATTATATTCAGTGAAGAATACGTGCTCGGCAAAGAAATCTCCAGCCTTGAACTTTTGCTTGGTTGAGAACGGATTCTTTTGCTTGGGCAGAGGGGTGTCAGTGAGTTGCATCACCACCTCAAGAATCGTAAGTTCAGGTTCTTCAGGCTGAGGAATTTCTTGTTCCTCAACAGGTGCAGTCTGAGGATTAGCAGCAGCAGCAGTTTCATCAGCACTAGTGGCTGGAATTTCTTCATGCACAGAACCAGTGGGTTGATTTTCTTCAGAGTCGATTCGGACTGTTTGTGCAGAGGACTGAGGAATCTGTTGGAGCGGGGTGAAGAGAGGAGTATTGGGATCTTGACTTTCCCAAAAGTCATCATTGATCACCGGTGTGGTGCATCCAATATCCACATCTTCATCTTCAATTTCCTCAGCACCACCGAGGAATTTCATAGTCGATGAGGGAATAATCGGGGTTGAAGGGATGGCATCCACTTCAATTTCTTCATCAAGCTGCTCTGACGAAGCAGCAGACTGATGTTCTTCATCGGATCCGATTGGGATCTCATAGTCTTCTCCAAAAGGAACAACTTCCTTTGGTGGTATGGAGGAAATTGGAACAGCATCAATTGGAGTTTCGAATGAGCTGGTCATTGGCTTCATTTTCTTCACAACCGAAGAATCTGACGCGGCTGATGCTTTCCTTTTCTTCACAAAGCAGCTCGCTCAAGCCTTTGGTTTTCTTCACATCAAAAGCAGATGGAAGAATTGGAGTTGGAGTTGGCGCAGGAGGAGCCGAGGAATTTGGTTCGCTTTCTTCAGGAGCAATCGATGCAGTTCCTCTGTCTTGAGCAATTTCTTCAGCGCACCTCTAGTGGGTGCCCCGCAATTTCTTCAAATGGGCCGGAATGGGATCATCAGCCACGAATCAACGCTTTCATCGGCCAGTTGAACGTCATCGGTGGCCGGCATTTTTCTTCAAGAGGGCTGAGCCGAGGCTACAACTGAGGAATTTCATGTTGCATTGGGACAGCAACATTTGTGAGATTCTTCGTCAGGTTGACGAATCGACCTTGGCTCCTTGCCAATCAGCATTGTATGAATCAAGTTTTTGCCGAGGTTTTGAATTTCAGTCCGGACCGAGAAGCTCCTCGTGTGTCATCTTGACAACGTTTTTCTTCGTGAACTTCTCCTTCCGTATTGAGCCTTTTGATTTCCCTCGCCTTTTCATACTTCCATTTTTCTTCAGCTATGAAGTGAGTCAACATATGACTTTGTCCAGTGTCAAATGAAGGTCAGGCAGAGGGGTATTGGGATCATTGTGCCAGAGATCAATAAAGTCAAGGACTTTCTTCGGGTCCAATAGCAGTGGCACAAATGTACCTTTGGCTCTAGCGGCCCTTACTTGACGGTCTCTGATGATTTCCGCGAGTTCTTCATCAGATACCTCATCATCAGATGGCACATGGAATGCAACCATTTTCTTCGTCGGGCTAGGCCGAGGACCTCGCCCAATTGTTGCTTTGGTCTTCAAATGAGTCGGACCATTGAAGAAATGGAGCTGCCGAGGAACTTGGCAGAGATGCTCGAGGCAATTGAAAAGCCAGCAGTCCTTTGACATGTAGCTAGGTGCACAGGAATCAAGGTTTTGACGGGGCTGTTGAGGACTTTGGTGGAGCAGCGGCAGTTTGAGGAATTTGCTTGGAAGGTGTCACGAGGAACTTGGCCGTGAGGGCGCAGATGATGAAGCACTTGGCTTATGAGCAGGCTTCTTTTGCATTGATTCCCTCGGTTTGACCGAGACCTCTGTGGCAAGAGCAATGGCGTAATCCTCATTGAATTTCTTCACCGCCTCCTTTGCTTGCTTTGCCAATTTTGCTTGGCGTTTAGCCCATTCATCGTGAAAGTCCTCACCTCGCTTTGATGCTTGTGGGATCAGCTATTTGTCCAGGTGCCAAAGGAGCTCTTGGGCATGGAGGATTAAGAGCGAATTTCTTCATGTACTTAGGAGTTACATATCTATATTCCCTCCATTCCCGTGCCCATCTCCGCTCAATCTTCTCGAATACGCACCTTGCGTTGATTTTTGCTTTCTTCATCCGGTGTGCGATGAGTCAGCATATATATCCTCGTGGATTTCAAACGCAGTCATAACCTCGTGTTTCTTTCCTCCCTTCGTGGCTTCTTACCATCTCGCCATTTTCTTGATTGAGGAAATTGAACAATTGAGTTCTCTCAAGAAGTGTGCAGTTTTTCTTCGAGGAACGCTGCAAATGAGTTAAGTTGATGAGAACCTAGGGATTCAGAATGACATTTGTACCTGTGAACAGAGTATAGGTGCGAGGAATTTGGAGAGGTCATATGCGTTCTCGGAAGGTTTTAAAAAAACAAGTTTTGAGGATTTGACCAGATGAGCCTTGAAGAATTTTACTAAGCTTCTTTGTCTTAGGTTCCAGAGTTGTATAGATCGAGGATCCACACAATTGAGGAATCTTGAAGAAAATCATAGCTTAGAGAAACGAGGCAAGAGATTTGAGGTGTTCATATGTGTGAAGATTTGAGGAATAAACACCTTTGAAGAATATGAAGAAAATTTGAGAATCAAAGCGAGTAATAAAAGTAACTTTTAATTACCCGAAGTGAAGAATACGACGAACTGAGAAGAACAGTTGGGAAGTTCGTCCGTTCAGATCTTCCACGCCCTAACTTGGCAGAGGAAGACAGCTACGGCGACGGCGGAGTGAAGATTTCCGCGGTCGGCGCGAGTACATCGGCGACGAGGTCAAGGCAGTGAAGCTTTTCCTCACCGGCGACGATGGAGTAGCGGCGGCGCTAGGGTTTGAGGAACTCGAGCGGGAGAGAGAGGTCGAGCAGAGTAAAAGAGTGAGGAAGGGAGAGGGATATTTATAGACGCGGTGAAAAACGGGTTGCTCAAGATTTAGGACGAACATGCCCCTGACCATTTCCCTTCTCACGACATGTGTCACCCACGTACTGTGTAGTGGAGATCGTGTCCGATCGTGGGTGAATAAAGTAATGCATCGTGGGATGCGGAACGGTTTGAGCGGCAAAAACGAAGGTTTGGATAAGATTCGTTTTAAAGTTCCGTTGCAATTTCTTCAAATTGTCAAGGACACAAAGTGAAGATTTTGAACGAAGTTTCAAAGTAGAACGCACATGAAGAATTTGTGAACGGATTGGGTTGAGTATAGCATAGAGGAAGGGTCCGATCACATTCACTTAGCATAAAAAGCGACTTGAGGAAATAGCCATAAGTGAATGTCAGAGAGGACATAAACCCATATATATATATATATATATATATATATATATATATATATATATATATATATATATATATATAGCCACTGAAGAAAGACGATGGAAATAGTGAGGATTTTGATAAGTTGAAGAATTTGAAAAACTGAATAATTTCACAACTGTGGATAAACTCAAATTGAAGATTTCAACTTTGGTGGTGGCGTGACCCAATCAGATAAGAATGATGATTTCAGACACGCGCATACAATTGTCGAGGGTTCTCGAGAATCAATTTCTTCATTAATTTCTTCACACTTAGAGTGTTATTCTTCATTGATTGAAGAAAACGCTTTCTTCATGTGTTGCACATCTAAGTCATCTATTTTGCATAAGCGTTAGGATGTGTGTCCTTTTCAAAGAACATTCAAGATTCTAAGATATTTAGCTCACACCGCAACTTGCTAAATTTCTTCTCATCCAAGGGCTTAGTGAAGATATCAGCTAGCTGTTCTTCAGTCTTCACGTGCTCGATGGAGATGTCGCCTTCAACACATGATCACGAAGAAAATGATGACGAATTTGAATGTGCTTTGTCTTCGAGTGCTGAATCGGGTTGTGAGCAATCTTGATGGCACTCTCATTGTCACAATAGAGAGGCACATTCTTCACGTTGATGCCGTAGTCCTTGAGGGTTTGCTTTATCCATAGCAATTGAGCACAACACGAGCCATGCAATGTATTCAGCTTCCGCAAGAGAGCGGTGATACGCAGCTCGCTTTCTTCGAGGACCAACGGACCAAAGATCGCTCGAGGAAATGACAAGTACCAGATGTTGACTTGCGGTCCACACGATCACCAGCATAGTCGAGTCGTAATATCCAATGAGATCAAAAGTAGAGCCCTTGGGGTACCATAATCCTAGTGTTGGTGTGTGAGCTAGATATCGAAGAATATGCTTCATGACCTTTATGGTGTGATTCCTTGGTGTAGCTTGAAATCGGGCACACATGCAAACACTAAGCATTATATCTGGCCTAGATGCACATAAGTACAATAAGGAACCAATCATGGAGCGGTATACCTTGTGATCAAGTCAATACCATTTTCATCAAGTGCATAGATGGCCATTTGTGGGCATAGGAATTTTGACACCTTTGCGTCTTGCATGCCGAATTTCTTCAGGACATCTTTGAGGTATTTCTTCTGAGATATGAATATGCCATTGTGTTGTTGACGAATTTGAAGACCTAAGAAGAATTTCAACTCTCCCATCATAGACATTTGATATTCTTCACTCATCATGTAGGCAAATTCATCACTATAGCGTTGGTCAAGACAAACCCAAAGATAATATCATCAACATATATTTGGCACACAAAAAGTTCACCATCATAAGATTTAGTAAAGAGAGTAAGATCGAGTGAACTGTGTGTGAAGCCATTCTTCACGAAGAATTCCTTCAATGTATCATACCACGCCCGAGGGGCTTGCTTGAGGCCATAGAGGGCCTTATTGAGTCTCAAGACTTTGTCAGATTCTTTGGATCTTCAAAACACGGGGTTGAGCAACATATACTTCTTCCTCAAGCTTACCATTGAGGAATGCACTTTTCACATCCATTTGATATAAAGTGATATTGTGATGGTTAGCATAGGCGAGTAATATGCGAATAGACTCAAGTCTAGCGACAGTGCAAAAGTTTCATCGAAGTCAATTCCTTCAACTGTGTGTAGCCTTGAGCTACTAGTCGTGCCTTATTCCTCACCACAAGACCATTTTCATCTTGCTTGTTGCGATAGATCCACTTTGTGCCAATGATATTATGCTTGCGAGGATCTGGACGTTTGACCAGTTCCCAGACATTGTTGAGCTCGAATCGATGTAATTCTCCTTGCATGGCCTGAATCCACTCCGGCTCGTAAATGCTTCATCTACCTTAGAGGGCTCTGTGATAGAGACAAAAGCATAGTGCCCACAAAAGTTAGATAAATGTGAAGCTTTTGAGCGTGTGAGAGGACCTGGCGCTTCAATGTCATCGATGATCTTGTCAACTTGCACTTCTTTTGCAACGCGAGGATGAGCTGGTTGTCGCCGAGGAATTTGATCATTTTCCTCAGACCATTTTCTTCAAAGATTATCTTCAGTGCATCACTCGACGTTCTTCACGTATAGGAATGAATTCTTCAAAGTTTCTTCAAGAGGAATGACATCCTCGGTTGCCTTGAACCCGATAGAATCCTCAGTGCTGGTTCGCCTAACACAGAAGGTAGGTGCTCTCTTTGCGAGCCATTAGTTTCATCGAACCGCACATCTACAAAGGTCAACAATCTTGTGAAGTGTGATGTTGAAGACTCAGAGGTGTGCGAGTCCTTTCCGTAACCAAGCATAAAACCTTCATGTGCTTTCGTGCAAATTTAGAGTTGTGGTGAGGATCTCTAATCCAGCATTTAGCAATCAAGACTTTGAAATAACTTACATTAGGTTTCTTGTCGGTGAGGAGTTCATAGGCAGTCTTCTTGAAGAATTTGTGAAGATATACTCTGTTGATGATGTGGCACGCAGTGTCAATTGCTTCAATCCGTAAACGACTAGGCGTTTTGTATTCATCAAGCATAGTGCAAGCCATCTCAACAAGAGTTCTGTTCTTGCGCTCCACGATGCCATTTTGCTGAGGAGTATAAGGAGCAGATAACTCATGAGTGATACCAAGTTCATCAAGATAGTCATCAAGACCGGAATTCTTGAACTCGGTTCCATTGTCACTCTGATGTGCTTGATCTTCACACCAAAGTTAGTTGAAGCCCTCGAGGAAAATCGTTTGAAGACTTCACGCACTTGATTTTTGTAAGTAACAATGTGTACCCATGTGTAACGAGAGTAATCATCAACAATAACAAAGCCATATAGTGATGCTTCATTAACGATAGCTGAATAATGATTGGGACCAAAGAGGTCCATGTGAAGCAATTCAAGGGACGAGTAGTGGTCATGATAGTCTTCATTGGATGCTTGGCCTTGGTCATTTTTCCAGCTTCACAGTTCGCATAGGTGATCCTTGAGGAATTTGACATTCTCAATGCCAATGACATGCTTCTTCTTCGCAAGCGCAGTAAATTCCTCATGCCTGCGTGACCAAGTCGTCGATGCCATAGCCAGCCTATACGAAGCTTTTGAAAGTAGGCACACGGCTGGTTGTGGTCCTGTAGAGAAGTCAACAATATACAAGTCTCCTCTCCTAAAGCCTTCAAGACTTTGGAATTGTCGACTTCCATAATCACAACACAACGATACTTGCCAAAGATAACAACCATATCAAGATCACAAAGCATTGAGATCGACATGAGGTTATATCCTAAGGACTCAACAAGCATGACTTTGTCCATGTGCATGTCCTTAGAGATAGCAACCTTACCAAGTCCCAATACCGACTTTTGCCTTTGTCAAAGAAAGATGATATGCTTGAGATGTGACGGTGATAAGGTAGCATCCATCAATAGATTCTTGTCACCGGTCATGTGATTTGTACATCCACTATCGAGAACCCACTCGGTGGCTTTGGGTTGATCATCCTGCAGATGAATTAGTACAACTTACGATCTCATATACTTCATCGGTGAAGAATATGATATCAAGTTCATCGATGAATTTCATCGCCAAGATTCAGATAAGCGGTAGGGAGGACGTGTGAAATGAAAGTTCATTTCATCATGATTAGCTCAAGGCCCTTTCAGCATTTTGTCGTGCCCCACTAATTCTTCAGACGTTTAGGCACGCCCGGAGACCTGACCTGCAGAAGAGATTAGTTCTTTTTCTTCACCACCCACATCTGAAGGGGTGGCAAAGAGTTCATCATTCTCATGAAAGCACCATACGAGAATGGTGGCATAGAGGCCAAACCATTTCGTTTCACATAAGAGGGGTTAGGGTAAGCATATGAATAAGCAGAGAAATTCTTCGAGGACTTATGAACATATTGGTTTGAAGAATAATGCACATATTCATAGCCCTTAGCTCTACCTGCAAAACAGAGTTGTTAGCACGATGATAATCATATGAGGACTTTGATCCTTTTGAGGAATTTGATCCATGTGAGGAATTTGGTCCGTATGAGGACTTGGATCCATATGAAGAATTTGGTTCATATGAAGAATTTGATCTGGGGTTCCTATTCTTCACTGGTGGTGTCATGAGGACATTCACCTGAAGACTTTCAAGGCACTTCTTGGGAACCCAGATTTTCTTCATAGGTGAACCGTTCCTGCAGTTAGTGCCAACATATCTAGCAAATACTTCACCATTCTGATTTTTGAACAGTTTATAGTTGAGTCAAATGACTCATCGCCAGAATGAGGAAATTCACACGTAAAACCAGATAAGGTAGATGGATCAACTGGAGGTCCCTTTGCAGCAACCCATGAGGTTTTGGGATACCGCTCAAAGCTTCCAATACGTTCCATCGGCATTGAGTTTCCTCTCAAAGGCAATGCCCTCTTTCCTAGGGTTCCTATTGAGGATCTCGCCTTTTAAGCACATCACAAAGAGTCGATGCCCTTTGAGGCTTTTGTACATGCTGTCATGTACAATTCCTTCGATCTGCATCGTCAAGGATACTAGCAATGTCCTCGGATGAGGAATTAGTGATAGCAGAGGCAGGTGAAGAATTTGTAACTATTGAAGCATTTGAACATTCAGTGAAGAATTAGCAGTTTCACGTTCAATGCACTTTAAGCATGGAGGAACAAATTCTTCTTGAGAAGCGCTGATTTGTTGAGCAAGTAATGAATCGCGCTCCTTCGAAGATCTTCATAACTCACTCTTAGCTTCTCAAGATCTTGCTTTCTTTGAAGAAATTCATAAGAAAGTTTCTCATGATCGATAAGAGAGTGTTATGATGACCTTGAAGGTTGTCAAGCCTAGACTGAAGTCTCGAAGATTTTCGATCGGGGCTTGAGTGCGGTCCATTTCTTCACCTAACATATCATCACTCTTATCTAGCATGTTTTGAACCTTCTCAAAAGCCCTTTGTTGTTTTATAGCAATCTTAGCAAGTTTAGAGTAGCTGGGCTTGAGATCCTCATCGATTCATTTTCACTAGATTCAGAGGAGGTGAAGTTTAGTACCTTAGCACCTTTTGCCATGAAGCAATAGGTGGGAGCGTAGTCATCATCATCCTCATCGGGCTTGTCATGAGTCGGTTTCTTGATGTTGAAGATGGACTTGCTAACAAAAGTAGTAGCAAGAGCCGGACTAGCCACACCAGATTCGGATTCTTGACTCCTCCTCTTCCTCATTTTCCTCAGATTCAGCTTGAGTCCATTTCCTTGCCAATGAATGCCCGAGCCTTTTTGGAGCTGCTCTTCTTGTGAGAAGAAGGTTTTGAGGATTTTGATGATGAAGATTTTGATGATTTCTTTTTCTTCTTCACGTCATCGTAACTGTAATCCTTGTGTTTCTTCTTTCTTAATTCCTTTTCCCAATCGAGGACAATCTTGGATATAGTGACCAGGTTTCTTGCATTTGTGACAAAGTCTTCTCTTATAGTCACTAGATGAGGAATCACCGCTTCTTGAGGATTTTCCAAAGCGACCACGTCTTGAGAATTTCTGGAATTTCTTCACGGCGGTGCTAGCTCCTGGACAAATTCTTCAGATCTCCTAGGCTACTACCGTAGTCTTCACTCTCGGATTCGCATACGCCTTGGCCTTCGTGGCACGTGTTTTTCCATAGCCGTAACCATAGAGATCTCTCTTTTGACAAAGTTTGGAACTTCGTGAGTATTTAGCCTTTCGAGGATATCAGAGGATCAAGAGACTTGTAGTCAGCTCGTTCTTGTATCATCGGTGCGGAGTATCAAATGAGGAATCAAGCGATCTTAGTAATTTCTTCACCACCTCATGGTCGGTGATGTCGGTGGCACCCAAAGGCTTGAAGCTCATTTGAGATGTCGGTGAGGCGATCGAAGGTTTGTTGAACATTTTCGCTTTCGAGTCTTTTGAAGCGGTTGAAGAGATTCGAAGAACATCAACTCGAGAGTCACGCTGAGTTGAAACACCTTCATTTACTTTGGACAGCTTGTCCCGGATGAGTTTGGCGATTCCAAAGCACTCACTCTTCCATATTGACCTTTGCTCGGATGGCCACATATGATATTCTTCGCTTGAGAATCGAGTTGCTTGAATCTCTTCACATCGGCATCATTCGGAGAAGGTGTGGTGAGGAAACACCTTTTGTCACAACATACCGTAGATCGTTGTCAATTGCTTCAAGATGCATTCGCATTTTGTTCTTCCAAGAGGGGTAGTCCGTCCCATCGAAGGTAGGACACCGCCGAGACCTTGATCATACTGCGGTCGACATAACTAAAACTCCGGTGGTTAAACCAAAATCACACGTAACAAGGGAGTACCTTGCTCGATACCAATTGAAAGTGCGTTATATCGACTAGAGGGGGTGAATAGGCGATTTTATGAATTCTTCACTAAGGAATTTGCGGTGAGGAAATTCCTTAGCGAAGAACTACTTGCAGCGGAATAAGTACTCGAAGTAAGCATAACAGATTACAAGCATAGTCATCATGATGAAATGAAGACAATCACAGAGTACGAAAAGCGTAATCACAGGATAACACAAGATGAAGACAAACAGATCAAGAAATTGAGTGAGGAAATTGAGAAAGTCTTCACCAAAGTCTTCAAACACAGATATGAACAAATACTCAACACGATAATGAGGAAATGAAAGGGTTGAGGAAATAGAACCAGTTAGGTTGGTGAAGACAATGATTTGGTAGACCAGTTCAATCTTTGTCTGGGTTGTACGTCTGGTTGGAGCGGCCGAGTATTTAAACTCGAGGACACACAGTCCCGGACACCCGATCATCGAAAGCACGCAGCTCAGACACCAAGTCCTCACCGTATTCTCCTTGAACTAAGGTCACACAGACCTCGTCCAATCACTCGTGGTAAGTCTTGAGCGACTTCCAAACCTTCACAGACTTGGTCACTCGGTGATCCACAATTCCTCTTGGATGCTCTAGACCATGACGCCTAACCGTCTGGAAGAAGCACAGTCTTCAAAGGTAACAAGCGTCGGATCCACGCAGATCAATTTCTTGATGATGCTCAATCACTTTGGGTTTGTTGGGGTTTGGTTTTTGGGTTTTCCTCACTTGGGTTTTTCCTCACTTGATGATTTTCTCTCAAAGTCCTCGGAGGATGGGTTGCTCTCAAATGACAAGTGTCAAGTTCTCTCGAGCAGCCAACCAGCTAGTGGTTGTAGGGGCGGCTATTTATAGCCTAGGGAGCAGCCCTACATGATAAGACATAAATGCCCTTCAATGATATGACCGTTAGGTGAATAAGATATTTTGGGACAGGTGGCCAAGAAGACAAGAACGGTCGGAAATTTGACTCTCAAATTCCTCGGGCTATCATGTTCCTCCTGTGTAGGCAATTCAGACCTGGCGAATTCCTAACTCCTCGATCGAACAAATTCCTCGTGACTGTAAGAGCTTCGTCTACATCACATCAAGAAATTGACTGAACTGTATGAGATTTCCAAAACTTCACTCGAAGGGATTGGTAGGTGTAGGATTTTGAGTTGAGCATCAAATGGAAATTTTTCCTTAGTATTTCCTCGACCGCCTTTAACAAAGACGGTGTTTCCTATGACTCAAGAAAGAGAAAATGAAACTACGAAAACAAAAGTCTTCACGCTTCATGTTCCTCAAATGAATACCAAGTCTTCAAGGTCACACCAATTTCTTCACTTTCAAAGTCTTGAAAGTCTTGAGAATATCAAAGTCTTAGGATGAAGAACTTCATTTTTAGGGTCGACTTTCTCTGTAAATATCAAACTCCTCATAGACTTATAGACCTGTGTACACTCACAAACGCATTAGTTACTTAACCTATAAGTCTTCAATACACCAAAATCACTAAGGGGCACTAGATGCACTTACAGTGAGCACTGGTGATCAACAGGAAGATGATTGGGAGCAATGGAGTTGTCTGCCAGGTGTAGGTAACAAAGGACTTTCATCCTGGTAACTTTGAGAAGATTTGGACCAAGGTTTAATATAGTTGCTTTACAACCACATAAATTGGTCCAGAAACAAGATGTGGATGATGCACTCATATGGTGAGGCAAATTGAGATGAAATTTGTCAAGGCTTTATGATTTGGACATATAGAGATGCTGTAAAGATTTCATACCAATTGGATTCACCAAAATGGTACTTGCTTCACAGCTATTCTCTCTTTCCAGAAACTTGCAAGAATTTTGGAGAAATATTGGCTAGGTGAAATGGTGCTAAATTTGGTGGAGAGAAGTTATTTGGGTAGGAGAACAATCTGGTAATTTATCAGGAGTTTTGAAGCAATATAAAATGCACTTGCTTCACAACCTGAAAATTTTGACAGAATGAAAGATTTTGTCCTGTGCTCACATAGATCAAGGGATGGAGCTGAAATTTGAAGGAGTGTAAAGATATGAGCACAAGAAGGGGCATGCAAAATTTCAACTCATTTGGATGCTCCTAGCTAGTACTTCCTTCACAGTGGCTTCTGTTTGACAGAAACTTTGAAAAATCACTGAGGAAGATTGGCTAGGCAAATAAAGTTGAACTTTGGCATGTGGCAATTATTTGGACATGAAAGAATGCCCAAGAAGTTTGGGAGCAAACAAGATAATATAAATGACACTTCCTTCACAAAGTGCCACTCCCGACAAAAATGAAGAATAATTTTTGGAGAATTATTCTTGTGATAGGACAGGGAAGTTTTGGCATATTTGAGCAACATATGACCCAAAGGAATTATGAGAATTATTTGGGATTTTTGGGAGTGACAGAAATATAGGTTGCTTCACAACCTAGGGTAGACAGGGTTATTCCTTTAATAGAAAAAGGAATATTCCCTAGAAAAAAAATTAGGGTTTGGTCAAAGAGTGAAGTGACATGATCTTGGCAAGGTTTTGAGAATGATGAGCCACTTGGGAGGGGAAATGAGCCACTCCAAAAAGAAAAACAGAGTAAAAACTAAATAAATCAAAAGAAAAAGAAAAGGGCCAAAATCCAGGCTGTTACACGCTCTGCCTTGGTTCACCGTTTGCTTTTATCAACTACATCATACACGATTTGGTGAAGAAAACTGTGTAGCATTCGACTATCCATCACAAGCACTTTTACTGCCAGAACCGTTTGCAAAGTTCCATGACCCATTTAGTAGCTTTATTGGTTTACAATTAATAATTCCAGTATTACAAAAATTCACATTTCATATTGAATAGCTGTTTGCCAATTTCATATCAGGCACATCAATATATTTTAACATCACAATACGATAGCTACCTGAAAACAACACAGTACATCATATAGCTAGTTCAGCTTCATAAGAACAATATATACATTTCCCTAATAGATCATCCAGGAACGTCTTATCCACCTCTGCTTTCAATTCAGTAAGAACTTGTTTTGCACTGTCCAACTGGGAAAGTGCCTCCTCCTTCGCCAACACCATCTTAGCAAAGTCTGGTTTAAAAATCTGAGCTCATTCTCCAGCTTCCTCTTTTTATCCCGCATCTTCAAATATTCTTCAGTGTTGACAACACTTTCTCTAAGCCTACCTCTGTTCTCTTCCTCATACATGCTCCAGAGCTTTGCTAGGCACATCTTCAAAGACTGTGGCCACTCTTGATCAACCCACTCCAAGTAAGAACACTTCCATTCATCCTATAATATTTAAAACTAGATCAGTAACAATTGTAGGGGAAATGGGTTTATAGCAACATAGAATCACCAATACTTATTTTGAAAAACTGAAGAAACGGGTTAATTATGACATATCTTCTCAAAAAGATCAATGTGCAAATGAATTAATTACTACTGAGACAACAACCAAATTCTGAAATATCAGAAGCTATAATTAACTACAACAACGCTACAAGTTCTTACTCATGTACTATAAATAACATAATGAACATTTTATGAGGAAGGTAAATATAACTGCAACATCGTAGCGACAGTGTTTAGATGACAAAAAATCGATACTAATAGGTGTGTACATGCACAAATTTAGTAACTGAGAAATAATGGCACCAAGGCCATCCACTATGTATGCGAGAACCGGTGTAAAGACAACTATTGCTACATCTTGCACCAGTGCCCTACACTGGTGAGCCGATGCAGCGGAAAAAATTAGGGACCCGGACTCCGGAGCACCTAGTTGCTCTGATGCCAAGTTCCTTCGTGCCATAAAGATTTAGTATTTTACTGCTTGATAGCTCAAATGTGTGGACCAAAGTTGGCTGCACAAACTGCTGAAGCGGTGCCAAATAATTTTCTAATGGCACCGCTGATGAGATGGCAACATTTTTAGATACTAGGTACAAACTGTAACACTGTCTTAGGATGCATTTGGTTGAAGGTCTGGTATGAATGGGTTGGGACCGTGACAGTGTCTGAATCACATCTAAGAAATGATTTGTAACAGCGAAAGAGGGTCTCACCTTCTCTGCATATGCCGGAAACTTCCTCCACTGTCCACAGATTCAAACGCAACTAGCTTCATGCATGGAGATTGATGGTACGAGCAGACAGATCTTCAGCCACCCCACTCCATTCGTTGCAACTGATGGTCCTAGGGAGCTACAAGAGGAAGAAATGACTCAAATCGACCGCCGTGTTAAAGTCCTTCATTCCAAGTTATAGCCCGAGAGAGAGAGAAGAGAGGCATACTGATACGTCTCTGCCGTATCTACTTTTCCAAACACTTTTGCCCTTGTTTTGGACTCTAACTTGCATGATTTGAATGGAACTAACCCGGACTGACGCTGTTTTCAGCAGACTTTCCATGGTGTTATTTATGTGCAGAAACAAAAATTCTCGGAATGACCTGAAACTCCACAGAACATCTATTTGGAAAATAAGAAAAATACTGGAAGAAAAATCCACGTCAGGGGGCCCACACCCTGTCCACGAGGGTGGAGGGGCGCGCCCCCTGCCTCGTGGCCCCCTCACGCTCCACCGACCTCAACTCCAACTCCATATATCCACTTTCGGGGAGAAAAAAATCAGGGAGAAGGATTCATCGCGTTTTACGATACGGAGCCGCCGCCAAGCCCTAAAACCTCTCGGGAGGGTTGATCTGGAGTCCATTCGGGGCTCCGGAGAGGGGGATTCGTCGCCGTCGTCATCATCAACCATCCTCCATCACCAATTTCATGATGCTCACCGCCGTGCGTGAGTAATTCCATCGTAGGCTTGTTGGACGGTGATGGGTTGGATGAGATATATCATGTAATCGAGTTAGTTTTGTTAGATTTGATCCCTAGTATCCACTATGTTCTGAGATTGATGTTGCTATGACTTTGCTATGCTTAATGCTTGTCACTAGGGCCCGAGTGCCATGACTTTAGATCTGAACCTATTATGTTTTCATGAATATATGTGAGTTCTTGATCGTATCTTGCAAGTCTATAGTCACCTACTATGTGTTATGATCCGACAACCCCGAAGTGATGACCATAGTTTGAGGAGTTCATGTATTCACTATGTGTTAATGCTTTGGTCCGGTACTCTATTAAAAGGAGGCCTTAATATCCCTTAGTTTCCATTAGGAGCCCGCTGCCACGGGAGGGTAGGACAAAAGATGTCATGCAAGTTCTTTTCCATAAGCACGTATGACTATATTCGGAATACATGCCTACATTACATTGATGAATTGGAGCTAGTTCTATGTCACCCTATGTTATGAACGTTACACGATGAACCGCATCCGGCATAATTCTCCATCACTAATCCAATGCCTACGAGATTTTCACATATTGTTCTTCGCTTATTTACTTTTCCATTGCTAATGTTACAATCACTACAAAACCCAAAAATATTAGTTTTGCTACCGTTACCGTTACTTCCATATTACTTTGCTGCAGATACAAAGTTATCCAGGTGTGGTTGAATTGACAACTCAACTACTAATACTTGAGAATATTCTTTGGCTCCCCTTGTGTCGAATCAATAGATTTGGGTTGAATACTCTACCCTCGAAAACTGTTGCGATCCCATATACTTGTGGGTTATCAAGACTATTTTAAAGGCGCCGTTGCCGGGGAGCATAGCTCTATTCCTTGAGTCACTTGGGATTTATATCTGCTGGTCACTATGAAGAACTTGAAAGACAAGAAAACAAAAATGTATCCCTCAACTACGAGGGGAGGTAAGGAACTGCCATCTAGCTCGGCACTTGATTCACCTTTTGTTTTGAGTAAGCTTGCGACACCTAAACCTGCTTCTGCTATTCGTTCTGATATGTCGCATGTTATTGATTATACCACTTCTACTATGCATGATACTTATGATGAAACTACTTCTATGCTTGATACTACTGTGCCACTTGGTGAATTTCTTGATGAACAACTTGCTAGGGCTAGAGAGAAAGAAATTATTGAAACTGATAACATTGATGAAAGTGATGATGAAGACTATCCTGTTGTTCCTGAGGGTTATGTTTTTGACAAAGAAGCTTATCTAGCTATTTTAGCTTGCAAAGATAGATATGAGCTCAAGAGGTTATTAGCTAAGTGGAAGCAACAATCCCTTAATGCTAGAATGAAACCTGACCCTGCTTTTGCTACCTCACCTATCTGTGTTACTGATAAGGATTATGAATTCTCTGTTGATCCTGATATAATTACTTTGGTTGAATCTGATCCTTTTTATGGCTATGAATCTGAAACTGTTGTGGCACATCTTACTAAATTAAATGGTATAGCCACCCTGTTCATTAATGATGAGAAATCTCACTATCTTTATATCCTTAAAATATTTCCGTTCTCATTAATGGGTGATGCTAAGATATGGTTTAATTCTCTTGATCCTGGTTGTGTGCGTAGTCCCCAGGATATGATTTATTACTTCTCTGCTAAATATTTCCTGCTCATAAGAAACAAGCTGCTTTGAGGGATATATATATAATTTTGTGCAAATTGAAGAAGAGAGTCTCCCACAAGCTTGGGGGAGGCTTCTCCAATTACTTAATGCTTTGCCTGATCATCCTCTTAAGAAAAATGAAATACTTGATATCTTTTATAATGGACTAACCAATGCTTTCAGAGATTACCTGTATAGTTGTGCTGGTTCTGTTTTCAGGGAAAGAACACCGGATGAAGCTGAAATTCTATTGAATAATATGTTGACAAATGAAAATAATTGGACACTTCCTGAGCCAGCTCGTGAGCCAATATCTGAGCCTATTCCTAAACCAACTCCGAAGAAAAGAGGTGTTCTATTTCTCAGTCCTGAAGATATGCAAGAGGCAAAGAAATCTATGAAAGAAAATGGTATAAAAGCTGAAGATGTTAAGAATTTACCTCCTTTGAAGAAATACATGGTCTTAATTTACTGCCTGTTGAAGAAACATATGATTTTAACCATCACCTATTGAAGAAACTCATGGTCTTGATAACCTGACACAGGTAGTAAAGGTAAATTCTCTCTATAGATTTGATGAAGGTGATATTCCTCACTATAAGTCTGCTAGACAATGCTTAGAAGAGTTTGATAATTTTATTGTCAAACAAGAAAACTTCAATGCTTATTTTGGTAGACAATTGAAATACAATTTCGATACGCTTGAACACTTGGGTGATTATATGTCTAGAGTTAAAGGTGAACTTAAACTCATTACTAAACATGCTTCTATGGTTACCACTCAAGTAGAACAAGTACTTAAAGCTCAAAATGATTTGCTCAATGAATTAAATAGTAAGAATAATGATTATGCTGTTAGAGTGGCTAATAGAACTGGTAAAATGACTCAGAACCTTTGTATCACGAAGGCCACCCTAAGAGAATTGAACAAGATTCTCAGAGAAATAATATTGATGCACCTAGTCCTTCTAGAAAGAAGAAAAAGAAAAATGATAGGACTTTGCATGCTTCTAGTGAACCTATTGCTGAACTGCCTGAGAATCCAAATGATATTTCTATTTACGATCTTTGAAACACAATCTGGTAATGAACATGAACACGATGAAAATGTTAATGATGATGTTCATGTTAATGCTCAACCTAGCAATGATAATGATGTAGAAATTGAACCTGCTGTTGATCTTGATAACCCACAATCAAAGAATCAACGTTATGATAAGAGAGACTTTGTTGCTAGGAAACATGGTAAAGAAAGAGAACCTTGGGTTCAGAAACCCACGCCTTTTCCTCCTAAGCCATCCAAGAAAAATGATGATGAGGATTTTGAGCGCTTTGCTGAAATGATTAGACCCATCTTCTTGCGTATGTGGTTAACTGATATGCTCAAAATGAATCCTTACGCTAAGTATATGAAAGAAATTGTTACTAATAAAAGAAAGATACCGGAAGCTGAAATTTCCACCATGCTTGCTAATTACACTTTTAAAGGTGGAACACCAAAGAAACTTGGAGATCCAGGAGTACCCACTATACCATGCTCCATTAAGAGAAACTATGTTAAAACTGCTTTATGTGATCTTGGAGCCGGTGTTAGTGTTATGCCTCTCTGTTTATATCGTAGACTTGACTTGAATAAGTTGACACCTACTGAAATATCTTTGCAAATGGCTGATAAATCAACTGCTATACCTGTCGGTATTTGTGAGGATGTGCCTGTTGTGGTTGCAAACGTTACTATCTTAACGGACTTTGTTATTCTTGATATTCCCGAGGATGATAGTATGTCTATTATTCTTGGAAGGCCCTTTTTGAATACTGCAGGGGCTGTTATTAATTGCAACAAAGGCAATGTCACTTTTCATGTTAATGGTAATGAGCATACGGTACACTTTCCGAGGAAACAACCTCAAGTTCATAGTATCAACTCTATTGGAAAAATTCCATCAATAATTTTTGGAGGTTTTGAATTTCCTCTTCCTACTGTCAAGAAGAAATATGATATTCTTATTATTGGGGATGTGCATATCCCCGTTGAGGTAACATAATGTTATTCAAAATTTCTCTGGTTTCATGCGATTCGGAATGAGTTTGTTAACAAGACCTGATCAACCTTGTTAGTGGATTCCTTTTGATGAGCATGAGATGGATGAAACTAGAAGGCACAACCTTCTGTACCCTCTTTCTACTTTCTGTTATTTAGTTGAAATAAAGTAAAAATAGTATTTATCTATCTGTTTTCTGATTTAACCGTGCAATATAAAAATACCCCGAAAATAAAAGTTCTCCAAATGCCCTGAAAATGGAATATGATTTTTTCTGGAATATTTGAGCATATGTGGCACTGAGAACACAGCAGGAGGGGCAAGCACCTGGACACGAGGGTGGAGAGCGCGCCCTACCCCCTGGGCGCGCCCCCTGCCTCATGGGCCCACAGTGGCTCCCCTCCACTTATTCCTGCACCCATACACTTCTTTTTCGTCCGAAAAAAATCACCATCCAGCTCAAGCACGAGTTCTAGCTCATTTTGCTGCGATTTTCGATCTCCTTGCTCAAAGCACCTTTGACAAAACTTCTTGGGGGAATTGTTCCTTGGTATGTGACTCCTCCATTGGTCCAATTAGTTTTTGTTCTAGTGCTTTATTCAATGCAAATTTGTGCTGCCTAGGTGACCATGTTCTTGAGCTTGCATGTCAAATTTGTATGGTTCCAAGTAGTTCTAATGCTTGACATAGTCTCTAGGCACTTGTAGGAGTAGTTGCTATCAATTTTGTTGAGCTTGGTTCACTTTTATTTGAAGTTACTAAAAATTTCAGAAATTTTTCAGAGGAAGAAATATGCTTAGGAAAATGTTCCAAGGTGGTTCTTCAAGGAAGCAAGGACCCAGGCTTGCAATGTGATATGCTGACGATGAGCCACCAAGGGACGCTCCAGTGCGGACTTGTGAATGGCCTTCAGAAAACTTTATGGATCGAGCAGGAATCAAGGAAGAATTTAACGCATATTTGCGTAACGCTGATCTTGTGAGCTTCGAGGAAGAAAAGTGCCGCCAGTACCACTATCTCACTAGTTCCTTTGTGAGGAGGTTTGAATTTTCATCTTCACGTAATTCTCCAACTGTCCTGTTTGATCTTTATGAAAAATCTTATACCATGGACTTAGGGGATTTTACCACCGCTTGCAAACTTCCACAATGGGGTAGTACTAGTGAACCCCGCAAATCTGAATTTAGAAATTTTCTTGCTAGTATAACTATGGGGGAATCTAGAGATATAGCACAAGCTACCATAGGGAGCATCCATTTTCCTGCTATACATTATTTTGCTCTCTTCATAGGTAGGTGCATAAATGGTAAAGATGAAGCATGTCACATGTGTGTCCATGATCTCAGTATTCTTAGGAGCGCTGTGTTAGGAGACAAATCTTATAATTTGGGAGCCATTGTTGCACGTAGGTTGCATCATAATATATTTAATGGAGATTTCTTTGGTGGAATTTATGCAACCCGCTTAGCTGATTTTCTTGGTGTGGACATACGTGAGGATGATATTGAGTTGCCTCCTGCTTACCTAGACTTTAATGCTATGGTTCACCACCAGTTTGTTGAGAGGAATGAATCACCTCTCCATTATCGCTTAATCTTTGACAGACGTCGTGCTGTCCGTATTACTCTCCCTGCTCCTGCCTTCTTTGATTATCAGGCAAAAGGAAGACATTTTATTACCAGAGAGGAGGCAGATGAGTACGAGAGGAGGGCGGAGGCAGCCCGCCGCCATGCTGCAGCTCAGGAGGCAATAGCCGCTGCATCTCAGTACGACCCCGGCTACAACTACGGATATCCGCCAGGCCATCCGTGGCAATAAACCAACTTAGGCCAAAAGCCTTAGCTTGGGGGAGTACGTATTTCCCACCGACATTACATTTATGTTTACACATTCATTGCTAGATGTCGGTGCTCATACTCTTTTACTGTAATATCCATGCTAGTTTATTTTTATTTTTCTTGCTTTCTTCTTGTGTGTTTGTTAAACCTTAAGAAAAAACCAAAAAAATTAGTAGTAGCTTTTAGCTAGTTTACCCTCTTGCTATAGTAATAATAATTAAAAAGAAAACCCAAAAAGATTTCCCGTTCTTCTTTTGCTTGTTGGGAGCTTTCCCGTGTAAATAGTATTATTTATTTTCTTTTCTTTGGGGGTCGATAGGAGAAGACCATAATTAAATTGTTGAAGTGGCTCTTATATGCATTATTGTTGATTTAACCAAGAGCCCATATTGCCTTGTCTTCTCCTCGCTTTGAATGCTCGCATGATTCCAAATTTTAGTCCAATGCACGTGCACTCTTATTATTTTCACATTGTTCGGTCGTGCAAGTGAAAGGCAATTATGACGATATATGATGGACTGATTGAGATGAGAGAAGCTGGTATGAACTCGACCTCTCTTGTTTTTTTAAATATGATTAGTTCATAGTTCCTGATTCAGCCTTCTATAAAAAAACATGCTTGCAATGACAATTAGAGATTATAGTTGCTCGTGCCATGCTTGATTAGCTATGAGTTATAATGGTTTACCTTGCGTGCCAACATGCTATTAAAATGGTTGTGATGTAGTATAGTGGGGTGGTGTCCTCCTTTGAATGATTTAAGTGACTCGACTTGGCACATGTTCACACATGTAGTTGAAACAAATCAACATAGCCTTCACGATATTTATGTTCATGGTGGATTATATCCTACTCATGCTTGCACTCAATGTTTATTAATTTTAATGCATGTTCATGACTGTTGTCGCTCTCTAGTTGGTCGCTTCCCAGTCTTTTGCTAGCCTTCACTTGTACTAAGCGCGAATACTGCTTGTGCATCCAATTCCTTAAACTCCAAATTATTCCATATGAGTCCACTATACCTTCCTATATGCGGTATCTACCTGCCGTTCCAAGTAAATTTGTATGTGCCAAACTCTAAACCTTCAAATGAAATTCTGTTTTGTATGCTCGAATAGCTCATGTATCAACTAGGGTTGTCCGTATCTTCCATGCTAGGCAGGTTATTCTAAAGAGGAGTGGACTCCGCTCTTCATTCACGAGAAAATGGCTGGTCTCCGGGATGACAGTCCCATGCTTTATGCAAATCAAATCAAAATAATTGCACCCCCTAGGACTGTTGCTAGTTGGAGGCACTCGTTGTTTAGAGCAAGCCATTGATTGATGCTTGTTGGTGGAGGGGGAGTATAAACTTTACCATTCTGTTTGGGAACCGCCTATAATGTGTGTAGCATGGAAGATATCGCCATCTCTTGGTTGTTATGTTGACAATGAAAGTATGCCGCTCAAAATATTATTTATCTCTGCTTTAAAATCGAGCTCTGGCACCTCTACAAATCCCTGCTTCCCTCTGCGAAGGGCCTATCTATTTACTTTTATGTTGAGTCATCACCCTCTTATTAAAAATCACTAGCTGGAGAGCACATCTGTCATTTGCATCCATTACTATTAATTGATATTGGGTATGACCATGACTGGATCTCTTTTACCATGAATTACAATGTTTAGTCAGTCCTTGATCTTTAAAGGTGCTCTGCATTTATGTTTTGTGGTCTCAGAAAGGGCTAGCGAGATACCATCTTATTATATCATATCATGATTGTTTTGAGAAAGTGTTGTCATCCGAGATTTATTATTATGGCTCGCTAGTTGATTATGCCATTGATATGAGTAAACATGAGACCTGAGAGTTATTGCAAATATGGTTAGTCATAATCTTTGCCGAAAACTTGAATGCTGGCTTTACATATTTACAACAACAAGAGCAAACAGAGTTTGTAAAAGTTTTCTTTATCACTTTCAGTTTATCAACTGAATTGCTTGAGGACAAGCAAAGGTTTAAGCTTGGGGGAGTTCATACGTCTCCGTCGTATCTACTTTTCCAAACACTTTTGCCCTTGTTTTGGACTCAAACTTGCATGATTTGAATGGAACTAACCCGGACTGACGCTGTTTTCAGCAGACTTTCCATGGTGTTATTTATGTGCATAAACAAAAGTTCTCGGAATGACCTGAAACTCCACGGAACATCTATTTGGAAAATAAGAAAAATACTGGAAGAAAAATCCACGTCAGGGGGCCCACACCCTGTCTACGAGGGTGGAGGGCACGCCTGCTCCCCCTGGGCGCGCCCCCTGCCTCGTGGGCCCCCTGACGCTCCACCGACCTCAACTCCAACTCCATATATTCACTTTCGGGGAGAAAAAAATTAGGGAGAAGGACTCATCGCGTTTACGATACGGAGCCACCGCCAAGCCCTAAAACCTCTCGGGAGGGCTGATCTGGAGTCCGTTCGGGGCTCCGGAGAGGAGGATTCGTCACCGTCGTCATCATCAACCATCCTACATCACCAATTTCATGATGCTCACCGCCATGCGTGAGTAAATCCATCGTAGGCTTGCTGGACGGTGATGGGTTGGATGAGATCTATCATGTAATTGAGTTAGTTTTGTTAGGGTTTGATCCCTAATATCCACTATGTTCTGAGATTGATGTTGCTATGACTTTGATATGTTTAATGCTTGTCACTAGGGCCCGAGTGCCATGATTTCAGATCTGAACCTATTATGTTTTCATGAATATATGTGAGTTCTTGATCCTATCTTGCAAGTCTATACTCACCTACTATGTGTTATGATCTGGCAACCCCGAAGTGACAATAATCGGGACCACTCCCGGTGATGACTGATGACCCACAAGTATAGGGGATCTATCATAGTCCTTTCGATAAGTAAGAGTGTCGAACCCAACGAGGAGCAGAAGGAAATGATAAGCGATTTTCAGCAAGGTATTCTCTGCAAGTACTGAAATAAGTGGTAACAGATAGTTTTGTGATAAGATAATTTGTAACGAGCAACAAGTAACAAAAGTAAATAAAGTGCAGCAAGGTGGCCCAATCCTTTTGTAGCAAAGGACAAGCCTGGACAAACTTTTATAATAGGAAAAGCGCTCCGAGGACACATGGTAATATCGTCAAGCTAGTTTTAAATCACGTTCATATGTTTCGCTGTCGGTACTTTGATAATTTGATATGTGGGTGGACCGGTGCTTGGGTGTTGTTCTTACTTGAACAAACATCCCACTTATGATTAACCTCTATTGCAATCATCCGCAACTACAACAAAAGTATTAAGGTAAACCTAACCATAGCATGAAACATATGGATCCAAATCAGCCCCTTACGAAGCAACACATAAACTAGTGTAGGACCTTGAAGTATGTCTAGAGGGGGGTGATTAGACTACTTGACCAATAAAAACCTAACCTTTTCCCAATTTTAGACTTTGGCAGATTTTAGCTATCTTTGAACAAGTCAAGCAATCTCCACACAATTCAAGCAAGCATGCAAAGAGTATATTGGCAGCGGAAAATAAAGCATGCAACTTGCAAGAATGTAAAGGGAAGGGTTTGGAGGATTCAAACGCAATTGGAGACACGGATGTTTTTGTCGTGGTTCCGATAAGTGGTGCTATCGTACATCCACGTTGATGGAGACTTCAACCCACGTAGGGTAACAATTGCGTGAGTCCACGGAGGGCTCCACCCACGAAGGGTCCACGAAGAAGCAACCTTGTCTATCCCACCATGGCCGTCGCCCACGAAGGACTTGCCTCACTAGCGGTAGATCTTCACGAAGTAGGTGATCTCCTTGCCCTTACAAACTCCTTGGTTCAACTCCACAATCTTGCTCGGAGGCTCCCAAGTGACACCTAGCCAATCTAGGAGACACCACTCTCCAAGAAGTAACAAATGGTGTGTTGATGATGAACTCCTTGCTCTTGTGCTTCAAATGATAGTCTCCCCAACACTCAACTCTCTCTCACAGGATTTGGATTTGGTAGACAGAAGATTTGAGTGGAAAGGAACTTGGGGAAGGCTAGAGATCAAGATTCATGTGGTTGGAATGGAATATCTTGGCCTCAACACATGAGTAGGTGGTTCTCTCTCAGAACTGGTGAGTTGGAAGTGTAGGTTTGTTCTGATGGATCTCTCTATGAATGAAGAGGAGGTGGAGGGGTATATATAGCCTCCACACAAAATCTAACTGTTACACACAATTTACCAAACTCAGTGGGACCGAATCATCAAACTCGGTCGGACCGATTTAGTAAACCTACTGATCGTTAGGGTTTTCGATTGGGATCGACATGCATCTCGGTAGGACCGATATGGTTAGGGTTAGGGCATAACGTAATCTCGGTGAGACCGATTACACAAACTCGGTGAGACCGATTTTGGTAATTAGCTAACCAGAGAGTTGGTCAGGTAAACTCGGTGGGACCGATCGCTCACTTCGGTTAGACCGAAACGTTACAAAGGGAAACAGAGAGATTACAATCCCATCTCGGTGAGACCGAGATCCCTATCGGTGAAACCGATTTGCCTAGGGTTTGTGGCAGTGGCTATGACATTTGAACTCGGTGGCGCCGGATAGAAAGAATCGGTAGGGCCGAGTTTGACTTTGGGTTTAGATCATATGTGGATGTGAGAAAGTAGTGGAGGGTTTTGGAGCATATCACTAAGCACATGGAGCAAGAGGCTCATTAAGCAACACCTCATCCCTTCTTGATAGTATTGGCTTTTCCTATAGACTCAATGTGATCTTGGACCACTAAAATGTAAAATGTAGAGTCTTGAGCTTTTGAGCTTGAGCCAATCCTTTGTCCTTAATATTTTGAGGGATCCACTTTCATCATCCATGCCCATGCCAACGATTGAGCTTTCCTGAAATATTCATCTTGGAATAGTATTAGCTAATGAGCTATATGTTGTTATGAATTACCAAAACCACCTAGGGGTAGTTGCACTTTCAATCTCCCCCTTTTTGGTAATTGATGACAACATATAGATCAAAGCTTCGACAAATGATAATAAAATTGAAAAACATCGTCGCTTTGAGAAGTATGTGATAAGCAAGAGCTCCCCCTAAATTTGTGCATATCTTCAGATTTGCTTTGGACTGCAAATGCACAAGAAATTAGGCTCATGGGTTACTCTTCCATGTCACATACATGTTGGTGGAGCGCTCAAAATAATAACGATTGAATACATGCACTCATCACCAAGCACAGTGAATGATCATATAAGGATAAATAGGAAAATATCATAAAAACATAAGTGTAGCTTATGATCAAACACATGATCATCAATGTCTCACAGGTAATGCATATTATCTCAAGCAATCAAACGCAAATAAAGTTCAACCAAGAAGACAAGAGAGAACAAAAGCAAATCTCTCTCTCGAAGCCTATGATCTATACATTTTTCTCCCCCTTTGGCAACAAGTTACCAAAAAGTTCCTAGAAAATGCATAGCACTATGTCGTCTCTCAGACTTGGTCTTCTGGTGGCGGTGTAGACAGGACTCCAAGGATGAATGCATCAGTAGACATGGTAGGAGCTGAAGAAGTTGGAGCTGGAGCTGGAGCTAAAGAAGTGGCTCTGGTGTCTGTAGTTGGCACTGCAGCTGACCTCTGAGCTCTAGGCACTCTGGCAAATGCATCAGTTGTCGTCTTTCCCTTCCTCTCCTGCATATCATCTTGTAACTGCTCCCACGGTGATGAATCTCAGTCACTTTGACATCAAGATCATAGAATTTTTGTTCCATGATTCTCTCCACGCTCTCCTGGTTTTGAGTTAGGGTGGCCAATCCCTTCTCAATCCGTAGGGTTAATGCTATCAAGTAACCAAGCTGCTCCTGCTTGTTCTTCAGAAAGTACTCTGATGCCTCTGCTAGAGTGGGCATCTTTGCATCTTTCTCTTGCCTTGCCTTCTCCTTTCTCTCCTGAGCTTGCACTGATGATGGTTCATTCTCAGTCATGACAACTCGATTGTCCTCAAATTCAGGATAGAGAACCATGTGTTCCTTATCCAATAGATACTTTCCTGTGCCCATCTTCGAGTTTATCAACTCCACGAATCTGGGGCATAAACACAACTCCTCTTCTGGTCTGCTGCTGTCCTCTTAATTGTCTCAACTATGAGGCTCATGACCTTGAATTTCTGAGGCACATCAAAAACATGGAGCAAATTGATTGCATGCCCTCTAATCATGTTATGGTCACCTGATTTGGGCAATATAGTATGCCTTAAGATCCAGTTGGTGAGCTTCTGCCCAACAAAATCAGCAACTCCACATGCACTGAAGCTGTCATATACTCCAGGGTAGTGTTCTGCGTTCTTCTCCATGTAGGTCCAGTCGCCCCATCTCATATCACAAACTATGGGCTTCTTATCCAGCAAGATAGTCTCATAAAAGTCCTGCTGCTCCTTGGTGTGGAACCTGTAGTCCACATCAGTCCTTCTCCTCGTGGCATATGGATCTGACTCTCTCCATAGCCTCAACCCATGATCTCTCCCGATCTTCATGTTTTCAGCCACAGGATGAGTATCATTGTGGTCTGGGATCTTGGGTTTGAGCTTCCTTAGGACCTGCCCTTCTTCATCTTCCTCAGGATCAACCTCAGGCATTGGGGCCTTGTTCTTTTCAGCTGCTGGTATGCTCCTGGTATTCCTCTTGGGTGCATCCTTGGACTTGGGGGCAGCTTTGGGCTTGGAAGTTGCAGCCCCTGATTTGATAGCATCACCCATCAACTTTTGTGCCTTGGGTGCTGGTTCTGCAACCTCTTCTTCTTCTTCCTCTTCCATCATGGAAGGCTTCCCAATCACTCTTGCCATGGTCTTCTTGACCCTTTCTTTCCCTTTCTTGCCACAATGCGTCTTGAGGCTCTTTGGGTTGAGATTCCAAAGAAGCTTGAGTAGACACTACGGCTTTGGACATTGGTTGTCTACCTGCTGGCCTTTTGATTTTCAAACCAGGCTTCACCGCAGATGAGCTAAACTCCTCTTGAGCACTTTCTTCTTGGAGCTTGCCTCATCCTCAACTGCCACATAATCCTCATCCTCAGACTCTGAGGTCTTCTTCTTTCTTGTCCTTGTGGCATCCTTGGGCAAATTGCTCGGAGTGCTTCTGCTCCCCTCATCTGAGCTGCTTGAGGGACTAGTGCCAATTGGATCTGCTCTTCAGATTTGTTCTGGCTATCACTTTGGTCTGACATGCCGTTCAACTGACTGTTGACCCTGTGAATAGTTATAGATGAGGTAGAGTGGATGAGCATCACAAAATGCAGAGATTTTTGCAAAAGAATGATTCAAAAAACTTAGCTTTAGTTTCCTACTGAAAACATTTCGGATCTACCGATTTTCAAACTCGGTGATACCGAAGGAGTTTTGGAACCTAAACTAGTGAACTCGGTCAGACCGAGTCACAGTTTGGTGGCACCGAGACTGCTAGGGTTTCAGGAAGTTCTGAAATCGGTCACACCGATTAGCAATTCTCGGTCAGACCGAGACTCACTAGTGCAATGGCATTAGCCAAATCGGTGGGACCGAGTTTTTCAACTCGGTGGGTCCGAGATGGTTTCGGCGGAAACCTAACCCTAAATTTTCGAATCGCAACTATTCTAAGGATTGATTTGACTGGATAGGAGTGTTTCAATCGTGGCAAGATGCATAATGAACACAATGTCTTTGAGAATCGGACGAGGAAAGCTCGTGATCGAGTTCATACCCTAGTTCAAGGGAACTCACTACGGCGGCAACGGCGGAGGAGAATTCCGCTGACGGGCGGCGGAGACCAGCGACGGGAGGCAGTCATGCATTTAAGTCGACGATCCATAGACCAAGTTGGCAGAGCGAGCTATGCGCGGGCGAGAAGATTCGGAGAAATTTTTCCAAATTTTGCCCGTGCGTATATATATAGCCCGACCCTGTCGGTGTGACCGAGTGGTACAACTCGGTGGCACCGAGATGAAAACCTAGATCGACTTAGTAATCTCGGTATGACCAAAATGGAGGAATCGGTCAGACCGAAAATCACAAAGAAGTTTTGGAAGTTTAAGTCTATGACGAATTGGGGACTCCGAGTGCTCCTCACACAGAGTGGTTCGAATCTGACTTGATCAAATTTTGTGATGTAGCATGAATAGAGTTTGAGAAGAGAAAAGCATAGATAGCTAGAGAAGGTTCTTAGGCATTCTTGTCCATCCACTTGGCCAAAGAAAAAGAAGCCAATCAATCAAAACAACAAGTGGATGTCCTCGAATGAGTAAATATGCAACCAACATGCTCACACAATAAGATGACAAATGAAATATGTGACAAAGCATGCACAACCAATTCTAGCATCTATCAAACAATTGGCGATGACGAGGTCATCTATATATGAGTATATTGACTTAGGAGTCAAATGAGAACATTTGATCATAGGTCATACTCATCGTTTAAGCTCAAGTGGGCTTTCCACTTTTATATAAAGCATTTATGTGTTCACATCATTAGAGTTGCTTTGACTCAATTCTTAGAGTTAAGCTCCCCCTAGATGTGAGATCCCCCCTTAGAGGGATGAACTAACCTTGGATTTTGTCGATGATGACTTCATGTAGGTGTTGAAGATGTGGATGCTCAATGTTGATGTAGATCGTTTGGAGCAATCCTTTGGAGTGAGTTGCACTTTCAATACCTACATGGGTTAGTCCCACAAGGAACAAACAAGAATATCCATAGACATAGAGTGATGCACACACAAAATGATGTCCATGAAAACATTAGGTTACCTTGTCCCTTGCCTTACCAACATGAGGGTTTGTGACTCCTTGAACTAGTACAAGATATGAAAGTTGATTGCACTTGTCCTTGTCATAATGATATGAGTGAAGAATGTTGGCGGAGTCACCCTCAAGAACTCTCTAGTTCTTCTTCTTCGGGATCCACATCATCTTGATGGGAATCCTTGGTGTAGTAGTTGTACTTGATGAAGTAGAAATTGATGTAGTCTTGGTAACCCACTTGACCAAGGCCTTAGGTGCTTCTTCAAATGCAGAAATCTCCTCTTGAAGCTTGTCCTTGCCTTTGTTCTTGTGGTCTTGTGGTGGAAGATCATCTTGTGCTTGTGTTCCCTTGAAGGAAGTAGGATCATACTTCTCTTGTTGAGGAACAAACTTCGTCTTGGGGTATTGATCTTCTTCCCACTCAACTCCATTGGCATCGAACTTTCGTTCAAAACCAACACCTTGATTCTTCCGGTGCCTTCCTTGCTTGCGTACAATTTCCTCAAATTGGTTACTCCCGACAAGACTCTTGTATACACCTTTCTCTATAATTCCCTTCAATAAGCTGTTTTCTTGCTCAAGTGTAACTTGGCTAAGAGGATCATTAGTGGAATCAAGAGAACTACTAGAAGCAACAATATTGGATTTAGCATTATTATTGTTACTACTAGAGGAAGAATCTTTCTTGTTCTTGTTACTAGACTTGACTTGAGGCATGTAAGTAGATACGAGTAAACGCTTGGCGATGTAAGAAGAACTTTTCTTACGGAGATCATCATTGATTGCCTTTAAGAACTCATGCTCTTGCTCAAGATTGAGCTTTTCAAAGCATAACTTCTCATGAGCCCTTAAAAGTTCTCGATGATCTTCGAAGATAGTTTCATGAGCTAACTTAAGAGTGTTTAGTTCTTTAGTTAGACGCTCAATCTTCTCCTTATCATTGTCATTCGTTTCATCTTGATTAGCATGATTAATTGACGTTTCATCACTAGAGTTGTCAACAAGTAAATCATCATCACCTAGCAAGTCATCTTCATCAACATCAAAATCAACATACTCGGGGTGTGTTACCTTAAGACCTTTGGCCATGAAGCATCTACCAATTCCTTCATTTGGTGATTCAAATATGTCGTAGGAGTTGGTTGACACAAGAGCTAGACCGGCAACACCTTCATCTTGAGTGTATTCGGAGTCGGAGTGATGGTCGGAGTCGGAGCCGGATACCCATTCACCAACATGAGCTTGATGTCTTCGTTTTGTGTAGATATTTGATGACTTGTCCTTCCTTTCCGAATCCTTGCTTCTCCGTGTGGGTCTTCGTTCATAACGATCATCTCTACTCCTTCTCTCTCTTGGTGGTGATTCTTCTCTTCTACTTCTTCTCTTGGGAGAATCTTCTCTTCTTTTGAAGGGTGCCGTACACTCATTGGAATAGTGTCTGGGTCTCCCACAATTGTAGCAATTGCGCTCTTGACTAGAAGATCTTTTGTCATTGTAGGACCTTGACTTAGAGCTTCTTTCTTTGCTTCTACTCTTGTAGAATTTGTTGAAGTTCTTCACCAATAAGCTCAATTCTTCATTGAAGGTTTGTTTCTCACTTGATGATGTGGGGGCTTCACATGAGGCTTTGTAAGCACCACTTGACTTGTTGTGAAGTTCCTCCTTATCCTTGAGTGATATCTCATGAGCAACAATTCTTCCAATGACTTAGTAGGCTTGAGATCTTTGTAATTGGGCATCATTTGGATCAATGTGCACACGGTATCATATTTTCTATCCAATGCTCTTAGGATCTTCTTGATGATGAATCTATCGCTCATCTCTTCACTTCCTAAGCCGGCAATCTCATTTGTGATAAGAGCAAGCCTAGAGTACATTTCAGCGACACTTTCAGCATCCTTCATTTTGAACTTGTCAAGCTGACTTTGGAGCACATCCAACTTGGATTCCTTGACGAGTCGGTACCTTCGTGCATATCAATCAAAGTATCCCAAATTTCCTTTGCATTCTCAAGACGGCTGATTTTGTTGAACTCCTCGGGGCATAAGCCATTGAAGAGGATATCACAAGCTTGAGCGTTGTATTGCAGCATCTTCAACTCTTCCGCGCTAGCTTCACGGTTCGGTTCTCTCCCATCAAAGAATTCACCTTGCAAACAAATACACACAATAGCCCAAACGGCAGGGTTATGTCCGAGAATATGCATTTTCATCTTATGCTTCCAACTAGCAAAATTAGTGCCATCAAAGTAAGGACCTCTACGGTGATAATTTCCTTGCTAGACGCCATACTCTCCTAGGTTGTGAAACCAAGGCTATGACCACCAAAAGCTATGGAAATCAAAGCGAATGGAGACCAAAGCTCTGATACCACTTGTAGGACCTTGAAGTATGTCTAGAGGGGGGGGGGTTGATAGGACTACTTGACAAATAAAAACCTAACCTTTTCCCAATTTCAGACTTTGGCAGATTTTAGCTTTCTTTGAACAAGTCAAGCAATCTTCACACAATTCAAGCAAGCATGCAAAGAGTATATTGGCAGCGGAAAATAAAGCATGCAACTTGCAAGAATGTAAAGGGAAGGGTTTGGAGGATTCAAACGCAATTGGAGACACGGATGTTTTTGTCGTGGTTCCGATAGGTGGTGCTATCGTACATCCACGTTGATGGAGACTTCAACCCACGAGAGTAACGGTTGCGCGAGTCCATGGAGGGCTCCACCCACGAAGGGTCCACGAAGAAGCAACCTTGTCTATCCCACCATGGCCGTCGCCCACGAAGGACTTGCCTAACTAGCGGTAGATCTTCACGAAGTAGGCGATCTCCTTGCCCTTACAAACTCCTTGGTTCAAGTCCACAATCTTGTCGGAGGGTCCCAAGTGATACGTAGCCAATCTAGGAGACACCACTCTCCAATAAGTAACAAATGGTGTGTTGATGATGAACTCCTTGCTCTTGTGCTTGAAATGATAGTCTCCCCAACACTCAACTCTCTCTCACAGGATTTGGATTTGGTGGAAAGAAGATTTGAGTGGAAAGCAACTTGGGGAAGGCTAGAGATCAAGATTCATGTGGTTGGAATGGAATATCTTGGCCTCAACACATGAGTATGTGGTTCTCTCTCAGAACTGGTAAGTTGGAAGTGTAGGTTTGTTCTGATGACTCTCTTTACGAATGAAGAGGAGGTGGAGAGGTATATATAGCCTCCACACAAAATCTAACCGTTACACACAATTTACCAAACTCGGTGGGACCGAATCATCAAACTCGGTCGGACCGATTTAGTAAACCTACTGATCGTTAGGGTTTTCGGTGGGACTGACATGCATCTCGTTAGGACCGATATGGTTAGGGTTAGGGCATAACGTAATCTCGGCGAGACCGATTACACAAACTCGGTGAGACCGATTTTGGTAATTAGCTAACCAGAGAGTTGGTCAGGTAAACTCGGTGGGACCGATTCGCTCTTCCGGTGAGACCGAAAAGTTACGAAAGGGAAACAGAAAGTTTACATTGCAATCTCGGTGGGACCGATCGCTCACTTCGGTTAGACCGAGACGTTACGAAGGGAAATAGAGAGATTACAATCCCATCTCGGTGAGACCGAGATCCCTATCGGTGAAACCGATTTGCCTAGGGTTTGTGGCAGTAGCTATGACATTTGAACTCGGTGGCGCCGGATAGAAAGAATCGGTAGGGCCGAGTTTGACTTTGGGTTTAGATCATATGTGGATGTGAGAAAGTAGTGGAGGGTTTTGGAGCATATCACTAAGCACATGGAGCAAGAGGCTCATTAAGCAACACCTCATCCCTTCTTGATAGTATTGGCTTTTCCTATAGACTCAATGTGATCTTCGATCACTAAAATGTAAAATGTAGAGTCTTGAGCTTTTGAGCTTGAGCCAATCCTTTGTCCTTAATAAATTGAGGGATCCACTTTCATCATCCATGCCATGCCAATGATTGAGCTTTCCTGAAATATTCATCTTGGAATAGTATTAGCTCAATGATCTATATGTTGTTATGAATTACCAAAACCACCTAGGGATAGTTGCACTTTCAACTAGGGTTAGCTTCTGTCACTCTAGCAACCCATCATCTACTTATTACTTCCCAATGCCTTCCTCTAGGCCCAAATAATGGTGAAGTGTTATGTAGTCGACGTTCACATAACACCACTAGAGGCTAGACAACATGCATCTCATCAAAATATCGAACGAATACCAAATTCACATGACTACTAATAGCAAGACTTCTCCCATGTCCTCAGGAACAAACGCAACTACTCACAAAACATATTCAGGTTCATAATCAGAGGGGTATTAATATGCATATAGGATCTGAACATATGATCTTCCACCAAATAAACCAACTAGCATCAACTACAAGGAGTAATCAACACTACTAGCAACCTACTAGTACCAATCCCGGACTTGGAGAAAAGAATTGGGTACAAGAGATGAACTAGGGTACAAGAGATGGTGCTGGTGAAGATGTTGATGAAGATTGCCCTCTCCCAATGAGAGGAGCGTTGGTGATGATGATGGTGATGATTTCCCCCCGGGAGAAAGTGTCCCAGCAGAACAGCTCTGCCGAGCCCTAGATTGGTTCCATGAAGGTTCCGCCTCGTGGCGGAGTTTCGCCCCGAAAGGTTGCTTATTATTTTTTCCTCGACGAAAGACCTCATATAGCAGAAGATGGCCATCGGAGAGCCAACAGGGGGCCCACGAGGTAGGGGGCGCGCCCTAGGAGGGGGGGGGCGCCCCCCACCCTCGTGGAAAGGGTGTGGGCCCCCTGGTCTCATCTTTGGCAAGGATTTTTCATTATTTTTTATAAGATGTTCCGTGGAGTTTCAGGACTTTTGGAGTTGTGCAGAATAGGTCTCTAATATTTGCACCTTTTCCAGCCCAGAATTCCAGCTGCTGGCATTCTCCCTCCTTATGTAAACCTTGTAACATAAGAGAGAATAGGCATAATTATTGTGACATGACGTGTAATTGTTGGGCTCTGCTGTAGGGTGTGTCGACTGCAAATTAAAATTATCCTACGCGCAGAACATCCAGGAACATGCTACGGGAGATGGATCACAGTTTGTTACCACTAGACACACAGTGTCGTGCAGCGGAAGAAGAGTTGGGGCAGCGCGTCCGCGTGGATCGTCTCCTCCTCGTCCGATCTCCCTCGAACAGCCGGTCCTCCGATCCCATGTACGAGTTCGCCGGAGCGGCGCAAGTGCACCGCCTTTAACGGTATCCGCGCGTGCAGGAGGAACACCGTGCAGCAGACTGCTAGGTCCGATCACACAGTCAGCGGCGAGTGGAGGTGGCTATTCCCAACACATGCAAACCCTAGTCGGAGCCGAAGCGATCAACCGCATGAGTGTGCTGCACCTCTACTTTATATAGGCATCCGTCGCGGGCTCAACACTTGGGCCTCGCACGGACCCTAAAGCCCAAAGTCTACTCGGTCACATTCCTAGTCCAGTTCGGATCACATCCGACCAGTGTCCTATGAACCGACCTCGTAGGTTCCTTCCCTTAAGCGCGCGACCCCTTAGGTTCAAGTCGGCTTGGTCACAGTTCGGATCACCTCCGACCTACACGGTTGGTAGCGGCCTCTAGCAAGGCGTGCCGACCACCAAGCAGACTATGAAGCTGGTTAGGCGAACCTGTACAACGTGTCACACTTCTATTCCCTTTGCCACACGATATATGTTGTCGGGCTCAAGGCGAGACTGTCATCCTTGTGCTAGCCCGACCTCTTTCTCGTTCCAGTGATGCCGACCACAATCCGGATTATCTCATAATCCTTGTCGCATGCCCATGCTGTTCCTGGTCGGATCACACGAGGGGCCCAGAGTATATCTCTCCTGATCGGAGGGGCAAATCCCATCTTGCTCGACCATGTCTCGCATGACATGGGACTGGACAAACCCTAAACCTACCTTTGTAACTACCCGATCACGGAGTAGCGTTTGGTCGGCCCAAAGCAAGTATGTCACCATCCCGGTACATGCGTCGGCTCAGGTCTTAGGACATAGAACATATGTTGTACTAGAGACTCACAGATGACATATCATTGCGTCTCATAGTTGGGTCCGTCCGACTCAGACCTTATCTCGACCGGATCCGACTACGCCGAATCCGACCAGACCTTTCCAAGTCCATATTATCCGGTTAGCATCCAATGCTCCATGGCTAGTGAGACCAAGCCATCGACCGTGTCATATGCTAGTCTAGTCGGTCATGGCGTCCACACAGCCCTTTCGACTAGAGACCTTTTAGGACAGTCATCATACAATGCATAGTCCCACAAACAAGTCACGTACTGGCTGATACACATCATTGATAATGTCCAATGACTATCTTTATTCATAAACACATATGAAATATCATCATACATGATTGCCTCTAGGGCATATCTCCAACAGTCTCCCACTTGCACTAGAGTCAATCAAATAGACATCGAATGCCCATAGCTCTAACGTGCCCCTCATGCTTGGGTTGTGGAAGCGGCTTAGTCAACGGATCTGCAACATTTGCATCCGTGTGAATCTTGCATAACTCTACATCACCATTCTTACGATCTTGCGTATCAGGTGATATTTCCGATCTATGTGTCTGACCTTGTGGTGATTCCTCGGCTCCTTGGCTTGTGCGATGGCACCAGAATTATCACAATAAAGGTCCAACGGTTTCACCGAGGTCGGAAAAATACCAAGATCATCCAGAAAATGTCGGATCCAAACACCTTCCTTTGCATCTTCACAAGCCGCAATGTATTCGGCTTCTGTGGTAGAATCGGCCACTGTATCCTGCTTGGAACTCATCCAGTGCACTGCTCCTCTGTTCAGGACATACACGAATCCGGACTGTGATTGACAATCATCTCTGTCGGTTTGCAAACTAGCATCAATGTAACCCCTTACGACGAGCTCTTCCTCACCTCCATAAACTAGGAACATCTCTTTAGTCCTTTTCAGGTACTTCAAAATAGTCTTTACCGCTGCCCAGTGACTCTCACCTGGGTTGGCACAGTATCTACTTGTTAGGCTTATTGCAAAAGCAACATCAGGCCTTGTACATATCATGGCATACATGATGGATCTGATTGCCGAGGCATACGGAATCCTACTCATCCTGCTTCACTCATCGGATGTCGAAGGACTCTGAGTCTCGCTTAGCCTTATACTATGTGATAGTGGCAAGAACTCTTTCTTCACCTCACTCATGTTGAACCGCTTCAACACTTTATCTATGTACGTGCTCTGGCTTAAGCCGAGCAGCCTCCTAGATCTATCTCTACAGATCTTAATGCCTAAAATATATACTGCCTCACCAAGGTCTTTCATCGAAAACTTGCCATTCGATGATCCCTTGACCGAGTTTAACATCGAAACATCGTTCCCGATCAGTAGTATGTCGTCCACATACAAGATCAAAAACACTATCGAGCTCCCACTTAACTTCTTGTATAAACAAAAGTCCTCTTCGCTTTTGATGAAACCGAGATCAGTGACGACCTCATCAAAACGGATGTTCCAACTACGAGATGCTTGCTTCAACCCATAAATGGATCTATTGAGCTTGCATACCTTACTAGTGCTAGTCGGATCGACAAAACCCCCGGGTTGTATCATATACACGTCCTCGGTTAAACTTCCGTGAAGGAAAGCCGTTTTGACATCCATCTACCATATCTCGTAATCGAAATATGCAGCTATAGCTAGTACGATCCTCACCGACTTCAGCATCGCTACCGGCGAGTAAGTCTTGTCGTAGTCAACTCCTTGAACTTGTCCATAACCTTTAGCGACAAGACGAGCTTTGTGGATCTGAACATTTCCATCCACATCAGTTTTCTTCTTAAAGACCCATTTCAACCAATGGCAGTTATGCCAGGTGGCGGATCAACCAAGTCCCAGACTTTATTATCATCCATGGACTTTAAATCGGATCTCATGGCCTCCAGCCATGCCTCGGAATCTGGGCTCACCATCGCTTCCGCATACATGGCTGGCTCGTCGCTTTCTAGCAACAATACATCATGCACTCTGCGCCATCTTTCCGACCTCCATGGATCCGGTGCCGCTTCCACTACAGGTTCCCTGACTGACTCCAGTATGATCTCATCACCAGCCGAGCCGTCCCCGAGTGGTCCTCGAAATTCTTCGAGTCGAACCGTCCTCCCACTGGCCTCCCGACTGAGAAACTCTTTCTCAAGGAAAACCCTGTTCCGAGCAACAAACACTTTGTTCTCTTCCTGGTTGTAGAAGCTATATCCCAAGGTTTCCCTCGGATATCCCACGAATATGCATTTATCCTACTTAGGTGTAAGCTCGTCTGACATAAGTCGCTTGACAAATGCTTCACAACCCCAAATCTTTAGAAAAGACAAACTGGGACTCTTCCCGGTCCACATCTCATGTGGTGTCTTGTCTATGGATTTTGATGGTACCCTATTAAGTGTGAAAGCTGCAGTTTCTAGAGCGTATCCCCAAAATGACAAGGGTAAATCCGATTTGCTCATCATAGACTGGACCATGTCCAACAAGGTCCTATTCCTCCGCTCGACACGCCGCTTTCTCCGTATGGCAGGAGGTGTGAGCTGAGGTACTATACCTCGACTTTTCAGATGATCATCAAACTCCTGGCTCATGTACTCACCTCCACGATCAGATCGCAGAAGCTTTCTAGTCTTGCCGAGCTAATTCTCAACCTCGTTCTGAAACTCTTTGAACCTTTCAAAAGTCTCCGACTTGTGCCTCATCAAATAGATATATCCATATCTACTCAAGTCGTCGGTAAAAGTCACAATCTTGATAGCCACCTCTGGCGGTTGTGCTCATTGGACCACACACATCACTATGTATAAGTTCCAATAGCTCGGACGCCTCTCATAACTCTTTGCGAAAGGAGACTTAGTCATCTTGGCAAGCAAGCATGATTCACATGTCTCGAACGACCCGAAGTCGGACGAAGTTAGGAGCCCATCATCATGGAGCTTCTTCATGCGTTTTAGACTAATGTGTCCAAGCCGGCAATGCCAGAAGTATGTCAGATTTATCTCATTAGGCTTATGCCTCTTTACATTCATGTTATAGACCGGTTCCTATTCTAGATTCAATATAAATAGCCCATTAACAATGGATGCATAGCCGTGGAACATACCATTCAAAAATATCGAACAACCATTGTCCTTTAAATTGAATTCATAACCTTGACTCATCAAACATGAGGCAGAAATAATGTTCTGACTAAGTGCATGTGACGCCCTCGATTCAATCATACACTAATCATGCATGCAAATGTGTACGGTCAAGATCAAGGACTCACGGGAAGATATCAGAACACAACTCTAGACACAAATTAAAATAATACAAGCTTTATATTACAAGCCAGGGGCCTCGAGGGCTCGAATACATAAGCTCGAATACACAAGAGTCGGCGGAAGCAACAATATCCGAGTCTGAGACATGAGTTAGACAAGTTTGCCTTAAGAAGGCTAGCACCAAAAAGCAGCAACGATCGAAAAGGCAAGGCCTCACGCCTAGGAGCCTCCTAACTACTCCCGGTCACAACGGTCTCCACGTAGTAGTAGGCACCCTCGGGTAGTAGCGATCGTCAAAGGTGGCATCCGCTCCTGGCTCCGACATCTGGTTGCATCAACGGAAAGAAGAAGAAAGGGGGAAAAGGGGAGCAAAGCAACCGTGAGTACTCATCCAAAGTACTGCAAGCAAGGATCTACACTACATATGCAACATTATCAAAGGAAGGTTGTATATGTGGACTGGGCTGCAGAAATGCCAGAATAGAGAGAAGGCCTAGTCCTATCGAAGACTAGCATCTGTTGGAAACCACCATCTTGCAGCATCCGGAGGGAGTAGAGTAGCATAAAGTAAAGTAGTAGTAGTGTTATCAACCTCGGCCGGAGATCCTTTCTCGACTCCCTGTGAGAAAGAAATCCCAGAGCCATACTATCCAGTTATCATCACAATCCAATTCTCATCACCATCCAATTCTCATCACAAGTATCCAGTTCTAGTTGTATCGATCGGGATACAACTCCAAGTGTCCGTTACCGTAGGACAGGCTATCGATAGTTGTTTTCTTCCCTGTAGGGGTGCACCAACTTACCCACCACGCCGATTAACTCCGCCGACACACTTTCTGGTCATGCCCGCCTCGCCAAACAATACGCGCAAACCCGACCTAGGCTTAATAGAGAGGCCAAAGACGCCGGACTAAACCTATGCCCCTCAGGGTCATGGGCCATCTCCCGGGAACTCACCTTGACGCTAAAGGGCGGCCGGTGAGCAGACCTAGCTACCTCCTTCAACAAGGCAGGCGCTTACGCAGTCCAACCGGCGCGCGCCGCTCAGTCGCTGAGGTCTATTAAGCTTCGGCTGATGCATACGACGCAGAACGCCCATACTATGCCCACGTGATGGTTAGTGCTATCAGGCCAGAGGCCCCTCGGATCAAATATCCAAATCGTAGTGGATTAGGAACGAGCGGTAACAAGTAGAGACTCACGAAAGATGTGACCCGTTGCCTTGTCTCGAGGACTTGCAAAGAAGGGCTAGGAATGCCCGCCACGCCTCGTAATTATATCGCGGGCACCCTCCAGTCAACCCGACTCCACATCACTCGCAATTAAGCTCGCGTGGGCACCCTCGTACGTAATTCGCCTTCAAAGAATAAGGTTCAGTGTAAGTCATAGTAACCATAGTAACTGTGTGTCTAACACCAAGGGGAAAACCTGAGGAATCACCCTTGACGGATTCCACTCGATGTAATCATCAAGGTGAACGTAAGAGGATTCACCCTCGAGGTCCACACTTGAGGGGTTGCACGACAGAGTCGTATCGGAAATGGTTAAGGAGGAAATCACCCTTGATGACCACGACCGAATGACTACACTACAAGGTTAACATCAGAAGTGCTGAAGAGGTCTCACCCTCGGTACTCGATAGTAACCCAAAGAGTGTCGAACAACTAAGGGGAAAGTGATGTGCGGTTCCGGGGCCTGGTCTTCGATCCCGTTGATCGGGTCTTCGATGATGAAGCGGGGGCAACAAGGACAAGGTGGGGGGGGGGTCACTGATGGGTCACTAAGCAACCTATACTAAGTAGTTTCGGATAAGCAGGTAAGGTACAACAGCAGGTTACAAAAGCAGGCTATGCATCAGAATAGGAGCAATCAATAACAGTAGCAAAATCTAATGCAAGCATGAGAGAATGGAAATGGACGATATCGGGATGATCAAAGGGGCTTGCCTGGTTGCTCACGGCAAGGAGGGTCGTCGTCGGCGTAGTCGATCACGAAGCGACATCGGTCTCGGGGTCTGGGAGAGAAGAGGGGGGAGAAACAGTAAATATAAAGCAAGCATAGCATCACAAAGCATAACATGGCAATAAGCTGTGCCGGGTGTGATCTAATGTAAGGCTACACGACCTAGGAGAAGGGGGAATTCAACCGGGAATGTTTTCCCGGTTCTGGACCTGTGTCAGACAGATGACTGGAGGGGGAATGTCCCATTTTCAGCATGCAAGGGGCATGTGACACATGAACGGACCGCGTATTCGGATTCGTTGGATTTTTCTGAGCAACTTTCATATAGAAAACATTTTCATCCGAGGCATGGTTTATTTTCTATGAATTTCTAAAGATTAAAGCCTTTTCTGGAATTACTTAATTTAACAGAAAAGGAATTATGACATCAGCATGACATAGGTGTGACGTCAGCAGTCAACAGTCCGGTTGACTGGTCAAAGCTGACCAATGGGGCCACTGGGACCCACATGTCAGCCTCTGCTGGCTTAATAGTGGATTAACTAAACTAACAGGGTTAATTAGGGGCGTGGGCCCCGGGCGTCAGCGAGTGTTTTAGGTTAACTAATCATTTTTATTTATAAGCGTTATTAGACTAATATAACAGAGGAGGCCCACATGTCGATTGCACAGGGGCTGCCCGGTCGGCCGCAGTTGGTAGTCAAACCGATCAGCAGGGTGTGAGTCCTTTGAGGGGCCACTAGTCGATTAACGCGGGGCGGTGCCACGTGGGTGCCGGCTTCGGCCGGATGAAGATCTTGAAGCTAACTCCGGCGACCATTCCGACGGCCGAGCGAACGGGAGAGCGGCGGGATTCGTCCACAGGGGGTCGTTTCGCGCGCGCGATGGTGCGTTCGAACGGGCGAACGACGCCGCGTCGAACGGTGGCAGAGGCACGGCCGGACTTGGCCGGAAACGGCGCCGACGACGAGGTTTGCGGCGGCGGTCCTTTGGGTGTGAACAGAACGCGGATCCTGGGGTGTTTTGAGAGAGCTAGGTGGCTGGGCAGTTTCCTGGGCGCGCCAGAAGCATGACGGTCAAGACGGAAGGGCTCGGGCGGCTGCGCTTCGAGCTGCACGCCGGCAATGGCGGACGGCAGCGCGTGGCGTCGGTGTCGGGTAGCTACGGGGCAGCAGCTCGCAAACAGAGGGGGAAGAGGAGAGGGAGAGACGCTCACGTAGGGGCTCACGAAGGCCAGTGCTCATTTTAGTAGCAGAAGCAGTCGGGGGGAGGTCGACGGAGTTCCGCGGCGGCCGGAGAAGAGGATGAAGGGGATCCGGTGCTGCAGCGCCTCCGAGCTCCAGCTGAGGCCACCGCTCGAAGGAGTCGACCCCGGCGGAGCTCGTGGACGTGCAGCCTAAGCTCGGGGTCGACGGTGGCCGCAGTGACGACGGGGGATGGCGGCGATGGCACTCGGGTGAGGCGGGCGAGCGAGACAGAGAGGGGGAGGAGCGCGTGGATCTGGGAGGCGAGAGAGGGGAGACGCGGGGAATGAGTGGAGCAGGGGAGGAAGAGAGAGAGCCGGGGACCTTATCCCCTTGCCGACGCCGGTGAACGGGTCCGACGGGGTTCGCCCCTGTTGCGACCCCGGTCGGAGGAACAGGGAGTAGAGGTGACCCGGGGCGGTGGTTGGTGGGCTGGGCCGGTCGGGTGGTCGAGGCCCAGGTCGGGGTTGGGGCCTTGCTCCTTTTTCTTTTATTTCTGATCTCCCTTTTATTTTTCTGTTTTCTTTTAACATCCTCCATTTGCATTTAAGCCACAAAAATGACTTTGCAAAAATGTGGAGGTGGACAGAACAAATACTAGGAAATAATGAGCGTTGCCACAAAAAGTTTGGGAGGCTTTTGAAATGTTTTGGATTTTTCATAAATTAGAAAAGCATTTTAATTAAAGCCTTGGCCACTGTTTTATTAGCTTAGGGCATTAAAAACACACTCTAAAATATAGGTTTCAACATGACAAATAACCAGAGATTATTTGCCACACTTTGAACATTTCAGTTTTCAGGTTTGGCAAATATGAATTTTTGACTTCAGATTAGATTTGAATTTGAATTGTGATTTGGATCAAGTGAAGATTAGCAACAGTAACATGATGACATGGCACCATTAACAGGAGATTACTGTAGCATGACACTCGGGGTGTTAAAGTGCAGGAATGTAATAACAATTATTCAATTCCATAATGAATCCGGAAGGAGGCTGGAGCTGCATCGTGCCGACCTCCAACGCAGCAACTCTTGCTTTGTTGCCGACCCTGATGTCAATCTCCCCTTGTGCCACACGCCTAGTTCTTACCAGCCCCTGCATCGAGTTGCAAATATGAACAACCAATCCGGTATCAAATACCCAAGAGCTACTAGGTATGTCAGCAAGGTAAATGTCTATAACATATGCAACAAGTGTACCTTTACTGAAGCGGCATTTCGGCCTTCTTGCCATGCTCTGCAAGCCACTTGCTACAGTTCCTCTTCCAGTGACCGGTCTCCTTGCAGTGATAGCAAACGGTCTTCGAGTCCGGTCCAGACTTCGGCGCAGCGGCAGAGGTTACCGTCTCCATGCCCTTTGCCTTAGCCTTTTCCTTGGACTAACTCTTCTTGAACTTAGCCGATTTCTGCACCATCAACACTTGATGCGTGCCTTTCTTAATATCCTGCTCGCCACCTTGAGCATCCCATGCAATTCAGTGAGCTTCTTATCCATGCCATGCATATGATAGTTCAAGATGAGCGTCCCATAGCTGGGCGGAAGAGAACCCGAACAACATCAAGAGCTCATCCAAGAGCGGGAAGCCCAAACGATCCAAAGCTTGCACATATCCGATCAACTTGATCACATGTGGGCTCGATGGATCACCTTTCTTCAGCTTGCAATCCATCAAGGATCGCCAGACGTTGAACCTTTCGGTCCTAGCACGTATGCGAAACATGCTCTTGAGACTCTCGATCATATCGTAAGCCTCAACATTTTTGAAATGCTGTTGCAAATTGGGCTCCATACAAGCGACATCGGACAACTGATCTTTGTTGATTCATCAACGAGTTTACGTAGGCATTTTAGCTGTGGCACTAGCATTATCAGCAGGTTCCTCACGGAAGTGGATCCTCTAGAACATGTTCCTTTTTATCATGCTTGAGAACAATTCTCAGATTTCTATACCAGGTGGTAAAGTTTGTTCCATTTAGTTTATCCTTTTCCAGAATTGATTTCAATGCAAAGTTGGGTTGAGCAGGTGATGCCACTGATCTACAACAGAAAATATGCAATCACTAAGCAATGTGTTTATGTAGAGCAATTCTAGCCTAAACTAGGGTACAAGAGATGAACTAGGGTTTTGAGAGGAGATGGTGCTGGTGAAGATGTTGATGAAGATTGCCCTCTCCCGATGAAAGGAGCGTTGGTGATGACGATGGTGATGATTTCCCCCTCCCGGAGGGAAGTGTCCCTGGCAGAACAGCTCTGCCAGAGCCCTAGATTGGTTCCGCCAAGGTTCCGCCTCGTGGCGGCGGAGTTTCGACCCAAAAGGTTGCTTATTATTTTTTCCTCGACGAAAGACCTCATATAGCAGAAGATGGCCATCGGAGAGCCAACAGGGGGCCCACGAGGTAGGGGGCGCGCCCTAGGAGGGGGGGGGGGGGGCGCCCCCCACCCTCGTGGACAGGGTGTGGGTGTTGGAGAACGTAGCAGAAATTCAAAATTTTCCTACGAGTCACCAAGATCTATCTATGGAGAAACTAGCAACGAGAGAGAGGAGAGTGCATCTACATACCCTTGTAGATCGCTAAGCGGAAGCGTTCAAGAGAACGGGGTTGAAGGAGTCGTACTCGTCGTGATCCAAATCACCGGAGATCCTAGTGCCGAACGGACGGCACCTCCGCGTTCAATACACATACGGTTGGGAGAGACATCTCCTCCTTCTTGATCCAGCAAGGGAAGAAGAGGTTGGGGAAGACTCTGCAAAAACAAGTTAGACGTCCTCTAATTGTTGTTTGCATGTTTTACGTGGCTGCTATGGGTTTCTAGCAAGAACGTTTCTTACCTACGCAAAAACCACAACGTGATATGCCAATTGCTATTTACCCTTCATAAGGACCCTTTTCATCAAATCCGGTCCGACTAAAGTGGGAGAGACTGGCACCCGCTAGCCACCTTATGCAACAAGTGCATGTCAGTCGATGGAACCTGTCTCATGTAAGTGTACGTGTAAGGTCGGTCTGGGCCGCTTCATCCCACAATACCGTCGAAACAAGATTGGACTAGTAACGGCAAGCATATTGAACAAAATCAACGCCCACAAAAACGTGTGTTCTACTCGTGCATAGAAACTACGCATAGACCTGGCTCATGATGCCACTGTTGGAGAACGTAGCCGAAATTCAAAATTTTCCTATGAGTCACCAAGATCTATCTATGGAGAAACTAGCAACGAGAGAGAGGAGAGTGCATCTACATACCCTTGTAGATCGCTAAGCGGAAGCGTTCAAGAGAACGGGGTTGAAGGAGTCGTACTCGTCGTGATCCAAATCACCGGAGATCCTAGTGCCGAACGGACGGCACCTCCGCGTTCAACACACATACGGTTGGGAGAGGCATCTCCTCCTTCTTGATCCAGAAAGGGAAGGAGAGGTTGGGGAAGACTCCCTCCAGCAGCAGCACGACGGTGTGGTGGTGGTGGAGGAGCGCGGTACTCTAGCAGGGCTTCGCCAAGCACTACGAGAGACGAGGAGGGAGAGAGGTAGGGCTGCGCCTTGGGAGAGAGAGACTCGTGTGTTGGGCAGCCCCAAAACCTCCACTATATATAGGGGCAAAGGGAAGGGGAGGCGCCCTAGGGTTTCCCCTAGGGGGGCGGCGGCCAGGGCAGATGGGATTTCCCCCTTGGGTGAATTGGCCCCCAAGCCAGGAGGTGGGAACCCTAGATGGGGCGCCCCAAACCCCCTGGTCACGTGGGAATAGGTGAGGGGGGCGCACAGCCCCTTAGTGGGCTGGTTTGCCCCCTTCCCTTGGCCCATGAAGCCCCCCAACACTTGCCGGGGCTCCCGAAACACCTTTCGGTCATGTTGGTCATCACCCGGTACCTCCGGAACACTTCCCGACTCCAAAACCCTTCGTCCAATATATCAATCTTCACCTCCGGACCATTCCGGAACTCCTCGTGATGTCCGGGATCTCATCCGGGACTCCGAACAACATTCGGTAACCGTGTTCATACCTTCCCTATAACCCTAGCGTCACCGAACCTTAAGTGTGTAGACCCTACGGGTTCGGGAACCATGCAGACGTGACCGAGACAACTCTCCGACCAATAACCAACAACGGGATCTGGATACCCATGTTGGCTCCCACATGTTCCATGATGATCTCATCGGATGAACCACGATTTCGAGGATTCAATCAATCCCGTATTCAATTCCCTTTGTCTACCGGTATAGTACTTGCCCGAGATTCGATCATCGGTATCCCGATACCTTGTTCAATCTCATTACCGGCAAGTCTCTTTACTCGTTCCGTAACACATCATCCCGTGATCAACCCCTTGGTCACATTGTGCACATTATGATGATGTCCTACCGAGTGGGCCCAGAGATACCTCTCCGTCACGCGGAGTGACAAATCGATCTCGATTCGTGCCAACCCAGCAGACACTTTCGGAGATACCCGTAGTGCACCTTTATAGCCACCCGATTCACGTTGTGACGTTTGGTACACCCAAAGCATTCCTACGGTATCCGGGAGTTGCACAATCTCATGGTCTAAGGAAATGATACTTGACATTAGAAAAGCCTTAGCATACGAACTACACGATCTTTGTGCTAGGCTTAGGATTAGGTCTTGTCCATCACATCATTCTCCGATGATGTGATCCGTTATCAACGACATCCAATGTCCATGGTCGAAACCGTAACCATCTATTGATCAACGAGCTAGTCAACTAGAGGCTTACTAGGGACATGGTGTTGTCAATGTACCCACACATGTATCTGAGTTTCCTATCAATACAATTATAGCATGGATAATAAACGATTATAATGAACAAGGAAATATAATAATAATAACCAATTTATTATTGCCTCTAGGGCATATTTCCAACAGTGGGCCCCCTGGTCTTCATCTTTGGCAAGGATTTTTCATTATTTTTTATAAGATGTTCCGTGGAGTTTTAGGACTTTTGGAGTTGTGCAGAATAGGTCTCTAATATTTGCTCCTTTTCCAGCCCAGAATTCCAGCTGCCGGCATTCTCCCTCCTTATGTAAACCTTGTAAAATAAGAGAGAATAGGCATAAGTATTGTGACATGACATGTAATTGTTGGGTTCTGCGGTAGGGTGCGTCGACTGCAAATTAAAGTTTTCCTACGCGCAGAACATCCAGGAACATGCTACGGGAGATGGATCACAGTTTTTTACCACTAGACGCGCAGTGTCGTGCAATGGAAGAAGAGTTGGGGCAGCGCGTCCGCGTGGATCGTCTCTTCCTCATCCAATCTCCCTCGAACAGTCGGTCCTCCGATCCCACGTACGAGTTCACCGGAGCGGCGCAAGTGCACCGCCTCTAACGATATCCGCGCGTGCAGGAGGAACACCGTGCGGCGGACTGCTAGGTCCGATCACACGATCGGCGTGAGTGGAGGTGGCTATTCGCAACACATGCAAACCCTAGTCGCAGCCAAAGCGATCAACCGCATGAGTGTGCCGCACCTCTACTTTATATAGGCGTCCATCGCGGGCTCAACACTTGGGCCTCGCACGGACCCTAAAGCCCAAAGTCTACTCGGTCACGTTCCTAGTCGATTCGGATCACATCCGACCGGTGTCCTCTGAACCGACCTCGTAGATTCCTTCCCTTAAGCTGCGACCCCTTAGGTTCAAGTCGGCTTGGTCACGATTCGGATCACCTCCGACCTGCACGGTTGGTAGCGGCCTCTAGCAAGGCGTGCCGACCACCAAGCAGAACTATGAAGCTGGTTAGGCGAACCTCGCATACAACATGTCACACTTCTGTTCCCTTTGCCGCACGATATATGTTGTCGGGATCAAGGCGAGACTGTCATCCTTGTGCTAGCCCGACCTCTTTCTCGTTCCAGTGATGCCGACCACAATCCGCATTATCTCATAATCCTTGTCGCATGCCCATGATGTTCCTGGTCGGATCCCACGAGGGGCATAGAGTATATCTCTTCTGATCGGAAGGGCAAATCCCATCTTGCTCGACCATGTCTCGCAGCATGGGACTGGACAAACCCGAAACCTACCTTTGTAACTACCCAGTCACGGAGTAGCGTTTGGTCGGCCCAAAGCAAGTCTGTCACCATCTCGAGTACATGCGTCAGCTCAGGTCTTAGGACATAGAACATATGTTCTACTAGAGACTCACAGATGACATATCGCTGTGTCTCATAGTTGGGTCTGTCCGACTCGGACCTTATCTCGACTCGGATCCGACTACATCGAATCCAACCAGACCTTTCCAAGTCCATATTATCCGGTTAGCATCCAATGCTCCATGGCTAGTGAGACCAAGCCATCGACCGTGTCATATGCTAGTCTAGTCGGTTCTTGGCGTCCACACGGCACTTTCTTCTAGGGAACTTTTAGGACAGTCATCATACAATGCATAGTCCCACAAAATAGGCTCGTACTTGCTGATACACATCATTGATAATGTCCAATGACTATCTTTATTCATAAACACATAGGAAATATCATCATACATTATTGCCTCTAGGGCATATCTCCAACAGTAATAACAACCCATAATGCAATAAATATCGATATAAAAGCATGATGCAAAATGGACGTATCAACTCCCCCAAGCTTAGACCTCGCTTGTCCTCAAGCGGAAGCTGATAACGATAAATATGTCTCCATGTTTAGAGGTAGAGGCGTCGATAAAAATAAATATACGGACATGAAGGCATCATGATTATTCTCATAACAGCAACATACATAGATATTGTCATATGATTTCTTATGTTCAAGTAATAATCCATTCACAATGCGAATCTGAATCATAAACTTTACTGAGAACCAACAAACTATAGTCTCAGTCATTGAAGCAATTGCAATTTATCATAACATCAGAAAGAGTCTATGTTAGAGCTTAATAGCAAGTCCACATACTCAACTATCATTTAGTCCTTCATAATTGCTAACACTCATGCGATACTTATGGTTACGGAGTTTTAATGGGACCTGAGAGAAAGATAGGGGCTTATAGTTTCGCCTCCCAACCTTTTACCTCAAGGGTAATGTCAACAATAATAACTCATGCCCCTACATCTAATTAGATATATCACTCAAGATCTTTCCAACACACTGTGCTTGCCAAAGGATAAAATGTAAAAAGGAAAGGTGAAGATCACCATGACTCTTGCATAAGGTAGAAGATAATGATAAAAGATAGGCCCTTCGCAGAGGGAAGCAGAGGTTGCCATGCGCTTTTATGGTTGGATGCAAAAAATCTTAATCTGAAAGAACGTCACTTTATATTGCCCTTGTGATATGAACCTTTATTATGCAGTCAAATCGCTTTTATTTCTTCCACATCACAAGATCGTATAAAGCTTATTTCTCCCAAACCAATCAATCATACATATTTAGAGAGCAATTTTTATTGCTTTGCACCGGTGACAACTTACTTGAATGATCTTACTCAATCCATAGGTAGATATGGTGGGCTCTCATATCAAAACTGGTTTAAGGGTTTTTGGAAGCACAAGTAGTATCTCTACTTGGTGCTGAGAATTTGGCTAGCATGAGGGGGAAAGGCAAGCTCAACATGTTGGATGGTCCATGACAATATACTTTATCTCAGATATAAGAAAACATAACCCATTACGTTGTCTTCCTTGTCCAACATCAACTCTTTAGCATGTCATATTTTAATGAGTGCTCACAATCATAAAAGATGTCAATAATAGTGTATCTATATGTGAAACCTCTCTTTCCTTATTACTTCCTATTAATTGCAACGATGACCAATACTATGTTTTCCAACTCCCAACAACTTTCAATCATCATACCCTTTCTATGTGAAGTCATTACTCTCAACAAGATCAATATGAACTCTTTGTTTCTTTTTATTCTTTTTCTCTTTTCTTTTATTCACTCAAGATCATGGCAAAATGATTAAGCCCTTGATTCAATACTAATCTTTATTATATAGCTCACGGACTCGATTACATAGAGAGAGATCATAAAGCAAAAAACTCAAAACTAGATCATGCCATAAACTTTATTCTACTAGATCAAGATACTACTAATAGGATCGAACTAAGAAAAACGGTAAAGATAGGAGATGTGATTGTGATACGATACCGGGCACCTCCCCCAAGCTTGGCAGTTGCCAAGGGGAGTGCCCATAACCATGTGATTCTGTCTCCTTTGTTGGTGAAGAAGGTGGAGGTGTTGTCGATGATGCGGGCTTGTCATCCATTTTCCAAGGCATAGGCTCACCATCATAGAAGGATGATCGAGTCTCCGGGATCCTCAAATCTGCAGCAAAACTCATCCTTTTGAATCTATATTCATGATCACAGTTTTGGTTTTGCACGTCATAGATTTGGGCTTGAAGGTGCTCGATCTTCTCATGAAGCTTGAAGATGGCTTCCCCGATGTTGTCGGCATCCAACTTGTGGTTGCTAGTGAACTCCGTGATCATCATGTGGTTGGAGTGAGTCCACGTTCCACCATCTCCTAACACTTGAAAACTTGTTGTTCCACTGCTTCGAGCCTCGTCTCCACGCTTCCGGTCCTCTTCGGTCCCTCTTCATCGCGGATGTGCAGCAACCCATCACGCAACTCAATGATTTGCAGGTGTCGCAGCACCTCCGTGAGGTAAGGGTTGATGACCTTCTCGAAAAACTTGTCCTTGGAGGCACTTGGGGCCGTCATTGATAATCTAGATCTGTCAGAAAAAAAGCTCGAAACAAGCACAGAGGATAGTTGCGTGATACGGAGTCAAAACCTTCGGAGAATATATAATGAACTTTTACCGACCAAAATACGTATCGTGCAAGAAAAGCGAGTCGGAAGACACACGAGGTGCCCACGAGGTAGGGGCGTGCCCGAGGGGTAGGCGCGCCCTCCACCCTCGTGGGGCCCTCATGTCCTTCGGACTGCTACTTATTTTTCTATTTTTCTAAATATTCCAAAACGGAGAAATATTGCCTTAAAAACTGTTTTGGAGTCGGTTTACTTACCGTACCACATACCTATTCCTTTTCGGAGTCTGAAAAGTTCCGAAAAGTGTCCCTTGTGTATTCCTCCGGGGTTACGGTTTCAATAACATTGGTTTCAACATTTATAGGATTACCTGAGATATAGTGTTTGATTCTTTGACCGTTTACCACCTTCGGATTTGTGCCTTCAAAGTTGTTTATTTTTATGGCACCGGAACGATAGATCTCCTCGATAACGTAGGGGCCTTCCCATTTAGAGAGAAGTTTTCCTGCAAAAAATCTTAAACGATAGTTGTATAGCAATACATAATCACCTACATTAAACTCACGCTTTTGTATCCTTTTGTCATGCCATCTTTTAAATTTTTCTTTAAACAACTTGGCATTTTCATAGGCTTGGGTTCTCCATTCATCAAGTGAGCTAATATCAAATAACCTCTTCTCATCGGCAAGTTTGAAATCATAATTGAGCTCTTTAATAGCCCAATAAGCCTTATGTTCTAGTTCGAGAGGTAAGTGACATGCTTTTCCATAAACCATTTTATACGGAGACATACTCATAGGATTTTTATATGCAGTTATATAGGCCCATAATGCATCATCAAGTTTCTTGGACCAATTCTTTCTAGACCTATTGACAGTCTTTTGCAAAATTAATTTGAGTTCTCTATTACTCAATTCTACTTGACCACTAGACTGTGGGTGATAAGGAGATGCAATTCTATGATTAACATCATATTTAGCAAGCATTTTATGGAAAGCACCATGAATAAAATGTGAACCACCATCGGTCATTAAATATCTAGGGACTCCAAACCTCAGAAAAATAACTTCTTTAAGCATTTTAATAGAAGTGTTATGATCAGCACTACTAGTTGGAATAGCTTCTACCCACTTAGTAACGTAATCAACAACAACTAAAATATGTGTATATCCGTTAGAGGCAGGAAAATGTCCCATATAATCAAAGCTACAAACATCAAATGGTTCAATAACAAGTGAATAATTCATAGGCATTTCCTGACGTCTACTAATATTATCAATTCTTTGACATTCATCACAAGATAAGACAAACTTACGAGAATCCTTGAAGAGAGTAGGCCAATAAAAACCAGATTGCAATACCTTATGTGCAGTTCTATCTCCAGCGTGGTGTCCTCCATAAGATTCGGAGTGACACTTGCGTAGGATCTGTTCCTGTTCATGCTTAGGTACACAATGTCTAATAACACCATCTACTCCTTCTTTATAAAGATGTGGGTCATCCCAAAAGTAATTTCTCAAATCATAGAAAAACTTTTTCTTTTGCTGGTATGTGAAACTAGGTGGTATAAATTTAGCAACAATGTAATTAGCACAATCAGCATACCATGGAGTACTACGACAAGTATTTATGGCATTTAATTGCTCATCAGGAAAGCTATCATCAATAGGTAGTGGGTCATCAAGAACATTTGCTAACCTAGACAAGTTATGCATAGCAGGGGTTCTCAGCTCCCTTTCTATCAACAATATGCAAATCAAATTCTTGTAGCAAGAGAACCCATCTAATAAGTCTAGGTTTAGCATCTTTCTTTTCCATCAGGTATTTAATAGCAGCATGATCAGTGTGAATAGTTACTTTAGAATCAACAATATAAGGTCTGAACTTATCACATGCAAATACAACTGCTAAGAATTCATTTTCAGTGGTAGCATAATTTCTTTGAGCATTGTCTAGAGTCTTACTAGCATAATGGATAACATTTAATTTCTTATCGACTCTTTGCCCTAGAACAGCACCTACTGCATAATCACTAGCATCACACATAATTTCAAAGGGTAAATTCCAATTAGGGGGCTGAAAAATAGGTGCAGAGATCAATGCTTTCTTAAGTATTTGAAATGCTTCTACACAATCATCATCAAAGACAAATGGTATATCTTTTTGTAATAAATTAGTCAAAGGCCGAGAAATTTTGAGAAGTCCTTAATGAACCTCCTATAAAATCCGGCGTGACCAAGGAAACTTCTTATACCTTTGATGTCCTTGGGACATGGCATCTTTTCAATAACATCAACCTTGGCTTTATCAACTTCAATACCTCTTTCAGAAACTTTATGCCCCAAGACAATACCTTCATTAACCATAAAGTGGCACTTTTCCCAATTCAAGACAAGATTAGTTTCTTCACATCTACGCAAAACTCGATCAAGATTGCTCAAGCAATCATCAAAAGAGGATCCATAGACGGAAAAAGTCGTCCATGAAAACCTCACAAATCTTTTCACAAAAGTCAGAGAATATAGCCATCATGCATCTTTGGAAGGTAGCAGGTGCATTACATAAACCAAAAGGCATACGTGTATAAGCAAAAGTACCAAAAGGGCATGTAAAAGTAGTCTTTGATTGATCTTTAGTAAACCACGGTATTTGAGAGAAACCAGAATAACCATCTAGAAAGCAATAATGTGTATGTTTGCATAATCTTTATAACATTTGATCAATAAAAGGTAAGGGTAATGATCTTTCTTAGTAGCTATATTTAATTTGTGAAAATCAATTACCATCCTATAACCTGTAATAATTCTTTGCAGGATCAATTCATCTTTATCATTAGGAACAACAGTAATACCTCCCTTCTTAGGGACACAATGGACAGGACTTACCCACTGACTATCAGCAACGGGATAAATTATACCTGCCTCCAGAAGCTTTAGTATCTCTTTTCTTACCACTTCTTTCATCTTAGGATTAAGCCTTCGTTGATGATCACGGACTGGTTTGGCATCTTCTTCCAAATTTATTTTATGCGACATAGAGTGGGACTAATGCCCTTAAGATCATCAAGAGTATATCCAATAGCAGCATGGTGCTTCTTGAGTTTTCAATAATCTCTCTTCTTCATGCTCTGAAAGTTTAGCACTAATAATAACAGGATATATTTTCTTTTCATCAAGATAAGCATATTTAAGATTATCAGGCAACAGTTTAAGCTCAAACACGGGATCACCCTTCGGTGGAGGAGGATCCCCTAGGATTTCAACATGTAAATTGTGTTTCAGAATGGGTTCCTGATTAAAGAATACTTCATCTATTTCCCTTCTTTCATACATAAACAAATCATTTTCATGGTCTAGCAAATAATGTTCTAAAGGATCACTAGGAGAATGCGGCAATAGAAGCAAGACCAATAATATCATCCTTACTAGGCAATTCTTCTTCACGGTGTTGTCTACTAAATTTAGAGAAATTAAACTCATGAGTCATATCATCCAAGCCAATAGTAACAACATTCTTTTCGCAGTCTATCTTAGCATTAAAAGTATTCAAGAAGGGTCTACCAAATATAATGGGACCAAAGCTATCTTGTGGGGAGCTAAGAACAAGAAAATCAGCAGGATATTTAGTTTTCCCACACAATTCTTCAACATCTCTAACAATTCCCGTTGCAGATATAGTATCTCTATTGGCAAGTTTAATTGTAACATCAATATCTTCTAACTCAGGAGGTGCAATTTCATGCTTAATTTCTTTATATAAGTCATAAGGTATAACACTAGCACTAGCACCCATATCACATAAGCCATGATAACAATGATCTCCTATTTTAACAGAAATAACAGGCACGCCTACCATAGGTCTATGTTTATCTTTAGCACTAGGTTTGGCAATTCTAGCAGTTTCACCTTAGAATTTAATAACATGCCCATCAATATTATCAGACAAGAGATCTTTAACAATAGCAATATTAGGTTCTACTTTGACTTGCTCAGGAGGTGTATAAGTTCTAATATTGCTTTTACGAACCACAGTTGAAGCTTTAGCATGATCCTTTATTCTAACAGGGAAAGGTGGTTTCTCAACATAAGAGGTAGGAACAATAGGATCATTATAAGTGACAATCTTTTCTTCAGCTTTAATAGGTGCAGCTACTTATACTTCTATGGGAGGATGGTATTTAAACCACTTCTCCTTAGGGAGATCAACATAAGTAGCAAAAGATTCACAGAAAGAAGCTACTATTTCAGAGTCAAGTCCATATTTGGTGCTAAACTTACGGAAAATATCGGTATCCATAAAAGATTTAACACAATCAAACTTAGGTGTCATACCTGACTCCTTACCTTCGTCGAGGTCCCAATCTTCAGAGTTGCGTTTAATTCTATCCAATAAATTCCATCTGAATTCAATAGCCTTCATCATAAAAGAGACATCACAAGAAGTATCGAGCATGGTGCGATTGTTTTCAGAAAGCCGAGCTTAAAGATTTTGAATAATTGTTTCTCTTGGGGGCTCATGATTGGGGCATGAATACAACATTGATTTAAGCCTCCCCCAAGCTTGAGCGACGCTTTCTCCTTCGCGAGGACAAAAATTATATATATAATTGCGATCACGATGAACAAGATGCATAGGGTAATATTTTTGATGAAATTCCAATTTCAATCTTTTGTAGTTCCATGATCTCGTATCATCACATAGCCTATACCATGTCAATGCATCTCCCTTCAAAGATAAAGGGAAGACCTTCTTCTTAACAACATCATTGGGTATACCGCAAGCTTAAATAGTCCACAAACTTCATCCACATATATTAGGTGCTCGTCGGGATGCTTTGTTCCATCTCCTACAAAAGGATTAGCTAGCAGTTTTCCATCATACCGAAGGAAATTCAAAGGGAATATTTTCATATTCATTTTCAGTAGGTTCATTAGGTTGAGGAGCAACTCTTTGCTCTACTGGTCGGGTTGAAGATACCCCGAACAAGCCCCTCAGAGGATTACTTTCCATAGTAACAAGTGACCGTAAATTTCAGCACACTATATAAATTTTCCTTACCAAATTCCACCTACCAAAGGCGCTTCACTCCCCGGCAACGGTGCGGAAAAAGAGTCTTGATGACCCACAAGTATAGGGGATCTATCGTAGTCCTTTCGATAAGTAAGAGTGTCGAACCCAATGAGGAGCGAAGGAAATGATAAGCGGTTTTCAGCAAGGTATTCTCTGCAAGTACTGAAATAAGTGGTAATAGATAGTTTTGTGATAAGATAATTTGTAACGAGCAACAAGTAACAAAAGTAAATAAAGTGCAGCAAGGTATCCCAATCCTTTTTGTAGCAAAGGACAAGCCTGAAAAAACTCTTATAATAGGAAAAGCGCTCCCGAGGACACATGGGAATATCGAAGCTAGTTTTCATCACGTTCATATGATTCGCGTTCGGTACTTTGATAATTTGATATGTGGGTGGACCAGTGCTTGGGTGCTGTTCTTACTTGAACAAACATCCCACTTATGATTAACCTCTATTGCAAGCCATAACTACAACAAAAGTATTAAGGTAAACCTAACCATAGCATGAAACATATGGATCCAAGTCAGCCCCTTACGAAACAACGCATAAACTAGGGTTTAAGCTTACATCACTCTAGCAACCCATCATCTACTTATTACTTCCCAATGCCTTCCTCTAGGCCCAAATAATGGTGAAGTGTTATGTAGTCGACATTCACATAACACCACTAGAGGCTAGACAACATACATCTCATCAAAATATCGAACGAATACCAAATTCACATGACTACTAATAGCAAAACTTCTCCCATGTCCTCAGGAACAAACGTAACTACTCACAAAACATATTCATGTTCATAATCAGAGGGGTATTAATATGCATACATGATCTGAATATATGATCTTCCACCAAATAAACCAACTAGCATCAACTACAAGGAGTAATCAACACTACTAGCACCTACTAGTACCAATCCCGGACTTGGAGACAAGAATTGGGTACAAGAGATGAACTAGGGTTTTGAGAGGAGATGGTACTGGTGAAGATGTTGATGAAGATTGCCCTCTCCCGATGAGAGGAGCGTTGGTGATGACGATGGTGATGATTTCCCCCTCCCGGAGGGAAGTGTCCCAGCGAGCAGCTCTGCCGGAGCCCTAGATTGGTTCCGCCAAGGTTCCGCCTCGTGGCGGCGGAGTTTCTTCCCGAAAGGTTGCTTATTATTTTTTCCTCGACGAAAGACCTCATATAGCAGAAGATGGCCATCAGAGAGCCAACAGGGGGCCCACGAGGTAGGGGGGCACGCCCTAGGAGGGGGGCGCCCCCCACCCTCGTGGATAGGGTGTGGGCCCCCTGGTCTCAGCTTTGGCAAGGATTTTTCATTATTTTTTATAAGATGTTCCGTGGAGTTTCAGGACTTTTGGAGTTGTGCAGAATAGGTCTCTAATATTTACTCCTTTTCCACCCGTAATTCCATTTGCGGCATTCTCCCTCCTTATGTAAACCTTGTAAAATAAGAGAGAATAGGCATAAGTATAGTGACATGATGTGTAATAACAGCCCATAATGCAATAATTATCGATATAAAAGCATGATGCAAAATGGACGTATCAATGACCGTAGTTTGAGGAGTTCATGTATTCACTATGTGTTAATGCTTTGGTATGGTACTCTATTAAAAGGAGGCCTTAATATCCCTTAGTTTCCACTAGGACCCCGCTGCAACGGGAGGGTAGGACAAAAGATGCCATGCAAGTTCTTTTCCATAAGCACGTATGACTATATTCGGAATACATGCCTAAATTACATTGATGAATTGGAGCTAGTTCTCTGTCACCCTATGTTATGACTGTTACATGATGAACCGCATCCGGCATAATTCTCCATCACCGGTCCAATGCCTACGAGCTTTTCACATATTGTTCTTCGCTTATTTACTTTTCGGTTGCTTCTGTTACAATCACTACAAAACCCAAAAATATTACTTTTGCTACCGTTACCGTTACTTCCATATTACTTTGCTACTAAATACTTTACTGCAGATACCAAGTTATCCAGGTGTGGTTGAATTGACAACTCAACTGCTAATACTTGAGAATATTCTTTGGCTCCCCTTGTGTCGAATCAATAAATTTGGGTTGAATACTCTACCCTTGAAAACTGTTGCGATCCCTTATACTTGTGGGTTATCACATACCCGGGTGGTGAAGGAGTCATCGGAGGAGGATGAACCGCTGGAGAGGTCATTTAAGAAGACCATGGCAACCCCGACGGTAGGATGCGAGACGACGAGAGCAGGGAAGCAAGCGAGGAATCGGCTATAGCTTAGGAAGGAAGGAAGGAGGAAATAGGGGAAATATGACTTGTGGTCGGAGAGAAAAGGGGGTGGGGAAGGGGGAGGGGCGGGGGTAGATATTTTGGGGGTAGGCCAAAATTTTGGAAATGTGGAGGGAAACTTTGCGTGATGTGCCGCCGTACATCATTCACTTTGAACGATTGTGTGCATCGCAAACGGTTCTTCTGCTTTACGCGCATGGGATGAGTTTGATAATTCAAATTTTGGTGGAAATTTCCCCGGGTACGTCAGTGCATAATTTAACATCGCATGCTAATTTGGGCACAAAAAGAGCGTACAGCACACAGACCACACTTACTGAATCGAGAAAATTTAGTAATTAAACAGAGCTAGTTGACCTAAACATTGCTCTAACAAAAGACCAGCATTAAAAACAAAGCCTAAGTACATATAATTTTAACAAATCTGCCGCTGCCCCGTCCTATGCATTGCCGGTGTGAGATGAGAGTTCCATGACTTGTCCCGATGAAATGCCGCTGTTGGTGGACTCTGCGTCCCCCTGCTGAAGTCGACCACGTCCTTGTCCTCGTCCTCGGCGGCGTCCTCAAGGTTGTAGTACTCGTAGTAGTGGCTGTGCTAGAGCTTGCGTTGGTACTCCAGCGCCGATTCCTCAACGGACAGACTCTTCTCTACCTCTACCTCCGCCACGCGCAACTCCTCCTCCCGGCGCTCCTCGATCTCCGCCGCCTCCTGCATCTCGAGCTCCCGCTCGGCGATCTCATGAGGAAGTAGGTGCTCCATGGCCACCGCCGCCCTCGTACGTGGGTTGCTTGATGGATTTCAAGGTGGCCTGGAATATCTTGGCGTGTGTGTACTTGATCTTGGCGTGGATGGCCTCGACCCGGGCCTGGGCGACATCAGCGGCACGGACGGCAGCTCGAGCACTCTCAGCGTTTGCAGCCGCCGTTGCAGCAGCAGCTGCAGCCGTCTCGGCTATTGCAACTGCCCTGTCGGCTGCCGCAGATGCCCTCTCGGCGGATGCGGGCACGCTCAATGCGGATGTGGCGGCACTCTCGGCGCAGGCGGCCGCGCTCTTGGCGCAGGCGGCGGCGCTCGGGGAGGACGCGACCATCGTATGGGCCTTCACGAAGCGTTTCCACGATGTCATCTTTGCAAGAAAGGGGTGCGGGAATGCGGATTGGGATTCGCGGATTCGGGGGTTGCCGGCACTGGAGCAGACGAGCCGGCGAAGCTTAAGGAGGAAGACTTAAATAGACCCATTAATTTTCCTCGCAAACGGTTCCTACCAAAAATTGGTGCATGATGTTGTGGATATTTTCTATTAGCTATGAAAGACGAATTTGGAGCAAAATGGCAACGAATGGTGTTTTAAATGTACGAGAAATTTTTTAATACTAATACAACTGTCATGTGAAATTTTGGAAAATTTCAGGGGTCATTTGACGTTTTAAGACACTTAAGTGATTTTCTAGCCATTTAATGACCGTAATTCAAATTTGAACTACATGTACATGCAACAGCTAACCATAACGGTTTGAAAAGTCATATTTTGTGTACTTGTGTGTGATTTAATTCCATGTGCAGTGAATTGGAAGGAATTTTCAAATATATTGGTCTAACAGCTATGACACAATTAATCATGGACTGCCATGGCATTTAAATTCCAAAAAATAAAAAAACAATCAGAAACACATGAAACCTTGCTTGATGTAATGTCATGCCACCAAGATGACGTTGTAAAATTTTTAGCATGTTTGACGAAAGTTTGGACACACACCGCTCACAAACCGAAGCAACTCACTAGAAGGCTCGTGTTTCCGAGAGGGAACAATGCATGTTTGATGATGAACAGGAGATAGCTTCCCCTTACGGCCTTGATTTCTTTACATTTAACATGCACTAATACAACAATCATCTGAAAATTTGGGAAATTTCACGGGTCATTTGACCTTTTAAAGACATTTAAGTGATTTTCTAGCCATTTAATGACCGTAATTCAAATTTGAACTATATCTACATGCAACGACTAACCATAACGGTTTGAAACATCATATTTGTGTACTTGTGTGCGAGTTAATTCCATGTGCAGTAAATTAGAAGGAATTTTCAAACATATTTGTCTCACGGCATGGACACATGCATGGAGTGCCATGGCATTTTAATTCCAAAAAATTAAAAACTGATCAGACATGAAACCTTACTTGATGTAATGTCATGCTACCAAGATGATGTGGTAAAAAAAACTTGGCATGTTTGCCAAAAGTTTGGACACACACCCCTCACAAACCGGAGCAACTCACTAGAACGCTCGTGGTTCCGAGAGGGAAAAGTGCATGTTTGATGACGAATGGGAAATAGCTTCCTCTTACGGCCTTCAATTTTTTCTATGTTTATTAACATGCACAAATACAACTGTCATGTGAAAATTTGGAAAATTTCAGGGGTGATTTGACCTTTTAAAGACATTTAATTGATTTTCTAGCCATTTAATGACCGTAATTCAAATTTGAACTACATCAACATGCAACGGCTAACCATAACGATTTGAAAAATCATATTTGTGTACTTGTGTGCGAGTTAATTCCTTGTGTAGTAAATTAGAAGGAATTTTCAAACATATTGGTCTCATGACATGAACACATGCATGGAGTGTCATGGCATTTTAATTCCAAAAAAAATAAAAAATGATCAGAAACACATGAAACCTTGCTTAATGTAATGTCATGCCACCAAGATTATGTGGTAAAAAATTGGCATGTTTGACGGAAGTTTGGACACAACCCCCTCACAAACTGGAGCAACTCACTAGAAGGCTCGTGGTTCCGAGAGGGAACAATGCATGTTTGGTGACGAACGGGAGATAACTTCCTCTTACGGCCTTTAATTTTTTTCTACATTTAACCTGCACTAATACAACTATCATGTGAAAATTTGGAAAATTTCAGGGGCCATTTGACCTTTCAAAGGCATTTAAGTGATTTTCTAGCCATTTAATGACCGTAATTCAAATTTGAACTACATCTACATGCAACGGCTAACCATAACGGTTTGAAAAATGATATTTGTGTACCTGTGTGCGTGTTAATTCCATCTGCAGTAAATTAGAAGGAATATTCAAACACATTGGTCTCACGGCCTGGACACATGCATGGAGGGCCATGGCATTTAAATTCCAAAAAATGATTAGAAAAACATGAAACCTTGCTTGTTGTAATGTCAATCCACCAAGATGATGTGCTAAAAAAAATTGGCCTGTTTGACGGAAGTTTGGACACACCCCCCTCACAAACCGAAGCAACTCACTAGAAGGCTCTTGGTTTCAAGAGGGAACAATGCATGTTTGATGACGAATGGGAGATAGCTTCCTCTTATGGCCTTCAATTTTTTTCTACGTTTAACATGCACTAATACAACTATCATGTGAAAATTTGGAAAATTGTAGGGGTCATTTGACCTTCTAAAGACATTTATGTGATTTTCTAGCCATTTAATGACCGTAATTCAAATTTTAACTACATCTACATGCAACAGCTAACCATAACGGTTTGAAAAATCATATTTGTGTACTTGTGTGCGACTTAATTCCATGTGCAGTAAATTAGAAGGAATTTTCAAACATATTGGTCCCACGGCATGGACACATGCATGGAGTGCCATGGCATTTTAATTCCAAAAAATTAAAAGATGATCGGAAAAACATGAAACCTTGCTTGATGTAATGTCATGCCACCAAGATGATGTGGTAAAGAATTGGCCTGTTTGACGAAAGTTTGGACACACACCCCTCACAAACCGGAGCAACTCAGTCGAAGGCTCGTGGTTCCAAGAGGGAGCAATGCATGTTTGATGACGAACGGGAGATAACTTCCTCTTACGGCCATCAAATTTTTTCTACGTTTAACGTGCACTACTACAATTGCCATGTGAAAATTTGGAAAATTCTAGGGGTCATTTGAACTTTTAAAGACATAAGTGATTTTCTAGCCATTTAATGACCGTAATTCAAATTTGAACTACATCTACATGCTACGGCTAACCATAACGGTTTGAAAAATCATATTTTTGTGTACTTGTGTGCGAGTTAAAAAATCATCAGACGATGTAAATATCTGGTGTTCAAAAAAGAAAATGTAAAGATCTGGCAAGACAATCGCCCCCCCCCACATGATTGACACTATTTCATGGCTCGAGGTTTGGTAGGTATGGTGAGTGGCGGGGGTCATTAATCAGACACAGTTCTGTATTGGAAACCGTGAGCTATTAAGTTCACACACGGATTTTTCTGCGGGAAGACACGGTTCTGTATTGGAAACCGTCAGCAATTAAGTTCACACACGGATTTTGCTGCGGGAATCATGTGTAATTCAAACTACAATACTTGTAAATTCCGCGACCGGCGTGTGTACTGTTCCCATCGATCTTGATTCTGGCCGCCAATATATATATTATGAATTCCATTTTCTATCTAATTTTGTATACTAATTTGAATCTAGCTGTTATCATCCACATATATAGAATGGAAAGCGTATATAAACACATTGGAAAAGAACATATAAGAACGGAAAATAGAGTACACACATTGAAATAGAGCAATAAACAGAGCAATACTATGATTGTTGTGAATACATAGCTATCCACGTCAAAACGACTCAAAAAATAAAACGTGTCCATGAGACCATGACCGGCAGCCCTTGCCCATGGTAGCTCTTGGCTTTGCCTGAACTCTTGCCGGCGTTCGTCCAAGTGGTCAACACGCTCGTGGAACATCTGGAGCGCGATCTTGAGCTCCAAGGTTGCTATTTCATCAGAGGTCACCAGCTCGAGGATGCGACGACTATGTTCCTCTACTGCACCCAGGTGGACACCTGGGCCAAGGAGGAGGTCGAGCCTACCAACCAATGCGTTGGCATCGAGCGGGCCGCGGACAAGGCGAACGGTGCAGCGGGCGTCCGGTACAAGTACGGCGCAGCCGGCCTCTGGTGCAAGTACGACGCAGAGGGCCTCTACCCACTCCTGGCCAGGAATGGGGGTACTGACGGGACGTGTACCCAGCTGCGACGCCATGTCGACAAAATGCAAGCGCTGATGGATCCGCTCTTACTGTGCGGCACGGCGCGCCTCTCGCTCTGCGGTGCTCCAACGGTCTCGCCGTGCGGCGAGCCGCAGCCTATCGGCACGGACGCGCCTAGCTTGCTCTGTGGTGCGCCATCGATCATGTTGTGCGGCGAGCTCCAGCCTCTCGGCACTGACATGCCTATCTTGATCTGTGGCGCTGAAGCGCCATGTGCCAAGGGTCTGCTCAACCCTGGCGATGACACGCATCACGGTGTCGTCCGTCGCGTTGCCGGGGAGTGATAAGTCTCCAACGTATCTATAATTTGTGATTGTTCCATGCTATTATATTATGTATCTTGGATGTTTTATATGCATTTATATGCTATTTTATACATTTTTGGGACTAACCTATTAACCTAGAGACCAATGTCAATTTCTGTTTTTCCTTGTTTTTGAGTTTTGAAGAAAAGGAATATCAAACGGAGTCCAACTGAGCTAAAAATTTACAATGATTTTTTATGGACCAGAAGAATCCCCTGAAGCAAAAGAGTTGGGCCAGAAGAGCCACGAGGCCTCCACAAGGGTGGAGGGCACGCCCTACCCCCCTGGGCGATGTCGGTGTCAAAACCGGCAGATCTCGGGTGGGGGGTCCCGAACTGTGCGTCTAAGGTTGATGGTAACAGGAGGCAGAGGACACGATGTTTACCCAGGTTCGGGCCCTCTTGATGGAGGTAATACCCTACTTCCTGCTTGATTGATCTTGATGAATATGAGGATTACAAGAGTTGATCTACCAAGAGATCGTAATGGCTAAACCCTAGAAGTCTAGCCTATGTGTTTATGATTGCCTCTACGGACTAAACCCTCTTGTTTATATAGACACCAGAGGGGCCTGGGGTTGTCTGAGTCGGTTCTGAGAGGAAAGAATCTTCACATCCGAACGCCAAGCTTGCCTTCCACGCAAAGGAGAGTCCCATCCGGACACGGGAGGAAGTCTTCTATCTTGTATCTTCATGGCCCATCATGTGGCACCCCGGCTCAGAGAAAACCGGAACGCCCCGTATTCCAGCCCGGAGATCAAGGAGAAGTCTTCTGGAATACATCACTGCTTAGCATAGAACAAACCAGCTTTCTATTATTACACGAATATGATTACATGGTCCCCCATATTACAATGAATAACATCGGCACGGTGACACTACGCCATCCTCAGTTGCTCTATGCAAGCAACAGAACAACTCGAAGCAGCGAAAAAACTACTGGCAGCGGAACAACGACGATGGTGGTGAACTCCACTCCGCAGGGACTCTGGCTGGAACGCTTATCCTAGCTCGCGAACACAGGAACAACACCAAACAAGCAAGCAATCCAGGCATGACCTGCAAGCTGGCATGACACGCCAGGTCAGTACATTGAATGTACTTGCAAGCTCACAATAACCAGAAGCATTCAAGACAAACAACAGCATGGCAATTACAAATTAATCAGGGATTAATATGAGATCATCAGAATAACATGGCATGAACAACATGACATCCAAAGAAATCCTCCCAAAATAATACCGGCTACCATCATGAAAATAATCATAATAGCCACTAAGAATCCAAAGGCAACATGAACATGATATAGCTACAACAATATGAGCATGGCATGAACATATGAATCTGATGATACTAACATGCAACATGATAACACTACATGCACCAATTATTCTGTTCGGGTTATCTCGTAACCATCACACGCAGCACTTACCAACCTCGGACATCACACGATCATCTCAGGATCAAATCAAGCTTGGTATAAACAATACCGTAGTAATCATTAAATGACCACAAGGAGCTTGATCTTTACCCATGATTCTCGCACAACATCACGAATATCCAACAACTCGGTATCCTCGATACCACGGTGATCATTCCGACGATCACAACCATGACCAACACTTGGTCTCAAACGGTGATCATTCCGACGATCACAACCAACTTATCTCATCATCGAACCGGGGTTGTTATTAATCAAGTTATTATTATTAATATTGTTGACTCACGGTGGGACCAACTACGAGCTGGGCCCTTATCCGCGGGCGTGGCTATCGATAGATTTAATATACACTCTGCAGAGGTTAGCACACTGTACCCACTCCACGGAACCCTGGCCTCGCACTCCCATTCGGGTGGACCAAAGCGTTCCGACAAAACCATCCTACTGCCATGACGCTCCCCAGCCACTCCGACCAACTCCCCTTTGGGCTAAGTTCTGGGTGGCCACGTGCCTACCAAAGGCACCAACAGCCACTGTCGTGGCAAAAACGGTCCCAAACGGGGACATGAGCTCAAAACCAAACACGGGCACACAAGGCTTATGCCGTCCTACCTGATCAGGGTAGCGCCCGTGCATAACCTTCCCTCGCGGGAGGCACCGGTGAGAGGCATGACAATAGACCCAATTAGGACCCCCCCCATAGGGTAAGCGTGGTTGCACTGGTCAGTTTCGATATGGTGGCACCATGACTCAGCCAACAGTTGTTCAAGTTCAATTTAATCTAGTTAAACTTGAATGCAAATATGCTGAGCCATGATAAAATAACATGATGCAATTACAAAGCATGAGCATGATATCAACATAATCATGGGATGCAACATAACTATCCACCACATCAACTATGAATAATCTCCAACTGAACATGGCATAATGACGAGCATAAACATTTCAATTACAAAACTACTCATAGCATAACATGACTATTATCATCAACCATAAATAACATGCAAGAACTCATCAATAACATTACCGAGTAACACTTAACCAACTAACAGCAAAGGAACAACGCATATTAACAGTACTCGATAACCGACGTTAGTCATGCACCGAAGAACATGACCAACCCAACATGTACTACAATCAAGCATGGCAATATGAAAGTAATACTATCAACTATCAGGGCATGATAACCAGGTGCATAACAACATAGCAATCAAGTAAGCACTAACCCAGAAACATTACCGAAACAACGATAACCATATTTTAAACAAGCAATCATTTAATAAATATTCAAGTTGAAAACCATGGCTAATGCATGACTATCATGCAAGTGGGTATTGTGGCTTGCCTGGGTATGAAGAAAACACCGGGAAGTAGCGCAAAAAGATCGCAGAAAGAATCGCCGAAAAATGTTCTCTCTTGGAGGGGGCTGATTAAGCGTAAGGGAAAAATGGTCATTTTCAGAATGTCAAAACATCATCAAAATGTTACCAACAGAACGGGCTCGACGAAACGAAGAAGTGGGCTTTAGAATCACCTTATTTGGAGTTGTGGTTAAAAAGATATGAAGGGTGGAAGTTCAGGGACTTTTCTATAAAAATATCATCACAAACAAGTCCCTGAGTGGATAAGGCAGAAGAGCAAAGTTAGAAATACGCTTTCTGTTTAAGAAAACCATTCTGGGCTGAAGCAGAGAGGAAATACGCTTTCAGTAAAAGAAAATGTACTCACGGGAAAATACGCTTTCTTTAATTGAAAACTTAGAAGAGTGGTTTACGCCTCCACTTAAACACGTGGCAAAGGCGGGGCAGGGGCTTGAGCAGCTGACGTGCGGGTCCCATGGGTTGGGCCCGTCACTTATCCAGGTCAGCCGCCCAGGTCAACGCATGCGGGGGCGGGACCGGCCGCCTGGGTCGCTACCGGGTGGGGTCCGCGGGGAGGAGGGGCCCGCCTGGCCTGGCTCCTTCTTCCTCCTCGCTGAGCCCCAACGGAGCAGAACATGGGCGCGGCTCCGGCGATGAGCCCCGGCGACTCCGGCCACCGTTGTCGACGCTCCGGGCACCGACGAGCTCGGGCAAGAGTGCCGCGTCCATCTAGGCTGGACACGGATGCCGAAGAGGACCGGAACGACGAGGGCGCGGACTCCGGTGGAGATGGCTTCGGGTGGGGTTGGGCATCATGGCCAGGGTGGCTCCGACGAGGGGGCGAGGGCACGGGGAGGATCGTGGAGGTCCGAGGAGCCCTCTGGTGGCGACAGAAAGGAGGGAGAGGACTCGGATGGGGTGAATTTAGGAGGGAGGCCACAGCGGCCATGGCGGCAGAGGGAGGCGAGGGGCGGCTCTGGAGCTCGAGGAAGCGGTGGGGCGGGGTCCTGGGAGTGAGGCGAGGCTGGTGAGGTGCTCGAGAAGGCTCGGGTGGCCTTAAATAGACGCGGCGAGGGGCACGGGCTCGGGTGTCGTCGCTCGCGCTCGGCCAAGGCTCTGGCGACGGCAGCGATCATGGGAGGGCGCTGGATCACGACGAGGGAGAAGAGGACGTGCTCTGAGAGGTGCATGTGGACGAGCAGAGCTCGGGGACAAGAGGGGAAGCAGCCACGGCGCCATAAATGCCCGGTCGGCTACAAAGCTTCCCATGGAGCCTTGCATTTAGAGCTGACGGAGGGGCTGACGGAGGGGGGAAGGGCTCTAGGAGAACGGCGACAACACGGGCTAGCTGTCGGACATGCCCATGCTCGCTAAGACGCCGAGTAGAGAAGGGGCCTGAGCAAGAAGCCATTCTGGGCCCGGCTATTGCACGCCAAAACGATGGTCACCGCGTGCACTGGTGCACACAGTGCCATGAGCTAAGCCAAACGATGTCTGGGGTGGAGTTCTTCCTGTGGAGGTTTCAACTGCGGTGGTAGTTTGGTTAAAAGTGACATGATTAAATGGCGATTAACACTGAAGTTTAATGCAGTAAACTTGATCGTATACTGCTGCTCAACAGGGAGGTGATTGGGTCAAATGGAGTTGTCTAGTAAGTTCAGGGTAAGAAGGACTTTCACCCAGGTAACTTGGAGAGGATTTGGATCATGATTTAACAGAGTTGCTTTGCAACTGCCAAAGATGGTCCAGAATAAAGATTGGGATGATGCATTCACATGGAGTTATGGAATGTGATGCAACTTGGCAAATCCTCATGATATGGGCATATAAAGATGCTGTAAAAAGCTCCTACCAAATGGACCATCCAAAATGGTACTTGCTTCACAAGCATTTCCTCTGGACAGAAACTTGCAAAACTTCTAGAGGAATAATGGCTTGATGAAACATGCCCAAAATGGGTGGAGTTAAGTTATATGGATGATAGAAGGCCTAGAAAAATTGGCAGCCATAATGGAGCAAGATAAAATATACTTGCTTCACAAACTGAAATTTTGGACAGAATCAAAGAATTGAAGGTGAGCTCACATGGAGGCATGACATGAGCTCTACTTTGGTGGAGAGCTATGATATGATGATATGTGGGACAATGCAAAATGGAAACTCATTTGGATATGCCTAGCTAGTACTTCCTTCACAACCAGTTCCCTCAGACAGGAACTTTGGAAAATCATAATTAAATAATTACTAGGAAAATGAGTTTGCACTTTGGCATGTGGCAATGATATGGACAGGAAAAGGTGTCCAAGGAGTTTGAGGTCAATTGGGAAAATGAAAATAGCACTTGCTTCACATTCTGCCATTTAGGGTAGAATAGGAAATGAATTATTTGAGCATGATGAGGAACATGACAAATGAAATATTTTGCCATGATTGAGAAATATATGATCCAAACAATTTATGAGAATTATTTGGGGATTTTAGGAGTGATAGAAATATAGGTTGCTTCACAACCTAGGGAAATTTGAGTTATTCCTTTAATAGAAAAGGAATATTCCCAAATAAAAAGAATATCGGGATTTGGGCTAGGATGAAAATGACAGGGTCTAGGGAAGGATTTGGGTATGACATGCCACTCTGGAAACAAAGAAGAGGGCATCTTCTTCACTTTCCAAACCACAAAGCCACGGAAAAAGAAAACTCAAGCAAAAACCTCAGAAAATCAAAATAAAAAGAAAGGGCCAAAAATCAGGCTGTCACACATCAGTCCAGCCCACGTAACGCAGCCCGGACGGTCGAGGACCCCTTAATCAAGGACTCCCTCAGTAGCCCCTGAACCAAGCTTCAATGACGATGTGTCCGGCGTGCAGATTGTCTTTGGCATTGCAAGGCAGGTTCCTCCTCTGAATACTTCGAAGTAGTCCTTGAACACAGAAAATGTGTCCGGTTCTACAAAACAAGCTCCACATACAGCCACAAAGAGCATAAAATTTAACAAGTCCCATCTACTGATATCTTTTGTAGTAAGATGCCACGTCTCTGCACGGTCATTATCTTGAACCATTTTTCTGGCCTCCTGCTCCATGTTTCGAGATGCGGTTTCCATTGGCACGTCTTGTCGAAGCAGAGATCGTGTCCCCTTATCACGGGATTCTAATCAATACGGGCGTGGGTAATCCCACCGTGCCGTTCGCACCACCCTTGGGGAATAGGCGAGTTTTAAGGCGAGTGGGGAGGCGCTTGATATTCGTTGCCTTTATAAAGAGATAAGGATTCACCCTTTCACCCACGCCTTCTTTCTCTCTGCCCACCCATTCTCGAGCTCCAACACCCACGCTTCCATCCTTTCCACCCCAAAAAGCACTCCGACCATGTCCGGATCTGGGGCACAGGGCAAGTGGATGGCCTCCTCCGTCACGGAGAAGGAAATCATGAAGCTCCGGGAGGCGGGGTACTTGGCCCAGGAAATCGCCCACCGGCTTCCGGCCAAGGGGCGGATCGTCCCCACCCCGAAGCCCCAGGAGAGGGTGGTGTTCATTCTGAAAGTGCAACTATCCCTTGGTGGTTTTGGTAATTCCTAACAACATATAGCTCATTGAGCTAATGCTATTCCAAGATAAATATTTCAGGAAAGCTCAATGATTGGCATGGCATGGATTAGAAAGTGGACCCTTCAAAATGCTAAGGACAAAAGATTGGCTCAAGCTCAAAGCACAAGACTCTACATTTTCTCTTTTAGTGATCCAAGATCACATTGAGTCTATAGGAAAAGCCAATACTATTAAGAAGGGATGAGGTGTTGCTTAATGAGGTTCTTGCTCAAAGTGCTCAGTGATATGCTCCAAAACCCTCCACTACTTTCTCATATCCACATATGTCCCAAACCAAAAGTCCAACTCGGCCCCACCGATTCTTTCCATCCAGAGCCACCGAGTTCAGTTGACATAGCCACTGCCAGAAACCCTAGTCTTTTCGGTCTCACCGATAGGGATCTCGGTCTCACCAAGATGGGATTGCAAACTCTCGGTTTCAATTCGTAACGTTTCGGTCAAACCGAGATGAGCGATCGGTCCCACCGAGATTGCAATGCAAACACTCTGTTTCCTTTTCGTAACGTTTCGGTCCAACCGAGATGAGTGAATCGGTCCCACCGAGTTTGCCTGACCAACTCTCTGTTTGTCTGTTACCAAAATCGGTCTCACCGAGTTTGTGTAATCGGTCTCACTGAGATTACGTTATGCCCTAACCCTAATGATATCGGTCCCACTGAGTTGACATGTCAGTCCCACCGAAATGCCTAACGGTCACATTATGAACCAAATCGGTCTGACCGAGTTCCTTGAATAGGTCCCACCGAGTTTGGTGATTTGTGTGCAACGGTTAGATTTTGTGTGGAGGCTATATATACCCCTCCACCCACTCTTCATTCATGTAGAGAGCCATCAGAACATGCCTACACTTCCAACACATATTTTCTGAGAGAGAACCACCTACACTTGTGTTGAGGTCAAGATATTCCATTCCAACCACATAAATCTTGATCTCTAGCCTTCCCCAAGTTGCTTTCCACTCAAATCTTCTTTCCACCAAATCCAATCCTATGAGAGAGAGTTGAGTGTTGGGGAGACTATCATTTGAAGCACAAGAGCAAGGAGTTCATCATCAACACACCATTTGTTACTTCTTGGAGAGTGGTGTCTCCTAGATTGGCTAGGTATCACTTGGGACCCTCCGACAAGATTGTGGACTTGAACCAAGGAGTTTGTAAGGGCAAGGAGATCGCCTACTTCGTGAAGATCTACCGCTAGTTAGGCAAGTCCTTCGTGGGCGACGGCCATGGTGGGATAGACAAGGTTGCTTCTTCGTGGACCCTTCGTGGGCTGAGCCCTCCGTGGACTCGCGCAACCATTACCCTTCATGGGTTGAAGTCTCCATCAACGTGGATGTACGATAGCACCACCTATCGGAACCACGGATAAATAATCTCCGTGTCAAAATTGCGTTTGCTCCCTCAAACTCCTCCCTTTACCATCATATGCAATTGTTTACATTCCGCTACTATACTCTTAGAATTGCATGTGTAGGTTGATTGCTTGACTTGTGCTAAGTTGCTAAAATCTACCAAGAACTAAAATTGGGAAAAGGCTAGATTTTTATTTGGTCAAGTAGTCTAATCACCCCCCTCTAGACATACTTTTGATCCTACAAGTGGTATCAGAGCTTTGGTCTCCATTTGCTTTGATTTCCATGGCTTTTGGTGGTCATAGCCTTGGTTTCACAACCTAGGAGAGTATGGCGCCTAGCGAGGGAAATTACCACCGTTGAGGTCCATACTTTGATGGTACAAATTTTGCTAGTTGGAAGCATAAGATGAAAATGCATATTCTTGGACATAACCCCGCTGTTTGAGCTATTGTGTGTATTGGTTTGCAAGGTGAATTCTTTGATGGGAAAGAACCTAACCGTGAAGCTAAAGCGGAAGAGTTGAAGATGCTACAATACAATGCTCAAGCTTGTGATATTCTTTTCAACGGATTGTGCCCTGAAGAATTCAACAAAATCAGTCGTCTTGAGAATGCAAAGGAAATTTGGGACACTTTGATCGATATGCATGAAGGTACCGACTCCGTCAAGGAATCCAAATTGGATGTGCTTCAAAGTCAACTTGACAAGTTCAAAATGAAGGATGGTGAAGGTGTCGCTGAAATGTGTTCTAGGCTTGCTCTCATCACAAATGAGATTGCCGGCTTAGGAAGTGAAGAGATGACCGACAAATTCATCATCAAGAAGATCCTAAGAGCCTTGGATGGAAAATATGATACCGTGTGCACATTGATCCAAATGATGCCCAATTACAAAGATCCCAAGCCAACAGAAGTCATTGGAAGAATTGTTGCTCATGAGATGTCACTCAAGGATAAGGAAGAGCTTCACAACAAGTCAAGTGGTGCCTAAAAAGCTGTCACGCCCAATATGCGACCCTATCCAAAAGGAACTCGAAGGTCCCACCAAGGATAGACCCGCATATTGAAACGCTTTTGCAAGGTGGATATCCATCAACATTACATAATAGTGGGGATACATACAAGACATACAATGTCACATGTATACATCAACATCATATACAAGAGATCAACATCCGACTACGGATGGAACACAAACAGAAACTCAAACGACATCCACCCTGCTAGCCCAGGCTGCCGACCTGGAACCTATCCCCTGATCGAAGAAGAAGCAGAAGAAGAACTCCAAAACAAGCAAACATCGCTCTCACGTCATGATCATCGCGAAACCTGTACATGCAACTGTTGATGTAGTAATCTGTGAGCCACGAGGACTCAGCAATCCCATTACCATGGGTATCAAGACTAGCAAAGCTTAATGGGAAAGGAAGGGGTAAAGTTGCAGCAGGGACTAAGCATATATGGTGGCTAACATACGCAAATGAGAGCGAGAAGAGGAACAAAGGAACGGTCGTCAACTAGAAATGATCAAGAAGTGATCTTGAACTCCTGCCTACGTCAAACATAACCCAGAAACCGTATTCTCCTCTCGATCAACCCCGAAAAGAAACACTCACGGTTACGCACACGGTTGGTGTATTTTAGAAGAGTTTACTTCAAGTTTACTACAACCGGATATTAACAAATTCCCATATGCCACATAACCATGGCACGGCTCTCGAAAGTTTATACCTGCAGGGTGTCCCAACTTAGCCCATGATAAGCTCTCGCGATCAACGAAGGATATTCCTTCTCCCCGGGAAGACCCGATCAGTCTCGGAATCCCGGCTACAAGACATTTCGACGACAATAAAACAAGACCAGCAAGACCTCCCGGTGTGCCGACATCCTAATAGTAGCCGCGCGTATCTCGTCTCAGGCCACGACCGGATGAGCACTACGTACAACTAGAACCAGCCCTCAAGTTTTCCCGAGGTGGCGCTGCAAGTGGCTCTAGTTTGGACCAACACTTAGACAAGCATTGGCCCGGGGGGCTAACATAAAGATGACCCTTGGGATGCGTGACTCCCAAGGGAAAAAGGTAATAGGTGAGGCAAATGGTAAAACCAATGTTGGGCCTTGCTGGAGGAGTCTTATTCAAAGCGAACTGTCAAGGGGGTCCCATAAATCACCCAACCACGTTAGGGACGCAAAATCCGTGAACATAATACCGATATGACGGAAACTAGGGAGGCAAGAGTGGAACAAAACACCAGGCATAAGGCCGAGCCTTCCACCCTTTACCAAGTATATAGATGCATTAATTAAATAAGAGATATTGTGATATCCCAACCAAAATCCTGTCCACCATGGAGCAATCTTCAACTTCACCTGCAACTAACAACGCTATAAGAGGGCTGAGAAAAGCGGTAACATAGTCAAGCAACGGTTTGCTAGGAAGGGTGCAAAGGTTAGAGGCTGACATGGCAAATTGGGAGGCTTGAAGAGCAAATGATAGGTAGCGCAGCATAGCGGAAGAACGAAGCAACTGGCATAGCAATGATAGTAATGAGATCCAAGGTGATGGTCATCTTGCCTGAAATCCCGCTAGGAAGAAGAAAGAGTCCATGAAGAATATGAAGCCACGAAGATGAACCAAGCGTAGACGAACGAGTCCTCACAATCGCAACGAAACGGGAACTATCGAGAAGAAGCACACAACAAAGTAAACACACCACACATGAACAAGACATGATGCACAACAAGCATGATGCATGACAAAGGCTACATGAAGCTACTCATGGCAAGAGATGATGCAAACAAGAGCAGCACATCAAAGCAAGTTTAAATGAGGCCGGAAACAACATAGAACAACTCCGGTAAGTCCTCATATGCAAATTTCGAAATTGGTCCAGATCTGAATAAACCTTCTGTTCAAGTTGTTAAACAGAAAGTTAAGATGCACCACAATGATCTACACGAAATTCTAGTCAAGTTACATATAAAGTTCATTTAATTCGGAGCTACGGCCTAGAAGATATGAGCAAAACAAGTTAAGCATGGCATTTATGCAAAATGCATTCAAACATCAAGCAAACACACCAAAACAAGGATGCAACATGATAATATGAAACTATATGCAAAATCAAGCAAGTTTCATATAGAGCACACTCAAAACGGAGCAACGGTTCAACACATACACATGAAACAAGTTATAGCAACAATCTGTCCATAACAGCAAGTAGGCATGTCGTAAGCATCAAAACAACATGATACAGCACCTTAACATGATAAACAAAGGCATGAACGTGATGTACAGGTAAAGCATGACAAAACATGAACACTGAGCTAACTCCAGAAATCACTAGAACATGCTCAAACACACATGGCAAGATTGCAAATAATAACAGTTTCAGACTTTAGCAGAAATAACATCAGGTTGCAATGTTTAGAGCTATCAAACAGCATGTTACAGGAACTCATCATGGCAAACAAATGTATGGCATGAATCTACTAAATGCATAGATCAAATGTCCTTTAGTGACCATGAGCCAAAAAGGACCAGAAGATATGATGGCACCCATGTAAACATGACAAGTTATATTACAGATTCATACATGCCAGGAACAACGATAAGTAGACATGTTGGTAAGCTTGAACCACTCACCACAGAGCAATACATGGTAACTCATAGTAAGAATACATATTTATGAAGCTAAGCATGGCAATAACTAGTTCATAGGGTGCATGGATCACTAGCAAAACTCATGGCAAAACTGAACTTAATGTTAACAGGCTGACAGCAACATTATTTAGCAACTTCGGAGCAATATAACAAGTTACAGCAGACTATAATTCCAACAAAGGGCATTGGATGGATAGAGCAAGACATTTATAACAAAACATCCTTAGTGAACATCTCCTTATTATGCATAGAATGACTTGTAGAAGCAGGTTAACATAGCATCATGATATAGCATATTCAGACATGCAAAAACAGCAACAGCAAGTACCCTACTTAACAAGCTTGATACACTCACTACACAACTCACAAAAATACATGGATAGCACCCCTGTAAAGATGGCATGGCACAGTTCAAACCTGATGTAGATCTCATGCTCATAGGATGCACACATCAAATGCAACAAAAATGACAAATCACCAAGTTATAACAGTTTCAGCAGGTTAACATCATATAGCACTCTTGCAACAAAGATTCAGGCATCAAGATGAACTCAAATTAACATGATACACTGGAATGTAATGAATTACTCGTCGAGGCGAACAATTTAAAATATTACACGCACGAAACGGAGCTACGGATGCAGTGATACAACAGGTCAAACATGGCATGATAATACAAATATATCTCGGGACTTAGACGAATTTCAGAGGGGGAAGGGGAAAAGTCAACCTCGGGATTTCGGATCCAGATCCGGGGCACGGACGGCGAGGTTCGTCGGAGACGGGGCGGTGGCTCGCCGGAGTGGCCGGGCAGCGGAGGGGCGCGGCGCCGGCCGGGCGGGACGCGCTGATGGCGGGGATCGGTGAGGCGGCGGCTTGGGCGGCGGGGAGGCCGGGCGCAGGCGTGGCGGGAGGAGCAGACGCCGGGCGCCGGTGCTCATGGCGCTGGGCGGAGCTGCTGCGGGCGGCGAAGTCCAGCGGGCGGCGAGAGCGCGGGGCCGGCGGAGGCGAAGTCCGTGAGGAGCAAGCAAGCGACGACGGTGGCGGCGCGGACCGGGCGACGGAGAGGACGGCGTGGCGGCACGACGCTGTTGGCCGGGTGGGCGGATGGGCCCCAGTGGGCGGGCGCTGGGGAGACACGCTATGGACGCTGGATTCGACGGGGCGAAGGGCGGACGTGTCCGCGCCGGCGAAGGACAGCGTCCGGCGCGTAGGGGAAAAAGCTAGGGTTAGGGGGGATTAGACCGCGAATTTCGGGGGAGAGGGCATATTTATAGATAGAGGGAGCTAGGAGAGTCCAAATGAGGTGCGGTTTTCGCCCACACGATCGTGATCGAACGACCGGGAGAATGGAGGGAAGTTTGCTGGGTTTTTGGGCCACTTGGAAGGGGTGTTGGGCTGCAAAGAGAGAAGGGCTTTACGGTTACCCGGTTAACCGTGGAGTACCAAACGACCTCCAAATGGCACGAAACTTGACAGGCGGTCTACCGGTGCTATACCAAGGCCGCTTGACAAACCTCGGTCCATTTCGAGAACGTTTAATACCCACTAACAACGAGAGACAAAAGGGGACGCCGGGGAACATAGGAGTGCCGGATTGCAAAACGGACAACGGGGAAAATGCTCGGATGCATGAGACGAACACGTATGCAAAATGAAATGCACATGATGACATGGCAAAATGCAACACGCAAGCAAATGACATGGCAAAGACGGCGAATAATTGACGGACACCTGGCGCATCGAATCCGGGGCGTTACAACACTCCTCCACTAACAAGAGATCTCGTCCCGAGATCTTAGGACCGAGACGGAAGAGAAAGAGGAAGAGGCGAAACAAGAACTCAAGATAAGAAGCAAAGAACCGAGAGCACTCGATAAGAAGAGAGGAACGACGAGAATGACGAGAATCGAAGGCTCACGGAATCAGATAGGCTATGAAACCACTACGGTTAGAACGAGATAAGAAACGAATAATACTGAAAGGATTTAGGCAGCACTCCGGCTGAAACATGTAGGAATAGAACACGAGCTTCAGAGGATGGAATGATACTTGATGAAGACATGACACAAAACCTCCGGAAAGAATTGAAATAATGTAATGAAAAGAATTTAGAAGGAATGATTGAACGAAGTTGTTGAGAAAATCAACAACAAAAGAATAAGCTTGTTGTGGACTTATGGAAAACATCTCAAAATTATGAGCTGATCGCCGACCACAAGTGGAAAAGATTAAATAGCTGAGAATGAAGAAAATGCAAAACTTCACTTCAGAAGAAAATGAAGAATTATTTGCTCTTCAAGATGCGAGAAGAAAAGATACTTGACTCCACCGACAAGAATCTTGATGAACACTTGAAGAATGAATTAAATCATGACGAACCACCATGAAGAACTCCGATAACAAAAGGATGATGAGATACAATTGAAGGATGGAAAGAATAAGGATTAAGTCTTGCGGTGATTTAGATGGAGCTTCACGATGATAATGCGGAAAACTTGGAACTCCGGAAAAGAAAAGATGAAAACACTTGGAAGTAGAATTTATTCCTCAAGAACAAACTCCGAAGAAAAAGATTAATCACTTTGATGAAATAAGAATAAGATTTATTGTATGCTTATCCTTCATCAAATTAAATTGATGACAAGCAATGGATTTTGCATACTACTTATTCTTCTTGAAAAAGGAGTGAGAAGTGACATAGCGCCACCTTGAGAAGGTCTTCATGAACCACCGGTAGGATTGAAAAGAACGAATGGATTAATATGATAAACAAGGAAAAGAATCTTGAACGAACCACCGTAAGAATTCGGAAATGACTGACGGAAGAGAATGAATCACCGGGAAGAATTAGAAGAACCAATAAGCTAGAGGGGATTTAGATGCAAAAGAACAAAGAGATCATGAGCTGATTAAAGAACACTTGAACGAAGCACCGGGATAAATAGAGAACGATAACTGGAATGATGGCCTTCGGTGAAAATAAATGAAAAAAAACAACTCCTGACATACTCCGAATGGGTAAGAAAGAATAGCTGACAAACTGAATAATATGAGAGGATAACATGAAGCTAGAACCATGAAACTTCCAGAGAACGGGCAAAATTTAAGAAATCTACTTTGGTCTTCAAATGACGATGATAAACACCACCAAAATTGCTAAGGCACTCCGGGGCAACGAAAAGCGAAGAGGTTGAGCCAACAATGAAATGATTTGAAAACGATCTTGGAAAAGGCATGTGACTGATGAAATTCATTCTTACGTCACACTTGAAAAGAATTGGGAAAAACTCCGGGGAAATTAGAAGAGTCAGGTAAGATCCTGGGAAAGACCTGTGGGTTAGGTCCCACTGAAAAGATAACATCATTGAAAAAGGATGTTGAATAGATAGATGATGCACCAGAACAACTGAAATATTTGAATGAGGTGACAACCTCGAATTAATTAGAACACAGACGAATCTCCTGATATGTCTTCCGAACTGCGGAATGATAAACTGGCGAGAGGCGAACGAGCAAAGAGAACACTTGAGCCGAGAGAAAGAATATAATCACTACCGAAAAATGGAATTGAATCCACCAGAGAAGAAAGGGATGAAGAATGACGAACGAGACGAGAATTCACCGGTTGAAATGATTGAGGGAAGACTGAAGAGACTCCGTACGAATGAAATTGATGCTCGAAACAGACTCAAACTCCGGGAAGAAAAAGGGTGGGAGGGCGGGAAAACAAAGACAACTTGGAAGGGGAACCGACGAATATCTTGAAGAGAAAACACCGGTTGAAATCATTGAGGAAAGAAAGCAAAGACTTCACACGAGTAGGATGGATACTCGATTACGGACTCCGGTTCCGAGAAGAAGAAGGGTGGGCGAGCAGGAAAAACAAGGACAACTTCAGACAGGGAAAACAACGTCGTGGAGGAAGAACTGAGGGTTGATCTCGCGAAAGACAAAGAGGTTTGAGTCAACTTGACGAGAGATGCACCGGATCAAAAGAGCTGAGACCCAACGAACGAAAAAACTAACCACGTGATCCTAAAGAAAAATTTGAAGGGAAGAGGAGTAATTCAAAACACCTACGCCAAGATTCCCGACCAGAGCGACGAAGGGGCTGAGGAGTAAAAAGAATTCCTACTCTCGATATAACTAGACCAAAAACAGTTTTCTTCTAGACTCAACAACGGCCAAACTACACGATCAATCAAGGGGGCTCCTATGGTCGGTCGAGACACTGATACCAACTTGTCACGCCCAATATACGACCCTATCCAAAAGGAACTCGAAGGTCCCACCAAGGATAGACCCGCATATTGAAACGCTTTTGCAAGGTGGATATCATTACATCAACATTACATAATAGTGGGGATACATACAAGACATACAATGTCACACGAATACATCAACATCATATATAAGAGATCAACATCCGACTACGGATGGAACACAAACAGAAACTCAAACGACATCCACCCTGCTAGCCCAGGCTGCCGACCTGGAACCTATCCCCTGATCGAAGAAGAAGCAGAAGAAGAACTCCAAAACAAGCAAACATCGCTGTCACGTCATGATCATCGCGAAACCTGTACCTGCAACTGTTGGTGTAGTAATCTGTGAGCCACGAGGACTCAGCAATCCCATTACCATGGGTATCAAGACTAGCAAAGCTTAATGGGAAAGGGGTAAAGTTGCAGCAGCGACTAAGCATATATGGTGGCTAACATACGCAAATGAGAGCGAGAAGAGGAACAAAGGAACGGTCGTCAACTAGCAATGATCAAGAAGTGATCCTGAACTCCCGCCACGCCAAACATAACCCGAAACCGTGTTCTCCTCTCGATCAACCCGAAAAGAGACACTCACGGTTACGCTACGGTTGGTGTATTTTAGAAGAGTTTACTTCAAGTTTACTACAACCGGATATTAACAAATTCCCATCTCGCCACATAACCAAGGGCACGGCTCTCGAAAAGTTTATACCTGCAGGGTGTCCCAACTTAGCCCATGATAAGCTCTCGCGATCAACGAAGGATATTCCTTCTCCCGGAAGACCCGATCAGTCTCGGAATCCGGCTACAAGACATTTAGACGGCAATAAAACAAGACCAGCAAGACCTCCCGGCGTGCCGACATCCCGATAGTAGCCACAGATCTCGTCTCAGGCCACGACCGGATGAGCACTACGTACAACTAGAACCAGCCCTCAAGTTTCCCGGAGGTGGCGCTGCAAGTGGCTCTAGTTTGGACCAACACTTAGACAAGCATTGGCCCGGGGCTAAAATAAAGATGACCCTTGGGATGCGCGACTCCCAAGGGAAAAAGGTAATAGGTGAGGCAAATGGTAAAACCAATGTTGGGCCTTCTTTGGAGGAGTCTTATTCAAAGCGAACTGTCAAGGGGTCCCATAAATCACCCAACCGCGTTAGGGACGCAAAATCCGGGAACATAATACCGATATGACGGAAACTAGGGCGGCAAGAGTGGAACAAAACACCGGGCATAAGGCCGAGCCTTCCACCCTTTACCAAGTATATAGATGCATTAATTAAATAAGAGATATTGTGATATCCCAACCAAAATCCTGTCCACCATGGAGCAATCTTCAACTTCACCGCAACTAGCAACGCTTATAAGAGGGCTGAGCAAAGCGGTAACATAGCCAAGCAACGGTTTGCTAGGAAGGGTGCAAAGGTTAGAGGTCGACATGGCAAATTGGGAGGCTTGAAGAGTTTAATGATAGGTAGCGCAGCATAGCGAAAGAACGAAGCAACTAGCATAGCAATGATAGTAATGAGATCCAAGGTGACGGTCATCTTGCCTGAAATCCCGCTAGGAAGAAGAACGAGTCCATGAAGAAGATGAAGCCACGAAGATGAACCAAGCGTAGACGAACGAGTCCTCACGATCGCAACGAAACGGGAACTATCGAGAAGAAGCACACAACATAGTAAACACACCACACATGAACAAGACATGATGCACAACAAGCATGATGCATGACAAAGGCTACATGAAGCTACTCATGGCAAGAGAGGATGCAAACAAGAGCAGCACATCAAAGCAAGTTTAAATGAGGCGGAAACAACATAGAACAACTCCTAGAAGTCCTCATATGCAAATTTCGAAATTGGTCCAGATCTGAATAAACCTTCTGTTCAAGTTGTTAAACAGCAAGTTAAGATGCACCACGATGATCTACACGAAATTCTAGTCAAGTTACATTAAAGTTCATTCAATTCGGAGCTACGGCCTAGAAGATATGAGCAAAACAAGTTAAGCATGGCATTTATGCAAAATGCATTCAAACATCAAGCAAACACACCAAAACAAGGATGCAACATGATAATATGAAACTATATGCAAAATCAAGCAAGTTTCATATAGAGCACACTCAAAACGGAGCAACGGTTCAACACATACACATGAAACAAGTTATATCAACAATCTGTCCATAACTGCAAGTAGGAAAATTGCAAGCATCAAAACAACATGCTACAGCACATTAACATGATAAAAAAAGGCATGGACGTGATTTACAGGTAAAGCATGACAAAACATGAACACTGAGCTAACTCCAGAAATCACTAGAACATGCTCAAACACACATGGCAAGATTGCAAATAATAACAGTTTCAGACTTTAGCAGAAATAACATCAAAGTTGCAATGTTTAGAGCTATCAAACAGCATGTTACAGGAACTCATCATGGCAAACAAAGGTATGGCATGAATCTAATAAATGCATAGATCAAATGTCCTTTAGTGACCATGAGCCAAAAAGGACCAGAAGATATGATGGCACCCATGTAAACATGGAAAGTTATATTACAGATTCATACATGGCAAGAACAACGATAAGTAGACATGTTGGTAAGCTTGAACCACTCACCACAAAGCAATACATGGCATTACAAGGTAACTCATAGTAAGAAGACATATTTATGAAGCTAAGCATGGAAATAAAAAGTTCATAGTTTGCATGGATCACTAACAAAACTCATGGCAAAACTGAACTTAATGTTAACAGGATGACAGCAACATTATTTAGCAACTTTGGAGCAAGATAACAACAAGTTACAGCATAATATAATTGCAACAAAGGGCATGGGTGGATAGATCAAGACATTTATAACAAAACATCCTTAGTGAACATCTCCAGATTATGCATAGAATGACTTGTAGAAGGAGGTTAACATAGCATCATGATATAGCAGATTCAGACATGCAAAAACAGCAACAGCAAGTACGCTACTTAACAAGCTTGATACACTCACTACACAACTCACAAAAATACATGAATGGCACCCCTGTAAAGATGGCATGGCATAGTTCAAAACTCATGCAGAGCTCATGCTCATAGGATGCACACATCAAATGCAACAAAAATGACAAATCACCAAGTTATAACAGTTTCAGCAGGTTAACATCATATAGCACTCTTGCAACGAAGATTCAGGCATCAAGATGAACTCAAATGAAATGAAGTACTCGTCGAGACGAACAATTTTACATATTACACGCACGAAACAAAACTACGGATGCAGAGATAAAACAGGTCAAACATGGCATGATAATACAAATATATCTCGGGACTTAGACGAATTTCAGAGGGGGAAGGGGAAAAGTCAACCTCGGGATTTCGGATCCAGATCCGGGGCACGGACGGCGAGGTTCGTCGGAGACGGGCGGCGGCTCACGGAGTGGCCGGGCAGCGGAGGGCGGGCGCCATGCGGCGGCGGGATCGGCGGAGGCGGCGGCGCATGGGCGGCGGCGGCGGCTGGGCGGCGGTTGGGCAAGCGGGCGCTGGCGGGCGGGCGGCGGGGAGGCGGGAGGCTGGCGGTGGCGGGAGCAGACGCTGGCGCTGCCGCTGGCTCGGGCGGAGTGCGGCGGCGAAGTCCGGCTGGGCGGCGGGAGCGCGGGCCGACGGAGGCGAAGTCCGCGAAGGCCGGGCGGCGGTTAACGACGGCGCGGCGCGAACCGGGCGGAGAGGGAGAGGATGGCGGCGGCGGTTTGCCGGGCAAGGGCGGATGGCCAGCCGGCGGCGCTGAGACACGTGGCGGACGCGGATTCGACGGGGGCGAGCGGGGCGGACGTGTCCGGCGCCGGGCGGACGCGTCCGGCGGCGGCGAGGGGAAAAAGCTAGGGTTAGGGGGGATTAGACCGCGAATTTCGGGGGAGAGGGCATATTTATAGATAGAGGGAGCTAGGAGAGTCCAAATGAGGTGCGGTTTTCGCCCACACGATCGTGATCGAACGACCGAGAGCATGGAGGGGAGTTTGCTGGGTTTTTGGGCCACTTGGAAGGGGTGTTGGGCTGCAAAGAGAGAAGGGCTTTACGGTTACCCGGTTAACCGTTGGAGTACCAAACGACCTCCAAATGGCACGAAACTTGACAGGCGGTCTACCGGTGCTATAACAAGGCCGCTTGACAAACCTCGGTCCATTCTGAGAATGTTTAATACCCACTCACAACGAGAGACAAAAGGGGACGCCGGGGAACATAGGAGTGCCGGATTGCAAAACGGACAACGGGGAAAATGCTCGGATGCATGAGACGAACACGTATGCAAAATGAAATGCACATGATGACATGGCAAAATGCAACACGCAAGCAAATGACATGGCAAAGACGGCGAATAACTGACGGACACCTGGCGCATCGAATCCGGGGCGTTACAAAAGCCGCGTGTGATGCTCCCACATCATCAAGTGAGAAACAAACCTTCAATTAAGAATTGAGCCTAATGGTAAAGAACTTCAACAAGTTCTACAAGAGTAGAAGCAAAGAAAGAAGTTCCAAGCCAAGGTACTACAAAGACAAAAGATCTTCTAGTCGTGAGCGTAATTGCTACAATTGTGGAAGACCCGGACACTACTCCAATGAGTGTACAGCCCCCTACAAAATAAGAGAAGATCCTCCCAAAAGAAGAAGTAGAAGAGAAGAGTCACCATCAAGAGAAAGAAGTAGTAGAGATGATCGTTATGAACGAAGATCCTCTCCGAGAAGCAAAGATTCGGAAAGGAAGGATAAGTCATCAAGGAGCTACACAAAAAGAAGACATCAAGCTCATGTCAGTGAATGGGTATCCGGCTCCGACTCCGACCATCACTTCGAAAGAAGTTATCACTCTGACTCCGAATATACTCAAGATGAAGGTGTTGCCGGTCTAGCACTTGTGTCAACCAACTCCTATGACATATTTGACTCACCAAATGAAGGAATTGGAAGATGCTTCATGGCCAAAGGTCCAAAGGTAACACATCCCAAGTATGTTGATTTCAATAGTGATGAAGATGATTTGCTAGGTGATGATGATTTACTTGTTGACAACTCTAGTGATGAAGACTATGATGAAACGTCAATTAATCATGATAATCAAGATAAAATGAATGATGATGATAAGAAGGAGATTGAGCGTCTAACTAAAGAACTAAACACTCTTAAGTTAGCTCATGAAACTACCTTGGAAGATCATCGAGAACATTTAAAGACTCATGAGAAGCTACGCTTTGAAAAGCTCAACCTTGAGCAAGAGCATGAGTTTTTAAAGGAAATCAATGATGATCTTCGCAAGAAAAGTTATTCTTACATTGCCAAGCGTTTACTCTTGTCTACTTACATGCCACAAGTTAAATCTAGCAACAAGAACAAGAAAGATGCTTCATCTAGTAGTAACAACAATCATGCTAAATCCAATGTTGTTGCTTCTAGTAGTTCTCTTGATTCCACTAATGATTCTCTTAGCCAAGTTACACTTGAGCAAGAAAATAGCTTATTGAAGGGAATTATAGAGAAAGGTGTTTAGAAGAGACTTGTCGGAAGTAAGCAATTTTAGGAAATTGTACGCAAGAAAGGAAGACACCGGAAGAATCAAGGTGTTGGTTTTGAACGAAAGTTCAATGTTAATGGAGTTGAGTGGGAAGAAGATCAATACCCCAAGACGAAGTTTGTTCCTCAAAGAGAGAAGTATGATCCTACTTCTTTCAAAGGGACACAAGCTCAAGATGATCTTCCACCATAAGACCACAAGCAAAAAGGCAAGGACAAGCTTCAAGAGGAAATTTATGCATTTGAAGAAGCACCTAAGGCCTTTGTCAAGTGGGTTCCCAAGACAACATCAAGTTCTACTTCATCAAGTACAACTACAACTCCAAGGATTCCCATCAAGATGGTGTGGATCCAGAAGAAGAAGAAATAGAGAGTTCTTGAGGGTGACTCCGCCAACATACCTCACTCTTATCATTTTGGCAAGGACAAGTGCAAACGACTTCCATATCTTGCACTAAGTTCAAGGAGTCACAAACCCTCTTGTTGGTAAGACAAGGGACAAGGTAACCTAATGCTTTCATGGACATCATCTTGTGTATGCATCACTCTATGTCTATGGATATCTTTGTTTGTTCCTTGTGGGACTAACCCGTGTAGGTATTGAAAGTGCTACTCACTCCAAAGGATTGCTCCGAATGATCTACATCAACATTGAGCATCTACATCTTCAACACCTACATGAAGTCATCATCGACAAAACCCAAGGTTAGTTCATCCCTCTTAGGGGGGATATCACATCTAGGGGAGCTTTACTCTAATCAATTGAGCTAAAGCAACTCTAATGATGTGAACACAACAATGCTTTATGTAAAAGTGGTAACCCCACTTGTGCTTAAACGATGAGTATGACCTATGATCAAATGTTCTCACTTGACTCCTAAGTCAAAATACTCATATATAGATGACCTAGTCATCGCCAAATTGCTTGATAGATGCTAGAGTGTTTGTGCATGCTTTGTCACATATTTCATTTGCCATTTTAATTGTGTGAGCATGTTGAATGCATATTTTACTCATTCGAGGACATCCATTTGTTGTTTTGATTGTTTGGCTCTTTCTCTTTTGCCAAATGGATGGACAAGAATGCCTAAGAACACCCTCTAGCTATCTATGCTTTCCTCGTCTCAAACTCTATTCATGCTACATCACAAAGTTTGATCAAGTCAGGTTCGAACCACTCTGTGTGAGGAGCACTCGGAGTTCCCGATTCGTCATAAACTTAAACCTCCAAAACCTCTTTGTGCATCTCGGTCTGACCGGTTCATCCCTTTCGGTCCTACCGAGCCACTAAGTTGATCTAGGGTTTTCAATCTCGGTACAACCGATTAGAACCTTTCGGTCACATCGAGTTGCAGTAACTGCTTGCAGTTTTGCATCTCGGTGCCACCGAGTCATTCCACTCGGTCACACCGACAGGGTCAGGTTATATATATCGACGGGCCAAATTTTGGAAAAAAATTCAAACCTCCTCGCCCGCGCGTAACCTGCTCTGCCTCCTTGGGTCTCCGGATCGTCCTCTCGTCGCCAGCAACCTCCCGCCGCTGGTCTCCGCCGCCGTCAATGGCAATCTGCCCCGCCATTGCCGTCGTAGCAAGTTCGCCACCGAACCAGGGTACGAACTTAATCTTTGTGCTAATCATTAACTCTGATTCTTAGCACATTGCTTTTCCATGATTCTTGCCACGATTGAAATCATCCTGTCCAGCGAAAACGTCCCGTAGATTAATTTTGATTTGAAAATTTAGGGTTAGGTCTCCGCCGAATTCATCTCGGACCGACCAAGTTGTAGAAATAGGTCTCACCGATTTGGCTTAGGCTAGAGCACATGCGTTTTCGGTCTGACCGAAAATTGCAAATCGGTGTGACCAAGTTCGATTATTTGTGAAACCCTAGCAGTCTCGGTACCACCAAACTGTGACTCAGTCTGACCAAGTTCACTAGTTTAGGTTCCAAAAGTTGCTTCGGTATCACCGAGTTTACAAATCGGTAGCTCCGAAATTCTTTCTATGAATAACTACAACTAAGTTTTTAAGTCATCTATTTTGCAAAACTCATGTACTTTGTGATGCTTATCTTCTCTACCTCATCTATAATCTATTCATTGTGGTCTCGCTAATCGCTTGTTCGCAAGATGTCGACCAGAGTGACACTTAACAAGTCTGAACAGCAGGTGCAGATGAGTGAGGGTTCTGATCCATCTAGCAGCTATGATGAGGGCAGCAGGAGCACACCAAGCAACCTGCCAAAGGCTGCTAACAGGACAAGGAAGAAGAGGACTTATGATTCTGAGGATGAAGAATATGTGGTTGTTGAAGATGAAGCCACTTCAAAGAAAAAGGTGCTGAAGAAAGAGTATGGCATAGCTGCTGCAACAAAGCCTGGACTGAAAACAAAGACTCCAGCAAGAAGACAGCCCATGTCTAAGCCAAGAAAAGTTGCCACAGGTGACACCATGAAGTTCACCATTAAATCTGAAGAAGAAGCAGCTGGTGAGGATAAGAAGAAGAAGAAGAGGGCAAGAAACACTACTGCCAGAGTTCTTGGCAAGCCCTCAATGAGGAAAGATTCTGAAGAGGAAGAGGAAGAGGATGCTGCACCAGCACCCAAAGCTCAAAAGCTTATGGGAGATGCAATCAGATCAGGGGCTGCTCCATCTAAGCCCAAATCTGCTCCCAAGGCTGCTGCTCCAGCTCCAAAGCCTAAACCCAAGAGAAGCACTAGAATCATCCCTGCTGAAGAGAAGAACAAGGCCCCAGTGCCTGAAGCTGTTGAAGAAGAAGAAGAAGATGACTCTGTTGTATTGAGGAAGCTGAAGCCCAAGATCCCTGACCACACTAATACACACCCTGTTGCAGAGAACATGAAAATCAGGAAGGATGCAGGATTGAGACTATGGAGACAGTCTGATCCATATGCTATCAGGAGAAGGACTGTTGTGGACTACAGGTTTCACACTAAGGAACAACAGGAATTCTATGAGACAATTCTGCTTGATAAGAAGCCCATTGTGTGTGACATGAGATGGGTTGACTGGGAGTTCATCAAAGAGAATGAGGATCACTTCCCTGGTGTGCTTGATATCTTCAAGGCATGTGGAGTTGATACTTTTGTTGCCTAGAATCTCACCAAGTGGAATGATGAGCTCATCATGCAGTTTTACTCCACTGCCCACTTCTATCCAGATGGAAGGATAGTGTGGATGTCTGAGGGTACTAGGTACCAGTCTACAGTTGAGGAATGGGCTAAGCTTATCAATGCTCCTGAGGAACATGTGGATGACTTGGAAATCTATGCAGAGAAGAAGAAAGACCACAACACAATGGCCAACATGTACAAAGAGATCCTAGATGCTGCTTTGGATACACATAAGTTTGGATCAGTTCACTACCTGTTGTTTGGTCTGCCAACTATCAACTGGATCTTAAGGCACACACTGCTACCCAAGTCAGGTGATCACAAGATGATCAAAGGACATGCTATCAACTTGCTGCATATATTTGATGTTCCTCAAAAAATTAAAGCCATGAGCCTGATTGTTGGAACAATCAAGAGGACAACAACTGATCAGAAGAGAGGTTGTGGGTATGCCCCACACATTCAGGAGCTCACCAACTCAAAGATGGCACAGGCAAATACATTTTGGATAAGGAGCACCTGCCCATCTACCCTGAATTTGAAGACAACACAATGGTGATGAATGAGAATTAACCATCTTCAGCTCAAGCACATGAGAAGAGAGAGAAGGCTAAAGCTGAGAAAGCTACAAAGATGCCAACTGTAGAAGAGGCATCTCAGGTATTCTTGAAGAGTAAGCAAGACCAGCTTGGATACCTGATCCAATCCACCCTGAGGATTGAGAAGGGCTTGGCCACCCTGACCAAGAACCAGGAGAGTCTTGAGAGGATCATTGAGCAGAAATTCTATGACCTTGATGTAAAGGTAACAGAGATCCGAACTGCAGTTGAGCAACTTCAGGAGGAAGCAGAGGAGAAGAAGGGCAAGTCTACCACAGATGCTTTTGCTAGAGTGCCAAGGGGACAGAGATCTGTTGTAGTGCCAGTGACAGACAATAGAGCTACAGCATCAGCACCAGCAGCTACAGCTCCAGTTCCACCTCCAGCAGCCACTCCACCATCTCCAGCTACTTCATATGAATCTTTCGTCCTTGGAGTCATCTCAACACCTCCTACTGAAGATCAAGCCTGAGAGTCGTTTAGCACTACGCATTTTTGAAATTTTTGGTAACTTGTTGCCAAAGGGGGAGAAAAATGTGTAGATCATAGGCTTCGAGAGAGAGTGTGTTGCTTTTTTTTCTTGTTATTTTGGTTGAAACTTTATTGTCTGCTTGTGTGAGATACTTTATGTACTTGTAAGATACTTGTCTGATCATATGCTACCCTTAATGCTTGTTGGATGATATTATCTCTCATATACCTAGATGATCTTTCACTTGTTTTGGTGATGAGTGCATGCTTTAATTTCTATCATTTTGAGTGCTCCACCAAGATGTATGTGACATGGAAGAGTAACCCATGATCCTAATCGATTGTGCATTTGAATTCAAAAGCAAATTTTAAATAATGCACAAATTTAGGGGGAGCTCTTGCTTATCACATACTTCTCAAAGCGAGGATGTTTTTCAATCTTATTTATCATTTGTCGAAGCTTTGATCTATATGTTGTCATCAATTACTAAAAAAGGGGGAGATTGAAAGTGCAACTATCCCTTGGTGGTTTTGGTAATCCCTAACAACATATAGCTCATTGAGCTAATGCTATTCCAAGATAACTATTTCAGGAAAGCTCAATGATTGGCATGGCATGGATTAGAAAGTGGACCCTTCAAAATGCTAAGGACACAAGATTGGCTCAAGCTCAAAGCACAAGACTCTGCATTTTCTCTTTTAGTGATCCAAGATCATATTGAGTCTATAGGAAAAGCCAATACTATTAAGAAGGGATGAGGTGTTGCTTAATGAGGTTCTTACTTAAAGTGCTCAGTGATATGCTCCAAAACCCTCCACTACTTTCTCATATCCACATATGTTCCAAACCAAAAGTCCAACTCAGCCCCACCGATTCTTTCCATCCGGAGCCACCGAGTTCAGTTCACATAGCCACTGCCAGAAACCCTAGTCTTTTCGGTCTCACCGATAGGGATCTCGGTCTCACCGAGATGGGATTGCAAACTCTCTGTTTCCCTTCGTAACGTTTTGGTCAAATCGAGATGAGTGATCGGTCCCACCGAGATTGCAATGCAAACACTCTGTTTCCTTTTCGTAACATTTCGGTCCAACCGAGATGAGCGAATCGGTCCCACCGAGTTTGCCTGGCCAACTCTCTGTTTGTCTCTTACCAAAATTGGTCTCACCGAGTTTGTGTAATCGGTCTCACCGAGATTACGTTATGCCCTAACCCTAATGATATCGGTCCCACCGAGTTGACATGTCAGTCCCACCGAAATGCCTAACGGTCACATTATGAACCAAATCGGTCTGACCGAGTTCTTTGAATCGGTCCCACCGAGTTTGGTGATTTGTGTGTAACGGTTAGATTTTTTGTGGAGGCTATATATACCCCACCACACACTCTTCATTCATGGAGAGAGCCATCAGAACATGCCTACACTTCCAACACATATTTTCTGAGAGAGAACCACCTACACTTGTGTTGAGGTCAAGATATTCCATTCCAACCACATAAATCTTGATATCTTGCCTTCCCCAAGTTGCTTTCCACTCAAATCTTCTTTCCACCAAATCCAATCCTATGAGAGAGAGTTGAGTGTTGGGGAGACTATCATTTGAAGCACAAGAGCAAGGAGTTCATCATCAACACACCATTTGTTACTTCTTGGAGAGTGGTGTCTCCAAGATTGGCTAGGTGTCACTTGGGAGGCTCCGTCAAGATTGTGGAGTTGAACCAAGGAGTTTGTAAGGGCAAGGAGATCGCCTACTTCGTGAAGATCTACCCTAGTGAGGCAGGTCCTTCGTGGGCGACAGCCATGGTGGGATAGACAAGGGGTCTTCTTCGTGGACCCTTCATGGGTGGAGCCCTCTGTGGACTCGCGCAACCGTTACCCTTCGTGGGTTGAAGTCTCCATCAACGTGGATGTACGATAGCACCACCTATCGGAACCACGAATAAAAAATCTCCGTGTCAACATTGTGTTTGCTCCCTCAAACTCCTCCCTTTACCTTCATATGCAATTGTTTTACATTCCGCTACTATACTCTTAGAATTGCATGTGGAGGTTGATTGCTTGACTTGTGCTAAGTTGCTAAAATCTGCCAAGAACTAAAATTGGGAAAAGGCTAGATTTTTTTTTGGTCAAGTAGTCTAATCACCCCCCCCCCCCTCTAGACATACTTTCGATCCTACACATTCCCCACTTCGTCCGCGGGTTGGGATTTCCTCTCCACCCATTCATCCGCGGACTCATGTTCTACTACGGGCTAGATTTCCATGATCTGGCCCCAAACTCCTTCCTCAACATCTCAGAATTCATTGTCGTGTGTGAGACCTTCCTCCGCATCCCACCCCACTTAGGATTGTGGCTGAAGACCTTCAATGTGAAGCCGAAGGTGGTGGGTGGTCAACATGCAGAGTGCGGAGGCATTATGGTGAGCAAGATGTCCAACGTCACGTGGCCCAAAGGCACCTTCGTGGAGACTTTCAAGGGGTGGACTGGGCTCACCTCCTGGCTAGAGAAGGACCTGGATTGGGCTTCGTCAAACGAGCTGATAGCACTGCAGACGCGCATCAAGAGCATGTTGGACAAGAACATCAAGCTTGTCAATGTGATCCAGGTGATGCTTTTTCGTCGGATCCTTCCTTGCCAAAGTCGGTCTTTCAATTTGTGGGAGTTCGATCCGGCCAAGCACCAAACCTTGCAATACTTCTTCGGTGCTATGCACGAAGGCATCTGAAAGGTGCTTTTCAAGACCAATGAGACGTGGCTGAAGACGACCGAGGACCGTGGGTACAATCTGACCCATCCAGCCAGTCCGGTAAGTTTTGGTATTACTAGGGGTATACTCTGCCCATGCATTCCAGTAAGATGTCTAAGCTTCTCCATTTATCTTTTCAGGGCTGGACAACGAAGGTGGAACGGATCCAGTGTCCTGCTCCGCTGCCCAAAAACCCAGCAATCCCACTTCTGAGGAAGATGCTGGTTCCGGCGCCCTACCAGGCACCGGAGAAGAAGGCCAAGGAGACCAGAAGTGGCCTCTGCCGTAAAGGCACTTCGGATGTGACATCCGAAGGCGCTGAAACCCACTCCTCCCCCGCCACCAAAGACGAGGAGGAGGAGGAAAGCAACTCTCCCCCCGAGGGGGGAAGGAAGAAAAGGGCGGCCTTCACGGATCTGGAGGCAGAGGCGTCCAAGAAGGGGAAGGCCTCCTTCGCGGACAACTCTGTGTTGGACACTGATAGCAGTTCCGAGTGGCGCCCCTGGGAGAAGCCCCCGGCTGAATCGTAAGTACTCAAAGGCACTTATACACACATATATCCAACTTCTTTACTTCATGGTTTTAATATGTCGAATCATGCACTGCAGTCCGGCCCATGCCCACCCCCAGCGATCCTCATCTTTGGGGAATTCGCTGGTTCCAAATGTGATGGACCGCGACTCGCTTCCAGCGGCCTCCTCTCCCAAGGCCATCGACGACGTTGAGGTGTTGTCCCGAAGGACCTTCCAGGCCAGGGAGAGGTACAGGAGGCCGTCAGGGTGGCGCCAGAGGGTGATACCTCGACCGCCGGACACATGGGGGAGTGAATCCCTCCGGAGACGGGCAATGGGGGCCATATCCAATTCGGCCCCTAGCCGAATACTATTTCGGAGGCCCATACGGCTTCCGAATCAGGCAAGCAGCCTCCTTTGAAAGAAGGAGGTGCACCTATGCAGCCAATGACCTCTGTCCATCCAGAGGCACCGGATACTTTACTGGAAGCACTGCAAAGTGCTTCCATTGTTGAGGAACACCATATCCTTATGGGTACGGTGGTTGAGAGGGTTTAGTCTGCTAAGAGCGGACTGACCGAAGCCTGCGCCAGCCTACTAACAGGCTTTGAGGTATGTGACGTTAATTATGCAAAAATAATGCCATAGTATAGACAGTAGCCCCTCAGACTCTGTCCGGTGTTCGAAAAGAAAAGCCGGACAGAGGATCAAATAATTTTCGCAGGAGACTAACCATACATGTCTATGTGAATAAGCAGGCGTCGATGCTGGCTGCGACCTCCCATTCTGCCGAAGTCTCCAAACTGAAGCAGAGTCTGGAGCGGGCCGAGGAAGAGCTCGGCCATGTGAAAAAACAACTAGAGGACCAGCAAGGTATGCAGAGGTCTATTCAGATCTGGAAAGATATGAATTGTTTGTGTTGATCATGTTATTATGATATTTTCATAGGAGCTATGACCGAGGTGGAGACCCTCAAGAACGCGCTGGCCGAGGCCCAGAGGAGAGCGGCAAAGGAACAAGCCGCCCACGAAAAACACGAGGCAAGGGTCGGGGAGGTCCGTCAGGAGCTTCAGGACGCGTAAACAAATGCGAGTCCTTGGAGCGCAAGATTTTGGACCGAGAGTCCGAACTTGCTAAGGCCCACCAAAGCGCACATGAGGCCCGGGTTGAAGCCCAGGGCGCCCTCCAGGAAATCCAGGAGGCCAGGAAAATTGCGGTGGGTAAGGCCTTTATTATGCAGAGAAAATATGTGAGGAAAAGGTACCTCTTTCTGACCCGGATTTGGAGTTCTCCAGGAGCGTTTGCGGATTTGCCGTGCAATGTTGCTGATGCTGTGGAGTTCTTCCGAGCCAAAGAGGGGAGCTCAATGGAGAAGTTGTTCTGGTCGCAATACCTTGCACCAGAGCATCCGGTGCCCTTTAGCGATCAGCTGAAACAGCTGACCAAACTGCATAGGCTGGCTGAATTGGCCATGAAGGATTTGATAATCCATCTATGGCCTGCCGAAGCCATACCCAACAGCTACTTCGGGCTCATGAAGAGGCTGGTCGATGCCTTCCCTCGGCTTGATGCCATCAAGCAGTCAGTCTACATTGAAGGTGCGCGGATGGCCTTCGCCCGTGTCAAGGTGCAGTGGGCGAAGATGAATGCCGTCAAGCTCGCGACCGAAGGACCGCCCGCGGGCAAGGAGCACCAAACGCCCGAGCGGTATTTTGATGATGTCCTAGAGGGATCCTGCATTGTATAGGGCCAGTGCGCAAAAGACATTATCTTTGAATGAATACGTTCATGTTATCCCGTCCTGTACGAAGAAACAAAGCCGATATGTAATATAATGCTTGTTGTTTATTAAAATTTTACCTCCTGTGCGGCCATTTTATTAAATCTGAGAGTTGGCCAGTCGTCGGCTTCAACCCCCACATAGGTACTACGGGGGTGTTCGGGTTAAAACCTAAACACTCTTGATCCAAGAGTTTGGTCCTTGAAGGAGGTGTTTAGCGCAACGAACCAGGCAATCGGACTATGTGGCTTTATCACCCTCACTTAGCCATAGGAGTTTGACAATAGAAATGTAGGTGCAACCCCTAGTTAGGATATGTTAATCCGGACTAGGGTGTTGTAGACACCTGATCGGGTGGAAGCCGATCCGTCGCATAATGCGGGAAAAAATCGAAAGAGATTTTAACCTCCGAATAGCTGACCAGCTCACGCCGTATCATGACAGTCAGTTTTTGGCTTTCTCTACTAAGGTGGTTACCCGGATAAACCAGAAACACAATCGCAGTAGTTCTCCCTTTACTACCCTAGCCGATAGGACGGAACGTAAGGTAGTAAGCACAGGAGCCGGGCAACCCAACTATTGACCAAAGACATGATTCGGAGCCAATGCATATAATGCTAAATTCAGGGTGACGAACTATACTGTAAAAAGTGTTCGGACTTTGTTGTCGTAGTGCAGAGCGCAATGAAGCCCTTGGCGAATTAAAGCGTACCAAAGTGTACGGGTGCAATCAATAAGAATAGCGAAATAAAATGAAGTCGTAAGCAAGTGCCACATAAGTTGGGCCACAAACTATTTCCATTATAATTTGATGAATACGTCAAAGCGTATTTGTACAAATAGTGTGATAGGCAACAGGGCTATTTAACATGCCGAGACCAAGGGGGAGCTGTGTGCGGGTCCTCAAAACAGGTAGAGTGATCGTCAAGAAGACCACCTAGAGATTCGTTACACGTCTATGCTGCTTGCCGCCTTGGTATATCCATCCTTCGAAAGGGTCGATGATTAGGCCGTCGTGAGGGGCCTGTGGAAAGGAAACCTAAAAAGGATAAAAAAGAAAGCGGAAAGTAAGTGTGGCCGATTAAGGTCGAGCCATATTATGGACCGTAATCAAGTTGTGCCTCCGTTGTTGCCGATGGTATTTTGAGTGCGTAGTTATGTACGCGCGGTACGTACGCTGCCATTTGGTCGGGCCTGAGACGGAGGCCGAATTGCTAGTCAAACTCCTGACGAGCTGGACTGTCAAGATGCGGAGTAGTCCGGACTCATTTGACAGTGTCTGGGAGCTTGGCCGCTGAATTAATATTTTGCTTGATGAGGCCGCTCTGTACTTCCGCTGCCAGGGCCGTGGTGTGCTCCTCGGTACGGAGGGAGTGTTCCGTGTTTCCATTAACTATTATGACACCGCGTGGTCCGGGCATCTTTTGTTTGAGATAAGCATAGTGTGGCACTGCATTGAATCGAGTGAATGCAGTTCGTCCGAGCAGTGCGTGATAGTCACTGCGGAAGGGGCCTATATCAAAGATCAAGTCCTCGCTTCGAAAGTTGTCTGGAGATCCGAACACGACTTCCAATGTGATTGAGCCCGTGCAGCGGGCCTCTACACCTGGTATTACTCCTTTAAATGTAGTTTTTGTGGGTTTGATCCTTGATGGATCGATGCCCATCTTGCGGACTGTATCCTGATAGAGCAGGTTGAGGCTGCTTCCACCGTCCATGAGGACTCGTGTGAGGTGGAATCCATCAACGATTGGGTCGAGGACCAGTGCGGCTAAACCGCCATACGGATACTGGTCGGATGGTCCCTGCGATCGAAGGTGATCGGGCAGGACGACCATGGGTTGAATTTTGGGGCGACTGGCTCTATCGCGTAGATGTACCTGAGCGCGCGTTTGCGTTCCCTCTTGGGGATATGGGTAACATATATCATGCTCACCGTTTTAACCTGGGGGGAAACTTCTTCTCTCCCCCTGTGTTCGGCGGACGAGGCTCCTCCTCGTCGTCCTCACTTTGCGACCCCTTCTCCTTATTCTCTGTATTTAACTTGCCGGCATGTTTAAAGACCCAATAGCTTCTGTTGGTATGATTGGCTGGCTTATCTGGGGTGCCGTGGATCTGACATGGACAATTGAGTATGCGGTCCAATTTGGACGAGCCCGGATTGTTTCTTTTAAATGGCTTCTTTCGCTGGCCGGACTTGGAGCCACTGAATTCAACATTGACCGCCATGTCATCGGTATTGTCACCGTTGGTTCGACGCTTGTGCCTGTTGCGTCGGGGCTTTGCTGTTGCTATTTCTGGCTTCAGAGGTGCCACGTTCACTTGCAGTGTTATTGCTACGGGCTAGCCAACTATCTTCGCCCGCGCAAAAGCGGGTCATAAGTGCTGTGAGGGCTGCCATGGACTTTGGCTTTTCTTGGCCGAGTTATCGAGCGAGCCATTCATCGCGGATGCTATGCTTAAAGGCTTCTAGGGCTTCGGCATCCGGACAGTCGACGATCTGGTTCTTTTTAGTTAGGGACCTGGTCCAGAATTTCCTGGTTGACTCTCTGGGCTGTTGAACTATGTGACTTAAGTCATCGGCATTCCAAGTCCTCCCAGCTGCCAATGGAGTTGTCACAGAAGGCGTCTTCCAAGTCCTCCCAGCTGCCAATGGAGTTTTCTGGCAGGCTGTTTAACCAGTGCCGAGCTGGTCCCTTGAGTTTTAGCGGGAGGTATTTGATGGCATGAAGATCATCACCGCGGGCCATATGAATATGGAGAAGAAATTCCTCGATCCATACCGCGGGATATGTTGTTCCATCATATGATTCGATATTCACGGGTTTAAACCCTTCTGGAAATTCGTGCTCCATTACTTCATCAGTGAAGCAGAGGGGGTGTGCAGTGCCTCTATATCGGGCCAAGTCGCGATGTAGTTCGGATGGAGTCCGTCTGCGGTTTTCGGCCCGGACGTGGTTATGCTTGTCATGTCCGGCTAGATAGCCGTCGTCGCGCGTCGGGGCACGCCCCCGTGATCCGTAGATTGATCTGGTCTGACCTGCTCTATTTTCCAGGTCCTGCCGCAGGTCATTGATACGTCCGTTTTGCATCATGCTTTTATATTGATATTTATTGCATTATGGGCTGTTATTACACATTATGTTACAATACTTATGCATATTCTCTCTTATTTTACAAGGTTTACATAAGGAGGGAGAATGCCGACAGCTGGAATTCTGGGCTGGAAAAGGAGCAAATATTAGAGACCTATTCTGCACAACTCCAAAAGTCCTGAAACTCCACGAAAGTTATTTTTGGAAATAATAAAAAATATTGAGCGGAAGAAATACATCAGGGGGCCTCCACCTGGCCACGAGGGTGGGGGCGCGCCCTACCCCCTGGGCGCGCCCCCTGCCTCGTGGGCCCCCTGTTGGCCCTCCGGTGCCCATCTTCTGGTATATGAAGTCTTTCGTCCGAAGAAAAATCATAAGCAAGCTTTCGGGGCGAGACTCCGCCGCCACGAGGCGGGACCTTGGCGGAACCAATCTAGGGCTCCGGTAGAGCTGTTCTGCCGGGGACCCTTCTTGAACACCGTTAATGCTAGAATAGACTGCGAAAAGGATGTTGTTACTATTGACTTGGGTGATATGTCTCATGAGTTTAATTTCTCTAAATTTAGTAGACAACACCGTGAAGAGGAATTGCCTAGTAAGGATGAAATAATTGGCTTGCTTCTATCGCCGTACCTCCTAGTGATCCATTAGAACAATATTTGCTAGACCATGAAAATGGTGTATTTATGAATGAAAGAAGGCAAATAAATGGAGTATTCTTTAAACAGGAACCTAAACTGAAACACAATTTGCCTGTTGAAATCCTAGGGGATCCTCCTCCACCCAAGGGTGATCCCGTGTTCGAGCTTAAACCGTTGCCTGATACTCTTAAATATGCTTATCTTGATGAGAAAAAGATATATCCTGTTATTATTAGTGCTAACCTTTCAGAGCAGGAAGAAGAGAGATTATTGAAAACTCTGAAGAAGCACCGTGGTGCTATTGGATATACTCTTGATGATCTTAAGGCCATTAGTCCCACTCTATGTCAACATAAAATAAATTTGGAGGAAGATGCCAAACCAGTTCGTGATCATCAACGACGGCTGAATCCTAAAATAAAAGAAGTGGTAAGAAAGGAAATACTAAAGCTCCTTGAGGCAGGTATAATTTATCTCGTTGCTGATAGTCAGTGGGTAAGTCCTGTCCATTGTGTCCCTAAGAAGGGAGGCATTATCGCTGCTCCTAATGATAAAGATGAATTGATCCCGCAAAGAATTATTACAGGCTATAGGATGGTAATTGATTTCCACAAATTAAATAAAGCTGCTAAAAAGGATCAATACCCCTTACCTTTTATCGATCAAATGCTAGAAAGATTATCCAAACATACACATTTTTGCTTTCTAGATGGTTATTCTGGGTTCTCTCAAATACCTGTGTCAGCCAATGATCAATCAAAGACTACTTTTACTTGCCCTTTTGGTACTTTTGCTTATAGACGTATGCCTTTTGGTTTATGTAATGCACCTTCTACCTTTCAAATATGCATGATGGCTGTATTCTCTGACTTTTGTGAAAAGATTTGTGAGGTTTTCAAGGATGACTTCTCTGTCTATGGATCCTCTTTTGATGACTGCTTAAGCAACCTTGACCGAGTTTTGCAGAGATGAGAAGAAACTAATCTTGTCTTGAATAGGGAGAAGTGCCACTTTATGGTTAATGAAGGTATTGTCTTGGGGCATAAAGTTTCTGAAAGAGGTACTGAGGTTGATAAAGCCAAGGTTGATGCCATTGAAAAGATGCCATGTCCCAAGGACATCAAAGGTATAAGAAGTTTACTTGGTCACACCGGTTTTTATAGGAGGTTCATTAAGGACTTCTCAAAAATTTCTCGGCCTCTGACTAATTTATTACAAAAAGATATACCATTTGTCTTTGATGATGATTGTGTAGAAGCATTTGAAATACTTAAGAAAGCATTGATCTCTGCACCTATTGTTCAGCCACCTGATTGGAATTTACCCTTTGAAATTATGTGTGATGCTAGTGATTATGTTGTAGGTGCTGTTCTAGGGCAAAGAGTTGATTAGAAATTAAATGTTATTCAATATGCTAGTAAAACTCTAGACAATGCTCAACGAAATTATGCTACTACTGAAAAGGAATTTTTAGCAGTTGTATTTGCTTGTGATAAGTTCAGACCTTATATTGTTGATTCTAAAGTAACTATTCACACGGATCATGTTGCTATTAAATATCTTATGGAAAAGAAAGATGCTAAACCTAGACTTATTAGACGGGTTCTCTTGCTACAAGAATTTGATTTGCATATTGTTCATAGAAAGGGAGCTAAGAACCCCATTACTACTGAAAGGGATCTTGATGAACAATTAAATGTCATAAATGCTTCTCGTACTACTCCATGGTATGCTGATTATGCTAATTATATTGTTGCTAAATTTATACCGCCTAGTTTCACATACCAACAAAAGAAAAAAGTTTTTCTATGACTTGAGACATTACTTCTGGGTTGACCCACATCTTTATAAAGAAGGAGTAGATGGTGTTATTAGACGTTGTGTACCTAAGCATGAACAGGTACAAATCCTACGCAAGTGTCATTCCGAGGCTTATGGAGGACACCACGCTGGAGATAGAACTGCACATAAGGTATTGCAATCAGGTTTTTATTGGCCTACTCCCTTCAAGGATGCCCGTAAGTTTCTCCTATCTTGTGATGAATGTCAAAGAATTGGTAATATTAGTAGACGTCAAGAAATGCCTATGAATTATTCACTTGTTATTGAACCATTTGATGTTTGGGCCTTTGATTAGATGGGACATTTTCCTGCCTCTAATGGATATACACATATTTTAGTTGCTATTGATTACATTACTAAGTGGGTAGAAGCTATTCCAACTGGTAGTGCTGATCATAACACATCTATTAAAATGCTTAAAGAAGTTATTTTTTCGAGGTTTAGAGTCCCTAGATATTTAATGACTGATGGTGGTTCACATTTTATTCATGGTGCTTTCCGTAAAATGCTTGCTTAGTATGATGTTAATCATAGAATTGCATCTCCTTATCACCCACAGTCTAGTGGTCAAGTAGATTGAGTAATAGAGAACTCAAATTAATTTTGCAAAAGACTGTTAATAGATCCAGAAAGAATTGGTCCAAGAAACTTGATGATGCATTATGGGCCTATAGAACTGCATATAAAAATCCTATCGGTATGTCTCCATATAAATTGGTTTATGGAAAAGCATGTCACTTACCTATCGAACTAGAACATAAGGCTTATTGGGCTATTAAAGAGCTCAATTATGATTTCGAACTTGCCGGTGAGAAGAGGTTATTTGACATTATCTCACTTGATGAATGGAGAACCCAAGCTTATGAGAATGCCAAGTTGTTTAAAGAAAAAGTTAAGAGATGGCATGACAAAAGGATACAAAAGCATGAGTTTAATGTAGGTGATTATATATTGCTATACAACTCTCGTTTAAGATTTTTGCAGGAAAACTTCTCTCTAAATGGGAATGCCCTTACGTTATCGAGGAGGTCTATCGTTCCGGTGCCATAAAAATCAACAACTTCGAAGGCACAAATCCGAAGGTGGTGAACGGCCAAATAATTAAACATTATATCTCAGGTAATCCTATAAATATTGAAACCAATGTTATTGAAACTATAACCCCGGAGGAATACATAAGGGACACTTTTCGAAACGTTTCAGACTCCGAAAAGGAATAGGTATGTGGTACCATAAGTAAACCGACTCCAAAACAGTTATTATGGCAATATTTCTACGTTTTTGAATATTTAGAAAAATAGAAAAATAAGAAGCAGTCCGGGAAGGACACGAGGGTGGAGGGCGCGCCCTACCCTACTGGGCACGCCCCCTGCCTCGTGGGCACCTCGTGCGCTCTCCAGACTCCGTTTTCTTGCACGATACGTATTTTGGTCGGTAAAAATTCATTATATAATCTCCCGGAGGTTTTGACTCATGTATCACGCAAATATCCTCTATTTTCGCTTCGAGCTGTTTCTCTGACAGATCTAGATCATCATGACGTCTCCAAGCGCCCCCAAGGACAAGTTCTTCGAGAAGGTCATCAACCCCTACCTCACGGAGGTGCTGCAACACCCTCAAACCATTGAGATGCGTGATGGGTTGCTGCACATCCGTGATGTTGAGGGACCACGGAGGACCGGAAGCGTGGAGACAAGGCTTGAAGTAATGGAGCAACAAGTTTTCAAGTGCCAGGAGATGGTGGAGCATGGACTTGACTCCAATCACATAATGATCACGGAGTTCACCAACAACCACAAGCTGGATGCCAAGGACATTGGGGAGGCCATCTTCAAGCTCCACGAGAAAATCGAGCACCTCCAAGCTCAAATCTATGACCTGCAAAACCAAAACTGTGAGTATGAATATAGATTTAAAAGGATGAGTTTGGCTGCAGATTTAAGGATCTCAGAGACTCGATCATCCTTCTATGGTGGTGAGCCTATGCCTTGGAAGACGGACGACAAGCCTACATCATCAACAATCCCTTCACCAACAAAGGAGATATAATCACAGGGGTATGGGCACTCCCCTTGGCAACTTCCAAGCTTGGGGGAGATGCCCCGGTATCGTATCACAACCACATCTCCTATTTTTACCGTTTTTCTTAGTTCGATCCTATTTAGTAGTATCTTGATCTAGTAGAATAAAGTTTTGGTATGATGTTTTGAGTTTTGCTTTATGATCCCTCTATGTAATCGAGTCCGTGAGCTATATAATAAAGATTAGTGTTGAGTCAAGGGCTTGATTATTTTGTCATGATCTTGAGTGAATAAAAGAAAAGAGAAAAGAATAAAAAGAAATAAAAATATCATATTGATCTTATGGATAGTAATGAATTCACATAGAAAGAGTATGATGATTAAAAGTTGTTGAGAGTTGACAAACATAGCTTTGGTCATCGTTGCAATTAATAGTAAGTAATAAAGAAAGAGAGGTTTCACATATAAATATACTATCTTGGACATCTTTTATGATTGGGAGAACTCATTAAAATATGACATGCTAAAGAGTTGATGTTGGACAAGGAAGACAATGTAATGGGTTATGTTTTCTTATATCTGAGATAAAGTATATTGTCATGGATCATCCAACATGTTGAGCTTGCCTTTCCCCCTCATGCTAGCCAAATTCTTAGAACCAAGTAGAGATACTACTAGTGCTTCCAAAAACCCATAAACCAGATTTGCCATGAGAGTCCACCATATCTACCTATGGATTGAGTAAGATCCTTCAAGTAAGATGTCATCGGTGCAAGCAATAAAAATTGCTCTCTAAATATGTATGATTGATTGGTGTGGAGGAAATAAGCTTTATACGATCTTGTGATGTGGAAGAAATAAAAGCGACTGACTGCATAATAAAGGATCATATCACAAGTGGCAATATAAAGTGACGTTCTTTCGCATTAAGCTTTTGTGCATCCTACCCTGAAAGCGCATGGCAACCTCTCGCCTCTCTGCGAAGGGCCTATCTTTTATTATTATCCTCTACCTTATGCAAGAGTCATGGTGATCTTCACCTTTCCTTTTACCTTTATCCTTTGGCAAGCTGTGGTGTTGGAAAGATCCTGATAGATATATCTAATTGAATGTAAGTTAGCATGAGTTATTATTGTTGACATTACCCTTGAGTAAAAGGTTGGGAGGCGAAACTATAAGCCCCTATCTTTCTTTGTGTCCGATTAAAAATCCGTAACCATAAGTATTGCGTGAGTGTTAGCAATTATGAAAGACTAAATGATAGTTGAGTATGAGGACTTGCTAGAAAGCTCTGACATAGACTCTTTCTGATGTTATGATAAATTGCAATTGCTTCAATGACTGAGATTATAGTTTGTTAGTTCTCAATAAAGTTTCTGATTCATACTTTGCATTGTGAATAGATTGTCATGTGAGCATAAGAAACCATATGACAATATCCATATATGTTGTTGTTATGAGAATAATCATGATGCCTTCATGTCCGTATTTTATTTTATCGACACCTCTACCTCTAAACATGTGGACATATTTATCGTTATCGGCTTCCACTTGAGGACAAGCGAGGTCTAAGCTTGGGGGATTTGATACGTACATTTTGCATCATGCTTTTATATTGATATTTATTGCATTATGGGCTATTATTACACATTACGTTACAATACTTATGCATATTCTCTCTTATTTTAAAAGTGTTTATATAAGGAGGGAGAATGCCGGCAACTGGAATTCTGGGCTGGAAAAGGAGCAAATATTAGAGACCTATTCTGCACAACTCCAAAAGTCCTGAAAATCCACGAAAGTTATTTTTGGAAATAATAAAAAATATTGAGCGGAAGAAATAAATCAGGGGGCCTCCACCTGGCCACGAGGGTGGGGGGCGTGCCCTACCCCCTGGGCGCGTCCCCCTGCCTCGTGGGCCCCCTGGGTGCCCTCCGGTGCCCATCTTCTGGTATATGAAGTCTTTCGTCCAAAGAAAAATCATACGCAAGCTTCCGAGACGAGACTCCGCCGCCACGAGGCGGGACCTTGGTTGAACCAATCTAGGGCTCCGGCAGAGCTGTTCTGCCGGGGACACTTCCCTCTCGGAGGGGGAAACCATCGCCATCGTCATCACCAATGCTCCTCTCATCAGGAGAGGGCAATCTCCATCAACATCTTCACCAGCACCATCTCCTCTCAAACCCTAGTTCATCTCTTGTATCCAATTGTTGTCTCTAAGTCCGGGGTTGGTACCCGTAGGTTTCTAGTAGTGTTGATTACTCCTTATAGTTGATGCTAGTTGGTTTATTTGGTGGAAGATCATATGTTCAGATCCATTATGCATATTAATACCCCTCTGATTATGAACATGAATATGCTTTGTGAGTAGTTACGTTTTTTCACGAGGACATGGGAGAAGTCTTGCTATTAGTAGTCATGTGAATTTGGTATTCGCTCGATATTTTGATGAGATGTATGTTGTCTATCCTCTAGTGGTGTTATGTGAACGTCGACTACATAACACTTCACCATTATTTGGGCCTAGAGGAAGGCATTGGGAACTAATAAGTAGATGATGGGTTGCTAGAGTGATGTAAGCTTAAACCCTAGTTTATGCGTTGTTTCGTAAGGGCTGATTTGGATCCATATGTTTCATGCTATGGTTAGGTTTACCTTAATACTTTTGTTGTAGTTGCGGATGCTTGCAATAGAGGTTAATCATAAGTGGGATGCTTGTCCAAGTAAGGGCAGCACCCAAGCACCGGTCCACCCACATATCGAATTATCAAAGTACTGAAAGCGAATCATATGAACATGATGAGAACTAGCTTGACGATAATTCCCATGTGTCCTCGGGAGCGCTTTTCTCCATATAAGAGTTTGTCCAGGCTTGTCCTTTGCTACACAAAGGATTGGGCCACCTTGCTGCACTTTATTTACTTTTGTTACTTGTTGCTCGTTACCAATTATCTTATCACAAAAGTATCTGTTACCTATAATTTCAGTGCTTGCAGAGAATACCTTGCTGAAAACCGCTTATCATTTCCTTCTGCTCCTCGTTGGGTTCGACACTCTTACTTATCGAAAAGACTACGATAGATCCCCTATACTTGTGGGTCATCAGTCATATGTATATCCCCGAGCTGTTATGTCTCTACTTTTACGGCGAGGTGGCATGGGCTGGTGTTCGGCTTGAGTTGTCGTTTTGTCCCGCCACGCAGGAAATGATCAGCGGCATACGCTGATGGTACGGGCTCCAGTGCCTCATCATCGAATTGAGGTAGCAGTTTATGCTTCGGGTAACTTTTGGTTGGGCACTCGAGGCTGTATTCCTCATATGATTAGCCCGCGCTTAGTACGGGCTCCAGTAACGACATTAGTCCACCTGTCATTGAGTAGGTCTTGATCAGCTTGAAGCTGCTATTGTTTCTTTTTCAGACTCCTTGAAGTGTCTATTAGCCGGCGCTTAAAGCGCTCCTGCTCGAGAGGTTCCTCAGGCACGACAAAGTCTTCGTCACTGAGGCTCACCTCGTCCTTGGAGAGTGGAAGATAATTACTGTCCTCCAAGTCTTCGTTTACGTCCTGTTCATCAGGGTTAACTTGCCCATCTTCCCGATCGTCCTGTTCGGAGGGTGGCTCGACGGGGTTTTCTTGGTCGTCGGCGTCGTTCAGAGTATTGTTATCTCCCGTGCCGGTATTGCTGTCTTTTCCACCGCGTAATTTAGAGCGGCGCCGGTGACGTCGACGCTTTGGTTGTATCTCAGGAGGTTTATCCTCTACTGGATTTTTCTAGTTATCACCGTTACCCTCTTTGGGTGTATCCACCATGTACACGTCATACGAAGAGGTGGTCATCCAGCGTCCGGTAAACGGCGGATTTTGGGCCTGCTCCTCTCCGGCATCGTCGTCCATACCGTCGATGTCTTCAGAGCCGTAATCAAGCATGTCAGTTAAGTCCTCGATAGTGGCTATGAAGTGGGTGGTGGGTGGGACATGAAATTCCCCGCTCTCAGCCCCTAGTCCGGGCTGGACGTAGTTCGGACGCTGCTCCTCTGTCATGACGAGGGATCGCATCAAGTCTAGAGCCTTGCTTAAAGGAGAGGTTTGGCCGAGGAGAAGAGAGTCTGTGGAGTATGACGGGAGGGAGACTTGTTGGCCGAGCTCACACGATGTTGACTCCGAGGGTTCGGAGCTAGTGTCCGGAGAAGAGTCTGGCTTCCTGATGGTTGCCAGCGACATTACTTCTCCTGGCTCTCCCGTACTGGGCTTAGTAGCCGCAGATAGTCCGGCGGGCTCAGGAATCCCGTCTTCGGACCTGGCAATGCACTCCAGATCTAAGGCCAGAGCGGAGGTTGGGGTCATGAACCCTTGAAAGATCAAGTCTCCTAGGATATCAGCGACATAGTCCAGATTTCTAAAACTAATTTGGTGACTTGGGGCGTAGCTATCGATCTGCTCTAGATGGCCAAGCGAGTTGGCCCGCAGTGCGAAGCCGCCGAACACAAAGATCTGGTCGGGGATAAAGACCTCCCGTAGGGCAGTATTGTTGTAGATGATGGATGGAGCCATCGAACCTTCTGACGACGACACAGCGGAACTCTCAATGAAAGCACCAATGTCGGTGTCAAAACCGGCGGATCTCGGGTAGGGGGTCCCGAACTGTTCGTCTAAGGTTGATGGTAACAGGAGATGGGGGACATGATGTTTACCCAGGTTCGGGCCCTCTTGATGGAGGTAATACCCTACTTCCTGCTTGATTGATCTTGATGAATATGAGGATTACAAGAGTTGATCTACCACGAGAACGTAATGGCTAAACCCTAGAAGTCTATCCTGTGTGTTTATGATTGCCTCTATGGACTAAACCCTCCGGTTTATATAGACACCGGAGGGGCCTGGGGTTGTACAGAGTCGTTTACAGAGGAAGGAATCTTCACATCCGAATGCCAAGCTTGCCTTCCACGCAAAGGAGAGTCCCATTCGGACACGGGAGGAAGTGTTCTATCTTGTATCTTCATGGCCCATCAGTACGACCCACGTCACGCAGCCCGGACGGCCGAGGACCCCTTAATCCAGGACTCCCTCAGGCATGCCCTCTGACCTTGTGGTTGACTAGTGGACCCCCCCTGACGTTAAACCGGCGCCAAAAAATCCTATAAGTACCAAAAACCCCAGAAATAAACCTAGATCGGGAGTTCCGCCGCCGCAAGCCTCAGAGCCACCAAAACCAATCGGGACCTGTTCGCACTCACGAGGGGAAAATCATCACCGGTGGCCATCTTCATCATCCCGGCGGTCTCCATGACGAGGAGAGAGTAGTTCACCCTCAGGGCTGAGGGTATGTACTAGTAGCTATGTGTTTGATCTCTCTCTCTCTCTCTTTCTCTCTCTCTCTCTCTCTCTCTCTCTCTCTCGTGTTCTTGATTTGGCACAATCTTGATGTACCGCGAGCTTTGCTATTGTAGTTGGATCTTATGATGTTTCTCCCCCTCTACCTTCTTGTATTGGATTGAGTTTCCCCTTTGAAGTTATCTTATCAGATTGAGTCTTTAAGGATTTGAGAACACTTGATGTATGTCTTGCATGTGCTTATCTATGGTGACAATGGGATATTCACGTGATCCACTTGATGTATGTTTTGGTGATCAACTTGCGGGTTCAGTGACCTTGTGAACTTATGCGTAGGGGTTGGCACACGTTTTCGTCTTGACTCTCCGGTAGAAACTTTGGGGCACTCTCTGAAGTTCTTTGTGTTGGTTTGAATAGATGAATCTGAGATTGTGTGATGCATATCGTATAATCAAACCCTCGGATACTTGTGGTAACATTGGAGTGTCTAGGTGACATTAGGGTTTTGGTAAATTTGGAGTATCTACGAGAGACCATCTTCATCCTACGCCTCCCACGGATTGATAACCTTAGGTCATCCACTTGAGGGAAATTTGCTACTATCCTACAAACCTCTGCACTTGGAGGCCCAACAACGTCTACAAGAAGAAGGTTGCATAGTAGACATCAGGGAGCCCCTCGGCCTTGACGGGCCGTGGCGCCTTCTCGTTTTCCTCGTCGATGAGGTTGATGGCAGAGGCGACGCTTTGGTGGGTTGGCATGCTTGGAAAAGGTGGATATGCAACAGGTTGCGCTTGTTGCCTCCGTGCGTCTTGCACCACCTAGGTTTATGCGCAATATCGCTGGGTGGCGGGAAACAGGTGAGGAAATGGCGGGAAGAGGTGGCGTGTTCATAAAACACCATCAATTAATGGAAACTTAGCATATAAGGAATATCGAGCTAGCACAAGAAGTATATGATGATCATATGAACACGGACCACACTAGGGAACCCGTCGGTGATGAATTCATCAATCACAAACGGTTGTATACTACCAAGTGTTTGCCCACAACACACACGGCTTATTCCATCACAAACAGGTCGGATGGATCAACTGTATGCCACGTATCGCACATTGTCCAAAAGTAATGCGGTAGACCTTCTTTAACATGTGTTAAAAAATAAAAAAATAAAAACAAGGACCTCGAGGTTAATTTAACTGATGGGACAGATCATAGAGGTCATTTAATTTGACCTATATGACCCATCCTATCAGTTAATTTAATCAAGACAACTTCCCATCCAGTCACCCGTCTGATGGCTACTCCAGCCTGAGCACACTTAACTTGAGAGTTCTCTTAGATGAGCTATTGGTGGAACAACTAGTCCTTGTTGATATAGGATTCCTCCTCGCATCCTTATTGCGTACCCGGATGACCGCCCATCGCCCAATGGCCAATAGATGTTGTGTAGACACAGCATATCACATACGTCTTATTAGAACCAATCGTCTGTGTTATTATTAGTCTTCGCACACATTTTTGATTACAGACCTGTTTGCCGTGTATCACACACATCTTGTTATATTGAACCATTTCTGTTCTCTTGTCTCAACACAAACAGTTCATCCGAGTGAACCGCATGTCGTATATTGCACACACCTTGATCTGGCTGACCGTTTCTTTAGTGTTGCCTAATCAAAAACAGTTCATACGAGTGAAACGTATGTTGTATATCGCACACACCTTTATATGGCTGCCCGTTTCTTTTGTTCCACCTCATCGCAAATAGTTAATTGAACTGAACCATATGCCCTGCATTGGACATGCAACTAAAATCTGAACCGTGTTCGATGCATCCGTCATCGCAAACGTTTTGCACCTTTTTTGACGGGTTTTTTACACCACCGTTTGTGATTATTGCATCGCACACAGTTTCGTCGAAGGGTCTCTGGTTGTAGTGTCGCATTAGCAGCATCCTGCAGTAGTGGTACGTTGATGAAGAGGTCGAGGCAGTGAAGCTCTTCTTCTCCGGCGGCAATGAGATCCAGTGGCGTCGCTAGGGTTTGAGGGCTGAGAGCGAAGGGACGAAGTGAACTGTCGTTGACAGGGTCAAGGCTATTATAGCCGCAGTGAAAACTGAGGGGTCCGAAATTTTTGGATAGATAAGCCCCTGAACATTTGCATCTCTGTGACACATGTCACACGTGCATTTTCACACTTATCCGTGCGTGTGAAGCGCGGGATGAGTTACTGTGGCAACCGCCAGAAAAAACTTTGAGAAATTTTAAAGTGTGTTCTCAATTACTTCAGCTGTCAAGGGTTCAGATACCGCGTATCCACCGTATAAGAACATTGAGAGAGGTGGTGGCATTACCCACCGTATAAGAACATTGATGACTTCAGATACCGCGTACAATTGTCGTAGGGTTCTGAGAGTCAAGTTCTTCGTTAATTTCTTCACACTTAGATGGTTAGTCTTCATTGATTGAAGAAAAATGTTACTTCATGTGTTGTGCATTAAAGTCATAAAAATGCATAAGTGTTAGGATGTGTGTCCACTTCAGAGGACATTCAAAGATTCTAGGATGTTTAGCTCACACCACAACTTGCAGAACCTCTTTTCACCCAAGGGCTTAGTGAAGATATCAGCAAGCTGGTCTTCGGTCTTCACGTGGTCGATGACAATGTCTCCCTTCAGCACATGATCATGAAGAAAAGGGCGACGAATATGAATATGCTTCGTCCTGCAATGATGCATTGGGTTGTGGGCGATCTTGATAGCACTCTCGTTCTCATAGAAGAGAAGGACTTTCTTAATGTTGACATCATAGTCCTTGAGGGTTTGCTTCATCCATAGCAACAGTGAGAAGCAGGCACTAGGGCAATGTATTCAGCCTCAGCTGTGGATAGTGCCACGCTAGTCTGCTTCTTTGAGGACCAACACACAAGAGATCATCCGAGGAAGTGGCATGTGCCTTATGTAGACATGCGATCCACATGATATCCAGCGTAATCAGAATCAGAAAATCCAGCTAGATCAAAAGATGAGCCCTTGGGATACCATAATCCAAGCTTTGGTCTGTGAGCTAAATCTCGAAGAATTCGTTTCACAGCCTAGTGGTGTGATTCCATCGGTGTTGCTTGAAATCGGGCACACATGCAAACACTAAGCATAATGTCTGGCCTAGATGCACATAGGTAAAGAAGTTTAACCAATCATGGAGCGATATACCTTCTGATCGAAATCTTTACCATTTTCGTCAGTGCAGAGTTGACCATTCACTACTAGGGAAAACCTTATACACAGAACTTTAGCAGTAGCGCTTGTTAAAAAAGCGCGCTACTACTACACAGCAGTAGCGCGCGCCGAATAACCACGCTGCAGATACATGTATAGCAGTAGCGCGTCCCGTTGTAAAAGCACTACTACTAAAATTCCCACCACTAAGCCGATAGGCTACACATAGTAGTAGCGCTCTTTTAGAAACAGCGCTGCCGCTAATATTGTTGTAGCAGCGCGTTTATGTGTAAGGCGCTACTGCTAACGAAAATAAAATGAAATGAAAAACAAGTAGAAAAGTAAATGAAAATGAAAGAAATAGAAAAAGGAGAAAGGAAAAAATAAAATGTAAAAAAAATAAATGAAAAAAGGAGAAAGGCATAGCAGTAGTGCGTTTCTGAAAACGCGCTGTAGCTAACTTAGCTATAGCGTGTTTTCAGACATGTGCTACCGTTATGTTTCACTTAACCAGCGGTTTCTCCCCCCACCCCCGCGGCCACCACTTATCCCCCAAATCCCTCGGCCCACTTCGCCGCCGTCTTCCCAATTCGCCGTCGCCCCACTTCGCCGCCGTCTCCTATGGCCGTGGACGCCCGCAACCTCACTGTCTCCCCCTGAGGCCGCCCGAGGCCGCCCGAGGCCTCGCCGCCGCCGCCCGAGGCCGCCCTCGACCTCACTGTCGCCGTCCTCAACCTCACCGCCGCCCGAGCCCGCCCAGGACCGCCGCTGCCCGTGCCCGAGCCCGTCCTCCCCGCCCCGCCTGCCGCCGAGCACCTCCCGCCACCGCCTCTCCCCTCTCAGAAGCCCCCACCCCTCCCCACCACTCCTCTCTCTCTGCGTTTTAGAGCAAAAATTAGTAGAGCAAAAGTTAGTTTATAGCACAAAATTTAGTTTAGAGCAAAAGATGTTAAGTAGTAGATGTTAGAGCAAAAATTAGTTTAGAGCAAAAAAATTGGTTTACAGCAAAAGTTAGTTAGGGCAGTAGGGTTTAATTAGGGTTTTTGTTTTCATAGATGTTTTTTTAAAGAAAAAAATGAAGAAAATGTTGTAGCAGTGCTGCTTGTAGTATATAGTGATACTAGTAGATGTTAATTAGGTTAGGGCAGTAGTGGTACTAGTAGATGTTAATTAGGGTTTTGCTAGGTTAATTAGGTTAGTAGTGCTGCTAGTAGTAGTGGTACAGTAGGTTAATTAGGTGAAGTTAAATGAATAACCTAAATGAATGAAATTAGTAGTTAACTGATTTTTTCCTTTCATCATTATAGAGCACTAAAGTTAACTAAATTTTGTTCTATTAGTAGTTAAATGAATTTTCTTCTACACTTAGTTTTTGAATTAGCTTGTGAAATTTGGACATGTGGTTGCTCGTGTATATTTGGACAAGTGTTGCGGTGTCAAAGATGGATATTTGAACACTGTTTCTAGGGAATGAAGCCGAGTGGCCTATGTTTCGTCGGAATGTTGATTCATTTCCGTTCCGGCAAATTTCAGGTTCTCGATTTGTCCACTTTTTAGCAAAAGTCATGCCGAAATTTTCCGTGAATTTCGGCATGACTTGTGCTACAAACAAGGACATATCGAGTGCCCGGGATTTGCCGCACCGGGAAGGAGTCAACATTCCTGCAAAGCCTCGGCCTTTTTATGTCATTATTCATTTTATTAGGTCTAGAATTAATTGACTAGATTTAATCATAGGAAACATGGCTAGCAATGATGAAGGACAGGGTTACGTGATCATGACAACGCCTCACCGGGCGCGTAAGAATTTTTGAGGGAAGCCGACGATCAAGAGTTAATGTTGCTGGGTCCACTGTCACACATCGGAGATTGAGACCGACATCGAGACCGACGCCGAGATCGAGACCGGCGCTGAGATCGAGACCGCATCGAGACCGGGCCGAGATCGAGACCGGCGCCGAGACTAGCGGAGCCGGTATAGAACCAAAAGCAAAGAGGCAACAGCTTCCTAACAAGCTCAGGACTACTAGACTGGTGGTCACAGAAGTGGACGGCGGCTATTTTGAGCCAAACACGCCCGAGGAAGCACGCGCGTGCTACGGCAGTCAAATAGGCTGCATCATATGGACAACCGCCACCATCAATGATGAGAAACTAAAGAAGATAGATAATATGAGGCCCTCCCTCCTAAAGAAGCTGCACCAGATATTCTTGTTCCCGGGCCGGAATGAAAAGGATTATAAAGATCCAGATAAGGACCCGGCAATGAAGAAGATATACAAACACGCCATGACCAAGTCTAGCGACGCGTTGGCCGCCTGGAAATCAAGGTTGAAATATCGGATCGTCAACAAAAAGGAACCCTACTCTGAGATTGTAAAGGATAATCCGACAATCACGGCAGAGCACTTTCAAATATTCAAGGCGGCTTGCGAGGCCGAAGTTGCCAAAAAAAGTCGAAGTACATGAAGGGGCTTCAACAAAGGAACATTGGGTGCCACCACCTCGGAAGTTGTGGTTACGGCGGGAAGAGGTCCATATGGGCCAAGGAGGACGCGGAAGCCCGCGAGTCTGGGCATCCCAGACCCCTTGGCGGAGCTCACCGTCCCGCAGGAGCGTGACATCCATAGGGCCCGGCACCGTTGGGACCCAGTGAAGAAGGTTTTCGAGACGAACGCGGTCACGATGGAGTTCATGAGACTACTGGTAGTTTTAGTTTCTGATCAATTCGATCGCATGTTAGTCATATTTGTAAATGATCCTTGTGCCTTTTGCAGAGAGCAAGATATAGGATTGCGGCCGAAAGCGACTCGCCGTTCGAGGCGCTGGCGAGGCCCAAGTGGGACACTCCATTCAACCGGCGTTGAACATATTGAAAGGACTCGGTGGAGACTCGACCGTCAGATGGACGCTGCACGGTCTCGGAGACGGCGCCACGTGGAAGAAGTACTACCGTGAGACCGCTGGAGGAGAGAAAGGAAAGACGGAGGTTAATCAAGAAAACATCGACAAGAAGGTTGAGATTGCGGTTGAGAAGAAATCATCTCGAGACAACAAGAACAGCGGTAGCTGCCGCAAAACAGTGCTTGTAGATATGTCTACTACCTTGGTTCTCGCCGCTTTCGGTTGGAGCAGTAAAATCCGTAAAAAATTGCAGCAGACTTTCCCTTGTCGACTTCTTGGGAGCAGCTCGACTAGCGTTGCACGACCAAAGACTGCTCCCGCACCAGCTCCTCGTGACTCGCTCCTGACTCGCTCCGCAAGACCGCTCCCGTGACCGGACGTGCTCGGCGGTGCTTCGTCTTTGGCTGATCTCGACGCCCTCACGGTATCTGTCACACCGGCCCCCTTCAATAAATGTATAATCTCACATATTCATTATTTCGGATGTATCACGTCGCAGACTTTCCTTTGCAGGCCTAAGAAACCCCGTGCACCATATTGTACACCATCGGCGACCAGAAGGTGGACGTGGGGAAGGCAACGATAATGGAGCCGAAGGAACCATTGTTCCATAGCCGGCCGATCCCCCCGAACGTCTTCAAGGTTTCTGTGGCTAGTGTCAAACCGGTCCATGAGAATTTGGCTCCTCTGGTACTTGTGGGGGATGACAACGAGACCCCGCAGCGGCTTGGTGATTGTTGCAATGGATAGGTCATGTTGTGGCCAAAGAGTTTGCTTCGTCTGGAGGCGGCCGGGAGCACACCCACGAGCACGCCTCACCTACCCAATTAGCGTTGGCTGTCGTGCTGGGTGATAGCAGAGAGGGTGAGGAAAAGGCTCCATTAGTCGCTGGTGACGTCGCCATAGATGAGGATGAGGATGATGATGACACTCAACAGTATGTCAATACTGGCGCCTACTTAGGGTTTGAGCGTCATGAGTTAGTGCCTAAATTGCCGTCTCCGGAGGCTGAACATATTATGGACGACCTTCCGGTAGTAAAGAAGTCTAGGAAGAGAGCGAGGAAAGGCAAAAAAGCTGCTTCTATGATCCAGCCGCCTCAAAGAGCCTCGGGTTCAAGACCAGATAGATATCCCCAAGGCAAAATGGCATATCCCCGGTCAACCAATCCTACCTGAAGCAGCGCTTAGGGGCCGATTCGCGATCTAAGGAGACTTCATGACGATGTGCTGCGGATAGAGAAAGGCCTCATCGCCTCGAAAGATCCAGGATACCCACTCTACGTGGTTAACGTTCCGCGGCAATTGCCGTACTCGACACATTCCCCGCGGAGAAGTTCTTCCTTCGATTCAATTACATATTCGACATGTTTCACGTGAAGAAGCTGGATTTTACGTTTGTCCGCCTTTATGCCTTACACATGAAGTACCTCATCGGGGTTCAGCAGATACCTCATATCTATGTCGCTGACCTGTACTTCATGCACGAGGGATTCTTGGGAGTCTGGGCAAAGCACCGTGAATACGCGAGGGAATACATCGTCAATTTCATGCTCGCCAATAAGGATAAGGAGGCGATTCTTGTGCCTTATCATCCCCTGTAAGGCATCCGCGTGGATATCCTTCCTTCGATTTCAATCATTCATTTGCACAGTGGAGGCTAATTAATTTGAGGTGTACTTATTTTGCGCAGCGACGGGCACGCCATCCTCATCATCCTCTACCCCCGATACTCCCACGCTCTTTACTTAGACTCGTCGAAGAACATTAAGAAAAAGGATTACACCCACATCAAGTCTGTTTCTATAAAGGTTATGTTTTACTACGACGCACGGGTGGAGAGGTCAAGGACAAGAAGAGAAGGGACGGCAGGCCCGCCTTTCGGACATAAGACCGACTTCATGTGCATCCAAAGAATCGAAAGTGATTCTCTTAATGATGGATTCTATGTCCTACACCACATGCTGGAGTACAAACGGGATCACCAGAACCTTCGCATGTCAGCTAGATCCGGCGATGCCCATATTCTGCAATGGGCAAAGAACTTAGGAGATATCGAGGATCATCGGCTTCGAGCTGAGTTATATCACATCCAGCGTGAACTTGCCCAAATCATCATGAAGGAGGTCGTCGAAAAAACAGGGATGTTCTACGAAGAAGGACAAATGTCACGGGAAGGCGTCCGAACACGGGTAGCTGCTCAGCGTCTCGACCTGAAGCCTTTCACTGCGCTCGGGGACTATCTCCCTGATTTGGATGGATGGCACTACATGTTGGAGTGATTGTCGATATATGACAATGTGTCCGTTTAGTCCATACTTTCTGTATGACGAAACTTTGAGTTATGCACCATTTAAACTTCATTTGTGATGTAATTAAACCGTCCTCCTCGACTAGCGACGATCACTCTAGTTAGGGCATTTTGGGTATTATCAACTTTGTTATTTATGCTTATGATATGTTGCTTCTATTTTTGCCAAGTCTGTCTCTTTATGTTGCTCAACTATATATGTTGCATATCATCGACTCATGTGACGATGCAGGTGCATAGATCATCGATGATAAGAAGTGCTACGCCAGAGTATATATAATGACGAGTGGCCGGAGTGTCAGCCCAGTGTGTACCGGTTTCCGGTTTCCGGCGACAGCAGTAGTTAGTTTACGCTCACGCTTAATGCGAGAGAGGATACGAACTCATGTAACGCATAGTTCGCTCTCACTCAAAGTGATAGCTCTTCTCGCAGATATCATTGTTTAGATGGATGACGATGTAGTTGCAAGTAATTGAGACTTGTATCACTATTTTCGAGATGATGACGAGAGACCACTTTGTGTTGGATGATGATTATGATGATGACATGATTTGATGAGACTATTTGTATGTGTATGCTATGATTACATTTGTATGTGTATGATATGCTAAAGATTATTGTATAAAGCCAATTCAGATACAAAACAAATATGCAGAAAAAAAAAACATAAACTAATAAAACTAGCAGTAGCGAGGGGAACAAAGTTAGCAGTAGCGCTACCTTACCAGTAGCACTTCCTACTAAAAAGCGATGCAGATATTAGCAGCAGCGCTCTGCACTAAAGCGCGCTACTACTAGCCATGCATAGCAGTAGTGTGGGACGACAGGCGCTACTACTACACGTTAGCTGTAGCGCCTTATCAGTAGCGTGTCGGCCCGTGCTACTGATAGGCAAAATACCCGCGCTACTGCTAGGGTTTTCCCTAGTAGTGATTAGTTGGCATTGGAATTTTGAGGCCTTTGCAGTCTTGCATGCCAAATTTCTTCACGCAGTCTTTGAGGTATTTCTCTGGAGAAATGAAGATTCCATTGGGTTGTTGACGAATTTGAAGACCAAGGAAGAATGTCAATTCTTCCATCATAGACATCTGATATTCTTCACACATCATGTATGCAAATTCATCACTGAAATGCTTGTTAGTGCAACCAAATATAATATCATCAACATATGTTTTGCATATGAACAGTTCACCATCATAAGACTTAGTGAAAAGAGTAGGATCAAGTGAACCAGGTTTGAAACCCTTTTTCTTCAAGAATTTCTTCAGTGTATCATACCAAGCCCGTGGGGCTTGCTTGAGGCCATAGAGAGCCTTGTTCAGTCTGAAGACTTTGTCCAGATGCTTTGGATCCTCAAAACCTGGTGGTTAGCAACATATACTTCTTGCTCAATCTTACCATTGAGGAATGCACTTTTCACATCCATTTGATATAAGAGAATATTGTGATGGTTAGCATATGCAAGCAATATATGAATAGCTTCAAGCCTAGCAAGAGGTGCAAATGTTGCACTGAAATCAACACCCTCAACCTGTGTGTAGCCTTGTGCTACAAGACGGGCCTTATTTCTTACCACTTGGCCATTTTCATCTTGTTTGTTGTGGTAGATCCACTTAGTGCCGATGTTATTGTTCTTGCGTGGATCAGGTCGATTCACAAGCTCCCACACATTGTTGAGCTCGAATTGTTGCAATTCTTCTTGCATGGCTTGAATCCACTCACGCTCTAGAAATGCTTCATCAACTTTGGTGGGCTCTGTGATAGAGACAAAAGCATAATGCCCACAAAAGTTAGCAAGATGTGAAGCCCTTCAGCGTGTAAGGGGACTAGGTGCATTGATGTTGTCGAGGATCTTCTCAATCTGCACTTCATTGGCCACTCGAGGATGAGCTGGACGAGGGCCTTGTTGTTGAGCATTTTCCTTGGAGTCATTTTGTTGAGGAGCTATAGTTTCTTCACACTGGGGAATGGTCACTTCTTCTTCAGCTATTTCTTCACTGGGCACTATTTCACCAGTGCCCATCATCTTGATAGATTCCTCAGGAGGCATTTCATCTAGCACAGGAGGTAGGTGCTCTCTTTGCAAGTCGTTAGTTTCATCGAACCGCACGTCCACAGTTTCAACAACCTTGTTGTGGTAGGTGTTGAAGACTCTATAGGCGTGCGAGTCCTTCCCGTAACCAAGCATAAAACCCTCATGTGCTTTCTTTGCAAATTTTGAACTGTGATGTGGATCTCTAATCCAGCATTTAGCACCAAAGACTTTGAAATAACTTACATTGGACTTTTTGTCAGTGAAGAGTTCATATGAAGTCTTCTTGAGGAATTTGTGAAGATATACCCGATTGATGATGTGACATGCAGTATCAATTGCTTCAGGCCACCAGTGAGGAGTCTTGTATTCATCAAGCATAGTGCGGGCCATCTCAATGAGTGTCCCATTCTTGCGCTTGGTGACTCCGTTCTGTTGAGGAGTATAGGGAGCAGATAGCTCATGAGTGATACCAAGTTCATCAAGATATTCATCAAGGCATGTGTTCTTGAACTCGGTGTCGTTGTCGCTTCTGATATGCTTGATCTTGATGCCATAATTTTTCATGGCACAATTAGCAAATCGTCTGAATATGCCTTGCACTTCAGTATTGAAGGTAATGATATGCACCCAGGTATAACGAGAATAATCATCAACAATGACGATCCATAGAGTGATGCTGCATTGGTTAGTGTAGCATATGAAGTAATTCAAAGGGACGAGAGGTGGTCATGATAGTCTTTGTTGAGTGCTTGAATCTGGTCATCTTTCCAACCTCACAAGCACCACAAAGGTGATCTTTGATGAATTTGATGCCCTCGACACCAATTATATGCTTATTCTTGACGAGTGTACTCAAATTCCTCATGCCAGCATGTCCAAGTCATCGATGCCATAGCCAGCACTCTGAAGCTTTTGCCAGCAGACACGTGGTTGGTTGAGGACCTGGAGAAAAACCAATATACAAATAAGCTCTCCTAAAGCCTTCAAAGACTTTGGACTTGTCAGATTCCATTAGCACAATGCATCTACATTTGCCAAAGAGGAAAGAGTGATGCAGTAAAGTAGCATAAGTATTTCCCTCAGTTTTTGAGAACCAAGGTATCAATCCAGTAGGAGATCACGCACAAGTCCCACGCACCTACACAAACAAATAAGAACCTCGCAACCAAAGCGATAAAGGGGTTGTCAATCTGATGCGGAGCATCCCACATTCATCCCCATGTAGACTCCGACTACTCTCCAAACCCCAAGTGGACATATGACGAGACCTCGAACAAACGCCATTGGACACAAGGTGAACTCACTCCTCTTCGAACTGTCACTTTCCTCATGTGAGACATGGCTACTAACTCATGGATGGACCTTGCATACACTCAGGTACAACCGAGACGACCATGGAGGATCCAAGGACCAAGGCCAAGCATGGAAGAGGGGAAGGAAGAAGAAGCAGGGACAAGCTTCTGGAAAGCCCGGACCTTCCGGCCTGCCCGGAACTTCCGGCCCTCGGACCTTCCGGCCTGCCCGGAACCTCCGGCCCCCGGAGTCGAGACCAGCCCCAAGCGCGCCAACTCTCTGGATAGCCCGGAACCTGCCCGGAACTTCCGGCCCTGCCCGGAACTTCCGGCCCTGCCCGGAACTTCCGGCCTGCCTGCGTGCAAAGACTCGGGCCGAAGCCCATGTAACACTTTCCCACTTACCCCTTCGTGGCTTAGACTATAAATAGACCACCCCCTCCTAGTTAGGGTTAGCAATGGATTAGCTCATATTTTGTGTGAGAGCCTTGCTCATCCACTTGGTTACTTCTCCTCGAGCTCATGACCTCTTCGGAGAAGATCCCCAAGCGGATTCAAGACCCCTTCAAGGGAAGATAATCAAGACCTCCTCACGGAGAAGAATCGGTTACCTCTTGTATCGCCCTTTGTTGATCGTGGATCGTGTATCTCTCCTTGTGTTCATCGATCTAGTGCATGTGTAATCGAATCTCGTTGGTTTGAGTGATTCTCTTGTGTTTCCCCCGTGATTTCCCTCGTGCTCTTCCGCTCGTTCTTCGTGGTTTCCCCAGAGGATCCACTCCAAACGTGAAAGATCTCCACATAGGGTTCCACCCTACATCATATGGTATCATGAGCCACGTTGATCACGCTTTTGGAGCCCCTACCCTTTGTTTTCTAGCTTGATTTTGTTGATTTCGCCCTAAATTCGAAAATCCCCACCAAAAATAGCCCCAAATTTTTTGTGATTTGTTGGTTTGGATGATGTTTTGTTGATTTTGATCCATGGATTCGTTGTGTTTCAAGTGGATCTAGCTTTCCCCCATCATTTCCCCCCTTTCCATCCACAAAATCTCCCCAATTTTGACCTTGGAAATCGAGTTTTTCCGCCCCCGTTCTCAGATCTGGAATTTAGGGTTCGTCCCGGACGAAATTCCACGACCCTCGGAACTTCCAGCCTCCCCCGGAACTTCCGTCCCCCGGAACTTTCGTCCTTGCCCCGGAACTTCCGGGCTAAGAAGAAAGTTTACCCCAAAAATCCCCCTGACCCAGGCACTTTTTCCGCGACCCCCGGAACTTCCGGCCACCCCCCGGAACTTCTGGAGCCCGGAACTTCTGGAGCCCGGAACTTCCGGCCCTAACCCCGGAACTTCCGGCCTAACCCGAAACATTGCACAGAATTTCAGCATCAGCCTTCTTCACCGTTTTCATCATAACTTTTCACTCCGAACTCCGATTTGAGTGTTCTTTGGCCTGCTTTTGAAGCTATCTACGTGCCCGAGGTCCTCACCTTGGTTTCACCACCTTTTGACACCATCAAATTTTTGGTACTTTGGCATCTTTGCCTAGGGCTTCCACCGCATCATCCGCAATACCACCGTAGCCTTCCGCAACCTAACCCATTTTGAACCCCATAGCATTTGAGGTTGTTTGAGTAGTGAATTGAGTCTCCAAAGGTGTTTCGGCTACTTAGGGACGATTGCTTCCTCATCAACCACCACCACCACTTCCGCATAGACTTGCCCACCATACACTTTCGCAACCCCAACTTAACCCAATCATGTTTGTGTTGTGAGTTGTGTCTCCTAAGGTGTTTCGGCTACTTAGGGACGGCAACTTCAACTCCGACACCATGTATAGCCCATCATACGTTTCCACCACCATAACCCAGTCAACTTCGGCTACTCGGGTTTCCACCAATACTTCCGCAACCACCACCGCATTCCCGCTACCACCATTTGACATTTGCCTTTGGAGATTTTGAGTTTGCAGTTTTTCCGTTTCCTAAGGTGTTTCGGCTACTTAGGGACGAGACTCCATCATCTTGGTTTCTACATTAAGAACACCGCCACTCATCATCGCCGGACGGAAACCTCCATATCAACTTGGTATCGTGATATCCCCCCTTTGTATATTCCCCTTGCCATTGCATTGTTAACCCCTAGCCCATTTTGCGTTACTTGCCTATCGAGACTAGCCATTTGAGTATTGCCGGGCCACGTTACTTGTGCACATTAGAGATCATTGGTTGTCACAAGTTTGTTCCCGCATATACACAATTGCTATCTTGGTTTGTGCATTGTGCAAAAGTAGCCATACAAAAAAAAAGAATAAGCTTTTAAGCAAAGAAAAAGAGAAAGAGCAAAGAAGCTTGTAAGCAAGTGCCATAGCATCATACCACATTGCATATAAGATTGTCATATCCGATCATCTTGGATCAAACACCGGGAACCATACATACATAGCATACTTGGGATAGAAAGTTTATCCATTTTGCATCTTATAGGTTGTGCACAAGTGTCGTATCCGCCTATTGAGCAATCGTGCTAGCGTCTCTCTTGAGTTGTGCAACACGAGCATTTTGGTGGATTCCACATTTTGAGCTCATTCCTTGGTTGCACGGCCCCATTTATCTATCCATGTGTGTGTTTCCGTGTACCATTCATTGCTATTGGTCTACTTGTTTCGCTTGCGAATTTGTGAATCTCTTTCAACATTATTGACTCTTGCTAACATTTTGCATCAAATTTGTGTGCCACTATCCTCACCGAGCTCCACCATAAGCCTTACTTGTGTAGGTGTGAGAAACCGACAAGAATTGGTACCAATTGTGATATTTCCTTGTTACACATTGAGTGATCATTGATCCATCTTCAACATCGGTCAAGGTACATTTGGTATAAGTTCTTCTCTTTCTCCCACTCATATTTCCTCGAGTTTTGTGATGGATAGGCAAGGCATTTCATCTCCGGTCTTCGACAACAACGACGGCGTGAATAACTACATCACCAAAGCGTCAATCTTCGATCTACAACGACAAATGCAAGGCGCACAATCAAGATTGCAAGAGCGCATCGAGAACCTCTCCATCGACATTCGTCACTCCGAAGCAAGGAAAAGAGACCACATCGACAAGAAGCTTTCCGCACATAAAGAGGAGCAAGATGCAAGGATGGAGGAGATTAGAGCCTTGATCAAGTCTTCTTCCCCTTCGTCATCTTCAAGGCGGCGACGTTCAAGCCACAAGCCTTTGGAGCGCCCAAGCAATGCAAGCGCAAGTCGTCCACATCCACATCTCCATGGTGACCACCATCATGTTCGTGATCCACATCGCCATGAAGGGCAAGTCACCTCCAAGCATCATGTGCACGACGACGACGAACGACATCTACTACGAGCTCAAGCACGACAACGACATCATCATCATGAAGATGCTCCACAAGCACAAGTGCACAAGTCCCAACAAGCCCTACTTCACGCCAAGTCGAAGCTTCATGAGCACAAAAGAAGATCGCGAGACGACCACCACCAAGATGGTGCTACGACTACAACAACCACTTCGGCATCTTCGCCAAGTGCTATCAAGGCATCTTCGCCTTTGGACGTACGGCATCTTCATTACTTCCCACGCAGGTACGCCTACATCGACTTCATCAAGTCCAAGGCGACCACCTACTAGCAAGGGCGACACTTCCATCTTCGAAGCCCCCAATGAAGATGGCCGAGCATGGGAAACTCCCTTCGTCATGGAGACGAGCTACGAGGTGCCACATCATATGGGCCTCCAACAACAAGACGGCGACAAGAAGGTCGAGCAAGGGCCATCCCCTTCGACCACGGCGATAGGAATTGAGCATGGAGACATTTGCACCAACATCTCTCCGACACACACATATGTAGAGATGCCCCATTTGTCATGTGAGGAGAGCCACCACCCCATGAGAGAGATGAGTGACTCCATCATATGTGACATTGAGAGCATTTCCTTTGAGAGGATGAGTGTGACCACCACTAGCCCCACACATGAGAGCATGCCACACATCCTATGTGAGGTTGAGCGACATTTGAGTGACTCCACCAACCATATGAGTGAGAGCATCCTTGAGGGAGTGAGTGAGCCACAACACTTAGTGAGTGAGGTAGTTGACACGGCATGTGAGGCCACTATGATTACTAATGACTTAACCTCTACTCCTAGTGTGTTTTCTTCTTTGGTGCTAGGTCTCCTACATGACGACACGCCTATCCTCGACGAGTCCATCCCTCCAATGGAGACACCAATGGCCATGGTGGATGATGATGCACCCCCCACATGGTTCCAACAAGATGAAGATGACAACGAGTGGCTCTTCAACACCTCACCTACAACACATGAGAGACGCTCCAAAGGTAACATAGGTGATGGTGCTTCTCTTGTCCCACTAGTGGACTCTCTTGACAATGATTTCTTGCATGATGTTGATCCACCTATTCCCATGCTTCATGCTAGTGCGACTTCTTCATGCCTTGACTTACCTATTTATGATGAATATGATGATGAGCATGTTGAGTTGCCTAGTTGTGATGCTACGCTCCATAGGATATCATGTGAAAATTCTATTGGTCACTTCATGTTTGACAATCCATTGAACTTTTCATATGCTATGAGTGAGATCTCCCATATTGCATCATTACAATCTCAACATAGTAACTATGCATGCCCCATTAAAATCAATCCCATTTGCACTTATGGCATAGATGACGAGATGATGGTCATTGGCTTTTGTTTTTCATGTGATGATATTTCCATGTTCCTTTACATGATTTGTGCAATTCATCTACTATACCATGCCATGATCACATTATTCTGAATATGCATTGTTTTGGATGTTGTCAATATTCTCCATGTGATGTTTCCATGAATGCTCATGAGGAGACCCCCATAGTTTCCTCATACATATTAGGAGGTTTTGATGCATCTAATACTTTGCATGATTCCCATAATTGCATGAACCATATGCATTCCATGAATAAAAATGCTCTACATATTTCTCATGATGCATTACACAATTTGAGTCTCCATTATGCTATACATAACAACAAACCTATCATGATGGATGACATGTTTCTATATCACGCATCTCATTTATTTGAGCATTGGCTATTTTGTACTAACCGACACATTCATGTGCGCATCATGATGGATGTTGTGTACATATACCATGCACACACAATTTTTCCTTTGTCTTTGTTTTGTGTAGGTACTCATGTATACTCGTCAACTTCTCAATCCCAAGAGTTGACGAAACGAGCTCTTGAGAGCAACGATGACTTGGGATCCCGTGGACTTTCATTACCACCATTCCTTTTGCACAAGGACTACGCGCATCTCTTTTACTTGTCTCTCACACGGCTATGGGCTATATATCACTTGTCACTTCATGCTCATTTTCTCGTGTTCACTTTGCATGCTATGCTTGCTTCTATACCTTTGCCATGCAATTGTGACCCTTGCTTGCATCTACCCATGATTCACCATTATGCTACTCCTATGTGTATTTGCATGCTTGGTGGAGATCCTTGTTGCTATTGCCATGTTTATCATGTGCCTCATGCTATTGATGCTATTTTGCTCATATCTTGCCTTCATGCTTGTGATATGTCATGTGAAGTATTCATGCACACTATTTGCACCCACGACATGATTGCCATGATTCCTTCTAGTACGTTGCATCTTCGCACTACTAGCTTGCTTGACTTGATCGCTATGATTGCTTGCTATGTTGCATCACCCATGTTCCACTATTACTCGCTTTCTTGGGTTGATGACATATATATTCATGCCTCTCACGTGATATATCTTGATCTTTGTCGTTTGTCTCCATTAGTTGCATCTATGCTTATTGATCTTGGATACATGGACATATTATTTGTGATGCATGCTTGTTTGATTAAGCCTATTGCATTTGGTTGTTCTCACATCATATGCCTCCATACTATGCAACACTCACTTGTCCTTTCTTATGATGAGCATGATGCATACACTTGTTGGGTATCTTACCACACGAATGATAGGTTTTGCATTTCTGCTAACCTCATTTGTTTTTCCGAGTGTTTGCCATGTTCTTTCGTTTTGAAGGATTCACAAGGCGATACCATCATGAGACAATTTGGTTATGTGAAGGCGTACACGATGTGCGACACCAACATTTTCGACATTCTCATAAAGGTGAACTCCTTCCATTTGAGCCACCCTCAATTATGCATATTGGATGGGTCACTCTTTCATTGTTGTTTCCTTCCTGTTTTCTACATGATACATCTCGTGAACGGAGGAGCGACATTGAAGATTGGCTCTATGGACCTTCACATTGAGGAGCGCTCGGACTTATTGGATGCACCTTCGAAACTCCACTCATGCCACGGCATCGAGCATTGGTATACCACCACCTCCATATTTGTTGTTTGTGCTCATACAAGTCATGCTCGATGGACATATCATACTCACCACAAGTTTGCACCCTATGCATGGATTGACACCGATTATGCTTGTCTTGTTACACCTATTTCCATGTCATCCATGATATATGAGCTTGTGCATTTTCTTAGCAAATTTGTTGTGATCTACCTTGATGGCATATTCATACATAATGATCACATTGCCTACCATCAATTGCATGTGAACATAATCATATTGAGCATCCATTGCCATATTCATGCTTTTGATAAACCGTCTCACTATGACATCATTTTGCAACGTGGTTGCATGGATCATATTCACAACACATTTGTGTGCACAATGAATGCTTTTTCTCCCGTGAATGCTTTGCATATTATTCTAGATCATCTTGATAAGCTTCATGCGCTTGGTCACGAACAATCTTGCCGAACAGACTCATACTTACATGATGGACACTTTGTGTGCGCTAACCATTGTATTTCCAAGTGCACTTTGTGTTTGCTCATTTTGCATGTAACACATACCGGAGACACCTTGGAGTACTTGGATTGCGCAATGTCTTCAACTTCGTCCAACTACAAGTTCGTCCACGACAACCGTTTCCATGGTGATGAGGATCACGATCCGAGGTCGGATCTTTCCCAAGGGAGGGGAGATGATGCGAAGCATCCCACGTTCATCCCCATGTACACTCCGACTACTCTCCAAACCCCAAGTGGACATATGACGAGACCTCGAACAAATGCCATTGGACACAAGGTGAACTCACTCCTCTTCGAACCGTCACTTTCCTCATGTGAGACATGGCTACTACCTCATGCATGGACCTTGCATACACTCAGGTACAACCGAGACGACCATGGAGGATCCAAGGACCAAGGCCAAGCATGGAAGAGGAGAAGGAAGAAGAAGCAGGGACAAGCTTCTGGAAAGCCTGGAACTTCCGGCCTCAGCCCGGAACCTCCGCCCCCCGGAGTCCAGACCAGCCCCGAGCGCGCCAACTCTCTGGATAGCCCGGAACCGGGCCGGAACCTGCCCGGAACTTCCGGAGCCCGAACTTCCGCCCTGCCCGAACTTCCGGCCTGCTCACAGGTAAAGACTCGGGCCAAGCCCATGTATCCCTTTCCCACTTACCCCTTCGTGGCTTAGACTATAAATAGACCACCCTCCTCCTAGTTAGGGTTAGCAATGGATTAGCTCATATTTTGTGTGAGAGCCTTGCTCATCCACTTGGTTACTTCTCCTCGGAGCTCGCGACCTCTTCGGAGAAGATCCCCCAAGCGGATTCAAGACCCCTTCAAGGGAAGACAATCAAGACCTCCTCACGGAGAAGAATCTGTTACCTCTTGTATCGTCATTTGTTGATCGTGGATCATGTATCTCTCCTTGTGTTCATCGATCTAGCGCATGTGTAATCGAATCTTGTTGGTTTGAGTGATTCTCTTGTGTTTTCCCCCGTGATTTCCCTCGTCCTCTTCCGCTCGTTCTTCGTGTTTCCCCGTAGGATCCACTCCAAACGTGAAAGATCTCCACATAGGGTTCCACCCTACATCACAATCCCTTCACGGTCACTTACGAGAGTGAGATCTGATAGATATGATAAGATAATATTTTTGGTATTTTTATGATAAAGATGCAAAGTAAAATAAATGGCAATAAAATAGCTAAGTGTTGGAAGATTAATAAGATGGAAAATAGACCCGGGGGCCATAGGTTTCACTAGTGGCTTCTCTCAAGAGCATAAGTATTATGGTGGGTAAACAAATTACTGTCGAGCAATTGATAGAGTTGAGCATAGTTACGAGAATATCTAGGTATGATAATGCATATAGGCATCACGTCAGTGACAAGTAGACCGACTCCTGCCTGCATCTACTACTATTACTCCACACATCGACCGCTATCCAGCATGCATCTAGAGTATTAAGTTCATAAGAACAGAGTAATGCTTTAAGTAAGATGACATGATGTAGAGGTATAAACTCATGCAATATGATATAAACCCCATCTTTTTATCCTCGATGGCAACAATATAATACGTGTCGTTTCCCCTACTGTCACTGGGATCGAGCACCGCAAGATTGAACCCAAAGCTAAGCACTTCTCCCATTGCAAGAAAGATCAATCTAGTAGGCCAAACCAAAATGATAATTCGAAGAGACTTGCAAAGATAACCAATCATACATAAAAGAATTTAGAGGAGATTCAAATATTGTTCATAGATAATCTTGATCATAAACCCACAATTCATCGGATCTCGACAAACACGCCGCAAAAGAAGATTACATCGAATAGATCTCCAAGAAGATCGAGGAGAACATTGTATGGAGATCCAAACAGAGAGAAGAAGCCATATAGCTAATAACTATGGACCCGAAGGTCTGAGGTAAACTACTCACACATCATTGGAGAGGCTATGGTGTTGATGTAGAAGCCCTCCGTGATCAATGCCCCCTCCGTGAGCGCTTGAAAAGGCCCCAAGATGGGATCTCAAGGCATGTAAGGTTTCGGTGGAAATAGGGTTTTTGGCTCCGTATCGATGGTTTGGGTGCGTGAGGTATATATAGGAGGAAGAAGTACATCGGTGGAGCAACATGGGCCCCACGAGGGTGGAGGGCGGCGCTGGGGGGTAGGCGCGCCCCCTACCTCGTGCTCTCCTTGTTGATTGCTTTACGTAGACTCCAAGTCCTCTGGATCACGTTTGTTCCGAAAATCACGTTCCCGAAGGTTTCATTCCGTCTGGACTCCGTTTGATATTCTTTTTCTACGAAACACTGAAATAGGCAAAAAAACAGCAATTTGGACTGGGCCTCCGGTTAATAGGTTAGTCCCAAAAATAATATAAAAGTGTACAGTAAAGCCCATTAAACATCCAAAACAGAATATAATATAGCATGGAACAATAAAAATTATAGATACGTTGGAGACGTATCACATGTGTTGATCCTTTGAGATAGCGACCTTACCTAGACCCAATACCTTGATTTTTTCCTTTGTCAGCGTAGGTGATATGCTTCAGATGAGATGAACTAAGGGGAGCATTGGTGAGGAGATTCCTGTCACCAGTCATGTGATTGGTGCATCCACTGTCCAGAACACATTCAGTAGCTTTTGGAGTATCATCCTGTAGAAGCATTAGTCTCACTTACAAATTCATATACTTCAATTGAAGAATATGATGATCAATTTTGTCATTGAATTTCGTCAGTACACAATTAAGCAGCATATGATGAGTGAAATGAAGAATTCATTTCATCATGATTAGCTTGCATCCCAACAAGCATATATGTCAGGTCTTCAACAAATTCATTAGACATTTATAGTGTGTGAAGACCTAACCCTTCAGAAGAGATTACTTCTTCTTCTTAATCACCCACATCTGAATGGGTGGCTGAGAAGTAATGTAGCGCAAAGCATTGATAGGGAACTTAGGCATTGAAGAATATGCATTTCTCTTCACATGAGGGTTATGGTAATTGAATGAATAAGTAGAGAAATTCTTCGATCTTTTGTGCACATAGTGATTTGAAGAATAATGCGCATATTCATCAGATCGCTGTTTGTCTCCCTGCACAGAAGTGTTAGTATGAGCATGAGTTGGTTTGCATCCATTTGATGACTTTGGTCCAGGTGAAGAATTAGCCATGGAGTTGTTCCTTTTTTCGGTGGTGTCATGATGACATTCACCTGAAGATTTTGAAGAACAGTTTTGGGCACCCAGATTTTCTTCACAGGGGAACCATTCCTGCAGTTAGTACCAACAAATCTAGCAAATACTTCACCATTCTGATTTTTGAACAATTTATAGTTGGAGTCAAATGACTCATCAGAAGAGTGTGGAGCATCACAGTTGTAGCCAGATAGAGTGGATGGATCAATCGGAGGTCCTTTCAAGAAGAACCCATGTGGTTTTGGGATACCGCTGTGTTTCCAAAGAAGATCCATCAAAGATTCAGCTTTCTCTCAAAAGCAATACCCTGTTTCCTAGGGTTCCTATTAAGAATCTGCTTCTTGAGAACATCACAAAGAGTCTGATGCCCTTTGAAGCTTTTGTACATGCATGTGACATACAATTCCTTCATACCTGCATTTTCATCAGTAACACTTGTGGTCTCCTCAGATGAGGGGATTCAAACCACATAGACATTTGAAGAAATAGCAAAAGTTGAAGCATTTGAACATTCAGCTGGAGAATTAGCATTGTCACGTTCTAGGCATTTTAAGCATGGAGCAACAAATTCTTCCTGAGAAGTGTTGATCTGTTGAGCGAGTAATGAATCATTCTCTTTTCAAAGAACTTTCTAGGTTTTCTGTCAGAATTTGAGATTGTTCTATTACATTGTTCAACAGATCGTCACTTTTGTCTAGCAGTTTGTGAATCCTTTCCAAAGAAGTTTGTTGCTTTGCGAAAATTCTAGCAAGTTTGGAGTAGCTAGGAGATGTGAGTTCATCAGATTCATCTTCACTTGAGAAGATGATGAATCATTGAGTACCTTGGTGCCTTTGTCCATGAGGCACGATGCAGAGGACGATGAGTCTTCATCGAAAGTCATCGTCTTAAGTGACTCCTTGAACTTGAGAAACCAAGGATCCTGATAGGTGCGGTGTCCTTCATAGACGTCAGAGATCCTGTCCCAGATGAGCTTTGCGTTCGCCAGATGCATGATGAGCCTGAACTCCTTTCTGGATAGGTTGGAGCAAATGATAGCCCTTGCCAAGGTATCTAGTCGAGTGTACTTGCGAATGTCATCAACATGTGTCATCTTGCATAGATCGGTAAGACCGATCTCAGTGACAGTCCACAGCTCATTGTTCGTCGATAGGAGCCGCTTCCTCATCATGACTTTCCACATGGGATAGTTATTGGGGAACGTAGCATGCAATTTCAAAAAAATTCCTACGCTCACGCAAGATCTATCTAGGAGATGCGTACCAACGAGAGGGGAGAGTGTGTCCACGTACCCTCGTAGAACGAAAGCGAAAGCGTTAGGTTAATGTGGTTGATGTAGTCGAACGTCTTCACGATCCAACCGATCCAAGTACCGAATGTACGGCACCTCCGTTTTTAGCACACGTTCAGCTCGATGATGTCCCACGAACTCTTGATCCAGTATAGGGTCGAGGGAGGGTTCCGTCAGCACGACGGCATGGTGACGGTGATGGTGATATGATCCACGTAGGGCTTCGCCTAAGCACTACGTCGCTATGATCGGAGGAGTAAACTGTGGAGGGGGGCACCGCGCACGGCTAAGAGAACAATTGATGTGCCTTTGGGGTGCCCCCACCCCGGTATATAAAGGAGAGGAGGAGGAGGAGGCCGGCTAGGGGGCGCGCACCATGGGGGGAGAGTCCTACTAGGAGTAGGATTCGGCCCCCCGTTTTTCCTTTCTTCCACCGAAGGGAAAAGGAAGGAGAGGGAGAGGGAAAGGGAAAGGGGGGCCGCGCCCCCTCCTCCTTGTCCTATTTGGACTCCCTAGGAGGGGGCGCCCCCCCCCCTCGCAGTCTTCCCTCTCTCTCCCTTAGGCCCATGTTGGCCCAACACTTCCCCGGGGGGGGGGGGTTCGGGTAACCCTTCGGTACTCCGGTAAAATACCCGAATCACTCGGAACCATTCCGATGTCCGAATAATACCTTCCAATATATGAATATTTACCTCTCGACCGTTTTGAGACTCCTCGTCATGTCTGTGATATCATCCAGGACTCCGAACAAACTTTGGTCACCAAAACACATAACTCATAATACAAATCGTCATTGAATGTTAAGCGTGCGGACCCTACGGGTTCGAACTATGTAGACATGACCGAGACACATCTCCCGTCAATAACCAATAGCAGAATCTGGATGCTCATGTTGGTTCCTACATATTCAACGAAGATTGAGGGAGTCCTGGATTAGGGGGTATCCGAACAGCCGGACTATATCCTTTGGCCGGACTCTTGGACTATGAAGATACAAGATTGAAGACTTCGTCCTGTGTCCGGATGGGACTCTCTTGGCGTGGAAGGCAAGCTTGACGATACGGATATGTAGATCTCCTTCTGTTGTAACCGACTCTGTGTAACCCTAGCCCCCTGCAGTGTCTATATAAACCGGAGGGTTTAGTGTGCAGGACAACAACAATCAGACCATAGGCTAGCTTCTAGGGTTTAGCCTCTACGATCTCGTGGTAGATCAACAATTGTAATACTCATATTCATCAAGATCAATCAAGCAGGAAGTAGGGTATTACCTCCATAGAGAGGGCCCGAACACTGGTAAACATTGTGTCCCTTGCCTCCCTGCTACCATCCGCCTTAGACGCACAGGGGACCCCTACCCGAGATCCGCCGGTTTTGACACCGACATTGGTGCTTTCATTGAGAGTTCCACTGTGTCGTCGCTGCAAGGTTTGATGGCCCCTTCGATCATCGACAACGATGCGGTCCAGGGTGAGGTTTTCCTCCCCGGAGAGATCTTCGTGTTCGGAGGCTTCGCACTGCGGGCCAATTCGTTTGGCCGTCTGGAGCAGATCGAAAGCTACGCCCTTGGCCATCAGGTCAGGTTTGGAAACTTGAATTACACTGCCGATATCCACGGAGACTTGATCTTCGACGGATTCGGGCCCATGCCAGGTGTGCCGCATGATCGCGACGAGCATGATATAGCTCTGCCGTCGGACTGTGTTCGGGAGATCACGCTAGCAACTACTCCGGCCTCTAGTCCGGAGCAGATTGCGCCATCCGAGGACGGGAGGATAGACCCCACCACGGAGGTCGCGCCCTCAGTGGCGGTAGAGCCGAATACTGACCTTACCCTTCACGAGAGCCGTGTTGCTAGATTGATGGACTCGTCCGCGGCCACGGACTCCGTACCACCCGCGCCCATACCTATCGAATCTGATTGGGCGCCGATCATGGAGTTCACCTCCGCAGATATCTTTCAGCACTCGCCCTTTGGCGATATACTGAACTCATTGAAATCTCTCTCCCTGTCTGGAGAACCTTGGTCGAACTATGTCCGGCTAGAGTGGGATGCGGACGACAAAGAAATTCAATCCCCACCCATCACCCACTTAGTAGCCACTGTCGACGATTTAACCGACATGCTCGACTTCGACTCTGAAGACATCAATGGTATGGACACCGATGCCGGAGATGAACAGGAATCACGGCCCACAGGGCACTAGACCGCCACCTCATCATACGATATATACATGGTGGACACACCCAAAGAAGGCGATGGCGACAAGACAACGGAGGACGACCCCTCCAAGAAGCAACCTCAGCGCCGACGTCAGCGGCGCCGCTCTAAGTCTCGCCACAACAAAAGCGGTGATACCGGCACAAGAGATAACAGTACTCCGGACAGTGCCAAAGATGATGACAATCCCCTCCAGAACGATCAAGAGCCGGAGGATGAACAAGCCAGCCCTCCTAAGAGAGCGGCGGAGGGAGAAACGGAGGACGACAATTATATGCCTCCCTCCGAAGACGAAGTGAGCCTCGACGACGAAGAATTTGTCGTGCCTGAGGATCCTATTGAGCAGGAGCGCTTCAAGCGCCAGTTTATTGCCACAACAAACAGCCTGAAGAAAAAGCAGCAACAGCTTTGAGCTGATCAAGATTTGCTAGCAGATAGATGGACCGAAGTCCTTGCGGCTAAGGAGTACGAACTCGAACGCCCCTCCAGAGGTCACCCCGCGTTTGATGCGGCTGATCGGCCACCCCGTGGCCGAGATAGAGAGGCAGTACGGCCTGAAAATCAGCCTGCACCCCGCCGCCATTCAAATAAACATACCAAGGCAATGGGAAACACGCGAGACCTGCAAGACGTATTGGAAGATAGGGAAAAACACGCTAGATCGATCTACGGGGCCGTGCCCCTACAAGGGACGGTGAACGCCTCGCCGGATACAGTAAGAGCAATTCCGGACGGGCCGAATACAGCAGGCAGGACCCATACGAGCTGCGTCATGACATAGCCCAGCACAGAGGCGCAGCACACCGCCTATGCTTCACCAACGAAGTAATGGAGCATGAATTCCCAGAAGGTTTTAAACTTGTAAACATCAAATCTTATGATGGTACTATAGATCCCGCGGTATGGATTGAGGACTTCCTCCTCCACATCCACATGGCCCGCGGTGATGATCTACATGCCATCAAGTACCTCCCGTTAAAACTCAAAGGACCAGCTCGGCATTGGCTTAATAGCTCGCCAAAGAGACTCCGTCGGCTGTTGGGAGGATCCGGAAGACGATTCCTCGACAATTTCTGTGGCACTTATGTGCGACCACCAGATGCCGATGACTTGAGCCACATCATTCAGCAGCCAGGGGAATCAGCCAGGCAATTCTGGACACTGTTCCTAACAAAGAAAAACCAAATTGTCGATTGTCCGGACGCGGAAGCCTTAGCGGCATTCAAGCACAACATCCGTGACGAGTGGCTTGCCCGGCACCTTGGCCAGGAAAAGCCGAAATCAATGGCAGCCCTCACGACACTCATGACCCGCTTTTGCGCGGGCGAGGATAGCTGGCTGGCTCGTAGCAATAACATATCAAGGAACCTTGGCACTTCGGATACCAAGGACAACAACGATAGGTCACGTCGCAGCAAACGCAAGCGCCGCAGCAACGGTGATAACGCCGAGGGCACGGCAGTCAATGCCGGATTCTGAGGCTCTAAATCAGGTCAGCGGAAAAATGCATTCAAAAGAAGTACTCTGGGCCCGTCCAGTTTGGACCGCATACTTTCGATCGCTCAGGTCAAATACACGGCACTTCGATAAGCCAGCCAATCACACCAACAGAGAATGTTGGGTGTTCAAGCAGGCCGGTAAGATAAATGCCAAGACAAGGACAAGGGCTGCACAAAGCAATGACGAGGAGGAGCCCCGCCACCGAACACGGAGGATGAAGAGGTTCCCCCACAAGTGAGGACAGAATATGATATACGCAACCCACATCCCCAAAAGGGAACGGAAGCGCCGCACTAAGGGACGATACGCGATGGAGCCCGTCGCCCCAAAGTTCAACCCATGGTCCTCTTGTCCGATCACATTTGATCGTAGGGACCACCCCACGAGTATCCGTCATGGCGGATCTGCCACATTGGTCCTAGACCCAATCATCGACGGATATCATCTCACTCAAGTCCTTATGGACGGCGGCAGCAGCCTGAACCTGCTTTACCAGGACACAGTGCGCAAAATGGGTATAGACCCCCCGAGGATCAAACACACCAAAACGACCTTTACAGGCATTATTCCAGGTGTAGAGGCCCATTGTACGGGCTCAATCACACTGGAAGTGGTCTTCGGATCTCCGGACAACTTCCGAAGCGAGGAGTTAATCTTCGATATCGCCCTGCCCGCGGCGGCTATCACGCACTGCTTGGGCACACCGCATTTGCAAGATTCAATGCAGTACCACATTACGCTGCACCTCAAGCTCAAGATGCTGTGACCTAGGGGGGTCATCACAGTCAATGGAAACACAGAACACTCGCTCCGTACGGAGGAGCACACTGCGGCCCTCGCAGCAGAAGCACAAAGCAGCCTTTTGAGGCAATCCACCAGTTCGGCGATCAAGCCCCCGGACACCGTCAAGCGCGTCCGGAATAACCTGCAACAGGATCGCCTGGCACGCTCAGAGCTCGCCTAGCAATTCGGCCCCCGCCCTAGTCTTCGTACAACGGCAAAGTCCGTCCCACGTGTGCATAATTACGCATTGAAAATACCATAGGTATAGGCGGGGGCATGATCACGGCGCGTCCCACAATGCGATTTCACCGCACTAGGGGCTTACTACCTTCATCACTCTCTCTTTCAGGACTCTACTCTCTGGCAACCTTGTCCGGCAGTACGGTAGTCGGACACATGATACAACATCCAAGGAGGCAGGAAGCTGCGCTGCATAAACGGAATCCCTGTGTGGTCTCTGATAACGAGCTAAATACCTGTTTTAAGATACCAGTCCACACCTTGCCCTTGGATGGGACATGTCAAATAGTCTTATTGTTTCCTTACCGCACCAATTGTATCATTATGCTTTAACGCATTTCTTTAATAAACAGTGCATAGTACTAGTCTATTATTGCATCCCATATTCTTATATATATATATATATATATATATATATATATATATATATATATATATATGCTTATATATGACAATCAGCACCCGTACACTGTGGTACGGAAAATACGCCAGGGGCTTCCGTGTACCCCATAATTCGGCGTGAGAAGTCCGAACACTTTCGACAGTGCGGCACCCCGAATTGTAGCATTATATGCATCAGCTCTGAATCATGTCTTGGGTCATTAGTTGGGTTTGCCCGGCTCCCATGTTTTGGTACCTTACGTTCCGCTATATCGGCTAAGGTAGCACTGGGAGAACTACTGCGATTGTGCCCCGGTTCTTCCGGCCGAGCACCTCAGTAGAGAAAGCTAAAACTGACTGTCATGATGAGGCGAGAGCTGGCCGCTATTCGAGAGGTATTAAGTCCTTAAAGACTTTTTCCGCTTCGTGCGAGGAGACGGCCTTGTCCGGCTTAGGAGTGTATAGCGCCCCAAATTCGGCTTTCCGAAGACTAGGGGCTTCGCCAAAATTTAAAATTGTAGACTTCTATGGCTAAGTGAGAGCGATAAAGCATTATAGTCCGATTGCCTGGTTCGCTATTTGAACACCTCCCTCAAGGACCCAAGAATGGGAAAAAGAGTGCTCAGATTTATCCCGAACACCCCAAAGACTAGTTGCATGGGGGCGAAGCGACGACTAGCAACTCTCAGAACATATAAACGGCCGCACAGAAGGTAATATTTTAAATACAAAAGCGTTGAATAACGAACATGAACTAGTTTTCATAAACACAAGGATCACATGAGCAAGTTCATTCCAAGATTACATCTTTGGTACACTCGTCCGCCACGAGACGGGCACCCTTCAGGACACTTTCATAATACATTTCGGGGTGGCGATGCTCCTTGCTCGCGGCGCCCCTCCTTCACCAGCTTTCGGCGCCCATCTTCGCCAAAGGCACCTTCAAGACGGGCAAGAGCCCGGCGTGCACCTTCGATGCAGACGGACCGCTTGATGACTTCCACCGTGGGCAAGGCATCTACAAGCCGCCTCACCAGCCAAGTAGCTGTTGGGAAGGGAGTCGCCAGGCCACATCCAGACTATAAGGCCCCTCATGGCCTGTTCGGCCGCCTTGTGGAGCTCGACCAGTTGCTTCAGCTCGTCGCTCACGGGCATCGGGTATTCGGTCCCAGTACACTGAGACCAGAACAACTTCTCCGTCGAGCTTCCCTCCTCGGCCCGATAGAACTCCGCGGCGTCAGACACACTACAGGACAGATCTGCGAAAGCTCCTGGAGAGCTCCGAACTTGGGTAAGTAAAAGGAAATTTTCTTTCGCGTACCTACTTTGCATAATGAATACCTTACCCGCCGCTATCTTCTTCACTGCCTCAACTTCCTGGAGGGCCTTATGGGCTTCGGCCTTGGCATTTTTTGCACTCTCAAGGGCCTGGGCAAGCTCGGACTCTCGCGTCCCCGAGTCAAGCTCCAGGGACTCATGCTTCTTGATGAGCACCTGGAGCTCTTGCTGCACCTCCCCTACCCGGGCTTCGTGTCTTTCTCGCTCAGTGCGCTCCTTGGCCGCTTTGTTTTCGACCTTGGACAGCGCCTTCTTGAGGGTCGCCACTTCGGCCGTGGCCCCTGGCAAAATTCATGATGATCCTATTATCCTGCAACCAAATCTTTCCTTTTTTTCATATTGACAAGGTGTTGCTTACCTTTGCTCTCCTCGAGCTGCCTCTTGGCAAGGCCGAGCTCTTCCTGGGATCGCTCCAGGTCCTGCTGTAGTGCGGCGAACTCCGCAGATAAAGCGGTAGCCGCCGCCAGGAAGCCTGCAGATTCACATTGACATACTATAATTAGACTCCTGTGATTATTATCCGATCCTCTATTCGGCTTTTCTTCGTGAATGCCAAACAGAGCATCAGGGGCTACTGTCTATGCGGCGATATTTCCCTATAATTTAAATACTTACCTCAAAGCCTGTTAGGAGGCTGGCGCAAGCTTCAGTTAGTCCGCTTTTGACGGACTGAACTTTCTCCATCACCGCACTCATGATAGTGTGGTGCTCTTCATCGATCGAAGCGCCTTGGAGCGCTTCCAGCAAGTTGTCCGGTGCCTCTGGATGGACAGAGGTCACCGGCACGGGCGGCTTGCCCCTCTTCGCTGTGGGGTCGCCGACAGAGTCCGGAACCACCGGAGGTTCCGGCGCGGTGTTCGATCGAGGCGAACTCGGAGCCCATGGGAGTCTTGCTCTTTGTGCCTGTGGTCCGAGCGCCGCCTTGAGGCGCCCAGGACTACTCTCCCCGCCCGGTGCCCTTTGGGACAACACCTCGGCGTCGCCCATAGGGCGAGGGGTGGAGGCGGTCGGAAGTGAATCACTATTCATATCCGACGGGTCCAAAGAGCCATCCGACGAAGATACGTCGATATGGGCTCGGGATGGGCTGCGTAATCATGTTCGGCATGATGAGAAGCAGTGTGATAAAATATATCAAGAATTATCATGGTATCCGGATACTTACGACTTCGCCAGGGGCTTGTCCCTGGGCAACCACTCGTCGTCGCTGTGAGCGGCGGTCGTGGAGCAGTCCGGAAGGAGGGTCCTTCCTTTCTTGGACCCTTCGGCCTCCCGGTTGGGGCGGCCTTCCTTTTCTTGTCTCCCCGGCTGGGGAGAACTTTCCTCTTCCTCCTCGTAAATGCGTGGGAGGAGTGCGCCTCGGAGTGTTCGGATGATGAGTCCAACACAACCTTGCGCCGGAGACCCTGTCGGGTCCCCGTGGCCTTCTTCTTGGCCGTCTTCGCTGGCACCTCGTAAGGTGCCAGAGTCAGCATCTCCGTTAGGAGAGCATCTGCTGGATCTTCGGGCAGGGGGGCGGGGTAGTCAATCCACTCGGCCGTCTCCACCCAGTCCTGTCAAAGGCATGGGGGTTTAGATCCTGCATATGATCAAACTGAGGAAACTAAACATCTTGTGATGTGTGAAAACCTACCGGATTGGCGAGGCACTTTGCGCTGAGTCCGCGGTCCTCGGTAAGGGGAGGAGGTACCTCGGCGCCTTTAAACAGCACCTTCCATACGTCCTTATGTGTCGTGCCGAAAAGCTCCCGCATCGTCTGGTGCTCGGCTGGGTCGAACTCCCACATATTGAATACCCGTTGTTGACACGGGAGGATCCGGCGGAAGAGCATGACCTGGACCAAGTTGACAAGCTTGATTTTCTTGCTCATCATGTTCCTGATGCAGTCCGAGTCCGGTCAGCTCTATCGGGTTACCCTGTGACAGGCCCTTCTCTTTCCAGGAGGTGAGCCGCGTGGGGATTCCGGATCGGAACTCGGGGGCCGCCACCCAGTTGGTGTCGCGTGGCTCGGTGATGTAGAACCACCCCGATTGCCACCCCTTTATGGTCTCCACATAGGAGCCCTCAAGCCATGTGACATTGGGCATTTTGCCCACCATGGCGCCGCCAAGATTCTCGCTTGTTGGCCGCCTACAACCTTCGGCTTGACATTGAAGGTCTTCAGCCACAGGCCGAAGTGGGGCTGGATGCGGAGGAAGGCCTCACACACGACGATAAACACCGAGATGTTGAGGATGAAGTTCGGGGCCAGGTCATGGAAGTCCAGCCCGTAGTAGAACATGAGGCCGCGGACGAATGGGTGGAGAGGAAACCCCAGTCCGCAGATGAAGTGGGTGAGGAAGACTACCCTCTCGTAAGGTTCCGGGTAGGGACGATCGCCTGTCGGGCAGCGGCCGATGCGCGATATCCGCGCCAAGTATCCGGCTCCCCGCAGCTTCTCGATGTCCTCCTCCGTGATGGAGGATTTCATCCACTTGCCTCCCGCTCCGGACATGATTGACGCGGTTTCAGGAAAAAAGGTGCAAGCTTGGGCGTTGGAGCTTGAGTGCGCAAGAATGGATATGCGAGAGAGAAGAAGGCGTGGGTGAAAGACGTGAGGTCCTTATCCCTTTATAAAGGCGGACGAAACTATGCACCCCCACTTGCCTAGTAAGACTCGCTTGATCCCCAAGCGCCGTAAGTGATGGTGCAGTTGGGTTACTGTAACGCCCTCGATGCGGCTATATCTCCCACGTGTCGAAGCACGACTTAGAGGCATAACCGCATTGAAAGCAATGTCGCAAGTGAGGTAATCTTCACACAACCCATGTAAAACATAAGGGAAAGAGATACATAGTTGGCTTACAGTCGCCACTTCACACAATACATAATTAAACATCCATCATTCAGGTTACACTCAAGGTCCGACTACGGAACCAAAATAAAAGAAGATACCCCAAATGCTACACAGATCCCCGATCGTCCCAACTGGGCTCCACTACTGATCATCAGGAAAAGACACATAGTAACGACCACGTTCCTCATCGAACTCCCACTTGAGCTCGGTTGCGCCACCTGACCGCATCGTCGGCACCTGCAACTGTTTTGGTAGAATCTGTGAGTCACGGGACTCAGCAATCTCACACCATGAGATCAAGACTATTTAAGCTTATAGGAAGGACAGAGTTGTGAGGTGGAGCTGCAGCAAGTTTACTAGCATATATGGTGGCTACATTCGCAAAGAGAGCGAGAAGAGAAGCAAGGCACGATCGTGAAGCTAGTAGCGATCAAGAAGTGATCCCGAAACTACTTAAGTCAAACATAACTCCAACATCGTGTTCACTTCCGGACTTCGCCGAGAAGAGACCATCACGGTTACACACAGTTGATGTGTATTAATTAAGGTCAACTTCGGTTTTCTACAACCGGACATTAACAAATTCCCATCCGCCTCATAACCGCATGGCACGACTTTTCGAAAGATAATACCTGCAGGGTGTCCCAACTTAGCCCATAATAAGCTCTCACGGTCAACGAAGGATATTCCTTCTACCGAAGACCCGATCAGTCTCGAATCCGGACTACAAGACATTTCGACAAAGAATAAAACAAGACCAAGAAGCCACCCGATTGTGCCGACAAATCCCGATAGGAGCTGCACATATCTCGTTCTCGTGGCACATCCGGATGAGACAGGCTACGAGTAAAACCAGGCCTCGAAGTTTCCCGAGGTGGCCCGCATGAAGCTCGGTTCGGGCCAAAGACTTGAAGGAGCAGGTCCGGGGTTAAAATAAAGATGACCCTCGGGCTCGCGAAACCCGGGGAAAAAGGCTTAGGTGGCAAATGGTAAAACCAAAGTTGGGCCTTCTTTGGAGGAGTCTTATTCAAAGCGAATCTGTCAAGGGGTCCCATAAATCACCCAACCGTGTAAGGAACGCGAAATCAAGGAACATAACACCGGTATGACGGAAACTAGGGCGGCAAGAGTGGAACAAAACACCAGGCATAAGGCCGAGTCTTCCACCCTTTACCAAGTATATAGATGCATTAATTATAGCAGATATATTGTGATATCCCCAACAAGTAAACATGTTCCAATAAGGAACAACATCTCCAAGTTCCAAAAGGAACAAACTTCAACTTCACCTGCAACTAGCAACGCTATAAGAGGGCTGAGCAAAGCGGTAACATAGCCAATCAACGGTTTGCTAGGAAAGGATGGTTAGAGGTTTGACATGGCAATATGGGTGGCATGATATAGCAAGTGATAGGCATCATAGCATAGGCATAGCAAAAGAGCGATCAACTAGCATAGCAAAGATAGAAGTGATTTCGAGGGTACGGTCATCTTGCTCAAGAAAGTTCTCGAGTTGTCGAAAGCTTGATCCTCGTAAGCGTTCTCAACAGGTTCCTCGTTCACGCACTCGCCTCCGGCTCTACCCAAAGCAAGAACACAAACAAAGGAACCACAATAAATCACGGTGCAATGCACAAGCAACATGATGCAATATATGGCATGATATGCGGGATGTGATATGCAATGCGTATGCGTGCTCGGAAGGAAAATGATGAACCAGGCATCAACTTGGCAAACCAAGTATGCCTCTGGAAAGATGAGATGATTTCGGTTGAAATCGATATAAAGATCACCGGAATCGGATGCACGGTTTGCAAATGACAAGCAAAACAAGAATGACACAAATCCGCCATTAACAGCATGATACCATATAGCAAGCAACAAGAAATTAAGCTACTGCACCCAAACGTACCAGCAAAGCATATGGCAAGGATCTACTCAAGATGCTTGACAAAAGATGAACACTGAGCTACGGCTAAATCACACCATAACAGGTCCAAACAGCATCAGGTAGCAATGTTCAGAGCAAGCAAACAGCATGCTACAGGAACTTATAATAGCAAAACAAGGCATGGCATGAATCTACTCAAATCATAGAACAAAAGTCTCTTACTGACCATAAGCCAAAAAGGATCAGAAAATATAATAGCACCCATGTAAACGTAGCAAGTTTGTTAATGATTCAGCAACAGGGCATGACAAAAACAGATAACAAGTAGGCATGTTTAAGAGCTCGATGCACTCACTACAGAGCATCTCATGATAAACTAAGCATACATCCATCAAGAAGACATGGCATAGAAGCTACACATGGCAAGAACAACATAATAGCCTACACGGATCAACGACAACAACCTTGGCAAAATTGAATAACATGTAAACAAACTGCCAGGAAACATTTTATAGCAAAAGTAGAGCTTGATTGACTCAAGCTATGGCACTCTATAATTGCAAACAAGGGAATGTATGGATAGAGCATAACCATATGTTCAAAACATCCTTACTGAAGTATCTCAAAATATGCATGGATCTCTCGGTAGCATCAAGTTAACATGGCATAAAAATATCAAGAAAACAGGGGCTGAATTCAGCAACATCAGGAAGCCTAGTTTGCATGCTTGTGCTAGTCATCACAGAGATCACAAAAATACATGGCATACACCCCTGGAAAGATGGCATGGCATATTACAAAACACATGTAGGTCTCAAATTCATAGGATGCACACATCAATCATGGCAAAAATGACAAAAGTGCATGTTCTGTTAAGAAATGAAACTAACATCACATAGCCCTCTTCTAACAGCATTTCGGGCATCAATATGAGCTCAAATGAAAATGATGCAATGAGATGAAATGATCTAATCATCGAGGCGATCATTCGGGTATGCTATACGCCCCAAACGGAGCCACGAGTGTAAAGTTATGGCCGATGAAAATGCAACAAATTATCACAGAATTAAAGACTGATGAATTCGGGGGAAGGAGAAAGTCAACCGCTAGATCGGATCGGATCCGGGCGCGCACGGATCGAGGCGGCCTGGCTTCACGGAGAGGAGGCTCGGCGGGTCGGCCGGCGCGGCGTATGGAGGCGCGATGGCCGGGCGGCGGCGGCGAGGCGCGCGGCCGGGCGGCGCTGCTTGGCGGCGGAGGCGGGCGGCGTCTGCTGGCGCGGCGGCGGGCGGGCCGGAGGCGGAGGGCGGCAGCGCTGGTGGCCGAAAGGCGGGCGGCGGCAGATGGCATGGGCCTGCAGACGGGCCAGCGGGCTGGCGGCGGCGTTGGTGGCCGGGCGCCACATGGCGGCCCCCGATTGGCTGCGGGCGGCGGCGCGGACGCGTCCGGTCCGATCCGGACGTGTCCGGCGGCGGAGAGGGAGCGGGGCTAGGGTTTGGGATCCGGATTTGGAGGGGGAGATGCATATTTATAGGTAGAAGAAGCTAGGAAGCTCCAAATGAGGTGTAGTTTTCGCCCACACGATCGTGATCGAACGACGGAGAGCATGGAAGTGACTTAGATGGGTTATTGGGCTGTTTTGAAAGGGTGTTGGGCTACAACTTAAAAGAGGCTTTTGCGAGAGTGCAGTTAACCGTTGGAGTACCAAACGAGCTCCAAATGACCCGAAACTTGACAGGTGGTCTACCCGTGGTATACCAAGGCCACTTGACAAACCTCGGTCCATTCCAAGAAAGTTCAGTACCCACTCACGGAAAAACGTAAAAGGGGACGCCGGGGGACATAGGAGTGCCGGATTGCAAAACGGACAACGGGGAAAATGCTCGGAATCATGAGACGAACACGTATGCAAATGCGATGCACATGATGACATGATATGAGATGCATGACACGGACAAAATGCAAAAAGAAGAAAAAACCCAACCACAGAGGGAATATCGTATCACAATGCCGAAAATGGCAAGAGTTGGAGTTACAAATATGGAAAGTTACATCCGGGGTGTTACAACACTCCACCACTACAAGAGGATCTCGTCCCGAGATCTAGGACTGAAAGAACTCCGGATATTCGAAACGGAGGTGATCCTCGCGCCCCTGTGGCTTCTCGGTCGGAATGGTGTGACCACTTCACTTTCAGGAATTTGATTGACTTGTTGTGAGTCTTGGCGCCGGTTTCTTCAAGAATAGCAACGGGTGCTCATGATAAGAGAGATCTTCTTGAATGTCAATTTCTTGAAGTTGATAGTGCGCCAGAGTCTTGAAGCACTTATGGCGCTGTGACACGTGAAACACGTCGTGCACATTTGCAAAGTTGGATGGAAGCTCAAGTTGATAGGCGAGATCGCCTCTTTTGCCAATGATCTTGAAAGGACCCACGATCTAGGGGCAAGCTTCCCTTTGATACCAAGCGAAAGTGCCTTTCATTGGAGAGACGCGAGGTAGACATGGTCTCCGATTTCAAAAGCCACATCACGGTGCTTGTCATCATAATAGCTCTTTCCGGGCGCGATTATGCGGCTTTGAGATTCTCACGAATGACTTTGCACATTTCTTCGCTTCGCGGATCAAGTCGTTGCCAAGAAGTTGGCGTTCACCTGTCTCGGACCAATTGAGAGGAGTACGGCACTTTCTCGCCATAGAGAATTTTGAATGGGGCCTTGCGAACTCGCTTGGAAGCTCTTGTTGTAGGAGAACTTCGACATATGGAAGACAATCTTCCCATTTCATATCAAGGAAATGACACAAGCCACGAGCATATCTTCAAGGATTTGATTGACTCGCTCGACTTGGCCACTTGTTTGAGGGTGGAAAGCTGTCTTTGAAACGAATGTTGGTGCCCATGGCCTTCGAAAAGAATCCCAAAACTTGGAGGTAAAGATGCTGCCACGGTCTCAAGAGATCACTTGTGGAATGCCGTGCAAGGAGACAATCCTCGAGGTGTATAGCTCGCCAACCGAGCTGCTGTGATAGATTCTTTGATAGGAAGAAAATGAGCCACTTTAGTAAGCTTGTCAATGACAACGAAGATAGCATCATTTCCACGCTTGGACTTAGGAAATCCGATCCACGAAGTCCATTTCAATATGATCAAACTTCCATTACGGAATAGCAAGAGGTTGAAGGAGACCAGCTGGTCTTTGGTGTTCTGCTTTCACTCTTCTCGCAGACATCACACTCATTCACGAATTGAGCAATTTCTCGCTTCATTCGAGTCCACCAATATGACTGCTTGAGGTCATGGTACATCTTCGTACTTCGGGATGAATGGATAGAAGCAAATTGTGTGCCTCGCTCATAATGACTTTACGTAGATCACCCTTTGGAACCACAATCCGGTCCTCGAAGAAAAGAGTATCTTTGTCATCAATGTGGAAGCACTTGTACTTGGAAATGCCCTTGTCGATACCACGTTTCACCTTTTTCGCCATGGTATCCAGGAGTTGAGCCTCACGAATTTGGTCTTCCAAAGTAGGAGAGACTATGAGGTTGGCAAGAAAGCCTTGAGGAACAACTTGAAGATTCAGCTTATGGAAAGCTTCACAAAGATCCGTTGGAAGGGCTTGAGGACTAAACTGCGTAAAGAAGCCTTCTGCTCAAAGCATCTGCAATGACATTGGCCTTGCGGAGTATATTCAATACTTGGGTTGTACTCTTGAATCATTTCGACCCATCGAGTTTGCTCGAGGTTGAGGTTGGGTTGAGTGAAGATATACTTGAGGCTCTTGTGATCGGTGAATATGTCCACTTTCCTTCCCAACAAGAGATGTCTCCATGTTATCAATGCATGGACAATCGCCGCCAACTCAAGATCGTGGAGTGGGTAGTTCTTTTCGTTGGGCTTCACCGACGAGAGGTATAGGCCACAACTCTCTTCTCTTGCATTAACACAAAGACCGAGACCTTGAAGAGAAGCATCACAGAAAACTTCGAATGGCTTGGATTCATCAGGAGGAGTCAAGACAGAGCTGTGACGAAGTTTCTCTTTGAGAGTATTGAAAGCAACGTCACACTCGTGGAGACCAGACATACTTCACATGCTTACGGAGAAGGTTGGAAAGAGGCTTTGCAATCTTGGAGAAGTTCTCAACGAATCTTCGCAATAGCTTTCAAGACCAAGAAAATCATGAGCTGCTTGACATTCTCGAGGAGGTTCCCAATTCACAATCATGACACCTTCTGGGATTAACAGCGATGCCCTTTGGCGGAGATGATGTGACCAAGATAAAGCACTTCATCAAGCCAAAATTCACATTTGGAAAACTTCGCATAGAATTGATACTCTCTAAGCTTGTCGAGCACCAATCGCAAATGTTTGGCATGATCCTTCTTATTCTTGGAGAAGACCAAAATATCATCAAGATAGACCAAGACAAATTCATTGGTGTAGGGATTGAAAATGAAGTTCATCATTCGAGAGAAAGTTGGAGGAGCATTGACAAGGCCGAAAGACATGACAAGATATTCATAAGAACCAAAGCTTGTTCGAATGCTGTCTTGGGAATGTCTTGTTCACGAATCTGAATTTGATGATAACCCATAATGAAGGTCAAGCTTGGAGAACACTTTAGCACCTTTGAGTTGCTCGAAAAGCTCATTGATGTTGGGAAGTGGATACTTGTTCTTGATTGTCTTCTTATTCAATGGACGGTAATCGACGCAAAGTCGGTCCGTGCCATCCTTCTTCCGGACAAATGTAACACCACAACCCCAAGGAGATGAACTCGGTCCGATCAAACCAGACGCTCTTGTTCATCGAAGTTGCTTCTTCAATTCCTTCAGCTCATTAGGTCCAAGCTTGTATGGACGCTTGCAAACGGGTTCAAAGCCGTGCTCAAGATCGATAACAAACTCAATCGGCCGGTGAGGAGGCATTCCCGAAGCTCTTCCGGAAAGACATCTTGGTACTCACAAACGACCGGAATCGAGAGATAGCATCCAATTTGCCCTTCTCATTGAGAGAAAACAACCGAATGGTTTCATCACGAAGCGGCATAGATGATCACATCACTAGAAGAGTGAGTCAATTGAATTTCCTGGCAGCACAATCAAGCCGAGCTTTGCCGAGAAAGCCGATCCATCCCAAGAATAAGATCAATATCCGAGTCACCAAGGACAATTGGTTTAGCCAGAAATCTATAGTCGCCCATCTTGATACCGACATTCGGGACTAACATTGTAGATCTCAAACGCTTAGCGGAGAAATAACTTGCATCGCTTTAGGTAATGCCTCCAGATCAAAATTGTGCTTCGATGCAAAAGGATATGACATGAAAGAATGCGATGCACCAGTATCAAATAAGACTTTTGCAGGAATATCATTAATTGAGAGATTACCCATTATCACATCAGAAGAATCCTCTGCTTGAGCTGCATTCATCATATTCACCTTCGCAGACTTGGGATTATGCTTGACCACTGCATTGCTGGAAGATTTCACAGGAGGAGGAGGCGGAAGGCGCCTTTGGTTGAAGCATTTGTTCGCATAGTGACCTTTCTCACGACATTTGTTGCAAGTCACCTCACGAGAGCGGACGGTGATAAGGAGCATTTGACCTTGGAGCTTGAGAATTAGACTTGTTACGATAGCTTCGGGTTGGGTGGGTGGGAAGATCCACGACCACCTGAGTTCTTCTGTTGATAAGGCCGACGGAATGGAGGAGGAGGAAGGTAGAACTTCACGCTTAGCTGCCACTTGAGAGGAAGAAGAAGACTGAATCGCATCCCCGATTCTCTTCTTAGAAGCCTCACATTTGAGCTGGGCAGCTTCTTGCTTCGGTGCCATGTTGTAGAATTCATCATACTTTTCTCGCTCAAAAAGCACAAGAGCTAATTGCAGATCTTCTCTCGAGACCACCTCTGAATTGATAGATCATACTCTTTTCATCGTGGACGTCTAGCTTAGCGGGCGAGCGAAGTTTCGAACTGGATATTGTATTGATACACAGACATGTTGCCTTGCTTGAGATTGCGGAACTCCTCACGCTTGCTCTCAACAACACTTTTCGAATGTGGTGAGCTCACGAAGTCTCGGCGGAACTCATCCTGTGTAATGACACGACCTCCTCTGGAATCTTTGTATTCTTTGGTACCACTCGGCAGCTTGGTCCTTGAGTTGAAACGACGCAAACTTGACAAAGTCCTCGTGTCCGACATTGCTACATTCAAAATGTTTGCAGATGTCCACAAGCCAATCGTCGGCGTCTGTGGCCTCGACGTAAACCGGAAAGACTTCGGCTGATTAGCGAGGAACCGATTGAGGGTAGCAAAGTGCGGCTGGTTGTTGCCTTGACCTTGATTGTCTTGATTGCCTTGCCCTTGAGTACAGCTCTTGCAAGAGTTGCAAAATCATCCGAGCATTGGCATTGGTGGCTGCCATGATAGCTTGCCATGCCTCCCATGGCGGAGGTGGAGGTGGAGGGTTACCGACTCTCATCATTGCGATCCGGATTCAGACGCGTTGGCGGAGCCATCCTGAAGAGGGTGACATCCGTTAGCACTTGATAGACAGATAGACAAGTTGAATCAACGGATAGAAATTGCAACATATAGTCTTCACAATAAACATTCGAACAAGGATGAACGAATGAATTCCAAAAGCTAACATCACACGTCCATTAAGGTGAGAAGCCACTTAGATAAAGGTATGGAAATCATCATCTGCCTTTGAAACAACTCGAATAACACAACTAAAAACAAAACAAAAGATTGGCTCCTAGAATAAGCCGGAACAAACACATGATAGAGATTTCGCCCAAAGTGTTCGTGGTGGGGCCCACACGGGCCTGACGTCTGCGGACGTCACGAATGACAAACGAGACGCCCCGAATCAGCATAGCCAAGGATTCTTTAAGACGCCTCGCGACCACCGTAGAATCGACCGTGGATGGGCGGACCACTAGACGTTGGACCCCAATCTCAAATCATACATCCGTCGGAAAGATATCCTATAAGCTACTAGAATTCCCACCTATAAACTCCCGAAACTTTCTCGGTTATGCAATCTGGTGTTGGGGATATAGGGGACACAAAATATATCACCCAAACTAACAATACCTAGATCCAAATTTGTATCCATCCGTCAACACATAACCAAGAAACCTTCGAAATCGTGGTACCTCGACCTTCAAAAAGCATCCGTTATACGAAGTCATGGCAATACTCGAGCTCGCCTCAAAGATCTTTGGGTTATCGGGTTATCTCACCAACAACTGCATAAAAGAGATTTCGATGTCGGCAAAACTCAGGTATTCGTAATCGCAACGATAAAATTGTGACGACAACACCTCGGAGCTCAACTCCCGGACACCGCCACAACCCCTAAATGTCAGGAGGCACCAAGAACAATGTTCTCGTCACAAAACCATCGGAACGATCCCAAGATACCCGCGTGATCCTAAAAAAAATTTAGTGAAATTTGAGGAGAGGAGAGTCAAAACTTCTACGTCAGGAGACCTCACAGAGCGACGAAGGGACTGGGGAGTAAAAAGAATCCTACTCTCCGATATATATAATCCTAAGACTCAAAACATTTTCCGTTCTAGACTCAACAACGCCAAAGAAACAATCAAGCAGGGGGCTCCTAAGTCGGGAAGGCTCGATTACCAACTTGTAACGCCCTCGATGCGGCTATATCTCCCACGTGTCAAGCACGACTTAGAGGCATAACCGCATTGAAAGCAATGTCGCAAGTGAGGTAATCTTCACACAACCCATGTAAAACATAAGGGAAAGAGATACATAGTTGGCTTACAGTCGCCACTTCACACAATACATAATTAAACATCCATCATTCAGGTTACACTCAAGGTCCGACTACGGAACCAAAATAAAAGAAGATACCCCAAATGCTACACAGATCCCCGATCGTCCCAACTGGGCTCCACTATCGATCATCGTGAAAAGACACATAGTAACGACCACGTTCCTCATCGAACTCCCACTTGAGCTCGGTTGCCACACCAGACCGGCATCGCCGGCACTGCAACTGCTTTTGGTAGAATCTGTGAGTCACGGGACTCTGCAATCTCACACCCGCGAGATCAAGACTATTTAAGCTTATAGGAAGGACAGAGTTGTGAGGTGGAGCTGCAGCAAGTTTACTAGCATATATGGTGGCTACATTACGCAAAGAGAGCGAGAAGAGAAGCAAGGCACGATCGTGAAGCTAGTAGCGATCAAGAAGTGATCTGAAACTACTTAAGTCAAACATAACTCCAACATCGTGTTCACTTCCCGGACTTCACGAGAAGAGACCATCACGGTTACACACCTGTTGATGTGTATTAATTAAGGTCAACTTCGGGTTTTCTACAACCGGACATTAACAAATTCCCATCTGCCTCATAAATCATGGGCACGACTTTCGAAAGATAATACCTGCAGGGTGTCCCAACTTAGCCCATAATAAGCTCTCACGGTCAACGAAGGATATTCCTTCTACCGGAAGACCCGATCGATCTCGGAATCCCGGACTACAAGACATTTCGACAAAGAATAAAACAAGACCAAGAAAGCCACCCGATTGTGCCGACAAATCCCGATAGGAGTTGCACATATCTCGTTCTCGTGGCACATCCGGATGAGACAAAGCTACGAGTAAAACCAGGCCTCGAGTTTCCCGAGGTGGCCCCTTGAAAGGTTTCGGTTCGGGCCAAGACCTTTCGAAGGAGCACTGGTCCGGGGGTTAAAATAAAGATGACCCTCGGGCTCGCGAAAACCCGGGGAAAAAGGCTTAGGTGGCAAATGGTAAAACCAAAGTTGGGCCTTCTTTGGAGGAGTCTTATTCAAAGCGAACTGTCAAGGGGGTCCCATAAATCACCCAACCGTGTAAGGAACGCGAAATCAAGGAACATAACACCGGTATGATTTGAAACTAGGCGGCAAGAGTGGAACAAAACACTGCATAAGGCCGAGTCTTCCACCCTTTACCAAGTATATAGATGCATTAATTATAGCAGATATATTGTGATATCCCCAACAAGTAAACATGTTCCAATAAGGAACAACATCTCCAAGTTCCAAAAGGAACAAACTTCAACTTCACCGCAACTAGCAACGCTATAAGAGGGCTGAGCAAAGCGGTAACATAGCCAATCAACGGTTTGCTAGGAAAGGATGGTTAGAGGTTTGACATGGCAATATGGGTGGCATGATATAGCAAGTGATAGGCATCGTAGCATAGGCATAGCAAAAGAGCGATCAACTAGCATAGCAAAGATAGAAGTGATTTCGAGGGTACGGTCATCTTGCCTGCAAAGTTCTCAGAGTTGTCGAAAGCTTGATCCTCGTAAGCGTTCTCAACAGGTTCCTCGTTCACGTACTCGTCTCCGGCTCTACCCAAAGCAAGAACACAAACAAAGGAACCACAATAAATCACGGTGCAATGCACAAGCAACATGATGCAATATATGGCATGATATGCGGGATGTGATATGCAATGCGTATGCGTGCTCTGGAAGGAAAATGATGAACCAGGCATCAACTTGGCAAACCAAGTATGCCTCTGGAAAGATGAGATGATTTCGGTTGAAATCGATATAAAGATCACCGAATCGGATGCACGGTTTGCAAATGACAAGCAAAACAAGAATGACACAACCGCCATTAACAAAGATGATACCATATAGCAAGCAACAAGAAATTAAGCTTACTGCACCCAAACGTACCAGCAAAGCATATGGCAAGGATCTACTCAAGATGCTTGACAAAAGATGAACACCGAGCTACGGCTAAATCACACCATAACAGTCCAAACAGCATCAGGTAGCAATGTCCAGAGCAAGCAAACAGCATGCTACAGGAACTTATAATAGCAAAACAAGGCATGGCATGAATCTACTCAAATCATAGAACAAAAGTCTCTTACTGACCATAAGCCAAAAAGGATCAGAAAATATAATAGCACCCATGTAAACGTAGCAAGTTTCGTTAACAGATTCAGCAACAGGGCATGACAAAAACAGATAACAAGTAGGCATGTTTAAGAGCTCGATGCACTCACTATAGAGCATCTCATGATAAACTAAGCATACATCCATCAAGAAGACATGGCATAGAAGCTACACATGGCAAGAACAACATAATAGCCTACACGGATCAACGACAACAACCTTGGCAAAATTGAATAACATGTAAACAAACTGCCAGGAAACATTTTATAGCAAAAGTAGAGCTTGATTGACTCAAGCTATGGCACTCTATAATTGCAAACAAGGGAATGTATGGATAGAGCATAACCATATGTTCAAAACATCCTTACTGAAGTATCTCAAAATATGCATGGATCTCTCGGTAGCATCAAGTTAACATGGCATAAAAATATCAGCAAAACAGGGGCTGAATTCAGCAACATCAGGAAGCCTAGTTTGCATGCTTGTGCTAGTCATCACAGAGATCACAAAAATACATGGCATACACCCCTGGAAAGATGGCATGGCATATTACAAAACACATGTAGGTCTCAAATTCATAGGATGCACACATCAATCATGGCAAAAATGACAAAAGTGCATGTTCTGTTAAGAAACAGAAACTAACATCACATAGCCCTCTTCTAACAGCATTTCGGGCATCAATATGAGCTCAAATGAAAATGATGCAATGAGATGAAATGATCTAATCATCGAGGCGAACATTCGGGTATGCTATACGCCCCAAACGGAGCCACGAGTGCAAAGTTATGGCCGATGAAAATGCAACAAATTATCACAGAATTAAAGACTGATGAATTCGGGGGAAGGAGAAAGTCAACCGCTAGATCGGATCGGATCCGGGCGCGCACGGATCGAGGCGGGCCCGGCGGCTCGCCGGAGAGGAGGCTCGGGGTCGGCGGGGCCGGCCGGAGGGACGGCCGGGCAGCGGCCGGCCAGGCGTGAGGCGGCGTCTGGCCGGGCCGGGCGGGAGAAGGCGGAGGCGCGGGTGGCCGGGGCGGAACCCGCCTTGCAATGGTGTATTCGGAGGAGGAACCCGCCTTGCAATGCCGAAAACAATCTGCGCGCCGGACTCATCGTCATTGAAGCCTAGTTCAGGGCTCTTGAGGAGTCCCGGATTAGGAAGTATCCTGGACACCGGACTATATCCTTTGGCCGGACTCTTGGACTATAAAGATACAAGATTCAAGACTTCGCCCCGTGTCCGGATGGGACTCTCTTGGCGTGGAAGGCAAGCTCGGCGACACGGATATGTAGATCTCCTTCTCGTTGTAACCGACTCTGTAACCCTAGCCCCTCCGGTGTCTATATAAACCGGAGGGTTTAGTCCGTAGAGGACAACAACAATCGAGACCATAGGCTAGCTTCTAGGGTTTAGCCTCTACGATCTCGTGGTAGATCAAATCTTGTAATACTTATATTCATCAAGATCAATCAAGGTGAAGTAGGGTATTACCTCCATAGAGAGGGCCCGAACCTGGGTAAACATTGTGTCCCTTGCCTCATGTTACCATCCGCCTTAGACGCACAGTTCGGGACCCCCTACCCGAGATCCGCCGGTTTTGACACTGACAAAGATCTTTATCGGTCAAACCGCATAACAACATACGTCATTCCCTTTGTCATCAGTATGTTACTTGCCCGGGATTCGATCGTCGTAATCATCATACCTAGTCCAATCTTGTTACTGGCAAGTCTCTTTACTCGTTCCATAATGCATCATCCCGCAACTAACTCATTAGTCACATTGCTTGCAAGGCTTATAGTGATGTGCATTACCGAGAGGGCCCAGAGATACCTCTCCAATACACGGAGTGACAAATCCTAATATTGATCTATGCCAACCCAACAAACACCTTCGGAGACACCTGTAGAGCATATTTATAATCACCCAGTTACGTTGTGGCGTTTGATAGCACACAAGGTGTTCCTCCGGTATTCAGGAGTTGCATAATCTCATAGTCAGAGGAATATGTATAAGTCATGAAGAAAGCAATAGCAATAAAACTAAACAATCATAATGCTAAGCTAACGGATGGGTCTTGTCCATCACATCATTCTCTAATGATGTGATCCCGTTCATCAAATGACAACACATGTCTATGGTCAGGAAACTTAACCATCTTTGATTAACGAGCTAGTCAAGTAGAGGCATACTAGGGACACTATGTTTTGTCTATGTATTCACACATGTACTAAGTTTCCAGTTAATACAATTCTAGCATGAATAATAAGCATTTATATATAAGAAAATATAAATAACAACTTTATTATTGCTTCTAGGGCATATTTCCTTCAGTAGTTATATCCATCAAAGATGGGACATGCAGCGGACACTTTCTTTATACCTGCGGTTGAAATAACTTAAAACTCCAGGTGGTTAAACCAAAATCACACAGAACAAGGGAGTACCTTGCTCTGATACCAATTGAAAGCGCAGGTTTACTCCAGAGGAGGGGGTGAATGGGAGATTCTTAGAAATTCATCAAACTCTGAAGAATTTGATGAAGGTCGGAGTGAAGAAATAGAAACACAAGGGAAACTAAGCCATCGCGAAATTAGAGTACATGCAATCAGGATACGAAAGAGTGAAGAACATGCAATCATACATTCATACACGCATGGAGAAAATGAACTGAGGAAATGAAAGATAGTAAGATGAAATTCTTTAGTTCAAATTCGTCAAAGCACAGATCACAAATTCTTCGGCAGTGGAATAAAGTGAGAGAGGGTTGAGGAATTTGAAACCAGGTTGGCTCGGTGAAGAGGCGGCTGAGTCGCAACTCAGAGGACACACAGTCCTCACCATATTCCTATTGAGCTAAGGTCACTTAGTCCTCGCCCAATCACTCGTGGTAAGTCTTCAAGGTAGACTTCCAAAACCTTCACAGACTTGTTCACCGGCACACCACAATGACTCTTGGTGTACTCAGAACTTGATGCCTAACCGTCTGGAAGAATGACAGTCTTCAAAGGTAACAGGGTCGGATCAGATCACACAGATGAATCTCTTCAGTGATGCTCAATCACTTTGGCTCTGGGTTTTTCCTCACTTAGGATTCTCTCAAAGTCGTCAGAGGATTGGTTGCTCTCTTATGACAAGTGTCAGTTTCTCTCGGAGCAGCCAACCAACAAGTGGTTGTGGGGGCGGCTATTTATAGCCAAGGGGCAACCCGGTATGAAATGTCATAAATGCCCTTCTCTCATTCGACCGTTGTAAGGATAAGGATTCACTCGACAGCTGGCACGCAGCGCATCAACGGTCGGAATTTGAACTCTCCGATTCGTCGGGGCACTCAATTTCCTCACTTTTAGGCAGAACGCACCGGTGAACTCCTAACTCCTCAGCATGACCAAATTCGTCAGTGGCCAGATGAACTGCATCACTGTCGCTGTCAACTATGTCAGCTGTACAGGAGATTTCCAAAGGCTTCACTCGAAGCGTCTTGTGTATAGGTTTGAATAGGTTTGAGCATCACTATGGAAATGTGAAATATGATTCACCTAGACCACATTTGACAGTACGGTTTTTCCTATGACTCAAAGAAGAAGAAAAGGAACTATGAAAACAAAGTCTTCACACTTCAATTTCTTCAAAGGCCGTACCAATTTTATCATCAATTTCTTCACTTGAAGGAATACATTTTTAGGGGTCATCTTCCATGTGTTAAACCAAATCTTCTGGGACTCTGTCTCCTGTGTACACTCACAAACTCATTAGTTCCTCAACCTATTTGTCATCGATACTCCAAAACCACTAAGGGGGCACTTGATGCACTTACAGGCGGGCGCTTTCGTAAACCCAAAAGCCCACACGCCCGGGAGGGACCCCATCAGGGAGCGCAGCGGCTATAGGCTGCCCTAGATCGACCCAATTGCCTCTAGGGCCTCAAGGTTCGCCGCCCTGCAACAAGGAGAACAAACGAAGAACGAGGAGGAAGAAGAACAAGGAAGAAGATAAAAGTAAAGGTAAAAAGTGGTAGATGATTTGTTCAATTGTGTGTTGTTCAATCGGTCGTCACCTCTCATCTATTTATGAGTAATTTGGACTTCCGTACAAGAAAAAGACTCCAAATCACATCCAGATCTTTCCAAAATTAACCGAACTCGAATTTAGATAAGTCTAGCTCTTTTCAAAATTAACCGAACTCGGATTTAGATAAGTCTTGGACAATAGTTCGGTTTTTATGTCCCACTGGCCATAAACGGCCTCAGATGAAGATGATCCCAGTGCAATATAAACAATTCGTGGCGCTACCTATCAGACACATGTCTGATTGGGCGCGCCACTTTTTGCCTCGTAGTTGGGCTGCACTCGAATGGCTCTAACTTTTGCATAAGATCTCAGATTGAGATGATTTTTATATCAAAATCAATTGTTTCGACGAGACGAAGACAATCCGCATAGAACATTTTCTCATGTGAGATCGTCTTGGGGGCTTAATCGGCCAAACTGTACTCTGAATATAAGATCTTAGTACTTTTAGCATAGTTTCAACCTTCAAGATGAAATCGGATGACGATGGTCCAAACTTCAAAGATGTTCATGTCTACTATATGAAACTTTTTCATGTAGATTACTTCTCATTTGGGGCCATCTTAGTTAAGTTTTTGACCGTGCCAAAATCTGGTGTCAACAATCCCTTTGCAGACAATCACCAATCCTTCTTCTCAATTCCCACAAGCGCATAATCATGATCCTGATTTGGTCAACCATGTCATGCACAGGAAAGTTTTTTAACTGCTTCACCTTGTTGTTAAAACTTTCTGCCAAGTTGTTGTTGATATGATCACACTTGATGGCAGTGTTAAATCCTGACCTATACCATAATAGAGAATGGTAGGTGTTCACCCATGGATCAAACTCAGGGCATCCTGTCATTATCTTACCAAGATGATATGAATGTGTCTGTTTAGTGTAAGATCTTGCTGCTGGCCACATGCGACCAAATTCTTCCCCTCTGGTTTTTTTGATCAAATTCATCCACACATGGCCGAAGCACTCGCTCTGCTCACAATGGGGGAAAACATTCTTGACTACATTTTCTAACCCTTTGCATGCATCTGTGTGGACTGCCAAAGGTGACACTTGCCCTATGCATCTTTTCAACTGCATCATGAACCATGTCCATGAGACCTCTGTCTCTGACTCAAACAAGCCAATAGCCACAGTGAACATCCAGTTGTGTCCATCTAAAGCATTGCAAGCTGCCAATTGACCATTCCACTTGCCAGTCAAAAACGACGAGTCTATGCTCAAATATGGACGACACCCTGCCTTGAAGCCATCGATGCAAGGCTTTAAAGCCATAAAAAAACTTAGAGAAACTGACTTTTCCATCCTCTGTTACCTCAATATCTATCTCCACAACACTGCCACATGTTCTCCAAAATGGCGCGGCGGGAGGGGATAGGAGAAAACATTCATGAATTTAAAATATATTCATGATTTAAAAAATGTTCACAATATAACAATATTCAAATTTTAAAAATATTCACAAACTATAAATAACCGTGAACTTTAAAATATCCACAAATTTAATTAATATTAACGAATATTAAGAATTTTAAAATATGTTTATGTTTCTTAAAGTAAACAAATTTTAATAAGCGCTCATGAATTAAAACGTGGAAAAGAAGAGAAGAAGAAATAAAACTAAACAACACACACTTAACGCGTGTGGCCCTAGTGACCCCACAACACCCTCGAAGCACCAGAGAGCTTCGATTCGAGGGAGCTTAGTATTTCTATAGATTTTTGATTTCGTCAAATGAAAAACCCAAGTCTGTTACAACAGTTACTAGCTTTTCAGAATCTTATTATGTATCTGAAAGGAAGAACAGATACCAAACATAGGAAGATAAAATGCTGCTTGAAAAAAAAAGGTTAGTACTGTTAGAAAATCAGAATGAATGTACAAATAAAGTAAGAATAATTCCTTCTACATGAACAATACAAACAAGAGAATGGTTGAAATGGACAGGTTTTTGAGCCAAAATATTACACCAAGCAACATGAATAAAATAAAATAAGAACAATGACCAAACCAACCAGATACATAAAGTTCTGAATTGCATGCACACTACGAAATAAATGACACAATTTTTTTGATATTTAGCAGACATAGAAATTAGGCTTGACTAATGGGCTACCTTGCTTGCACGGAATCAGCTAATCAGAAAAGTGTGGACTTCGGAGAGCAACAGAAATTTCCATTGATTGACTTCATCAACTCCGCAACAGCTCGGATAAAGGAAGTCAGACCTGCAACGAATCGATAGAGAAAAACATACTGTTTTCTTGGGAGCAGAAACCATCTCTGCTTCACCCACAAAAAAGAAAGAAAAAAAGAACAAACAACATCTCTGCTATTCAAACTTAGCATTTGACTTAGCTGCAAGATACATTAGATTTAACAACAAACTACATTTGATTTACTCTAGTTGTACTTGGACTACATAGATCTCTAAAATCATAGGAAGAGACAGGACTCTTTCTAGAAGTTGGGACACAATGTAAATATGTAGTCGAGTGTGAATAAGCAATTCTTGCCTGCACCATAAATTGCATTTCAGCCTTTCAGGTAAAATTTATGTAGTCAACAGCAACTCCAATGTCAACACAGGTCTGTTAATTTAAAGCTGCATAAGGGAAGATCAGTATGACAGGATCCTAAACATATACTCTGGGTGAACGCAAGAATCGAAATATAAACTATCTTAGTATAATATAGGTGGCACATTAAAAGGTATGCTATGTTTGCTCTTTGCTATATTTTTTTGTTGACATCCATCTATAAGAGAAGCCTGCTCTGACTTTTATAAGTATGATATTTATAGGATAATGAAGCATATCACAGAATTTCTCAGTGTTATCTACAAGGAAACAATGACAAAACACAAGGAATAGTGCTCACCAGATTAAATACGCGACACAAGAGGTTCGATATTGCCTTCCTGGCAAAACACAGGAGGTAGCTGTCCTTCATAATGTGCAGGGCTATTTGCTGCACCGTTCGACACCACCAGAAGCATCAACGTATGAGCCAACAACAATCCCAGCATACCAGCTTTTGAAGAACACCTCTAGGATGCACTGACATTCTTTTTAACATGTTTTAGTTCATGTATGCAAATACCCACATTTCTCTGTTTTACTCCTCCTCACACTTCTTTATCTCAAGTACATAAAATGGGAAGGCATTGAGAGCTGCTATTATAGATCAGAGAGAGAGTAATACATGTTACTGACAACAACAACTTATGGCTACATGAACATGGTCACAATCTCTGATTACATCCATTATTATGCGTGAACGTGTCAGGTCCATGCTCAAGTTATAGCTGCTCTTCTATTTTGAGTCTCATATTCTTAAGAAAGAGAAAATGTCAAGTTGGCTCCATTGCAATACTAGACGGAAGTAATTTCAATGAAATGTCATTCGCTCAGGTGCCTTAGGAAGCTAGCGCTTCTGTCGAACATAAAGCTCAAACTTATAGACAATCTGACAAAGCAGAATAATAAAACCATGAGGCTGGAATTTATAGACAAGCACAACCAGATCACTGCAAAATGTATTTAGCCAAAATTTACAAGCTGTTTTACACGATCTCAACCTACATTTGGCGACCAATCTGGACAGCTGAGGTCCGAAATCTAAAGCACCAAGCCAACCAATCTCATCATCTATGAAAGAATTGTGTGACAACCCTGGACCAAATCCTCGCAACGAAATATTCCGTTCCAGCACCACCCCCCTCAGCGCTCAAGAGCGCACCGAAATCCAACAAAGAATCTTGAAATGAGTAGTTCTACCAATTGTGGGGAGGGAGACGTCAATTACAGGGAAGAGGGCGGAGGCGCGCGCGTCAGAGGAAGCCGAGGAGGACGGCGGCGCCGAGCACGAAGAGCCAGACGATGTGGACGAGCAGGAGCGCCTGGCCGGAGACGGGCGCGGAGCCGGCGCCGACCTCGCAGTAACCGCGGCGCGCCACGCGCGCGCCGGCGCAGGCGGCCTCGGGGCAGCCGCACCAGTAGGTGACCCCGTCGGCGCCGCAGACGGGGTCGGGGCGGAAGCACCGCACGGGGCAGAGCGCGACCTCTCCGCCCCCGCCGCCGCCGCCCCCGCCGTCGAGCGCGGCGGCGTCGAGGGGCGCCGCGCAGGGCTCGGCGGCGGGGTCGGAGGCCGCTAGGGGGGGGGAGAGGAGGAGCAGCGCGAGGGCCGCGGCGAAGAGGAGGAATCGGGCGGGCGCGGGCGGGGCGGAGGGCGACATGGCGGCGTCGCCGGCGTCCACCCGGCGGCGGGGGGCGGGCCGGAGGCAACGGGCGCGGTGGGGGCGGGACGGTGGCGAGGAGCTTCGGGGTCGCCGAGGCGACGCGTCTGGGCGGGGTGGGTGGGTGCCTTGCCCGCTCGGTTGGACTTAGCTGGCTCGCGTTGGCCGTTGGCGACTACCTTTTCAATTTCTTTCCTTCGAGAGAGAGCAACGCCAACGCGAGACGCGTATACAGACGTGGGGTTGGCCGCCTGCCGGGCGCCAGCCCCTGCCTTGTCTTGTTCCTCTTTACTGCGTCCGAGAATAGAATTCCCACACGTTCCGGTCGTTTCCTAATGTTTTGACCGCACGAATGCTTCGCCTCTAAGGACGACGCACAAATGCAAAAAGGATTTACTAACTAAATGTAGGGAATTAATAAACCGCATAAAGCACAACATTAAATTTGCACCGGAGTTTGTTTGGTTGTAAAAACGAAACACAACCTTCGAAAAAGAATGGAAAAGGCTTCCCCCCCCCCCCCCTAAAGTAGATAAAAGAGAGATTGAACAACATAAATCACACCTAAAAAGTCGCACATAATCACTAATAACGACACGACTACACTGCCGAGCATGATCATGCAGAGTCAGAAGACGATGTCACGCCACGACAATAAGCACCTGACCTCCACGATTGTGCCCCAGGAGGGTAACGAGGCGAAGCATCACCGTTGCCGAGTCCGAGGGGACGGACATGGGTTTCACCTCGGAGCACTAGCAGGGGAAGGGGAACCGTGACGACGTCTTCAAGAGGATAGCGACACCTGTAGGTGTCGCCGCCATCGACGACAAATCGCGGAGTTTTCACTTGGGAACCAGCCAGTGCCACTCGAGGCACCAAAGCCACTGAGCCCACCCTTGAGGGAAGACCCACCAAAGTCCTAAGTGGGCGGTGTTTCCCGGCTCACCTAGCCGCGAGCACACCTCCACCTGACAACGCCACTCCTCCGGCCACACGGAGCCGCATCAATGGCGCACATAGGGTTAGGAGAGGGGGAGTTGATGTGAGGGAGGAGGGAACACCAAGGCGGGTAGCCTCCACCAGATCCGGGGAAAGAGGCACCAGAAAGGGCAAGAGCAGCTCCGTAGGCGCAGGGCGGTGTTGCCGAAGCTGAAGGGTCGGGAAAGGTAGGAGAAGAAGGAAGCCGGGGAATGCCCCCCGCCGCCTACCGCTCGGCGGCGACGACGAAGGATGGGAAGGCGAAGCGGGGGAGCAAGGGCCGGCGACAGGGATGGCTCCTGAGCCACATAGGAGGATGACGCTTGACATGGGAGGAGACAAATCAAAAAGATATTCTAAAATATTAAAAACTAGATGATGCTCCATGTGTTGCTGCGGTGACATTGTTAAAAAATGCGTAAATAGTTGATAAAAATAATTAAATCCAATGAAAAAATATGAGCTTGAAAATCAGTAAAAGAAAGTGTCTAAAAATATAATAAAAACTTTTGAACTACTGATTAAAATATCATTTTGAACAAAATGTGAAAGATGACTAACATGTATGCATGATGTGGCAGCGTTACATGCATAGACTAATGCAAAAATAATTGTAATTTATAGGTTCGATTATTTGGCAGATTTTGTATGGCTTGATGGGGACGTTGAGGCGGACGCTTGGTATGTTGAGAGAATTTGGATCAACTTTTTAAAAATGTAATACTCAATACAAAAATGTGCAAATTATAGGGAAAAAAATTATATGGTGCAATCCTACAATGCCGAGGAACTCGCATAAAACAAAATCTCTAACAATTTCAATGCTTTAAGTTTCCTACTCCCTCCATTTCTGTATACAAGGCCACTTTGTATTTTTATGTCTAATAACTTTGACCATTAATTGTACCAACAAAAAGTGAGTGATATGCCACAAAAAGTATATCATTGGATGCACATTTCAAAAAACTTTCAATGATATAGTCTTGATGACATATAACCAGTGTAAAAAATAACACGCTATAGCGGCCCTAATAGCAACATTATATCATTTCCCAGATGGAGAGGCCTGGGATCATCCTCCTTTTCTAAAAAAAGGCATTCTGAGCAATGTCTCGCTAAATGAATTGGTGTAGGATGTCTCGCTAATAGTGTATTCTACATTATTTTGTCATAGCATGCTATTTTTTTATTGCATATAATCCATATTTTGCTGACCAGAATAATAAGACAAAGTTTGACATGAAAAACAAAGTGGACTTTATATACATGTGGAGGTAGTATAAAGAATCATTTCAATCCAAGAAGCCTAAATTATTAACACTAAAAAAGTTCTTGTGAATGTCTCACAACATCCAGTGACCTGCAAATTTTTTGTCATGTTGTAACTCAAATTTGGGCCATGTTCAGAGCCAAAAATTTAGGCTATGCTTATGATAAAAAAAATTATTAGGCCATGCTAAAAACGCATAATATTTCGCAGTCTGATGAAGTTTCTTCTGTCCTGATGTCTGCCAAAGGGCAGGCAGTGTCTGACAGTTGGAGACTGTACATGCTTTGATAGCTGGGCTGTTCATTTTGTAAAGCACACAGGGCGTGCAGAGGAATACTACCTTTCTTCAACGAGGATTAACTCCTAAACCAAATCATCTACGTACTTATATGCGCACGCGATGCGAGCGATACCTTTCTTCTCTGTGTGCCAAAACTGCTTTCGATGATTCTATGCTTCCAGTTCCCTGTGCCGGATTCGCAAGAGGGTGGCAGACATCCTGCCGACACATGCGTGCTCTTCTCCTATACAACACATGTGCACTTTCCATGGGGCATCCCGCCTGTCACCCTCGTAGCATCTACCGCCCATCAGTACGTACGTGCCCATTTGGTCAGCGTCCATCCCCTCAAGCGCTGCCTGAGCTGAAGCCTTGCCCTGCTCCAATAAACCATCTGGAACCTATTAAGAAGAAGCTGTATGCCAAGTGAGCAGAGAGGTCAGTTCCATACCCATGTCAAAATTCTTTAGACGGTTTTCTGTTCATCTTTCTGTTTATTTAGTCATTTCTGGGTGGGTGTGTGCCACTACCTTGTGATGCTGACAGTTTGATCCAGCTCAACCCCAACTGAGAAGCTTTGTCCTTGGCCTCATCATGAGCTCCATGTATGCTGCATTGGACAAATTATGAGCTGCTGCATTCGACAAACTATGAGTGGAAAGTTTGTACAGATAATAGCACTAGCCTATTTCAGGTATGTTTAATCTTTTTCAGATATAGACAAATATAGAAGTAACATACATCCATCTTTTTTGGTTTGCATTGTTCAACTGCCGCCTTTTCTTTCGAAAAAGTGTGGCATATGTAGTCTAAGATTCTTAAGCTAATAGGCTACTGCTATTACCTGTTTGGTTATTGGAGGATAATCCTTTCACCATCATTTGTATACCTAATTATACCAGTGAATGTTGATGTTGGTACCATCTACTAATATACTATTGATTTCAAATAGTACTCCCTCCGTTTTAAAAATAATTGAAGTTCTAGGATTGTCTTAGGTGAAACTTTATTAAGTTTGACCAAGTCTATAACAAAATTTATCAATATCTACAAAACAAATTTACTTTATTAGATATCATGGATCTTTCTGCATTTTTCTACATACTTGCTCAAATTTTAAAAGGTTTGACTTATAGAAATCCTACTCCCTCCGTCCCATAATGTAAGACGTTTTTTGACACAGTGTCAAAAAACGTCTTACATTATGGGACGGAGGGAGTAGAACTTTAATTATTTTAAAACAGAGGGAGTAATAGTAGTAGCCTATTGTAATTTGCAATAGAAGAACAGACTCAACAAAGAAAGCACCCAATGAATAATCGGAAGCAATAACCTTACGTTTTTGCAGCCTATCTTGCTTTCCCCAGCGCGTGACCAAAGTATTATGTTAAAGATTTTTTATTTTTTTTGCGGGGCTTATGTTCAAGATTCAATGTATGAACATTACAAGTTTCAAGTTCACAAAATACTCAAATTTTTGGAGGTTTTTTTTTTACAAACAATCTCATCCATACATACCATTAGTATACTTGAATGAGCTGCACCTATTGAAGTATTGAACAAGTGTTTGCAAGTTATGCAAATCGTAAGAAATGAGCATGTGGACTGTAGTGACAACAAACATACAAGACTCCGAGCTTCCGAAGGGTCCAGGCATGTAGAGCAGTTGCCCATCCCTATCATAACCTCAAAGAATGAGCCAATGCATATATTTGGCTTTGTTCTTTTGTTTAGGATGGGTCACTTTGTGGACTTCTGCTCTGTTTTGTTTTCACTTTGCTCTGTAAAACTCGCGTCATTTCGACGCTTGCTTCTTCTAATACACAATGACACGCAGTCAGGTTGTGTATTTGAGAAAACAATAAAGCTCCGAGAATAACACCGCAACCGAAAATAGGCCTAACACGACAGAAGTCTAGTCACACTCATGTCTCCAGCAATTATGCACCATTTAGGTAGACTGTCTTACCTTAGCCACCAATGGAGTGTACAAGGATGAACATACACTGCCACGCGATCTGCCAACTCTTTTACATAAATGGGTTCCCTGTAGACCCTGGTGCATCGCTGTTTTAGAGTATTATAACCATATAAAGACATTGCCAGGGTGTGAAGGTGTACGTGCTTGCTTTTCATAACTGGCAGCTTCTATTTTTTGCTGTGCTAATAATTTGCCAACCATTTTCCACTAGACCAGCAAAAGTAGGGGAAATACACTTTGGTTCCTGGTTGTAGATACACCCTATATGAGGGATTTTTCTAATAATTAAACAAAAAGTTAAAATAGTTCAGAAGTACTTTTAGAATAAACTTGACTTACTTTTGCACTAGTATATGGATTTTCACGAACAAAATACCAACGTTGACTTCAGAGCAAAAAAGAAAAAAGATTATTTGCTATTATAGGTCACTATTCACACTATTTTGACCCAAAATTTATCTTTTTTGAAAACAAGTCAAAGGGGGGTTTTCTTTTTGTGGAATTTATCTCACAAGTACAATGTAGGGTCAAGTTTATTTCAACAATATTGTCAGATTTTTTTTGTCTTTTGTTGAATTACTATATTTTTTTCATATAGGGTGTAGATAAACCCATAGACCAAAAGTTTCCCTCCCAAAAGTAGTCCATATGTAAGACACAGAGTTCCCCTATCAATAGAAAGTGAGGTTTGCTACGGTACTGAGTACACTCTCCAGTTAGAATTCCGAACCGTCTGTGAGATGATAAAAGGTGTCGCACAGTGACAAAAGAGAGTCAGTTGAGGAAATAATCATCCCTTACGAAACTGCTCCGTGATAGTGCATGCTGCGTCACCACACTGTGCAATGATAGACCAATTATCTCCCTCACTACCAAAGGCCTAATCAGCGGGCTGCAGGCACGACACTAATTATGCTTAGAAAGATCCCACGTATCGATCGACAGGTCGGGAGCAAACATGTGGCACCAGGAATTGTTAATTAGACTTTCCTAGACTTGACTGGCCACTCACAAGGTCGCCTTTGTTTTCTGCCGGGACGGCTAAGCTCAAGACCCAGCCAGATCTCATTAGCAAGTACTCCTAATTAACAACGGGGACTAATCAGGCACAGCAGAGCAGTGTGACCAATGCTGCTGCGTCTGCGTGCGCGTGCTCTAGTCAAGAAGACGGTCCAATTCACACTTTGAGCCCCATAAACCATGGAACGTTTGTTGTTGTTGTTGTCTCAGGGCGTCACCGTGTTGAACCCATCCAGTAAACAAGCTTACTGGTGCTAATCAGTACTCCAGTCTAGCATTATACATTGACACAGGAGCACTCTTTCAAAATTAGCTGAGAGGTACTCCTATTGACTCGAGAAATGCAAGTCTTTTTTCCTGCTTCCTAGCCTAAACAAGCCTAAGAAAATCAGGTTTAAGTGTTGTAGCTCAGTGTTGTAGCTCGGCGTGGCAGCATAAGTAGCTGAGCTTAGCTGCAGAGATTCAGACACCAGCGCAGAAGACAAAGGCCAAGAGGCGATAACCGGTTCACACACTCTTGACCACACTTTGATCTCTGTTGGGTTCCTGACAGAGCCGCGGTAGCTGAAGCTCGCTGCCGGTATGGGTGCGGATGGCAAGAAGCCGTACGTGATCGCCGTGATAATACAGGTGATCTACACCGGCATGTTCGTCGTCTCCAAGGCGGCCTTCAACCAGGGGTTCAGCACCTACGTCTTCATCTTCTACCGCCAGGCCGCCGCGTCTCTTCTCCTGCTGCCTCTCGCCATTGCCCTCGAGAGGTAACTGTCTAAAACTTGTTCTGCTTGAGCTAGCTCTAGCGTTAGCAAGAGAATCATGTAAGAATCGGGCGCTGATTTTGCAGGAAAAACGCGCGGGCAATGTCGTTCCGGTTGCTCCTGAAGCTGTTCCTCTTTGCCTTAATCGGGTAAGTAATTATTAAGCAAAGCATGCTTCTCGATCTCATCGACCGCTGCACGTAATTAAGCTGTTTATGTGCAACAAACTGGAGATTAATGACTGATCCATGTTAATATGGTTCTGTTTGCAGAACTACATTTAGCTTGAATCTGTACAACGTGAGCCTCAAGTTGACATCCGCAACCGTGGGCTCTGCAACCAGCAACTCCATGCCCGTGGTCACCTTCTTCATAGCGCTCCTGCTGAGGTACTAACTGATCCAGCCTACTGCTGTATAATTGTACTACTTCAGTTAGTACATACGTAGTGACATGTACACTTGGCCACAGGATGGAAGTGGTGAAGCTGAGGAGCCCGTCAGGCATGGCCAAGGTGGCCGGCGTCGGGCTGTGCCTCGCCGGGGTGCTCGTGATCGCCTTCTACGTGGGGCCGTCCCTGAACCCGGTGAACCACCACCGCGTCTTGGCTGCCGCGACCGGAGACGCCGGCGCGACGAGGGGGACGTGGATCATGGGCACCTTCCTCATGGTGCTCGCCAACGTGACGTGGTCCCTGTGGATCGTCCTGCAGGCCGCGCTGCTCAAGGAGTACCCCAACAAGCTGCTCGTCACGGCGACGCAGTGCGTCTTCAGCGCCGGCCAGTGCTTCGTCGTCGCGGCGGTCGCCGAGCGGGACTTCTCCAGGTGGCAGCTCCGCTTCGACGTCACCTTGCTCGCCGTTCTCTACACCGTAAGGCTTCATCTTAAGTCTCTGCCTTGTCAATGGCGAACTCCCGGTTGATGGACTGGAGGCTGATGTGTGGATTGATTCAGGGGTTTGTGGTGACGGGGGTGTCCTACTACCTGCAAGCATGGTGCGCGGACATGAAAGGGCCGGTCTTCCTCGCCGTGTGGACCCCGCTCTGCTTCGTCCTCACCATTTTCTGCTCCTCCTTCTTCCTTGGAGAGATCGTTCACCTCGGCAGGTACGATCAAGTTCATTTCTCCTTCTTTCAAGCTTCAGCTGCACTACTGATCTACACACGGCTGCTGAACTTCAAGTTCATTTCATCTTCTTTTTTCATTATTTTTTGCAGTATCTTGGGTGGAATCCTTCTCGTTGGAGGTCTGTACAGCGTGCTGTGGGGTAAAAGCAAGGAGAACCGGATTGCGCCATGCGGCGAGATGAATATGATCCATGGCGTGGAGGACGAGAATTCTGCAGATGATGAGGAGAAGAACGAGAGGAGCAACCAAGTTAACGGGGAGAGGGAGCACGATAAGGAAGCAACGATATCGCCGGCTGAACAAGTCTGATTTGATCGAGTGAAGGAGGCTCCATCTATCTCATGCGATGCATCCATTATTCGAGCAACTATGAATTATATTAAATTCAACACACAAAGAAGAGGAACGGCGAACGGCCCTGATTGGGTTTATGATCAGTACTCTTTGGCTAATTCTAGTTGCTTAATTTTTTACAAATCCTGGTCACCTCAAATTGCATATATTACTAAGCCTTACACTGTAATCTTTGAAGCCGTGCAACTTGTAGCATGTATGTTATATATGCAGTAACTTGGACGTGGCAATGGTTGGATGTTGCTCCAAAGGATTACAAATATGAGTGCGATTATGGAAGTTCGATGCAAATCAATAGACCGCGATACAAGATTTTTGCATGTTCTATGTATTGCAGGGTTGCCTCGTTACGAACCAATAAGCGCCCACCTCGCTGCAAAGAATGGACAGATGGAAACACAAAAGAAAATCATTTTCCGGATAATTTTTTTTATCAATTGTCGCATCAAGGTAATACAGACAGAGTATACACTTGGTCTCTGCAAAACATGGCACACACATGCAAACATGACAAAATGGACAAGGATTAAAAAAATGTGTGACATGGATTGACAAAAATAAGAACATTGCCTAGGGTGCTAGAAGGTTGATCCGAAGACTTGTCCGTCACTCATGTAGGGTAAACACCTTCCTGGTTGTATACTCCAACCGGATACAGACTAGAGTAAACAACTTCATGTCCTTCACCCGCAAAACAAAAACAAAAAAACTTCATGTCCTTCGATTGGTGCAAACTTTGTCACATACAGACCCAATGCATACATAAATGTTGAAACTACAATGGAGAGGTATTCTACTTATCAAAAAACATATCATTACACCCCAAATAGCCCCACATTAGGTTGACGTACGTGATAAGTAATTTTTATAGTTTCTAAAAGAAAGATAAGTGATTTTTATTAACATCCTGTAACTAATTGTAACACCCTGGATTTTGCCCTTTTATTTTTCTGATGATTTTCTTGAATTTCTTGATTTGATTTGTTTTTCTGAGGCTATGTGGTTCTAAAACTTGGGAAGATAATGTCTTTCTAGGTTTTATAGTGGCTTGTCATCCTCATCATCATCTCAAGATCATGTCATTTTCATCCTTGACCTAATCCAATATTCTTTTTATTAAGAATATTCCTTTTTCTATTAAAGGAATAATCCTTTTAAACCCTAGGTTGTGAAGGAACCTATATTTCTGTCACTCCCAAAATTCCCAAATAATTCTCATAAATTGTTTGGGTCATATCTACCTCAAATATGTCAAAAATCCTTCCTTGGCATCATCAAAGCTAATTCACAAATATTCCTTTTCTCATTCTGCCCTAAGTGGCTTTTTGAGAAGGAAGTGTCATTTATCTTGGCTTGATTGACCCCAAACTTTTTGGACATCTTTACCTGTCCATATCATTGCCCCATGCCAAAATTCAACTCAGTTTTCCTAGTAAATATTACTGAGCAATTTTTTAAAGTTCCTGTCTGAGGGAAGCCTGTGTGAAGGAAGTACAAGCTAGGCATATCCAAATGAGTTGAAATTTTGCAAGGTCCTTCATATGATCAAATAATGACTCTCCACCAAATATGAGGTCATGTAACTCATCTATGCGAGCCTAGCTCCAAATCTTAGTTTCTGGTCAGATTTTCAGTTTGTGAAGAAACCATATTTTACATTGCTTCATTTAAGCTGAAAATTTAATAGGACATTCTCCTACCCATATCAACTCTCTCCACCAAGTTTTGGTTCAATTCATTAATCCATTTGCCCTGTGAAATTTTTCCAAGTTTCTGTCCAGAGAGATGCTATATGAAGCAAGTGCTAGTTTGGCTAATCCAATTGGCATGAAACTTTTTGAGCATCTTCATATCTTCAAATCATTGGGCCATTCCCAATTTCAGCTCATTTCATTCAACTATGTGAGTGCACCTTGATGATCTCTTTTCTGGACCAGATTATGCAGTTGTTAAGCAACTATGTTAAATCTTGGTCCATTGCCCCTCTAATTTCACAGGATCATAGTCCTTCCTACTATAAACACCCCAGACATCTTTTTTGCCCCTTAGCATCTCCCTGTGGATCACAGTGACTTGATCAAGTTTGTAACAGCAAACTTCAGAGGATCATTACCACCTAACCACGGTGCCCCAAATAGATTCATCACCACATTTGTAACCTAGCATCGAGGGACTACACGCCAGACATGGTCGGCCCAGCCAGAACGCGCCGCTTGCACCCGTGCACGCGATGATCACGCTTGCGTCATGACTAATCGTGTGCTCTGGCTCGTTCCGGCCACTGTTCTCGTCCACTCCCTCGTCGTCTCTATGTCCAACCTTGTCCAGGAGCTCCCCTGTGCTCGTATGCGTCATCCTATGCCCGGGCCCCCTCCTGGTTCGCCATGAATGCGCCACAAACGCCATGCCCGTGCCGCGTCCAGCCTCTGTCCTCCATTAGAGCTCGGCTTGAGCTTGCCCATGATGCTCTATAGGCTTACCCCGCGCCTATTTAAGCTGACCCGAGGTCCTCAGAACCTCACCCACTCCCCCCTCGCCTCTCCCGACCATCGGAGTGCCTCTCGTCGCCGTTTCTTCTTCCGCCACTGCGGCCATCACCGGAGTTTGTCTCTGTTCCGGCCACTGCAGGCCCCCTCTCCTCCTACCAAGCCCTCCACCAGATCCATTTCTTCCCCGCGGTTCGCCCCACACCCTTGCCCCTCGCCGGAGTAGCCCACATCGCCGGAGACCACCTCCGTTGCCCGCCTCCTATCCTCCTCCTCGCGCCGCCCCTCCCCTCCACCCCATTCCTTCCCGACGGCCATTTCTCCTCTAAACGGGTGCGGCAGACGCCGCTGCATCTGCCGGTGCCCTCGGCCGGGCTAGAGCTGGTCGGAGCCGGCTGGCCCCTTGGTCACTTCCCTCCCATTCCCTGCTCTGTTCCACGGGAGGAACATAGGCGCGGGAGGAAGAGGACGACCGCACCTGCCCCCCAGTCGCGTGGGCCCCGCCTATAAGTGAGGCAAAGCCCGGGCCCAAGTACGTTAAGTGGAGACGTATTCTCGAAAATACGTTTTCCTCTCCGGAAAACGTATCTTCCTCCTTCTTCAGCCCGAAATGCACTTTCTCAGTTCTGAAAGCATATTCTCTTCTTACTGCAACTCAAAATATGCTTTCCTTTTCAGAAAACGTATTAGGCTCGAAGGCGCTTTCAGTTTTTCCTCCCAGGAACTTGTTTGTATGTAGTAGTTTTTATTACAGATTAGTCCCTATTCTTCCACCCTTCGTATCTTTTCGACCATAATTCCGATCGAGGTGAAACCAACGCTCACTTCTTCGTCTCGTCGAGATCTTTCTGTTGGTAACATTTTCACTAAGTGGTCCCATAGTGAAAATGACCATTTTGCCCTTGCTTATAATCAGCCCCCTTTGAGAGAGAAGAACATCCAATGAATCATTCCGCGAGCTTTCCGCACTTTTTCCCGGAGTATTCTTCACCCCCAGGCAAGCCACAACAGCCACTTGCATGATAGCCATGCAGTAGCCATGGTTTCTACTTGAATATTTAATAAAAGATTGCACGTTATCTGTCTGCTTGTTTGCTACTAGTGTCATTGTTTTGGTTATGCCCGTGTATTCATGTTCACCTTCATGCTATGTTCCGATGCATCTTGTTATCAAGTACTACTTGCTCGTATCATGTTCACATGTCATGCTTGGTAGTAGTAGTACATGCTGGTAGCAGTGGTGTTCTTCCTGATGCATGCTTGCCGTCTATCAAGTACCGTTGTTATGCATGTTCCTTTGCATCTACTTGGTTACATGCTTACTTGGTAGTGTTCTTGCTATGTTCTTGCATGGTATTTATTTATGATGCTAGTGGTCATGCTATGCTCATGTGTAGTGTTATACTTATGCCATGCTCGTTTGGTTAAATGCTTCATTGTGGTTATGCTCGATGATTATGTTGCACCTCCATGCTTATGTTGATATCATGATCATGCATTGTAGTTGCATCATGTTATTTTATTATGGCTCAGCTCATTGTATTCAAGTTTAACCGGATAATAATGGACTTGAACAAATGTTGGTTGAGTCATGGTGCCACCAAATCGAGCTGACCAGTGCAACCACATTTTCCTTTTATGGGGAGGCCCTAATGCGGTCTATTGTCATGCCTCTCACCGGTGCCTCCAAAGAGGAAGGTTATGGGCGCGCGCTACCCTGATTAGGTAGGCGGACATGAACCTTGTGTGCCCGTTGTTGTTGTTTTGGTACCGGGTCCCCGTTTGGGATCGTTTATGTTTGGCCACGACGGTGTCGTTGGATGTCACGGGTTGACATCGGGGCCACCCATGGCTTAGCCCAAAGGGGAGTTGGTCGGGGTGGTCGGGAGAGTGTCATGGCATGGGTTGGTTCTGTCGGAGTGCCGTTGGTCCACCTGAATGGGAGTTCGGGGCCATGAATTCTGTTGTGTGGGTACAGTGTACTAACCTCTGCAAAGTGTGTGTTTAAATCTATCGATAGCCGCGCCAGTGGATATGGGCCCAGTTCGTAGTCGGTCACACTATGAGCCAACCATAATAATAACTTGATTAATAATAACCCCGGTTCGATGATGATAAAGTGATTGGTTGTGATCTAGAGAGGATCATGGAGGTATCATGGATACCGAAGTTGGTTGATCTTTATGTGACCGTGAGATGATCACGGAGGTATCGTGGATACCGATGTTGGTAAGTGGATGTATGAGATGGTTACTAGGTAACCGCCCAATAAGAGTAAGCTGGTGCACGATATGGTTTACCTGTTGCATGTAGTATCATCATGTTTATATGCTCCTGCCATGCTATGTTTGTTCAGCCGTATCCTGTTCAGTTTGTGTATGCCATGTATTATGCTCATGATTGTTTTAACCTACTAATGCCATGCTGTTGTTTGTCCTGACTGCTTTTGGTTAATTGTGAGCTTGCAAGTACATTCAATGTACTGACCTGGGGTGTGATGCGGTTTGTGTCGTGTGCTCGATTGCTTTTTTTTGGTGTGGTTCTGTGTTCGCGAGCTAGGATAAACATTCCACCAGAGTCCTCGCGGATTGGAGTCCATCATCATCGCTCGTTGTTCCGCCGCCATGAGAGGTTCCATGCCTCGAGTTGTTATGCTGCTTGCATAGAGCAACTGTGGTTGGCGTAGCGCCGTCATGCCGGTGTTATCCATTGTAATATCAGAGACCTTGTGTTCGTATTCGTGTTGTCATAGAGAGCTGGTTTGTTCTATGCTAAGCAGTGCCGTATTCCAGAAGACTTCACCTTGATCTCTGGGCTGGAATACAGGGCGTTCCTGTTTCTCTGAGCCGAGGTGCCACAGGGCTTGGTATCATAGCAGGTCTGGCTGTAGAGTGTCCTAGTCCGCTGGAACGTTAGAAAACGGTAGTATAGGGTCTGGTTGTTGCCCTTTCTTGCTGCATTTGGTTGTTGCACTTGTTTGCTGCATATAGTCTTATTCAGTTACCCTTAACCCCTGTTTCGTGCATAGACGGCGGTCAGCTTCCATGAGTTCAATGCCCTCCCCACAACTCCCGGTGTTGTTCCTATTGCCAACTCCTACACCTCTCAGTTTTGCCACCCTCCTTGGCGATTGTGGCGTAGCATTTATCCCCATGGAGATCCACCTCACTATCAAGTATTCCAGTTTTCTGCTGGAGGAAGAATCCTGGAGTATGTTGCTCATGCCCATCTGTCAGCCTCGATTCTTGTTGGTAAGCGCACCTACAGTGTCCACGGTGGTTACGGTGCTACTCCCGAGCGTGCCGTTCAGCTTGCCGCAATGGCGGGAATCACCGGTTTTGGTCATCAAGAGAGCATGGTGCAAGAGAACCGTGCTTATCAGTACTATCCCACCATCGTCGAGAATCCTAAGCGGATCAAGTTCCCTTCTGTCAACCCCCAAGATGACCCGGCTATCTTCGCCATGTCCCGTTACATGACGGCCGAGTGTCTTCTTATTTCCGAATTAGTCTGAGATGCCATTCGAGCCAGGAGATTGTTTGGTGCTTCCCTACCTCAATCTCCGCCAGCTTCTCCAACCCCTCCGCCTCATTCATCCGGAGTTTCGGAGTCAGCAGTTCCACTCGCTACTCCATTAGCTTCTTCATCAGTTCCCAAGCGTTTGCTCAAGCGTAGGGTGTAGTCATTCGTGTAGTGCATGTGCATCTTGATACGTCTCCAACGTATCTATAATTTTTGATTGTTCCATGCTATATTATATTCTGTTTTGGATGTTTATGGGCTTTATTATACACTTCTATATTATTTTTGGGACTAACCTATTAACCGGAGGCCCAGCCCAAATTGCTGTTTTTGCCTATTTCAGTGTTTCGAAGGAAAAGAATATCAAACGGAGTCCAAACGGAATGAAACCTTCGGGAACGTGATTTTCGGAACAAACGTGATCCAGAGGACTTGGAGTCTACGTAAAGCAATCAACGAGGAAGGCATGAGGAAGGGGGCGCGCCCTCCACCCTCGTGGGCCCCTCGTTGCTCCACCGACGTACTTCTTCCTCCTATATATACCCATATACCCTGGAAACATCATATACGGAGCAAAAACCCTATTTCCATTGCCGCAACCTTATGTACCCGTGAGATCCCATCTTGGGGCCTTTTTCGGCGCTCCGTCGGAGGGGGCATTGATCATGGAGGGCTTCTACATCAACACCATAGCCTCTCCGATGATGTGTGAGTAGTTTACCTCAGACCTTCGGGTCCATAGTTATTAGCTAGATGGCTTCTTCTCTCTCTTTGGATCTCAATACAAAGTTATCCTCGATCTTCTTGGAGATCTATTCGATGTAATCTTCTTTTTGCGGTGTGTTTGTCGAGATATGATGAATTATGGGTTTATGATCAAGATTATCTATGAACAATATTTGAATCTCCTCTGAATTCTTTTATGTATGATTGGTTATCTTTGCAAGTCTCTTCGAATTATCATTTTGGTTTGGCCTACTAGATTGATCTTTCTTGCAATGGGAGAAGTGCTTAGCTTTGGGTTCAATCTTGCGGTGCTCGATCCCAATGACAGAAAGGGAAACAACACGTATTGTATTGTTGCCATCGAGGATAAAAAGATGGGGTTTATATCATATTGCATGAGTTTATCCCTCTACATCATGTCATCTTACTTAAAGCATTACTCTATTCTTATGAACTTAATACTCTAGATGCATGCTCGATAGCGGTCGATGTGTGGAGTAATAGTAGTAGATGCAGAATCGTTTCGGTCTACGTGTCACGGACGTGATGCCTATATACATGATCATACCTAGATATTCTCATAACTATGCTCAATTCTATCAATTGCTCGACAAAGAATTGCTTACCCAATCGTAATACTTATGCTCTTGAGAGAAGCCACTAGTGAAACCTATGGCCCCCGGGTCTATTTTCTATCATATTAATCTCCCGACAACAAGATATTTCTAGCGCCGTTTATTTTACTTTGCATCTTTATTTACTCTTTATCATAAAAATACCAAAAATATTATCTTATCATATCTATCAGATCTCACTCTCGTAAGTGACCGTGAAGGGATTGACAACCCCTTTATCGCGTTGGTTGCGAGGTTCTTATTTGTTTGTGTAGGTGCGTGGGACTCATGCGTGGTCTGCTACTGGATTGATACCTTGGTTCTCAAAAACCGAGGGAAATACTCATGCTACTTCACTGCATCACCCTTTCCTCTTCAAGGGAAAACCAACGTAGTGCTCAAGAGGTAGCACATCTGCTGTAGTATCATGCTTGTGTGTGCCTGTGTGGAGTAGTTATAGCTTGTTTGCTGTGTGCTTTGTTGCAATAAATCATTTTCTTGTGCTTCTTTATTCGAATTTTCGGTGCTACTCCCTTATGGAAAATTGCTCATCAACCGACACCGGATCAGAAGAAGCCGTGAGAAGTACAAATATACACCAAGGAACGCATTTAAAAGCAATAAGATTTTCAGCTGACATCATTGTATTGCAGACATCCAGTCTGAATACAAGTTATATTCTGCTTAGACTTTCAGTAACAAGTACCCGTCAGAGATACATCTTTATTGCAGCAATGATTAAACCAGCAGGAGAAATAAGTTGGATCCAAGTCCAAAATGCATTTCAAGTCAAAGGTATGGTTCGTACACAATGATTGATTCTGCCATGAGTCAGATTTAAAACATGCGACACCCAGAAGTCAGTCCAAATATGCAATGAATTAAGCAAGGACGGTCAGACAATTCTTGGCATACAAGTAATCAGCAGCCGAAATGACAAGAACATATATATGTTATTTCGTTCACACAGAAATCTGTCCAGTGCTTCTCCACAACTTAACAGTGAAGCGTACGAGGCAAGATTTCCCAGTCTGCATCAGTAAGGTAAGAATGATTTCCCGTGCAAGATATTCAGTCTTCTTCGATAAGGTACTGCAAAAGCTTCTGGCATAATGTCGTGGAATTGTGACGACAGATGTCCTAGTGTGAGGACTTAGTCGTGAGGCCAACGCATCTATGTGGTAGCTTGAGAGGGGTTGATCGGAATCGAGAGACGCAACACAAGACAAGGGTTTAGACGACCGGGCCCCGGAAACATCATCCGTAATGTAGCGAAGGACCTCAGACGGTCCGATCTACGTGCTTTAGTGTCATCCTCGGATCAAGAATGTGACACGACAAGATTTTGAAGGATTTATAAGCGAGTAGCAATCACACACTTATTACATCGAATGTCTCAAAAGAGAGCTTATTACAATAAATATGGCTTAAGGCCATCTAATACGATAACAATGAAGGCTTGGAAGATAAGTGAGTCCATCAACTCCAACGGCATCATCGAGTATAGAACCACGACCTAAAGGCACCTTTTGCGCTAAGGTCAAAAAGTTCCGCAACATGAACGTTGCAGCCCGAAAACGGGTCAGCACATGGAACATGCTGGCAATGTAACACATAGAGAGTAATGAAAGAAAAAGTCCATACTACATGCATATATGGCTGGTGGAAAAGCTCTATGGTTACAGTTTTGCGTAAAGCCAATTTTTCCCTACTGCAAAGGAATAAATTTTATTTAACTATCATGGTGGTTGTTAAACATTGAGAGTGTAGACACCCTCTCAATCCCAATTAAGCATCATCATTAAAACCCAACAATATTAATTAAAGTAACATGATGAGATTCACATGATAATCCAAGTACTAGATACTCAAGATGTCCATAATCGGGGATACGGCTAACCAAGATTAGTTTATACACTCTGCAGAGGTTTGTGCACTTTTCCCCACAAGACTCGATCTCCTCCGTTGGGATTCTCGCACTACATGGTGTTTGAGAAACAGATGACCGAGACATAGTCTTTCAGAAGCGCTAGCACCTTATGATCGGGTAGACAGTTACACCTACTTTCCCCTACATCTGCTAGTCTACCACTGTAAGAGTTATACGACTTAATCAACTATGCTAGAGCCCATAGTAGCTTGTGGCTGCACACGGAAGTTTCTAGCATGAATAATCTCATGATCCCTTTGAGCACGGGTGGCGGTCCATAAAAACAGGCAATCATTTGGAATACCCAGTGCCTCAATCCACCCAGATGTGTATTAAAGTTGCCACCTTAAATAAACCATTAATTAACAATCTCACATACATCATGGATACACTCACCCAATCCACGTCTACTAACATAGCATGGCATAATAAGCAAACGTAGAGTAACTCCCAAGGGTTTGATAATAAAACAGGTAATAGGTACTACCTCATCTACTTCCCAAAACCCACATATTAGTTAGATCCTAATCATGCAATTGTTTGAGGATTGATATAATGCAATAAAACTGGCTAGTAAAGAGGTATGATCAAAGTGTTACTTGCCTTGCTGATGATCCGTGTAACCTAGAGATTCAAAGTATCAAGCGGCGCACTCCGGGTACTCTATCGCAAACAAACAAGCATACAAGAAGTACTCATCTAATGCACAGGTAAAACACGAATAAGATAACTAACCAAAAATTTCAACTTAAGAACTCCAGTTCGCAAAAAGAACCAAATCAAACGAAGCAACGAAAGTCAAACGGCAAAAGAAACAAGCTTCGTTTACTAATCTGGACCTAAGTCAAATTTTACAGAAGCAAAAACTTGTTTGAGTTGGTTAAACGGAAAGAGGGTTTCGAGACGAAACTCTAGGCGCTTGAATCGCCTTATTCTGATAAACGAGCGAAAAGTTAAACTAGAACGAAAATCGGATCAGAAATAACCGCGGAAAATCCGAGAAAGAAAAAACAGACGAACATATTAACGAACGAACGTTCGTTAACTGAGTCTAAACAGAGAAATCGTTCATTAAATCGAACGAACGGGCGAACGCTCGCTAAATAAATAAACCGGAAAAACCGATTTAAAAAAACGAATCTAGGGTTTCTAAAGAAAAACCGGATCGGGTTTAAAAAAACCTGACCACGGTCGGTGGCGGCGGTTACCTCCGGCTCGGCTCCGGCGGGGCTGCGGCGAGACGACGTGGGTGGCGGGGCTGCGGCGGAAGGCGCGGCTGGGCGAGTCGGGTGGCGGGCTGCGGTGGCGGTGGGACATTTATAGGAGGGCTGCTTAGGGGAGGCGGTGAGGCGAGGCGGAGGTCGGCTCGGGACTCCTAGTCCGGTCCGGTGGCGGCGGCTCGGGCAGCTTTCTGGGGGCCTTGACCCGGTCTGAGATTTTTTATATAATTCCGCCAAACAGAAAATAAATTCTAGAAAAATAAATAAATATCTAAAAATGCCAAAACAAATTTTCACCGTCTAAATAGAATATTTAGAACAAGATGAACATTTTCTTGGCCCTAAAATGCAGTTTTGAAAACGTGCATTTTTCCTAAATTCAAATAAAATAGCAAAAACTCCAAAGTAAAACTTATTTGATTTTTTATTAAATCCTCAATATTTCTTTATTTTGGGAAAGTCATTTTATTCCCTCTCTCATATTTTTGTAGTTGAAATAATTGAAGATAAAATAAATAAAATCAAATGATCCTATTTTCAAAATTTGAGAAAACCCAAATATGAAAATAACGAAATCCCCAACTCTCTCCGAGGGTCCTTGAGTTGCGTAGAATTTCTAGGATCAAACCAAAAGCAAACAAAAATATGATATGCATTGATGATCTAGTGTATAACATTCCAAATTGAAAATTTGGGATGTTACAAACCTACCCCCCTTAAGATGAATCTCGCCCTCGAGATTCGGGTTGGCTAGAAAATAGGTGAGGGTGGTCCTTCAACAGATCTTCATCTCGCTCCCAGGTGGCTTCATCCTCGGTGTGGTGGCTCCACTGAACTTTGCAAAACTTGATAACCTTGCTGCGGGTGACTCTGTTGGCATACTCAAGAATCTTAACTTGTTTCTCCTCATAGGTCAAATCACTGTCCAACTGAATCGCTTCCAGCGGCACTGTATCTCTCAGCTGTATATCAGCCATCTCTGTGTGGCACTTCTGGGAAACGTGGAACACATCGTGAACTCCTGACAATCCTTCGGGCAACTCCAACTTGTAGGCAACTTCTCCCATACGTTCCAAAACTTTGTATGGTCCCACAAAACGTGGCGCTAACTTTCCTTTAACTCTAAAGCGCTTGACTCCCCGAAGTGGAGATACACGAAGATAAACTCTGTCTCCGACTTCGTAAACAATCTCCTTACGTTTAGAATCTGCATAGCTCTTCTGCATGGACTGGGCTACCTTGAGCCTATCGCGAATAACTTCACCTTCTGTTCAGACTCCTTAATCAAATCTGGTCCAAACTGAAGGAAATATGCCCTAGAGGTAATAATAAAGTTATTATTTATTTCCTTATATCATGATAAATGTTTATTATTCATGCTAGAATTGTATTAATCGGAAACATAATACATGTGTGAATACATAGACAAACAGAGTGTCACTAGTGTGCCTCTACTTGACTAGCTTGTTGATCAAAGATGGTTATGTTTCCTAGCCATAGACATGTGTTGTCATTTGATTAACGGGATCACATCATTAGGAGAATGATGTGATTGACATGACCCATTCCGTTAGCTTAGCACACGATCGTTTAGTATGTTGCTATTGCTTTCTTCATGACTTATACATGTTCCTATGACTATGAGATTATGCAACTCCCGTTCTGGGAGGAACACTTTGTGTGCTACCAAACGTCATAACAATCTGGGTGATTATAAAGGTGCTCTACGGTGTGTCTTCGAAGGTACATGTTGGGTTGGCGTATTTCGAGATTAGGATTTTTCACTCCGATTGTCGGAGAGGTATCTCTGGGCCCTCTCGTTAATGCACATCACTTAAGCCTTGCAAGCATTGCAACTAATGAGTTAGTTGTGGGATGATGTATTGCAGAACGAGTAAAGAGACTTGTCAGTAACGAGATTGAACTAGGTATTGAGATACCGACGATCGAATCTCGGGCAAGTAACATACCGATGACAATGGGAACAACGTATGTTGTTATGCGGTCTGACCGATAAAGATCTTCGTAAAATATGTAGGAGCCAATATGAGCATCCAGGTTCCGCTATTGGTTATTGACCGGAGACGTGTCTCGGCCATGTCTACATAGTTCTCGAACCCGCAGGGTCCGCACGCTTAACGTTACGATGACAGTTTCATTATGAGTTTATATGTTTTGATGTACCGAAGGTTCTTCGGAGTCCCGGATGTGATCAAGGACATGACGAGGAGTCTTGAAATGGTCGAGACATGAAGATTGATATATTGGAAGCCTATGTTTGGACATCGAAGTGTTCTGTGAAATCGGCATTTTACCGGCATCGGAGGTTACCGGAACCCCCCGGTAACTTAATGGGCCTTAATGGGCCTAGTGGAGGAAGAGGAGAGGAGGCCAAGGGGCAGCCGCACGCCCCTCCCCCCAAGTCCGAATTGGACAAGGAAGGGGGGCGCCCTCCTTCCTTTCCCCTCTCTCTCCTCTTTCCCCCCAAGTCCTAGTCCAACATGGAAAAGGGGGGAGTCCTACTCCCGGTAGGAGTAGGACTCCTCCTGGCACGCCCCAAGCCTGCTCGCACCTCCTCCCCCTTGCTCCTTTATATACGGGGGCAAGGGGGCACCCCATAGACACAACAATTGATCATTGATCTCTTAGCTTTGTGCGGTGCCCCCCCCCTCCACCATAGTCCACCTCGATAATACTGTAGCGGTGCTTAGGCGAACCCCTGGGTCGGTAGAACATCAACATTGTCACCACGCCATCGTGCTGACGAAACTCTCCCTCAACACTCGGCTGGATCGGAGTTCGAGGGACATCATCGGGCTGAACGTGTGCTGAACTCGGAGGTGTCGTACGTTCGGTACTTGATCAGTCGGATCGTGAAGACGTACGACTACATCAACCGCGTTGTGCTTACGCTTCCGCTTTCGGTCTACGAGGGTACGTAGACATCACTCTCCACTCTCGTTGCTATGCATCACCATGATCTTGCGTGTGCGTAGGAAAATTTTGAAATTACTACGTTCCCCAACAGTGGCATTAGAGCCTGGTTTTATGCGTTGATGTATATGCACGAGTAGAACACAAGTGAGTTGTGGGCGATATAAGTCATACTGCTTACCAGCATGTCATACTTTGGTTCGGCGGTATTATTGGATGAAGCGGCCCGGACCGACATTACGCCAGACGCTTACGCGAGACCGGTTCTCCGACGCGTGCTTTGCACAGAGGTTGCTAGCGGGTGTCTGTTTCTCCAACTTTAGTTGAACCGAGTGTGGCTACGCCCGGTCCTTGCGAAGGTTAAAACAGCACCAACTTGACAAACTATCTTTGTGGTTTTGATGCGTAGGTAAGAACGGTTCTTGCTAAGCCCGTAACAGCCACGTAAAATTTGCAACAACAAAGTAGAGGACGTCTAACTTGTTTTTGGAGGGCATGTTGTGATGTGATATGGTCAAGACGTGATGCTCTATTTTATTGTATGAGATGATCATGTTTTGTAACCGAGTTATCGGCAACTGGCAGGAGCCATATGGTTGTCGCTTTATTGTATGCAATGCAATCTCCCTGTAATGCTTTACTTTATCACTAAGCGGTAGCGATAGTCGTAGAAGCATAAGCTTGGCGAGACGACAACGATGCTACGATGGAGATCTAGGTGTCGCTACGGTGACGATGGTGATCATGGAGGTGCTTCAGAGATGGAGATCACAAGCACAAGATGATGATGGCCATATCATATCACTTATATTGATTGCATGCGATGTTTATCTTTTATGCATCTTATCTTGCTTTGATTGACGGTAGCATTATAAGATGATCTCTCACTAAATTTCAAGATAAAAGTGTTCACCCTGAGTATGCACCATTGCCAAAGTTCGTCGTGCCCAGACACCACGTGATGATCGGGTGTGATAAGCTCTACGTCCATCTACAACGGGTGCAAGCCAGTTTTGGCAGAATACTCAGGTTAAACTTGACGAGCCTAGCATATGCAGATATGGCCTCGGAACACTGAGACGGAAAGGTCGAGCGTGAATCATATAGTAGATATGAACATAGTGATGTTCACCATTGAAAACTACTCCATTTCACGTGATGATCGGTTATGGTTTAGTTGATTTGGATCACGTGATCACTTAGAGGATCAGAGAGATGTCTTTCTAAGTGGGAGTTCTTAAGTAATATGATTAATTGAACTTAAATTTATCATGAACTTAGTACCTGATAGTATCTTGCTTGTCTATGTTGATTTTAGATAGATGGCCCGTCTTTGTTGTTCCGTTGAATTTTAATGCGTTCCTTGAGAAAGCAAAGTTGAAATATGATGGTAGCAATTACACGGACTGGGTCCGTAGAATTTGAGGATTATCCTAATTGCTGCATAGAAGAATTACGCCTGGAAGCACCACTTTGGGTGCCGAACTGCTGCAGGAGCAACACCAGATGTTGTGAACGTCTGGCAGAGCAAAGCTGTTGACTACTCGATAGTTCAGTGTGCCATGCTTTACAGCTTAGAGCCGGGACTTCAACAACGTTTTGAACATCATGGAGCATATGAGATGTTCCAGGAGTTGAAGTTAATATTTCAAGCAAATGCCCGGATTGAGAGGTATGAAGTCTCCAATAAGTTCTATAGCTGTAAGATGGAGGAGAATAGTTCTGTCAGTGAGCATATACTCAAGATGTCTGGGTATAATAATCACTTGATTCAACTGGGAGTTAATCTTCCGGATGGTAGCGTCATTGACAGAATTCTCCAATCACTGCCACCAAGCTACAAAAGCTTTGTGATGAAGTATAATATGCAAGGGATGGAAAATACAATTCCCGAGCTCTTCACAATGCTAAAGGCTGCGGAGGTAGAAATCAAGAAGGAGCATCAAGTGTTGATGGTCAACAAGACCACTAGTTTCAAGAAAAGGGGCAAAGGGAAGAAGAAGGGGAACTTCAAGAAGAACAGCAAGCAAGTTGCTGCTCAAGAGAAGAAACCCAAGTCTGGACCTAAGCCTGAAACTGAGTGCTTCTCTTTGCAAGCAGACTGGTCCTTTGGAAGCGGAACTGCCCCAAGTATTTGGCGGATAAGAAGGATGGCAAGGTGAACAAAGGTATATGTGATATACATGTTATTGATGTGTACCTTACTAGAGCTCGAATTAGCACCTGGTTATTTGATACTTGTTCTTTTGCTAATATTTTCAACTCAAAACAGGGGACTTCTGATTAAGCGAACAGGCCAAGGACGAGGTGACGATCTTGGCGTGGGAAATGGTTCCAAAGTCGATGTGATCGCGGTCGGCACACTACCTCTACATCTACCTTCGGGATTAGTATTAGACCTAAATAATTGTTATTTGGTGCCAGCGTTGAGCATGAACATTATATCTGGATCTTGTTTGATGTGAGACGGTTATTCATTTAAATCAGAGAATAATGGTTGTTCTATTTATATGAGTAATATCTTTTATGGTCATGCACCCTTGAAGAGTGGTCTATTTTTGATGAATCTCGATAGTAGTGATACACATATTCATAATGTTGAAGCCAAAAGATGCAGAGTTGATAATGATAGTGCAACTTATTTGTGGCACTGCCATTTGGGTCATATCGGTGTAAAGCGCATGAAGAAACTCCATACTGATGGGCTTTTGGAACCACTTGATTATGAATCACTTGATACTTATGAACCGTGCCTTATGGGCAAGATGACTAAAACGCCGTTCTCCAGTGCAATGGAGAGAGCAACAGATTTGTTGGAAATCATACAGATGTATGTGGTCCAGTGAATGTTGAGGCTCGTGGCGGATATCGTTATTTTCTCACCTTCACAGATGATTTGAGCAGATATGGGTATATCTTCTACTTAATGAAACATAAGTCTGAAACATTTGAAAAGTTCAAAGAATTTCAGAGAGAAGTTGAAAATCATCATAACAAGAAAATAAAGTTTCTACGATCTAATCGTGGAGGAGAATATTTGAGTTACGAGTTTGGTCTACATTTGAAACAATGCGGAATAGTTTCGCAACTCATGCCACCCGGAACACCACAACAGTAATGGTGTGTCCGAACATCGTAATCGTACTTTACTTGATATGGTGCGATCTATGATGTCTCTTCTTGATTACCGCTATCGCTTTTTGGGTTATGCTTTAGAGACAGCAGCATTCTCGTTAAATAGGGCACCATCAAAATTCGTTGAGACGACGCCTTATGAACTGTGGTTTGGCAAGAAACCAAAGTTGTCGTTTCTGAAAGTTTGGGGCTGCGATGCTTATGTGAAAAAACTTCAACCTGATAAGCTCGAACCCAAATCGGAGAAATGTGTCTTCATAGGATACCCAAAGGAAACTTTTGGGTACACCTTCTATCACAGATCCGAAGGCAAGACATTCGTTGCTAAGAATGGATCCTTTCTAGAGAAGGAGTTTCTCTGGAAAGAAGTGAGTGGGAGGAAAGTAGAACTTGATGAGGTAATCGCACTGCTCCCTTATTGGAAAGTAGCTCATCACAGAAATCTGTTCCTGTGACACCTACACCAATTAGCGAGGAAGTTAATGATGATGATCATGGAACTTCAGATCAAGTTGTTACTGAACCTCGTAGATCAACCAGAGTAAGATCCGCACCAGAGTGGTACAGTAATCCTGTTCTGGAAGTCATGTTACTAGACCATGATGAACCTACGAACTATGAAGAAGCGATGGTGAGCCCAGATTCCGCAAAATGGCTTGAGGCCATGACATGCGAGATGGGATCCATGTATGAGAACAAAGTGTGGACTTTGGTTGACTTGCCCGATGATTGGCAAGCAATTGAAAATAAATGGATCTTCAAGAAGAAGACTGACGCTGACGGTAATGTTACTGTCTACAAAGCTCGACTTGTCGCAAAAGGTTTTCGACAAGTTCAAGGGATTGACTACGATGAGACCTTCTCACCCGTAGCGATGCTTAAGTCTGTCCAAATCATGTTAGCAATTGCCGCATTTTATGATTATGAAATATTGCAGATGGATGTCAAAACTGCATTCCTGAACAGGTTTCTGGAAGAAGAGTTGTATATGATGCAACCAGAAGGTTTTGTCGATCCAAAGGGAGCTAACAAAGTGTGCAAGCTCGGCGATCCATTTATGGACTGGTGCAAGCCTCTCGGAGTTGGAATAAACGCTTTGATAGTGTGATCAAAGCATTTGGTTTTCTGCACTTTTGGAGAAGCTTTGTATTTACAAGAAAGTGAGTGGGAGCTCAGTAGCATTTACGATATTATATGTGGATGACATATTGCTGATCGGAAATGATATAGAATTTCTGGATAGCATAAAGGGATACTTGAATAAGAGTTTTTCAATGAAAGACCTCGGTGAAGCTGCTTACATATTGGGCATTAAGATCTATAGAGATAGATCAAGACGCTTAATTGGACTTTCACAAAGCACATACCTTGACAAAGTTTTGAAGAAGTTCAAAATGGATCAAGCAAAGAAAGGGTTCTTGCCTGTGTTACAAGGTGTGAAGTTGAGTAAGACTCAAAGCCCGACCACTGCAGAAGATAGAGAGAAGATGAAAGATGTTCCCTATGCTTCAGCCATAGGCTCTATCATGTATGCAATGCTGTGTACCAGACCTAATGTGTGCCTTGCTATAAGTCTAGCAGGGAGGTACCAAAGTAATCCAGGAGTGGATCACTGGACAGCGGTCAAGAACATCCGTAAATATCTAAAAAGGACTAAGGATATGTTTCTCGTATATGAAGGTGACAAAGAGCTCATCGTAAATGGTTACGTTGATGCAAGCTTTGACACTGATCCGGACGATTCTAAATCGCAAACCGGATACATGTTTACATTGAACGGTGGAGCTGTCAGTTGGTGCAGTTCTAAACAAAGCGTCGTGGCAGGATCTACGTGTGAAGCGGAGTACATAGCTGCTTCGGAAGCAGCAAATGTAGGAGTTTGGATGAAGGAGTTCATATCCGATCTAGGTGTCATACCTAGTGCATCGGGTCCAATGAAAATCTTTTGTGACAATACTGGAGCATTTGCCTTAGCGAAGGAATCCAGATTTCACAAGAGAACCAAGCACATCAAGAGACGCTTCAATTCCATCCGTGATCTAGTCCAGGTGGGAGACATAGAAAATTTCAAGATACATACGGATCTTAATGTAGCAGACCTGTTGACTAAGCCTCTTCCACGAGCAAAACATGATCAGCACCAAGGCTCCATGGGTGTTAGAATCATTACTGTGTAATCTAGATTATTAACTCTAGTGCAAGTGGGAGACTAGAGGAAATATGCCCTAGAGGCAATAATAAAGTTATTATTTATTTCCTTATATCATGATAAATGTTTATTATTCATGCTAGAATTGTATTAACCGGAAACATAATACATTTGTGAATACATAGACAAACAGAGTGTCACTAGTGTGCCTCTACTTGACTAGCTTGTTGATCAAAGATGGTTATGTTTCCTAGCCATAGACATGTGTTGTCATTTGATTAACGGGATCACATCATTAGGAGAATGATGTGATTGACATGACCCATTCCGTTAGCTTAGCACACGATCGTTTACTATGTTGCTATTGCTTTCTTCATGACTTATACATGTTCCTATGACTATGAGATTATGCAACTCCCGTTTACCGGAGGAACACTTTGTGTGCTACCAAACGTCACAACGTAACTGGGTGATTATAAAGGTGCTCTACAGGTGTCTCCGAAGGTACATGTTGGGTTGGCGTATTTCGAGATTAGGATTTGTCACTCCGATTCTCAGAGAGGTATCTCTAGGCCCTCTCGGTAATGCACATCACTTAAGCCTTGCAAGCATTGCAACTAATGAGTTAGTTGCGGGATGATGTATTACAGAACGAGTAAAGAGACTCGCCAGTAACGAGATTGAACTAGGTATTGAGATACCGACGATCGAATCTCGGGCAAGTAACATAACGATGACAAAGGGAACAACATATGTTGTTATGCGGTCTGACCGATAAAGATCTTCGTAGAATATGTAGGAGCCAATATGAGCATCCAGGTTCCGCTATTGGTTATTGACCGGAGACGTGTCTCGGTCATGTCTACATAGTTCTCGAACCCGTAGGGCCCGCACTCTTAACGTTACAATGACAGTTTCATTATGAGTTTATATGTTTTGATGTACCGAAGGTTTTTCGGAGTCCCGGATGTGATCACGGACATGACGAGGAGTCTCGAAATGGTTGAGACATGAAGATTGATATATTGGAAGCCTATGTTTGGACATCGGAAGTGTTCCGGGTGAAATCGACATTTTACCGGAGTACCGGGAGGTTACCGGAACCCCCCGGTAACTTAATGGGCCTTAATGGGCCTGGTGGAGGAAGAGGAGAGGAGGCCAAGGGGCAGCCACGCGCCCCTCCCCCCCAAGTCCGAATTGGACAAGGAAGGGGGGCGGCGCCCCCCCTTTCCTTTCCCCTCTCTCTCCTCTTTCCCCCCAAGTCCTAGTCCAACATGGAAAAGTGGGGGAGTCCTACTCCCGGTAGGAGTAGGACTCCTCCTCGCACGCCCCAAGCCTGGCCGCACCTCCTCCCCTTGATCCTTTATATACGGGGCAAGGGGGCACCCCATAGACACATCAATTGATCATTGATCTCTTAGCCGTGTGCGGTGCCCCCCTCCACCATAGTCCACCTCGATAATACTGTAGCGGTGCTTAGGCGAAGCCCTGCGTCGGTAGAACATCAACATCGTCACCACGCCGTCATGCTGACGAAACTCTCCCTCAACACTCGGCCTGATCGGAGTTCGAGGGACGTCATCGGGCTGAACGTGTGCTGAACTCGGAGGTCTCGTACATTCGGTACTGGATCGGTCGGATCGTGAAGACGTACGACTACATCAACCGCGTTGTGCTAACGCTTCCGCTTTCGGTCTACGAGGGTACATCACTCTCCCCTCTCGTTGCTATGCATCACCATGATCTTGCGTGTGTATAGGTAAAATTTGAAATTACTACGTTCCCCAACACAAACAACTGGCGGTCTCCAACTTCATCCCATGATAATGGGGTTCTGCACCTTCTTCCGTACAAGGCTTCGAAAGGGGCCATCTTCAAACTATTTTGATAACTGTTGTTGTAAGGGAACTCTGCATATGGAAAATTGTCGTCCCAACTAGATCCATAATCTAGCGCACAAGCTCTCAGCATATCCTCCAAAATCTGATTGACTCTCTCGGTCTGTCCATCTGTCTGCGGGTGAAAAGCCTGGTACCCGAAGTTTTGTGCAACTGATTCCAGAACTTTGAGGTAAACTGGGTTCCTCTATCTGATACAATGCTCCTCGGAATTCCATGCAGACATACGATCCTGGTCATGTATATCTTTGCCAACTTAGCACTGGTGTAAGTGGTCTTCACTGGGATGAAATGAGCTACCTTCGTCAAACGATCGACTAAAACCCAAATCGAATCATAGCCTGAACGAGTCTTGGGCAATCCCGTGATAAAATCCATGCCTAACTTATCCCACTTTCATTCGGGTATTGGCAATGGTTGTAACAATCCTGCTGGCTTTTGATGTTCTGCCTTTACTCTCTGACAGACATCACATACTGCTACATACCCCGCAATATCCTTTTTCAATACGGTCCACCAGAAGGTATCCTTCAAATCCAAATACATCTTGGTATTTCCTGGGTGAATCGAGTATGGTGAATCATGGGCCTCTTGCAGAATCAACTTCCTGATCTCCGGATCAGTAGGCACATAAACGCGGTCCTCAAACCATAAGGTATCGTGCTCATCCTCACGAAATCCTTTAGCTTTCCCTTTGCTCATCTTCTCCTTTATAGAGGCAATCTCCTTGTCGGTCTTCTGAGCTTATCTGATCTTATCCATCAACATAGACTGAATCTCTAATGCTCCAACGTAGCCTCTCGGAACTATCTCCAAACATAACTCACGAAGATCCTCGGCTAACTCCTTTGGTAAACCTCCGGTCATGAGTGTGTTGACATGGCTCTTACGGCTCAACGCATCGGCTACTACGTTAGCCTTTCTGGGGTAATAATGTAACCTCATATCATAATCCTTGATGAGCTCCAACATCTCCTTTGCCTGAGATTCAACTCCTTCTGCGTGAAAATGTACTTCAAACTCTTGTGATCCGTGTACACCTCACAATGGTTTCCGATGAGAAAATGTCTCCATGTATTCAATGCATGCACTACGGCTGCTAACTCTAAATCATGTGTAGCATAATCCAACTCATGGGGCTTAAGCTGTCGTGAAGCATATGAGACAACTCTTCCCTCCTGCATAAGCACTGCTCCAAGTCCTCGACGTGAAGCGTCGCAATACACCTCATAATCCTTGCTCTGACCTGTCAAAATCAACACCGGCGATGTAACCAAACGTTTCTTCAACTCCTGGAAACTGACCTCACATTCCTCAGTCCATTTGAACTTGGTATCCTTCTATAACAACTCCGTCATGGGCTTCGCAATCTTCGAGAAATTCTCAATGAATCGCCGGTAGTATCCTGCCAGTCCAAGAAAACTCCGGATCTCTCCAACTATCGTTGGTGCTACCCAATTTGTCACAGTGACAACTTTGGTGGGATCTACTTCTATTCCTTCTCCGGATATAACATGTCCGAGGAATCCAACTTCCTTCAACCAAAACTCACATTTGCTGAACTTGGCATATAACTGATTTTCTCTGAGCTTCTCCAGTACCAATCGCAAATGCTCCTTATGCTCTTCTTCATTCTTGGAGTAGACCAAAATGTCATCAATGAACACCACGATGAACTTATCTAGAAACTCCATAAATACCTTGTTCAACATGTTCATGAAATAGGCAGGTGCGTTAGTCAGCCCAAACGACATAACGGTATACTCGTACAGCCCGTACCTTGTGGTAAAAGTTGTCTTAGGTATATCATGCTCTCCAATCTTCAACTGATGGTATCCTGATCGCAAATCGATCTTGGAAAATACCTTAGCTCCTTGCAATCGGTCAAACAGATCATTGATCATCGGCAGTGGGTACTTGTTCTTGATTGTTACTGCATTCAATCCTCGATAATCAACAACCATCCTCAATGATCCGTCCTTCTTCTCCACTAGAAGTACTGACAATCCCCAAGGCGAAGAACTTGGGCGAATATTGTCGGATTTCGGGTTCCGGCAGACCCTCTAGGTTCGAACTCTGGGGTGCGCGTGGAGATCTCGCCCCTACCTACCTGCACCTCGTCGCCTCGCTAGGATCTAAACTACCAAAGGAACAACACAAGAGACACAAGGTTTATACTAGTTCGGGCCACCATTGTGGTGTAACACCCTATTCCAGTGTGTGGTGTGGTGGATTGCCTCTTGGGCTGATGATGAACAATACAAGGAAGAACAGCCTCGCGAGAGTCTATTCTTGGCCGGTGCGATGAACTGCTAGGGGAGTTCAGTCGCTCTCTCTCTCTCTCTCTCTAGATTCAAGATGCCTCTACTGTGGTGGCTAGCTCTACTTATAGGCGGAGGCCCTGGGCCTCTTCCCAAATATTGAGCGGGAAGGGCGCCAACAATTGGCCATTTTGAAGGGGAACATCTAGTACACTTATCCTGACTAAAGTTGGTCCTCGCCTATCAAAGGCCCTGGCGGTGACGCCGGCTTGGGCTCCACGATGACCTCCTTCCTGCCGTTGTGACGGTCTTGGTCTTGTTGCACCGAAACGAGTGCCTTTGCTTGATACTCTCGCCTGCGCTTGCCTCCTTTGCACCAAAGAGGAAATGAGGACACTGCACGGGCTGGCGCCCGCCTGGCGCCCTTGGTCGTCACGGCTTGCGTCATGGGCACCTCGTGAGATACCCTGCCTTGATCTCTCCGCCTCCTCGCGAGCCAGCCTGACGAGGCCGTGCCTGAGGAAGCTTCCTGTTGTCCGCCCCACGAGGCTTGGCCCCTCGCGAGGGTCTTGAGCTTGTTCTGAGCCAACAGCAGGCTGAATGCTCCAGTGGCACGACCAGTCGGGGCTTGATGCCGGAGAGGATGAGGCCGTTTTCTTGCTCAACTTGGCCGTTTGACTGCGGGTGGGCAACGGACGCTAAGTCCAGTCGGATGCCCTGTGTCGCGCAGAAACGTACCAGTGCTCCCTTAGCAAAATTCGTGCCATTGTCGGTGATGATGCTGTGTGGCACGCCGTACCGGTTTTAATATCTGCGATGAATGTCACGGCAGTCGGCCCATTCAGCTTCTTGATCGGCTTTGCTTCAATCCACTTGGTAAATTTGTCCACGGCGACGAGCAAATGTGTCATGCCACCGCGTGCCATCTTGAATGGGTCCACCATGTCCAGCCCCCAGACGGCTAAAGGCCAGGTGAGGTGGATGGTCTTGAGTGCAGAAGCCGGTAGGTGCTGCTTGGAACTGAAGACTTGGCACCCTTTGCGATGTTGACTAACTCCTTGGCGTCGTCCATAGCGATCGGCGGAAGAATCCATGGCGGAAAGCTTTGGCGACAAGTGATCTTGAGGCCGCGTGGTGGCCGCATTCGCCTTGGTGGATGTCCTTGAGGATTGCTATGCCCTTCTCTGGCTCGACGCAGCGCTGGAAGACTCCAGTGATGCTGCGCCTAACGAGCTCTCGGTTAACTATTGTGTATGCTCCGGCTCGGCGTTGGACTTGCCTTGCCGAGATCTCGTCAGTCGGCAGCTCTCTGTTTACCAGGAAGTTGAGGATGGGCTGGGCCCATGATGGAGTTGTGACTTCTTCTATTGCCAACACGGCTACTGCGACCAGGGCGGGTGGGCTGGGTGGTGAAGAGCTGGAGTCGGCCACCGCCTGTTGTGTCGATGCAGTCCCCGGGCCGACTGCCGTAGTCCCCGGGCCGGGCTCTGAAGTCCCCTGGCCGGGTGCGACTATGGCAGTCCCCGAGCCGCCTGTTGAAGTCCCCGGGCCGCCTATCGAAGTCCCCGAGCCACCTGCTCGGTTCCCCAAGCCAGATCCGACTGCGTCGGGGTTAGGCGGTTCGAAGATGGAGTCGGATTCTGGAGACGGCTTGATAGACGGCTTGAGGAGGCGTTGGAGAGAGACGCCGGTTGGTATAGCTTGTCGAGTGGAGCCTATTCGTGCCAGAGCATCTGCTTGCTCATTGTCGGCCCGTGTACGTGGAGGAACTTCGCATCCTTCAAAGTACCCACTGATTTCTTTGAACAATGAAGCGGTAGCTTCGCCATGTTTGCGTCCTTGGCGTCCCGATCGCCAGATGATTGCTGGACTACCAAATCCGAGTCGCCATAGCACGGGATCCGGCGGATGCCGAAGTTCTTTGGCTAGCGAAGCCGTGTATGAGCACCTCGTACTCGGCCACATTGTTGGAGGCGGCGAAATGAATTTGCAATGTGTATCTGAGCTTGTCGCCTTTGGGAGAGGTGAGGATGATGCCGGCTCCCAAGCCGGTGCGCATCTTGGACCCATCGAAGTGCATCCGCCAATGAGTGGAGTCGGGGGTCGGTGGCAGGTATTGGGTCTCGGCCCAGTCGACGAGGAAGTCGGCCAATGCTTGGGACTTGATGGCGGTGCGGGGCTGGTAGAAGATCATGGAAGGGGCCAGCTCAATGGCCCATTTTGCCACCCGGCCGGATGCATCCCGGCTGCCTATGATCTCGGCGAAGGGCGGTGCACTGCGACCGTGATGGGGTGCTCTTGAAAGTAGGGCTTGAGCTTCTTGGCGTGAAGTACACACCATAGCACATCTTTTGGTAGTGCGGGTAGTTACGCCGAGGTGGACAATACTTCACTTAAATAATACACCAGCCTCTGGACTGGCTGAGCCCGACCTTCTTCCGGGCGTTGAACCACGATAACAGTGCTGACCACCCGGCTGGTAGCGGCAATGTAAAGGAGCATAGGCTCTTTCTCAGTCGGCGCCGCCAAGACAAGCGGCGTGGCCAACATCTTCTTCAGCTCGTGGAAAGCTTGGTCGGCTTGGTCGTTCCACTCGAAGTGAGTGGTCTTCTTCATGAGTCGGTAGAGGGGGAGAGCTTTTTCTCTGAGCCGGCTGATAAAGCGTTTCAGGGAGGCCAGGCATCCGGTGAACTATTGGACGTCTCGTAGCTTGGTGGGAATCTCCATTCTCTCTATGGCCTTGATCTTCACTGGGTTGCATTTGATGCCGCGTTCGGAGACCAGGAAGCCTAGAAGCTGGCCGGCTGGTACTCCGAACACGCATTTCTCGGGGTTGAGCTTGATCTGAAACCGGCGCAAGTTTTCAAACGTCTCTTTGAGGTCTTCCAGCAAGGTGCCACGCTTCTCTGTCTTCACCACGATATCGTCTACATAGACGTGGGCATTTCTACCGAGTTGTTTGAGGAGGCATTTACGCATTGCATTTGAAAAGTGGCACCGGCATTTCTCAAGCCGAATGTCATAGTCGGTAGCGTAAAGCTCCGAATGGTGTGATGAAGGCGGTCTTGAGCGGTCAATTTGGATCCAACGTTATCTGGTGGTAGCCTGAGTAAGCATCCAAGAAACTCAACAGCTCGCATCCGGTACGTGGAGTCTATCACTTGATCAATCCTTGGCGGGCGAAAGGATCTTTGGGGCGAGCTTTGTTGAGGCTAGTGTAGTCTATACATGCACCACTTGTTATTCTTCTTGACGAGGACCGGGTTGGCAAGCCATTCCGGAAAGAACACCTCCATTATGAAGCCGGCTACCAGAAGCCGGGCTATCTCTTCTCCTACAATACTTCTCTTCTCCTTCGACAGTCGGCGGAGGGGCTGCTTGACTGGTTTTGCATCTGTTCAGATGTGTAGCTTGTGCTTGGCAAATTCCTTCGGAACACCCGGCATGTCCTTGGGAGACCATGCGAAGATGTCCCGATTCGCACGGAGGAAATCGACGAGCTCGCCTTCCTATTTGCTGTCCAAGTTTGCCCCAATGACGGCAAACCTTTCTGGGTGCTCTGGGTCCAGAGGTATCTTCTGTGTTTCTTTGGCCGGCTGGAAAGAACCTTGTGCTTCACATTCCTTGGGGTCAGGGGACAGGGCCGGCTGCTTGCCGGCCATGGCCACGACTCGATCCAGCATCTTCTTCTCTTCGGCGATCACGAGGGACTCGGCCAACCGGCTGCTGGCTGCTGCACACTCAGAGGATTTCTTGTAGTCGCCGGCTATGGTGATGATGCCCTTGGAACTCGGTTTCTTCATCTTGAGGTAGGCGTAGTGGGGTACAGCCATGAACTTGGCCAGAGCAGGTCGGCCAAGCAATGCGTGGTAAGGGCTCTCCAAATCCACTACCTCAAACCAAACTGCTTTTCGGCGGAAGTGATCCTTGTCTCCAAAGAGAACATCTATCTTGATCTTGCCGATTGGTGAGCAGGACAGGCCGGGTACAATGCCATGGAACACGGTCCGACTAGGCATAAGTTGCTTCGTCTTGATGTTCAGCTTCTCCATGGTGTCACGGTACAATATGTTGATGCTGCTCCCGCCGTCTATCAGCACGCGGGAGAAACGGGCAGCTCGCCTTTCTGTCGCGAGGGTGGCGTCCAAAACCAATGCATAGGAACCGGGAGACGGCATCACCTCTGGGTGGTCGGCCCGACTCCAGCTGATAGGCCTTTCTGACCAGTGCATGTACTCGGGGTTGTTTAAGGCGACCGCGTTGACTTCTTGGTGCTGTCGGCGCCGGCTGCGCCGGTCTTCGGACTGGCTTGTAAAGACGACGTAGGCGGCATGCTCGTCGGGGAACTCGTCTTGAACGGCTCCGACCGCTGGTCGTGCGGCCGGCTGTTGAAGAGCCGGAGGCGGCACCAGCCCTTCGCCTTTGGTGATTCGGGTGAGCCAGTGGCATTTCCGGGTCATGTGGTTGGACGGCTTCGCGCCGTTGTGGAACTTGCAAGGGGCATCAAGGGCTTGCTCGTAGGAGAAAGCCGGCTGCCAAGCCGACTGCCGCCATACGCTTCTTGAGTGCGGGCTGCCCTTGGGTTGTTCATCTTCGATTGTGGCCACCGCCGACCGGGTTGAAGGCGGCATAGGGCCCTTGGCGCTTGTTGTCGTTACGATGCAGGCGTCGGCTGGAGTCCTCGGCCAGTGTCTTGGGAGCCGCATTGAGCACCTTCCCAGAGGCGTCTACCCGAAGCTCGGTCTTCATTGAAGAGTCGGACGTGGCGTACTTGTCTGCTATGACCAGCAGCTCGTTGAGGGTAGTCGGCTCGTCGCAGAGGAGTTTGTGCTTGAGGAGGGTGCCTTCTCGGCACCCGGCGGTGAAGTACTCTATGGCTTGAACCTCGTGCACCCCCTCGCAGGAATTGCGGAGCTCGGCCCAACGCGTGAGGTAGTCGTGAGTTGATTCATTGGGCCCTTGAACGCACAAGGAGAGCTGTCGAGGCTTGGGAGCCTGCTTGTAGGTGCTGGTGAAGTTGCGGATGAAGGCTTCTGTGAAGTCTAGCCAGCTGTTGACGCTGTAAGGCTTGAGGCTGTTGAGCCAGGTTCGCGCCGTGCCTTGGAGCATGAGGGGACATACTTCACGCGACAGCGCTTTGTTGCCGTTTGCTATGCTAACCGCAGTGGAGTAGTCGATCAACCAATCTTCCGGCTTCACGGAGCCGTTGTACTTTGGCGTGTCTCTTGGGAGCGAGAACCCTTTGGGGAAGGGCTGATCGCGGATCCGGGGGCCGAAGCAAGGCGGGCCGACATCGTCTTCTTCTTCTAGCGCCAGGGATCGCGCTAGGCGGTCGATCCGATGGCGGGCGTCGTTCTCGCCGACTCCTTCGCGGCGACCTAGTCGGCCGCTGAGGGTCGGGTGCGTGACAGGCGGCGGGGTGGGATATCTCTCCCCACGAGGCGGAGGAGGAGGCGGGTTGCCTCGTCGCTCCACGGCTCGAGGGCGGCCTTCTGCGTCGCGCTCAATGGAGATTCGAGTCCGGCTGCGGCTAGCAGCCGGCTCCTTTTCTTGCCTTGCGCGGGTGTTGCCCGCGGTCGGCGTCCGTGACGTCGCGCCGTGCTCTCGGCGTGGGGGAGGGCTTTCGGCGCGGACACCGGCTTCATGCCGCTCTGCGGCCGCGTCGATCAGCTGCTGGATGTGTCTGGTCATGTAGGGGAGCTCGTCAGCCCCTAGTCCATTCAGCTCGTCTACGGCCGCCTGGGCGGCTCGTAGGTTCTCGACGGGCATGGCATAGACTAGGCGGTCTGCTCACAGCGTGTCGGTGATGGCTGCGCCACGTTTCTTGATGACGCCGACCCGGCTCGGCCCGTCTGGGGCGGCGTGCCAAAGACGGCGCGGTCGACCTCGCGCTGGTGAGCCTCAGTGAGGCGTCTCATGGAAGCTATCTTCTGGCCCTCCGCGATGAGGGTGAGGCGGCGTGCCTCCAGTGTCTCGGCGTCGGCGTCGGCCGGAAGGGGGACGGACAAGTCGTGCAGCGTCGCTTGCAGGGCGTCGTGGGTGTTCTCGCCAGAGGCGACGCCGTAGCTGATGACCAGCACCTCGGTGATGGCGCTGCCACAGTTGTCGGCTCGAGGGAGTGGGTCGTTGAAGATCACAACGTTGGTGGGGAAGGCGTCGAGCGATGCCGTGTTGGAGTCGACAAGCATCGGACGGTGGAGCCAACCGACTCCAAATCCACAGTAGGCTTGCTGGAGACGTGGAGTTGGTCGAGGAGGCTGACAAGGTGGCTCTCGGGGCAGCCTGTGCCCGCGTCGGATGCGGGCTCGTCGGTGATGCGAGCCTCGCCAAGAAGATTGGCGAGGCAGCTCACTGCGCAGGCGTCAGCGACGCCTTGCAGCGCGTCGGGGCAAGCGCCATCGGGTGTGCCGGGCTGGCTATGCTCGCTAGGAAGGAAGAGGGTTCCCGTCCAGAACAGGTCTCCGGACGACGGTGCACCTGGCCCCACGGTGGCTGCCAAATGTCGGGTGGTAGGTGCGACATATGCCAACGGGTGGCTTATCATTGTGGGAGCCAATAAGACGTCGCCGGTTCCTGGAAACTGGATAAGGCGAAGACATGCACGTCGGCGAATCTTACCCAACTTTGGGGCTCTCCATGGAGATAACACCCCTACTACTGCTCTGCGGGGTCTCCGCATGATCACTAGGTTAACAAATAGCTACAAGAGGCTCCTTGAGCTGTTCGGCGAGAGGAAGAAGAAGGGCAAGGCTAGCTCTTCTCTTCCCTCTATGTGGTGTCCAAAACTCTAAGAGATCCACCCTTTGCATGGGTGCCCTGGGGGTTTTATATAGGCCTACCCCCAGGGGTACAATGGTAATCCGGTGGCGCAGGCCCTAGCCGTCGATGTCTATGCTCTTGGCTTCTCCGCCCGACTCGGGGCCCGCCGACTGGTGGGTCCCGCCGGCTTTCTGGTCGACAAGCTGGTCCCACCGCTCGGGGGCCTTGTCGGGGGCGAGTTAGTGTTGCCTCACTCCTGATGATGAGGGCTTTGATGAAGTAAGCATGGCTACAGTGCCGCCGCCTGGCGGCGATCACTGTAGCCTTGCCTCGTCTTGTCTCCTTAATGAGGTGCCTCCTTTGAGGGAGGGAGCTAACCGGCTATTGGGAGACCGGGCCACCTTCGGGCATCTCTCTGACCGAAGGGGCCCGCCGCCTGTGGGCCATTCTGACAGCTCGTCGTGGGTGACGTCATGGTCAACATGGCAACAGTGCCGCGCCGGACGGGTGATGGCCACCCGTCTGCATGCGCTTGTGACCACGCACGCTCCGGGATTCGGGGGTGGCAGGCTTTGCTGTAGCCACGCCCCATCTCATCGCCGTTATGTGGGTGCAGAGTTTGAGGGTACGATCTTGGCCGCCTGCTAGGGGGCGGGTTTTTGGAGTCGGCCTTCTCGTGGCCGGCTTCTTGGAGTCGGCCTTCTCATGGCCGGCTTCTAGGAGTCGGCCCTCTGATGGCTTTCCTCCTGTGGGCTCATGGTCGGGCCGCCTCCTGGTAGCCGGCTTGGGAGGTAGCCGGCCAAGGGAAGGCGGCCCCACGCCTTGGACGCTTGAAGGCCCGATTGACATGTAATTTTTCTGAAGAGCCGGGGGGAGCCGGCAAGGCTACCCGTGGTCATTTACTCCGACAATGTGGCTGTAACAGAACCTGGATCTGGGCGGATCAGAACAGACCCATCGAGTCATGGGTTTTTTTAACAACTGGCCAGGCAGCTTCTTTATCTATTCCAACACTCCCTGCTTCCCCTTTTCTTCAGGAGGCATCAGGCGCACGAGAGCAGAGGGCAAGACGGCTCAGCAGCCAAGGCAGAGGGGAGGCAAGGTGAGCTGGCGGGGCGCCCAGACCACACACGGGGTGAGCCGGAGGAGGATAGAGCGGGGCGGCGACGGCAGCAAAGCCATAGCGGGACACCGCCACGGTGCTAAGCAACCAGGCGGAGAGCCGATGAAAAGCGGGCGGCGATGGCTACTGGGGCAGCGCGGGTCGAGCGCCGGCTCAAGGTGCGGCGGCTTAGGGCGCAGAGTGGTAATCCGGCAGCGGCTCGGAGGTGCAACTCGGAAGGGCGCCGGTGAATCAAGGTCAACTTGAAGATGGAAACGGCAGCAGTGGCAAAGGAGCTGGAGGGAGCCGGCGGCGGGGAAGCACCCGACCAGGCGGGTCACGGCCGTGGCCAGCAGAAGCAAGTCTGACCCGGCCAGGCGCGGCGGTGCCCCCTGGGAGCCGGCTCAGGACCGGATACGGCCTAGCTCGAGGTATGACGGGGGCGCAGGCCGCGAGAGGAGCGGCACCGCAGGTCGCTCATCGGCGGCGGTTTGAAGACAGGCCACAAAGGAGCGACAAAGGCGGTTTGGCCACAATGGCGACTCAAGGCCGGTCGGTCCGGTGGCTTGCAGTAGCAGCTCAAAGCCGCAATGGCGCAGCAGCTCACTGCACAGGTGAAATTGCGGTGGAGGTGCGAGGTGCCGGGCAGCTCAGCTGGGCGGCTGAGGCAGCTCAAAGGCAACGACGGCTTGATAGGCCCAACATGGCGGGGGCCCAGCGGCGATTGTGGGCGGTGGCAACTAGGCATGAGGTCCGCGTGAGGGCGGCTCGGAGCGAGTCCATAGCGGCCATATCCGAATCCAACTCGCGGCCCGTCAGAGCCGCCTTGGCGACTCAGCGGGCGTTCTTGGGCGACTGGCGCGCGGTCGCGCTGGTGGCACATCGAGCCAGCGAATGGGAAGTTCAGGAGACGGAGGCAGCCAAGCCAGGGCGGCATGCGGGCGGAGCTGGCAGCTCACTGCGGGACCACGACTCTCTAGCAGCGGCTCAGCGCGAGACGGCGGCTCTCCGGCGGCGGTTCAGCATGGGACAAATGTGTACCAGCAGGGAGAGGCGCTGTGGTGACTTAGGCAAACAGCGACTTGTGGCCACAGAGACAATAGCGGCGGGTGATGGCTCAGAATGACCGCGGCGGATCAACCGGCGGAGGCGTGCTCGGTGGTGATTCAGAGGCGTGCTCGGCAGCGACTCACCAAGGCCCAGTTGTCCGGTTCAAGGTGCATCGACTCAGCAGAAGGGGTCCGGTAACTTGCGGCGAAGCCGAGGCACGGCCAGGGCTGATCCGAGATATGGCGGCGACGACATGTAACAGAGGCGAGCCGATTCAAGGCTGCGGGGCGAGTGACAACAGCAGCCCGCGGTGTAGCCCGGCGGGTCAACAAAGCTGAAGCGAGATACGACGGCGATGGCTTGTAATAGAGGCCCTATTGCTGCTGCTCGGGGTGTAGCCCGGCGGGTCAACAGAGCGAGTCAACAGAGGAATCCAATCTTGTCGGCTTACCATCTGGCTTAACGTCTGCGGGCTTACCATCTGGCTTAACATCTGTCGGCTTACCATCTGGCTTAACATCTGCCGGCTTACCATCTGCTAGGTCACCAATGAAACACCAAGTCCCAGCCGGGTCATATCTCCGTCCGGGTCATACCGCGGGGTATATCCCCGACACATAAGGTACCGAGTCTTCCCCAGCAAGTCTTTAAGGGGGGAAGCTTATAAGGTACGCTACCCAGCCTTCCTCGACAAGATATCCGCCGAAAGCTTCGAGCACAAGCCATCCAGTCTTCCTTAGCAAGATACCCCCCAATGGCTCCCGATGCAAGCTGACCAACCTTCTTTAGTACGACACTGGTACAAGATATTAAACAATGAATTGTCAGCATATGACAGTGTTCCTCAAGAGTCAGATCTGCAACAGTTGGGACAAAAACAAGAATCAGTCAGAACAAATGTATGCCTCGAGAATCGGATATTTCTTCATACAACGAGTATGCTGCCAAGTTCATGCAAGTCCTTCGCACAAGGAAGAATTCACGGTATGCATCCGACAACCTCACTGGGTATGCAAGTGGGTGGTGCAAGAATCGACAAGTCTTTAAGAGAGACAACATTGAGACACCATCTTGGCAGTAGTTATCGAGGTCACCCTCCTCACACCCGACAAAGTGAAATTATTAATCCTGTCAAGATCCTGCATAATCGGTAATGAGGTCCGTACAACCACATGTGAACTGGATAAATATCCCGATACTCAGGCTATGAATAAGACCAAGGTATGATTGGAAGATATTGCACATGATAGTACTCAGGACTGCAAAAATAATCAAGGATATATAAGGCCCCACTCTTTCGGTTAAGGATCCAGACAAAGAAAATAGTATTGGAGGAGCAAGACCAACGATACAAGACCTCGTACCAAGGCAACTAGCTCCGCCCACAGTATGCTCAGAACTGTCAGCATTGAATACCCGAGTCTGTCAAGTCCGACCCAAGGACAACTCAATATACTGACCTCAGTAACCGTGTTAAAGTATCGCACAACCTACTATCCACATGAGAATACCAGCAAAATGAAGAATCATAGTATTAAATCACAAAGCATGTGCTCTCACATATGGGAATAGATTAAAGAATAGCCTGTCGTGAGCAGGATTCTTTGCCAAGATCACCGCCTGTCAAGTCTGCAATTGTTATCATCAGGAGATGGTGCATTTTTCTATCAGTCACGTTAAGCGACAGTCAAATCTTTGGTACAAATTGGATATGCAAGACTGTGAAGCAAATCAAGATAATTCAGAAACTCCCACGAGAAGTCAGAATCCATCATGAGAACAGGTATGGTTCACCTCACTGTTTTGAACCCAGAAGGCATGCATATATATTCGACGAACCCGATGCCTGGATAGAAGAGATTCTTTGTTCCAGGGAAGATATGTTCCCCACTCCATGGAATATTGTCGGTACTCAATACGAGAATAACATGTCTAGCAAGGATCAATATTGAGAAGGACACTTATGTCAGTAAAGATAATCTTTCGGACCCCAGCTAAGCCAACACATATGAAAGAAAAATTTGAGTCAGTATGAACAGGAACATATGAGGAAAGTCCTGACAGAATGTCAGATACGGTGAAGCAAACCACCCCAGATCAAGGCAGTCAGTCAGATCCAATTCAGTGGGAACATTATATGAGAGTAAATAGGAGAAACTCGAGTTGGAAATGGCTTCTTCAACTCAGAATATTTACTTGTTCCCTAAGCAACCAAATCTCAAGGACAAGATCTCTTTAAGGGGGGAAGGTTTGTAACACCCTGGCTTTTGCCCTTTTCTATTTCTGATGATTTTCTTGGATTTCTTGATTTGATTTATTTCTCCGAGGCTATGTGGTTCTAAAACTTGGGAAGATCATGTCTTCCTAGGTTTTATAGTGGCTTGTCATCCTCATAATCATCCCAAGATCATGTCATTTTCATCCTTGACCTAGTCCAATATTATTTTTATTGGGAATATTACTTTTTCTATTAAATAAATAACCCTTTTAAACCCTAGGTTGTGAAGCGGCCTATATTTCTGTCACTCCAAAAATTCGGAAATTATTTTCATAAATTGTTTGGGTCATATATACATCAAATGTGTCAAAATCCTTCCTTCGCATCATCAAAGATAATTCAGAAATATTGCTTTTCTCATTCTGCCCTAAGTGGCTTTTTGAGAAGTAAGTGTCATTTATCTTGCTTGATTGACCCCAAACTTTTTGGACATCTTCTCCTGTCCATATCATTGCCCCATGCCAAAATTCAACTCAATTTGCCTAGTAAATATTCCTGAGCAATTTTTCAAAGTTCCCGTCTGAGGGAAGCCTGTGTGAAGGAAGTACAAGCTAGGCATATCCAAATGAGTTGAAATTTTGAAAGGTCCTTAATATGATAACATTATGACTCTCCACCAAATTTGAGATCATGTAACTCATCTATGTGAGCCCTGCTCCAAATGTTAGTTTCTGGTCAGATTTTCAGTTTGTGCAGCAACCATATTTTATATTGATTCATTTAAGCTGAAAATATAATAGGACATTCTCCTACACATATCAACTCTCTCCACCAGGTTTTGGCTCAACTCATTAATCCATTTGCCCTGTGCAATTTTTCCAAGTTTCTATCCAGAGAGATGCTATATGAAGCAAGTGCTAGTTTGGCTAATCCAAATGGCATGAAACTTTCTGAGCATCTTCATATCTTCAAATCATTGGGCCATACCCATTTTGAGATCATTTCATGCAACTATGTGAGTGCACCTTCATGATATCTTTTCTGGACCAGATTATGTAGCTGTTAAGCAACTATGTTAAATCTTGGTCTATTTCCCCTCTAATTTCATAGGATCATAGTCCTTCCTACTAGAAATACCCCAGACATCTTATTTGGCCCTTAGCATCTCCCTGTGGATCACAGTGACTTGATCAAGTTTGCAATAGCAAACTCTAGAGGATCATTACCACCTAACGAAGGTGCCCCTAATCGATTCATCACCACATTTGTAACCTAGCATGGAGGGAATACATGCCAGACATGGTCGGTCCGACCAGAACGTGCCTCTGCACCCGTGCACGCGGTGATCACGCTTGCGTCATGACTAATCGCGTGCTCTGGCTCGTTCCACCCACTGTTCTCGTCCACTCCCTCGTTGTCTCGACGTCCAACCTTGTCCAGGAGCTCCCCCGTGCTCGTCTGCGTCATCCCGTGCCCGAGCCCCCTCCTGGTTCGCCATGAATGTGCCGCAAACACCATGCCCGTGCCGCGTCCAGCCTCTGTCCTCCATTAGAGCTTGGCTTGAGCTTGCCCGTGATGCTCTAGAGGCTTCTCCCACGCCTATTTAAGCTGACCCGAGGTCCTCCGCACCTCACCCACTCCTCCCTCGCCTCTCCCGACCACCGGAGTGCCTCTCCTTGCCATTTCTTCTTTGGCCATCACCGGAGTTCGTCTCGGTTCCGGCCACCGCAGGCCCCCTCTCATCCTCCCAAGCCATCCACCAGATGCCTCTCTTCCCCGCGGTTCACCCCTGCCCCACTCTATTCCACGGGAGGAACAGAGGCGCGGGAGAAAGAGGACGACCGCACCTGCCCCCCCCCCCCCAGTTGCATGGGACCACTTTATGTGAGGCAAACCCGGGCCCGAATGCGTTAAGTGGAGACGTATTCTCATGGATACGTTTTCATCTTTGGAAAACGTATTTTCCTCCTTCTTCAGCCCGGAATTCGTTTTCTAAGTTCTGAAAGCGTATTCTCTTCTTACTGTAGCTCAAAATATGCTTTCCTTTTTAGAAACCGTATTCCGCCAAAAGGCGCTTTCAGTTTTTCCTCCCAGGACCTTGTTTGTAGTATTTTTTATTACACATTAGTCCTTGTTCTTCCACCCTTCGTATCTTTTCGTCCGTAACTCCGATCGAGGTGAAACCAACGCTCACTTCTTCGTCTCGTCAAGATCTTTCTGTTGGTAACATTTTCACTAAGTGATCTTATAGTGAAATGAACATTTTTCCCTCACTTCTTATCAGCCCTCTTCGAGAGAGAAGAACGTCGGTGAGCCATTTCGCGAGCTTTCCGCACTTCTTCCCGGAGTATTCTTCACCCCCAGGCAAGCCACAACAGCCACTTGCATGATAGCCATGCAGTAGGCATGGTTTCTACTTGAATATTTAATACAAGTTTGCCCGTTATCTATCTGCTTGTTTGCTACTACCGTCGTTGTTTTGGTTATGCTCGTGTATTCATGTTCACCTTCATGCTATGTTCCGATGCATCTTGTTATCAAGTACTACTTGCTTGTATCATGTTCACATGTCATGCTTGGTAGTAGTAGTACATGTTGGTGGCAGTGGTGTTCTTCCTGATGCATGCTTGCCGTCTATCAAGTACCGTTGTTATGCATGTTCCTTTGCATCTAGTTGGTTACATGCTTACTTGGTAGTGTTCTTGCTATGTTCTTGCATGGTATTTATTTATGATGCTAGTGGTCATGCTATGCTCATGTGTAGTGTTATACTTATGCCATGCTCGTTTGGTTAAACGCGGTTGATGTAGTCGAACTTCTTCTCACGTCAACCGATCAAGTGCCGAACACACTGCACCTCTGCGTTCTGCACACGTTCATCTCGGTGACGTCCCTCGCCTTCTTGATCCAGCAAGACGTCGAGGTAGTAGATGAGTTCCGTCAGCATGACGGCATGGTGACGGTGATGGTTAAGTGATCTCCGCAGGGCTTCGCCTAAGCACTACGAACATATGACCGGGGGTGTAAACGGTGGAGGGGGGCGCCGCACACGGCTAACAATTGATTTGGTGTGTGCTAGGTGCCCCCCTCTGTCGGTGTCAAAACCGGCGGATCTCGGGTAGGCGGTCCCGAACTATGTGTCTAGGATCGATGGTAACAGGAGACGAGGGACACAATGTTTACCCGGGTTCGGGCCCTCTCTATGGAGGTAATACCCTACTTCCCGCTTGATTAATCTTGATGAATATGAGTGTTACAAGAGTTGATCTACCATGAGATCGTAATGGCTAAACCCTAGAAGTCTAGCCTATGAGTATATGGTAATGAATATGTCCTATCCGGACTATGCCCTCCGGTTTATATAGACACCAGAGAGATCTAGGGTTACATGGAGTCGGTTACATAGGATGAAATCTTCATAATCGGTCGCCTAGCTTGCCTTCCACGCCAAGTAGAGTCCAATCCGGAGACGGGTATAGTCTTCGGTCTTCATGTCTTCATAGCCCATCAGTCCAGCCCAACAGATAACTGGCCGGACGCCCGAGGACCCCTTAGTCCAGGACTCCCTCATTAGCCCCTGAACTAGGCTTCAATGACGAGGTGTTCGGTGTCTCAGATTGTCTTCGGCATTGCAAGGTGGGTCCCCTTCTCCAAGTAATGTATTCGGCTGTTGACTCAATATTGTTCCCCTCGGCTTCTGCGCGCTAATAACTTCTCCTTCCACGTGTCGAGCGAATGCGGAAAGTTGGGGTATTTTTGCAAATAACACCCCGTCCACGCAAGGGAGTGCGCCTATTAAAGATATTGTATCTCAGATCCATGCGACACCACACCGAGAAGATCCCCGGAGACTGCTAGGAGAAAACCATTCCAGCATGGCTAGCATCCCTGGCTCCTCCTCCCGCTCCAGCTCAAAGAAAAGCGAGTGCGAGAAGTGCTCTGTGTCTCATAGTCAGTGATTTCTTCCTCGCGCGGATCTGTTCCCTCTTCGAGCAGAGCTGGCTTCCTTCAGTGGTGTGACTCAAGCGGAGGACTTCCCTAATCCGTCCGGGGGGAGCGAGTGTGCTTCGTCCCCTATCTAATAAGAGGCGTCGGATTTCCAGTCCATCCATTCCTCCAAGGGCTTCTGGAATATTATGGCCTTCAGCTACATAACTTCACCCCTGCCTCTATCCTGCATATCGCAGGCTATGTTGCTTTATGCGAGCTATTTCTGGGTGTTGAAGCCCATTTTGAACTATGGAGAAAATTGTTCTGTCTTGTCCCGCATAACCATGAGGGGTCAATATTTGAAGTGGGCGGAGTCGAAGTGTGGCGCATCGCCGATACCGGATACCCGTTTGGCACACCAAGGAAGGCATCTGAAGAATGGCCTTCCGAATGGTTCTACATCAAGGATGTTGCGCTTCCCAACCCAGTTCGAAAGGGTCTCCCGGAGTTTGCCAGCGTTCCACTAAAGAAACGCCATAGTTGGCGCCCCCGGAGCCTTGAGGAGGACGACAGTGCGGAGGTTCGTCAACTCTTGGGCGAGATAAAGACGCTCGCCCAGTCCGGATTAACAATGGTCGAGGTAATGACGACCTCCATAACGCGAGGGGTTCAGCCGCTTCAATCTGAGAGGGCTCCCAATGTGGCACTAGCAGGGAGGACGAAGCCTCCCTTCTTGACGAAAAGGTCCGGTACCCGCCGCTCTGGCCAAAATACTGGCCGAGCTGTTCAAAGGGGAGGAAGAGGAATTTGTTCGCATCAATCGCAGAGATGGATATTCTATGTATAATCCTCCCAGTTGGGTAAGTCACCATCCTTCTGCTTTACTCATTCCGCATCCCGGATTACCTTTGATAAATTTCTAATCTGCTTATAACAGCATCAGTGAAGAACCACCGAGGGGTTTTACAGCCCCGCCCCACAGCCTGAGGACCACAACCGGGAGCTGGATCCCGGGTCCGAAGAAGATCCGGACATATTGGTGGTACTCGCGGAAGGGGTGTTTTACCAGGTGAGCTACGATGGCACGGAAGTGGCCATTATCGCCAATTATCCTGGTCTTCTTCCTGCTTCCCACGTAAGTCATCGAGAAAAAAATCTCTCTCGAAAGAGCTTCTTCGCACTGCCTCACCCATCGCACTGTCTTGTGCTCCACAGGGGAGGCGTTCGGCGCGTCACGCTACTCCAAGGGCGGCTCCAAAGAGAGTGGCTCCAACGCGGAGCAAGGCTTCTAAAAGGAAGGTCGGTGAAGTCACGACCGGTCCCTCGTCAAAGAGGTAGGGATACAAAGGTATACTTTAGCAGTCACATCCAACTGTAACTTGTACGCCTGTTTTACACCAGGAAAAAGGTTCACTGGACTAAATACGAGGGTCCGGCCAGCCGTACTCCCAGCGCCCGGGATTTAGACCCTGTTGGAAAGGCGGGAGCCGACATAGGAACAGTGGCGGACTGTCCTTCAGCCGAGGGTTCGGAGAATATGTCCGTTACCAACTTGGAAGTGGAAAGCGCCATGAATCATCGGCGTTGTAGGGCTGTTTTACAAGACCCTGAGTTCTCGGAAGAGGTATTTAACGCCTTCAGCTCGGCTGATGCATACATCAGGACTGCTCGAAACGGACTTAGTAGAGCCACGAAGCAGTATTTAACAGATGTGCGGGTAAGTTTTCTTTGTCCGAATAGTATAACCATATGCCAGTAGCCCCCGGGACTGAAAGCAGTTGGTACAACTGACTTATGTACCGTTGTATGACCAGGTTCTTATAGAGAAGAACAACCTGCTATCCCGAGAGCTGGAACAATGTCGGACGCAGCTAAATGCTGCTACCGCCGAACTGGAAAAGTCCAAGAAGGCGTCACCTGGTAATATTCCCTTCCAACGAGAAAATATACTTATATGCCCTCAATACTAACAGTCTTGTCTATACCGTGACATAATGGTCAGGGGGACTCAAAGAGGCGTTGGAAGTCATGCATGCGAATGAGCAAGAAGCCAAAAGGCTACAAGCTACATGCGATCGTGTACTGAAGCAGGCCATTATTGAGAAAAACCAGCTCCAGGATTGCAAGAACCAGCTAGGCGAAGAGCTGAAAGATGTGTGGGCCCAGCTAGCCGATTCTGTAAAGGAGAAAAAGCAGCTGCGGGGCGGCATATTTAGTATGTATTTGAACAATTTTGAAAGTAGTTCGGCGATAGGAGAAACTGATATAGCTATGATTTCAGGTATATTAACGGGCCGTCCTGAAGAGGAGGTGTCCGGATCATCGAGTGATCTGCTGCAAAAGCTGTCACAAGTGCACGAACAAGCGTTGCTGGCGATGCGGAGTGTTGCCAAGGCTCTATGGCCATCCGCCTCCCCTCTAGGAAGTATGGAGGAGCTTGTAGAGCGGTTCAAAGGAGCGCGGCGGCATATCCGGCTATGGAAGATATTGGCATGTCGAGAGGGTGCGCGAGAGGCTTGGGCCATGGTGAAGACTCAGTATACCAAGCTTGATCCTAATCAGGTGCGGGTCGGTCCGGTAGGGCCGAATGAGGAAGAAATTCCCGTTAGTTTGGTGTATGACAAAGTAGGGGTGGCCGCCAAATATTCCCAACAGGATTGTAAGTTAGATCACCTGTTGGACGGTATAGAGGAGGAAGTGTTTGAGTCCAAGTGACTATGTACTTGCCTCACCGTATGGAATTCTAGCTGAATTGTATACCATTTGTCATGGCAGACCTTTTCTCTTCAACTTCCGGACCCAAAGGTGCGGAGTGTTTCCGAATACCGTTGCGGCCGAATAGGCTGGGGTATGCGTGGAAAACTAAGCGTAGGGGTCATAGTTGCTTGAACAGACAAGTTGTATCCGGCTAGTTATGTTATATTACGGTGAGATTGTAAGAAACATCTTCCGGGAGAATAGTTCCGTTAAGGGTTCCTTTCCACAGGTATGCATGCATTAGTAGACATGTCACAATTGTGATGTGAAAATCACAGTGTGTATAGCTTCTGGGGGTTCACAATAGAGTGAGTGCAAAAAAGTATTTTTCATCCACCGACCGAATATTCCTTTAAGAACGCTAGCTTTCGGCTTCACCCAGTCTGAGGTACACATCCGGATGACCGGGTAGTAACAATCGCAGAGGTGCTCCCTTTACCACCTAGCCGAACAATCGGGAATGTAGGGGTTAGCACAGGAGCCAGGCAACCTAGCTTGGCCAAAACTTAAGTCATATCGATGCATACAATGGTGAAGAAAAGATATATGAAAAAAAAAACGCGCATGTGTGATGAGCTTAATGCTCGGCAAATAATATTAACAAGCTTCTGTTAAAAGAAGCCCCAAGGTATAATGAGCGTGTTTGTAAAAATGTGTACGTTAGCAGTATTCGATCAAGCCGGATGAGAGCTTTAAAGCGAAAAAATTGTGTAAAAAGGGGAAAGAGTTATGGAAACTGTAAGGGAGAAGGAGACTAAGAAAGTGTTCGGTGCTAGGCATAGAACCTTCGGAGTCTGGCCGCATTCCAGGGGTTCAGCTCTAGGCGATTGTCTGATGCGTCACGAAGACGGTACGCTCCTATGGTAAGAACTTCGTCAATTATGAAGGGACCCTCCCATTTGGTCTTGAGTTTGTCCTTTTTCTTCTCCGGCAAGCGTAGAACAAGTTCTCCAACGTTGTAAGTCTTGGCCCGTACTTCTCTGCTTTGATATCTTCGAGCCTGCTGTTGATAAAATGCTGAACGGGCTTTCGCGATGTCGCGCTCCTCCTCCAGGGCATTAGGCTGTCCTGCCGATCCAACTCGGCCTCTTTCTCTTCGTACATATGCACTCGGGGTGAGTCATGTATAATATGGCAGGGCAATACAACCTCTGCACCATACACCATGAAGAAAGGTGTGTATCCGGTAGTACGGTTGGGCATGGTCCGCAGCCCCCAGAGTACAGAGTCGAGCTCCTCGACCCAGTGTTTGTTTGATTCTTTCAGAGACCGCACTAGTCTGGGTTTGATGCCGCTCATAATAAGACCATTAGCTCACTCGACTTGACCATTTGTTTGCGGGTGGTAGACAGAGGCGTAATCGAGCTTAATGCCCAGATTAGCACACCTGGTTTTCACCTCGTCAGCTATGAAATTCGAACCGTTATCGGTGATGATGCTGTGCGGTACACCGTAACGGTGTACCACATCGGATATAAATGCAATCAGCGGTCCGGACTCGGCCGTTTTAACTGGTCGAGCCTCTATCCACTTGGTGAATTTGTCCACCATGACCAGCAGATATTTTTTCTTATGGCTTCCCCCTTTAAGGGGTCCGATCATGTCCAAGCCCCAGACCGCAAAGGGCCATGTAATGGGGATTGTTTGTAGAGAGGTTGGGGGCATATGGCTTTGGTTGGCGAAAAGTTGGCATCCAACACGGTATTTGGGCGAGGTCTGTCTGCGTACGCCTGGCCGTAGGCGATAAAATCTGTCTGGAAGGCCTTGCTGACAAGTGCCCGGGCTGCGGCGTGAATTTCTGCCAAGAGTTGCCACCCCTCCTCCTCGGAGATACACCTTTGAAGGACTCCGGTAGTTCTTTTCTTGTAGAGCTCTCCTTCGTGAACTTTATAGGCCTTCGAACGCCAGATGATGCGGCAAGCCTCGTTCTGATCTTCTGGGAGCTTCTTCCTATTAAAGTAGGCCAAGAATGGTTCGGTCCACGGGGCGATTATTGCCATTATGAGGTGGGCCGATGGCGTTACTTTGGTGGTTGAGCCTCTGATGATATCAGCGTGTTCGTTATCTGTGTTTGTGTTCGGAACGGGACTGTCGTTGCTATCTCCCCCTTGCCATACCACAGATGGCTTAAAGAGCCTTTCGAGGAAGATGTTAGGTGGTACAGGGTCGCGCTTAGTGCCGATGCGAGCAAGGACGTCTACCGCCTGGTTAGTTTCACAGGCGATGTGATGAAATTCGAGTCCCTCGAACTGAGCCGACATCTTCAAAACGGCATTGCGATAAGCTGCCATCTCCAGGCGTTGTATGCCCATTGATACAGCCATCCGGAGGCGATGTAGCAAGGCCTCGTATTCGGCTGCGCTGTTGGAGTCTGTGTATAATATTTGGAGTATGTACTGGTCGATATCTCCTGTGGGGGACGTTAATACGACGCCCGTCCCTAGCCCTGCCATCATCTTGGAGCCGTCAAAATGCATCACCCAGTTGGAACACGCGCCGTACTCTTTAGGGAGTTCGGCTTCTGTCCATTCAGCGATGAAGTCAGCCAGTACATGGGATTTGATGGCTCGACGTGGTTTGTACGTGATGTCGAATGGCATGAGCTCAATGGCCCATTTAGCAATCCGGCTCGTTGCATCCCGGTTGTTAATTATATCATTGAGGGGCACTTCGGAGGCCACCGTGATAGAGCACTCCTGAAAGTAGTGTCGCAATTTTTGAGATGCCATGAAATCTGCATATGCTATTTTTTGATAATGAGGGTACCGGGATTTGCATGGTGTGAGTACGGTGGATACGTAGTATACCGGCTTCTGGAGCAGAAATTTGTGTCCGTTCTGTTCTCGTTCGACGACGAGTACGGCGCTCACCACCTGGTGTGTTGCTGATATGTATAAGATCATTGGTTCACCGGCGTTTGGCGCGGCCAGGATTGGGTTGCTTGCCAGAAGGGCTTTTATTTCTTCCAGTTCGGCCGTTGCCGCGTCTGTCCACTCGAAGTTATCGGTGCGCCGTGGAAGGCGATAGAGCGGCATCGCCTTTTCTCCCGACCTGGAGATGAAGCGGCTTAAAGCTGCCATGCACCCAACGAGTTTTTGGACCTGCTTGAGTTCGGTTGGTGTAGCCAGTTGTGACAGAGCTTGGATTTTGGCTGGATTTGCTTCAATCCCTCTATTGGAAACGATGAAGCCCAATAGTTTACCGGTGGGGAGGCTGAAGACACACTTTTCCGGGTTAAGCTTGATGTCGTATGTGCGGAGGTTGTCGAATGTGAGACGCAAGTCGTCTATTAGTGTTTCGACATGTCTAGTTTTTATGACAACATCGTCCACGTAGGCCTCCACTGTTTTGCCGATCTGTTTCTCGAGGCATGTTTGGATCATGCGCTGGTAGGTGGGGCCGGCGTTCTTGAGCCCGAAAGGCATGGTGTTGAAGCAAAACGACCCGTATGGTGTAATGAATGCTGTTGCGGCTTGATCGGACTCCTTCATTTTGATTTGATGGTATCCGGAGTATGCATCAAGGAATCACAGCGAGTCGTGACCTACGGTAGCGTCAATGATTTGGTCAATGCAGGGAAGAGGGAAGGGATCCTTAGGGCAAGCCTTGTTAAGGTCAGTGAAATCGACGCATAGGCGCCATGATTTATCCTTCTTTGGTACCATTACCAAGTTTGCCAACCAGTACGGATGTTTGATGTCTTTGATGAATCCGGCCTCGATGAGTTTGGCTAGCTCCTCCCCCATAGCTTGTCATTTGGGTTCGGAAAAGCGCCGCAGAGTTTGCTTGACCGGCTTATATACCTTTAGTATGTTGAGGCTATGTTCGGCCAACTCGCACGGGATTCCTGGCATATCGGAAGGATGCCAGGCGAATATATCCCAATTTTTGCGCAGGAAGTCTCGTAGTGCGGCGTTGACTGCAGGGCTGAGTTGCGCTCCGATAGACGTTGTCTTCTTCGGGTCTGTTGGATGGACCTGAAATTTGACTATTTCTTCTGCTGGCTTGAAGGAAGTGGATTTGGGTCGTTTGTCCAGGATCACATCGTCCTTATCCATGGTGGAGCGTAGTGCGGTTAGTTCTTCGGCCGCAAGGGCCTCAGACAATGCCTCAAGGGCCAAGGATGCAGTTTTATTCTCGGCGTGGAGGGCTATGTCCGGATCGCTGACGAGGGTGATTATTCCATTAGGCCTGGGCATTTTTAGCTTCATATACAAATAATGAGGTATGGCTTGAAAGCGCATGAAGGCCTCTCGCCCTAACACGGCGTGGTACCCACTGTTGAAAGGGGCCACCTGGAAAGTTATTTCTTTGGACCGATAATTCTCCGGCGTCCCGAACACCACATCAAGTGTAATTTTTCCTGCACACCGAGCTTCCCGGCTGGGAATGATACCTCGAAAGGTTGTGTTGCTTTTCTCGATGCGGCTCCTGTCTATTTCCATCTTGTGGAGCGTGTCCTCGTAAATGAGGTTTAGTCCACTGCCGCCGTCCATGAGGACTTTTGTAAGTCCAAAGCCGTCCATGATGGGACTGAGGACTAGGGCAGCTGGCGCTCGGACTGTTCTGTATTTAGGTTTGTCGCTGGCGTTGAAGGTTATGGCCGTGTCGTTCCAGGGGTCAATTGCGGTGACCTGGCAAACTTCGGCGAGATCGTGCAGGGCCCTTTTACGATTGTTGTTTGAAGCAAATGTCTCGAAGACTGCCCACACTCTATTGTCATCGTTTGCTGGAGGGTGTTGTTCTGGTGTGTCCTTGATAAGGATGTTCTCGCCGCTCTTGGCCACCTGCCGAAGTATCCAACATGCTCTAAGGCTGTGGGTTGCCATGGTATCCAGCGTCGTGTGTATTTGGCTTGGGCGATTGAGCCATCCCTCCAGAACGGTGCCGTGCAACGTAATAGGTTTATGTTTTTTGTTGTTAAATTTGGCGTGCCGCGAAGCGCGTCCTTTTACTGTAGGGGCGGGATGGTTCCCAGCAAGCTGCCCGAGTTTTCCATGCACTTTCCATCACGCTGTACTTTTGTATGATAGTTGCTAGGTCAGCGAACTTTGGTATGCGACGGCAATTGATGGTGTTAAGGATACCTTCGTCCGCGCAGTTGTTGGAGAATGCTGCTATCGCGTCTTCGTCGCGACAGTCTTTTACCTTATTTTTAACAAGGAGGAATCTGGCCCAGAAGTGGTGGACCGTTTCCTGAGACTGTTGTTTGATGCTCCTGAGAGCATCTATGTCCGGGTGGGTGGGTGGAATTGAGTCTGAACCCTGACCCGATTTTGGATCCGGAGTTTGGAGGTCTACCGGGCCGGACAGTTCAGGCTCCGGGATATCGGCTGATTTTTTAGGCTCGTCGTCCGACTTTATGTTCGGAGGAAGAGGCATGCTTTTAATCTTGGGAGAGTGTCCGGTTCTTCGAGATCGGCGATCCGAACATAGTTCGTCCTCAGTATAGTAGAAGAGTTGCTCCGCTCCTCGACTACCGCTATCTGATGGGTGATCGGTGGAGTTTTAAATTCTCTCTCATCGGGTTTAAGCCCGACCGATCGTAGTCTGTAGCGACCCCCAAGGCGGCCATGCGATCCAGGAGTTCGTTCAACGATGATAACTCCATTGGATCCATGAGGGCGGAGTATTCGGGATCAACACGGAGGCGATTTTCGATGACTTGAGAGGTCATCGTCGGCTTAAGGGCCGAGCCGGCGGCCATGACGAAGCCGCCGAGCCGGAGGGTCTGGCCCGGGGCCAGAGCTCCTCCGGAGATGATATTATCCTTGACAACAAGGCGAGCCATCGACCCTCTCGGCGACGGCACAGTGGAACTCTCAATGAAAGCACCAATATCGGTGTCAAAACCGGCGGATCTCGGGTAGGGGGTCCCGAACTGTGCGTCTAGGATCGATGGTAACAGGAGACGGGGGACACAATGTTTACCCAGGTTCGGGCCCTCTCTATGGAGGTAATACCCTACTTCCTGCTTGATTGATCTTGATGAATATGAGTGTTACAAGAGTTGATCTACAACGAGATCGTAATGGCTAAACCCTAGAAGTCTAGCCTATGAGTATATGGTAATGAATCTGTCCTATCCGGACTATGCCCTCCAGTTTATATAGACACCGGAGAGATCTAGTGTTACATGGAGTCGGTTACATAGGAGGAAATCTTCATAATCGGTTGCCTAGCTTGCCTTCCACGCCAAGTAGAGTCCAATCTGCCCAACAGATAACTGGCCGGACGCCCGAGGACCCCTTAGTCCAGGACTCCCTCACCCTCCCACATTTATATAGGTGGGAGGGAGGGAGGGAGGAGCATCCATAGGAGGCGCCCAAGTAGGAGGAATCCTACTTGGAGTCCCTCCCAAGGCGCGCCCCTGTTCCATATATAACTGAGGGGGAAGGAAAGAGGGGGGAGAGAGAAGGAAGTGGGAATCTTAATCCACACTTTCCTTTCCCTTCCCTCTTTCCTTCTCTTATTAGGCCGGCCCATATGGGGGGCGCACCAGCCCCTTGTGGCTGGTGTGTTTCCCCTCTTGGCCCATAAGGCCCATATCTTTTGCCAGGGTGCCCGGAACCCCTTCCGGTGACCCGATAAGTACCCGGTACCCCTTGAAACACTTTTGGTGTCCAAATACCATTGTACTATATATAAATCTTTACCTCTCGACCATTTCAAGACTCCTCGTCATGTCCGTGATCTCATCCGGGACTCTGAACAACATTCGTTCACCAAATCGTATAACTTATATAATACTATATCATCATCGAACGTTAAGCGTGCGGACCCTACGAGTTCGAGAACTATGTAGACATGAACGAGACACCTCTCCGGTCAATAACCAATAGAGAAACCTGTATGCCCATATTGGCTCTTACATATTCTACGAAGATTTTTATCGGTCAAACTGTTATGACAACATATGTAATTCCCTTTGTCCATCGGTATGTTACTTGCCCGAGATTCGATCATCGGTATCTTCATACCTAGTTCAATCTCGTTACTGGTAAGTCTCTTTACTCGTTCCATAATACATAACCTCGTGACTAACTCCTTAGTCGTTTGCTTGCAAGCTTTATGATGTGTATTACCGCACATTGTTTCCGGAGGCGACGGAGATGAACCGTGTGCGATAATGAATGAGCAAAATTGTAAGGGAAGCCAAATTTCCTTCGTGGTTTGTTCTTGAGCTCTTAGAAACCACCGTACTATACGGCTGCCCGGCCAATCCGTCCCAGAGATCTCTCCAAGCGTTGTTCATGGCACCACGGTGCACATTAACTGGTAAGGAAGCGATGGCATCCTTTCGCGCTGCGTTCCTTGCCACCCACGACCGCACACATGGTAAGGAAGCGGTGGCATCTCGCCGTGCCGAGTTCATCACCGCCGGCGGCCACACATTTACATGGGTGGAGTTTGAGGCTGCCATGGCCGAATGGGTAGTGGATCTAGAGGCGGCCAAAGCCGCACAGAAGGAGCGAAAAAGGCAGAAAGCAGTCAAGAAAAGAGAGTCCCTCCGCTGATGACCCACAAGTATAGGGGATCAATTGTAGTGCTTTCGATAAGTAAGAGTGTCGAACCCAACGAGGAGCAGAAGGAAATGACAAGTGGTTTTCAGCAAGGTAATGTCTGCAAGCACTGATATTGTAAGTAGCGAGTAGTTTGATAGCAAGATAATTCATAATGAGCAAGTAATGATAACAGTAACAAAAGTGCAGCAAGGTAGCCAATCCTTTTGAGGCAAAGGACAGGCCAACACAGTTGTTCTGGAGGGTACACGCGAATTTCATCTAGTCACTTTCACCATGTTGGCTTGATTTGTGTTCGCTACTTTGATAATTTGATATGTGGGTGGACCGGTGGTTAGGTGATGTTCTTACTTGAACAAACCTCCTACTTATGATTAACTCCCTCGCAAGCATCCGCAACTATGAGAAAAGTATTAAGAATAGATTCTAACCATAGCATTAAACTTTTGGATCCAATCGGCCCCTTACGGAATAGCGCATAAACTAGGGTTTAAGCTTCTGTCACTCTCGCAACCCATCATCTAATAACTACTCCACAATGCATTCCCTTAGGCCCAAATATGGTGAAGTTTCATGTAGTCGACGTTCACATGACACCACTAAGGGAATTATAGCATATATATTATCAAAATATCGAACACATATCAAGATCAAAATATAGAACACATATCAAGTTCACACTACTCACAAATGATAATCATGCTCAAGATCAGAGGGGTACTAAATAGCATAATGGATCTGAACATATAATCTTCCACCAAATAAACCAATAGTAATCAACTACAAGATGTAATCAACACTACTAGTCACCCACAAGTACCAATCTATAGTTTTGATACCAAGATTGAACACACGAGATGAACTAGGGTTTAAGAGGAGATGGTGTTGTTGAAGATGTTGATGGAGATTGCCCTCCCCAAGATGGGAGAATTGTTGGTGATGATGATGACAATGATTTCCTCCACCGGGAGGGGAGTTCCCCCAGCGAATCGCTCCGCCAAAGGGAAAAAGTGCTCCTGCCCAAGTTCCACCTCGAGACGGCGGCATTCCGTCCTGAAAGTCATATCCTTATTTTTTTTATAGGTCAAAATAACTTATATACCAGAAGAGGGGAACCGGAGGTGGGCTGAGCACAACCCACTAGGGCGCGCCTGGGGGGCCTGGCGCGCCCCGGTGTCTTGTGCTCACCAGGTGCCCCCCTCCGATAGTTATTTGCTCCAGTATTTCTTATATTTTCGATAACAATTCCCCGTAAAGTTTCAGCTCATTTGGAGTTGTGCAGAATAGGTAGCCCGATGTAGCTTTTACAGGTCCAGATTTCCGGTTGCGGAAATTCTCCCTCTTTGTGTGTACCTTGCGAATTATGAGAGAAAAGGAATTATAATTACTCCAAAAAGCATTATTATGCATAAAACATTCACTACTGCAGGTTGCTGCTAACGCGACACTACGATCAGAGACCCTTCGACGAAACTGTGTGCGATGCAATAATCGCAAACGGTGGTGTAAAAGAACCGTCAAAAAGGTGCAAAACGTTTGCGATGACGGATGCCTCAAACACGGTTCAGATTTTAGTTGTGTGTGCGATGCAGGGCATATGATTTAGTTCAATGAACTGTTTGCGATGAGGCGGAACAAAAGAAATGGGCAGCCAGATGAAGGCGTGTGTGATATACAGCATACGGTTCACTCGGATGAACTGTTTGTGATGAGGAGGAACAATAGAAACGGGCAGCTAGATAAAGGTGTGTGCGATTGAGGGCATACGCTTCAGAAGGATTAACTGTTAGCGATTAGGCAACAAAACAGAAACGGGTCTACCAGTTCAAAGTGTCTACGATTGATGGCATACACTTCACACGGATGAACAGTTTGCGATTAGCCACAACAGACAAAAACAGTTAGATAGATCAACGTGTGTGCGCTAGACGGGCACACACATCATAATTAAAATAAGCGTGCGCGATGGTAATAACGAGCGCGCATGGTTGTTGGAACAAGATGTGTGCTGAGATTGCCTATTGCGGTGCACCCTATGGTGCAAACGCCACGTACGCGGCCAAGAAGGCGTGCCCACGCTACGCCTTCCGGGAATAGTGCCGCACTTATAACCATCAATAAATTTTGAGCCCGCGTCCCGTCACATTCCAAATTACTGCCACGCTAAATTTTAATTGCAAACTTGTTCACACCGATCAAAACCTAAACGGTTTCACACTTAGGAGGGTATTAGAACTCGTTTATAAATAGTACTACTCCAAGATGACTGCACATTCCTCCTCAACTCCTCATCCACAAAAACAAACAAGTCATTCATCATCGTTCCCTTAAATACGCCATGGCGGCGTGAGTTACAGGTCGAGGATTGCCACCAGGAAGATGCGAGCATGGAAGCGGAAGCATGAGAGATGTCCTGCCTCGCCGCGAAAGCAGACGGCATGTCCCGCCGCACGGCCGTAGCAGCACAGAGGTCCCGTCGCGCCGCCGAAGCATGACAGAGGTCCCCTCGCGCTGTCGATGCAGCAGACTGGTACAGCCGCGCCGCGGAAGCAGAAGAGATGTCCTGCCACGCCGCGAGTGCAGCAGAGATGTCCTCCCGCACAGCGGCGGCCTGGGAAAATGTCTCGCGGGCAGGCGATGACTCTTACAGGCGCATGCATGCGATAGTCCATAGCAAGATCGATCAAATCTCCGGCTGGGCAAGGTTGCAGGACGACATGAAAGCCTCTTTAGAACTGGCTACCGACATCATCCGACAACTAAATGAGAGCAATGTGAAGCTCCTGGCTGAGCGCAACCTGCTGAGGGCGAAGATCGTCGGAAGTGCGGAGCAGCAGGAGGAGACCACTGCCTTGTTGAAGAGGACCGGCGTCATTGTCGAGAAACTTATGGATGAGAATGCCATGTTGCGCATCAAGCGCAGAAGGCTGGTGAAGGAATCCGTGGATGCTCTCAAGCAGCATCTTGAGGACAAGAAAGAGCTCATCGCCGCTCGCTGCGGAGACTAGTTCCCGCGGCCTGCAGCAATGCATCAAGAAAGTAGAGGTCAGCGAGCCAAATCGTTGTCTTCCTTCTTCTTTTGCCCTTGTGTATTTCGGGCGTTGCCGCATGTGGCTTTTTCTAATTATGTTCCAAAATATGTAAGACAATTATTATCCACTGTCATCGTCCTTATATTCATCATGCTTGCTATAAGTCACAGTCGATGCTATATAGGTTCGTCGGATCTTACATCAAGATCCGTGCACAACTTTATTTTTAGATTTTCATTTTTCTCTCTTAAATCTCAGTCCAGTGAGACATATAGCCACGCCGTAGAAAAGGGGCTCAGGCGCCATTAATGGAGACGTTGGGAGGGAGGTGCACAACGGGTAGAGGTCAAAGGGCTCTCCTCCCGATGAGCACGTGCAGGGGTCTAATCGCACGCCTCCCCTACTCAAATAGCTACCCCGCACGACACCTCCTTGCCAATAAAAAAGGGGACGTGTGGCAGTACGTAATTGGTAAGTAGAACGCCCATGGTTTCACTAATACTTGTGTTTCCGATTTGTAACGTGACGGCACTTGTTCCAAAATGACTTTGTTGATTGTTAATGTGTGCGCCTTCGCAATCGGACAGAAAAATTACCACAGCATGTTGGTGCCATGTCATGACACCATGCCAAGTTTCATGATTTTCAGGCGTGTTTTGGATTTACAGGAATTAAAAAAATCAAGTTTCTCAATCTTTCCGGCCGAGCCACGACGCCCAGATGTTTGAATTTCATTCCCATTTCTTGCATGGGACCTAGAAATTCAACCAAGGACACACATGTGATTTTTCAACCAACTTTGGTGCACCGGAGCATGTGCTTGTAGTTCAAATTTGAATTATGCATATTAAATGCCCAGAAACTCAATAATGTATAATAAAGGCCAAACGAACCCGGAATAATTCCAAAATTTAGCACGATACTTCTATTTGGTCTACTCTGCCTGTGTAAAAAAATTAAGGCGGGAGAAGGCAGTGTACGTATGTCATTTCACACACGGAGGTGACATGTTCCCTCTCGGAACCACGGGCCTTCTTGAGGGAAGCTTCGATTTGCAAGAAGCTTACACCAAAGCTTGTCCCAATTCGGCCAAAAAAATTACCGCAGCATGTTGGTGCCATGCCATGACACCATGCCAAGTTCCATGATTTTCAGGCATGTTTTGGATTTACAGGAATTAAAAAATCAAGTTTCTCAATCTTTTCGACCGAGCCACGACGCCCAGATGTTTGAGTTTCATTCCCATTTCTTTCATGGCACCTAGAAAATCACCCAACGACACACATGTGATTTTTCAACCAACTTTGGTGCGTTGGAGCATGTGCTTGTAGTTCAAATTTGAATTATGCACATTAAATGCCCAGAAACTGAATTATTTTATAAAAAAGACCAAACGAACCCAAAATAATTACAAAATTTAGCACGATACTTCTATTTGGTCTAATCTGCCTGTGTAAAAAAATTATGGCAGGAGAAGGCAGTGTACGTATGTCGTTTGGCACACGGAGGTGACACGTTCCCTCTCGGAACCACGAGCCTTCTTGGGAGAAGCTCCGGTTTGCAAGAAGCTTACACCAAAGCTTGTCCCAATTCGGCCAAAAAATTTACCGCCGGTTGATTGTTAACGTGTGCGCCTTCGCAATCGGACAGGAAAATTACCACAACATGTTGGTGCCATGTCATGACACCATGCCAAGTTTCATGATTTTCAGGCGTGTTTTGGATTTACAGGAATTAAAGAACCAAGTTTCTCAATCTTTCCAGTCGAGCCACTACGCCCAGATGTTTGAATTTCATTCCCATTTCTTGCATGGGACCTAGAAATCCACCCAAGGACAAACATGTGATTTTTCAAGAAACTTTGGTGCACTCGAGCATGTGCTTGTAGTTCAAATTTGAATTATGCATATTAAATGCCCAGAAACTCAATTAATGAATAAAAAAGCCAAACGAACCCGGAATAATTCCAAAATTTAGCACGATACTTCTATTTGTTCTAATCTTCCTGTGAAAAAAATTAAGGCGGGAGAAGGCAGTGTAAATATGTTGTTTCGCACACGGAGGTGACACGTTCCCTATCGGAACCACAAGCCTTCTTGAGGGAAGCTCCAGTTTGCAAGAAGCTTATACCAAAGCTTGTCCCAATTCGGCCCAAAAATTTACCGCAGCATGTTGGTGCCATGTCATGACACCATGCCAAGTTTCATGATTTTCAGGCGTGTTTTGGATTTACAGGAATTAAAAAACCCACTTTCTCAATCTTTCCGGCTGAGCCACGACGCCCAGATGTTTGAATTTCATTCCCATTTCTTGCATGGGACCTCAATATCAAGAACAATAAAATCTATGGGCACATAATTCCTATTTGCAAGAATAAGAACATCATTAATTCTTCCCATAGGCTTTTTAATAGTATAATCCGCCAAGTGCAAATTTAAAGAACACTCTTCAATATTGGTAAGACCAAGCACATCGCATAAAGATTTCAGAATTGTAGAAACACTAGCACCCAAGTCACATAAAGCAAAACACTCATAATTTTTAATCTTGACTTTGATAGTAGGTTCCCATTCATCATGTAATTTTCTAGGGATTAAAATCTCTAATTCCAACGTTTCTTCCAAAGCTTTCATCATAGCATCAACGATATGTTTAGTAAAAGCTTTATTTTGTTCAGAAGCATGGGGTGAATTTATCATGGATTGCAACAAAGAAATACAATTAATAAAAGAACAATTATCATAATTGAAGTCTTTGTAATCCAAAAGAGTGGTCACATCACTAGTTAAAGTTTTGACCTCTCCAAACCCACTTTTATCATTTTTTTCAACAAGATTTTCAACCTCCAAATTATCGGGACGCCTTCTAACTAAAGTTGACTCTTCTTTAGTCCCTTTATCATCAATTTTAATTTTACTAAACAAAGAATCAATAGAAGAAACACCAATCATTTTAAGATCTTCATAATTTTTATCTTATAACGAGATAGGTTTAGCGGCCATTTGATTTACTAGGGTAGCTTGTGCATCGAATATTTTGCCTAGCAAACTTTCAGCAAAAGCATACTTAAATTGGAGGTTGCAAACTTCTCTACTAATATCATCAAGTTGTTTAGTTATAGCTTTCAACGCAATAGAGTGTTCCTTAAGTTCCTCGGTAAAATATTTATTATGCTCAAATTGTGTAGTCATATATTCCTTAGTACGTTTCTCAAGCAAAATATGAGGGTAAGGAACACCATAATATTTTGTTTGGGGCAACATGACTATGCAAACAAGAACACAAACAAAAAACAGATCTGACGAGAAAACGACGAACGAAAAAGAGGGCAAATAAAACGACAAATTTTTGTGAAGTGGGGGACATGAAAACAAGAGGCAAATCGCAAATAATGTAAATTGCAAGGAGATGAGATTTGTGACTAGGAACCTGATAGATGTTGATGATGTCTCCCCGACAATGGCTCTAGAAATTCTTTTTGATGCGGCTTGAACTACGTCGATATTTCCCCAAAGAGGAAGGGATGATGCATCACAGCTACGGTACGTATTTCCCTCAGTGATGTGACCAAGGTTATCGAAACAGTAGGAGAACCACGCAACACTATGTAAACGGTACCTGCACACAAAGAACAAATACTTGCAACCCGACGTGTAAGAGGGGTTGTCAATCCCTCCCTGGTAAAAATATAGATAAATTTGTAGTAGATTGGATAAATAGATCTCGCGGAAACGCGAAATAAAATAAGTAACAAAAAATTGCAGCAAAGTATTTTTGAGTTTTTGGATTAATAGATCTGAAAATAAAAGAGAATAAAAATAGATCTCGAAGGCAAATATGATAGAGAATAGACCCGGGGGCCATAGGTTTCAGTAGTGGCTTCTCTCGAGAAAGCATACTGTGGGTAAACAAATTACTGTTGGGCAATTGATAGAACATTAAATAATTATGACAATATCTAGGCAATGATCATTATATAGGCATCACGTCCAAGATTAGTAGACCGACTCCTGCCTGCATCTACTACTATTACTCCACACATCGACTGCTATCCGGCATGCATCTAGTGTATTAAGTTCATGGATAAACGGAGTAATGCAATAAGAACGATGACATGATGTAGACAAGATTTATTCATCTAGGAATAGTCCCCATCTTGTTATCCTTAATAGCAACGATTCACACGTGTCATGTCCCCTTCTGTCACTAGGATTGAGCACCGTAAGATCAAACCCATCACAAAGCACCTCTTCCCATGGCAAGAAAAATCGATCTAGTTGGCCTAACTAAACCAAAGATTCGAAGATGAAATACGAGGCTATAAGCAATCATGCATATAAGAGATCAAAACTCAATTAACTTTCATGGACAAAATAGATCTGATCATAAACTCAAAGTTCATCGGATCCCAACAAACACACCGCAAAAAGAGTTACATAAAATAGATCTCCAAGAGATCATTGATACGTCTCCAACGTATCTACTTTTCCTAATGCTTTTCCACTTGTTTTGGACTCTAATTTGCATGATTTGAATGAAACTAACCCCAGACTGGCGCTGTTTTCAGCAGAACTACCATGGTGTTGTTTTTGTGCAGAAATAAAAGTTCTCGGAATGAGAATGAAACTTTGCAAGGATTTGTTATACAATATATGAGAATTTCTGGAGCCAAGAACCACCGGAGGGGGGCACCTGGGTGGGCACAACCCACCAGGGCGCGCCCCCCTCCAGGCGCGCCCAGGTGGGTTGTCCCCACTTGGTGGCCTCGGAGAACCTGAAACAGACGCTATAAAATCACATATTTCCAGAAAAAATCAGGGAGAAAGAGTTATCGCGTTCCATGATACGGAGCCACCGTCACCTCTTGTTATTCATCGGGAGGCCAGATGTGGAGTCCGTTTGGGGCTCCAGAGAGGGGGATCTTCGATCTTCGTCGTCACCAACCCTTCTCCATCGCCAATGCCTATGAATTTATTTTATATTGTTCTTGCTAAGTTACTACTGCTATCGTTACTGCTGCACTTGTTACAAAACTACTGCTACCACTGTTACCTTTACTATTGTTGCTGCCACTATTACCAAAACTATCATACTACTTTGCTACTGATCACTTTGCTGCAGATAATTAATCTCCAGGTGTGGTTGAATTGACAACTCATCTGATAATACTTCCAAATATTCTTTGGCTCCCCTTGTGTCGAATCTATAAATTTGGGTTGAATACTCTATCCTCAAAAACTATTGCGATGCCCTATACTTGTGGGTAATCAAGACCTTTTTAAAGCGCCCGTTCTTGAGCATAGCTATATTTGTTGAGTCACTTGGGATTATTATCAATTTATCACTATGAAGAATCTGAAGGATGCTAAGACTAAGATTTATCCCTCTAAGACGAGGGGAGGTAAGGAACTGCCATCTAGCTCTGCTTTAGATTCACCTTCTGTTATAAGTAAACTTGCAACAACACCACATGCTATTAATCTTAATATGTGACAAGTTATTGATGATGCTACTTCTGCTATGAATGATACTTATGATGATGCTAGTACCTTGCTTGATGATAATGATGTGCCACTAGGTGAATTTCTGGATGAACAAATTGCTAGAGTAAGACAACACGATGTTGTTGAAACTGACAATGAGCTTGAAACTGAAAATCTTGAAACACCTACTAGAACTAGTCCTCCTAGATATGAATTGCCAAAAGTACCAGAAGGTTATGTTATGAATGAGGAGACAACTAGAGATATTCTTGCTTGTAGGGATAGAGATGATCTAGAGAAATTATTATGCAAGTATAAAGAAAAATCCTTGAATGCTAGAATGCAATAAGATCCTAAGCTTGCTACTTCACCTATCTTTATTTTTTTATTTTTTGAGCAAACACAGTAGGGTAAAAACCTTACTGTAACTCTATTTTTTTCATTAATAAGGGGGATGGGTGCTACCTCTTGAGCACTGCGTTGGTTTTTCCCTTGAAGAGGAAAGGGTGATGCAGCAAAGTAGCGTAAGTATTTCCCTCGGTTTTTGAGAACCAAGGTATCAATCCAGTAGGAGACTACACATAAGTCGCCTCGTACCTACACAAACAAATAAGAACCTTGCAACCAACGCGATAAAGGGGTTGTAAATCCCTTCATTGCCACTTGCAAAAGTGAGATCTGATAGAGATAATAAGATAAATATTTTTGGTATTTTTGTTGTATAGATTGAAAAGTAAAGATTGCAAAGTAAAATAGATTGGAAACTTATATGATGGAAAATAGACCCGGGGGCCATAGGTTTCACTAGTGGCTTCTCTCAAGATAGCATAAGTATTACGGTGAGTGAATAAATTACTGTCGAGCAATTGATAGAAAAGTGCATAGTTATGAGAATATCTAGGCATGATCATGTATATAGGCATCACGTCCGCGACAAGTAGACCGAAACAATTCTGCATCTATTACTATTACTCCACACATCGTCCGCTATCCAGCATGCATCTAGAGTATTAAGTTCATAAGAACAAAGTAACGCATTAGGCAAGATGACATGATGTAGAGGGATAAACTCAAGCAATATGATATAAACCCCATCTTTTTATACTCGATGGTAACAATTCAATACGTGTTGTTTCCCTTTCTGTCACTGGGATCGAGTAACGCAAGATTGAACCCAAAGCTAAGCACTTCTCCCATTGCAAGAAAGATCAATCTAGTAGGCCAAACCAAACTCATAATTCGAAGATACTTGCAAAGATAACAAATCATACATAAAAGAATTCAGAGGAGATTCAAATATTGTTCATAGATAATCTTGATCATAAACCCACAATTCATCGGATCTTGACAAACACAACGCAAAAATAATTACATCAAATAGATCTCCAAGAAGATCGAGGAGAACTTTGTATTGATATCCAAAGAGAGAGAAGAAGCCATCTAACTAATAACTATGGACCCGAAGGTCTGTGGTAAACTACTCACACATCATCGGAGAGGCTATGGTGTTGATGTAGAAGCCCTCCGTGATCGGTTCCCCTCCGGCGGAGCGCCAGAAAAGGCCCCAAGATGGGATCTCACGGGTACACAAGGTTGCGGCGGTGGAAATAGGGTTTCGTGGTGCTCTCATATGTTTTCAGGGTATATGGGTATATATAGGCGAAAGAAGTCGGTCAGGGGAGCCACGAGGGGCCCATGAGGGTGGGGGCGCGCCCTCCTGCCTCGTGGCCTCCTTGGTTCTTTCCTGACCTCCACTCCAAGTCTCCTGGATTGCGTTTCTTCTAAAAATAACTCTCCCGAAGGTTTCATTCCGTTGGGACTCCGTTTGATATTCCTTTTTGGCGAAACACTGAAATAGGCAAAAAAATAGCAATTTGCATTGGGCCTCTGGTTAGTAGGTTAGTCCCAAAAATAATATAAAAGTGTATAATAAATCCCATTAAACATCCAAAACAGATAATATAATAGCATGGAACAATAAAAAATTATGGATACGTTGGAGACGTATCAAGCATCCCCAAGCTTAATTCCTGCTCGTCCTCGAGTAGGTAAATGATAAAAACAGAATTTTTGATGTGGAATGCTACCTAGCATAATCCTCAATGTAATTTTCTTTATTGTGGCATGAATGTTCAGATCCGAAAGATTCAAGACAAAAGTTTAATATTGACATAAAGACAATAATACTTCAAGCATACTAATAAAGCAATCATGTCTTCTCAAAATAACATGGCCAAAGAAAATTATCCCTACAAAATCATATAGTCTGGCTATGCTCTATCTTCATCACACAAAATATTTAAATCATGTACAACCCCGATGACAAGCCAAGCAATTGTTTCATACTTTTTATGTTCTCAAACTTTTTCAATCTTCACACAATACATGAGTGTGAGCATGGACATATGTGGAATAGAATGGTGGTTGCGGAGAAGACAAAAAAGGAGAAGATAGTCTCACATCAACTAGGCGTATCAATGGTCTATGGAGATGCCCATTGATAGATATCAATGTGAGTGAGTAGGGATTGCCATGCAACGGATGCACTAGAGCTATAAGTGTATGAAAGCTCAACAAAAGAAACTAAGTGGGCGTGCATCCAACTCGCTTGCTCACGAAGACCTAGGGCATTTTGAGGAAGCCCATCATTGGAATATACAAGCCAAGTTCTATAATGAAAAATTCTCACTAGTATATGAAATTGTCAACATAGGAGACTCTCTATCATGAAGATCATGGTGCTACTTTGAAGCACAAGTGTGGTAAAAGGATAGTAGCATTGTCCCTTATCTCTTTTTCTCTCATTTTTTTATTTGGGCCTTTCTCTTTTTATGGCCTCTTTTTTTTAGTCCGGAGTCTCATCCCGACTTGTGGGGGAATCATAGTCTCCATCATCATTTCCTTACTGGGACAATGTCAACTACATGATCATGCAAAGCAATATGACAATGATGAAGCGCGTCATGATAAACGGAACGGTGGTAAGTTGCATGGCAATATATCTCGGAATGGCTATGGAAATGCCATAATAGGTAGGTATGGTGGCTATTTTGAGGAAGGTATATGGTGGGTGTATGATACCGGCGAAAGGAGCGCGGTATTAGAGAGGCTAGCAATGGTGGAAGGGTGAGAATGCGTATAATCCATGGACTCAAAATTAGTCATAAAGAACTCATATACTTATTGCAAAAATCTATTAGTTGTCGGAACAAAGTATTACGCGCATGCTCCTAGGGGGATAGATTGGTAGGAAAAGACCATCGCTCATCCGCGACCCCACTCATAAGGAAGTCAATCAATAAATAAATCATGCTCCGACTTCATCACATAATGCTTCACCATACGTGCATGCTACAGGAATCACAAACTTTAACACAAGTATTTCTCAAATTCACAACTACTCAACTAGCATGAATCTAATATAACCATCTTCATATCTCAAAACAATCATACAGAATCAAACTTCTCATAGTATTCAATGCACTTTATATGATAGTTTTTATTATACCCATCTTGGATGCTCATTACTTTAGGACTAAAATTTTAACCAAACCAAATTATCATGCTGTTCCAAAAGAATCTCAAAATAATATAAGTGAATCATGAGAGATCAATAATTTCTATAAAATAAAACCACCACCGTGCTCTAAAAGATATAAGCGAAGCACTAGAGCAAAATTATCTAGCTCAAAAGATATAAGTGAAGCACATAGAGTATTCTAATAAATTCCGATTCATGTGTGTCTCTCCAAAAGGTGTGTACAGCAAGGATAATTGTAGTATAGTAAAAATCAAAGACTCAAATCATACAAGACGCTCCAAGCAAACCACATATCATGTGGTGAATAAAAATATAGTATCAAGTAAAGTTACCCATGGACGAAGACGAAAGAGGGGATGCCTTCCGGGGCATCCCCAAGCTTAGGCTTTTGGTTGTCCTTGAATTTACCTTGGGGTGCCTTGGGCATCCCCAAGCTTAGGATCTTTCCACTCCTTCTTCCATAATCCATCAAATCTTTACCCAAAACTTGAAAACTTCACAACACGAAACTCAACAGAAAATCTCATGAGCTCCCACCACTTCAAGGTACTGTAATGAACTCATTTTTTATTTATATTGGTGTTAAACCTACTGTATTACAACTTCTATATGGTTCATACCTCCCGATACTAGCCATAGATTCATCAAAATAAGCAAATAACACACGAAAAACAGAATCTGTCAAAAACAGAACAGTCTGTAGTAATCTGTATCAAACGTATACTTCTGGAACTCCAAAAATTCTGAAATAAATTGGTGGACGTGAGGAATTTGTCTATCAATCATCTGCAAAAAAGAATCAACCTAAAAGCACTCTCCAGTAATAAATGGCAACTAATCTCGTGAGCGCTAAAGTTTGTTTTTTTACAGCAAGATCATAAAGACTTCACCCAAGTCTTCCCAAAGGTTCTACTTGGCACAAACACTAATTTAAAAAATAAAACACATCTAAACAGAAGCTAGATGAATTATTTATTACTAAACAGGAACAAAAAGCAAGGAACAAAAATAAAATTGGGTTGCCTCCATCAAGCGCTATCGTTTAACGCCCCTAGCTAGGCATTGAGATTTCGATGATGCTCACATGAAAGACAAGAATTGGAGCGCAAAGAGAGCATCATGAAACACGTGACAAACACATCTAAGTCTAACATACTTACTATGCATAGGCATCTCATAGGCAAACAAATTATCATAGCAAGCAAAAACTAGCATATGCAAGGAAGTGGAAAGAAACAATAGCAATCTCAACATAACGAGAGGTAATTTAGTAACATGAAAATTTCTACAACCATATTTTCCTCTCTCATAATAATTACATGTAGGATCATAAGCAAATTCAACAATATAGATATCACAAAACATATTCTTAACACGATCCACATGTATGCAAAGTTGACACTCTTCCAAAATAGTGGGATTAACATTAACTAAAGTCATGACCTCTCCAAACCCACTTTCAATATTATTGCAAACATTATTATCAATATCATATTCATCATGGGGCTTAAATAATTTTTCAAGATCATAAGAAGAATCACCCCAATCATGATCATTGCAACAAGTAGTAGACGTAGCAAAACTAGCATCCCCAAGCTTAGGGTTTTGCATATTATTAGCACAATTGACATCTAGAGAATTTATAATAACATCATTCCATCATGCTTTTCATCGAAGGAACTATCAAGTATGGGTGCAATATCAATGATATCATGTTTAACATAAGGAACTATAGCAAATTCATCTTCATAAATATTGGCATCATGGCCACAAGAATAGCAAGCATCATGTTCATCAAGGGATATTTCATTCAAATCATCGGAATCATAATTATCTTTAGATTCATGCATATTATTATTTTCTTCAGAAGCAATGGTCATTCTTTCAATAAATTATTTGACATAGACATTATGAACATAGTTTTCATAGCAATATTTAAGTATGTCAAAAAAATTCAGATTCATAGAGAGTAATATCATACTTTTCACTCAAAGAAGCAACTTCCTAAGCACCCTTAAAAGCAACAAATTCTTCAATTTGTTCGATATCGTAGTAACTATAAACACCCTTTGCATAAGAAGATAAGACCTAATTATCATTAAACTCACATAGGTAGGGGAGGTGTTTTTTAGGGTTCTTAGAGAAACAAGTAAAATCATAAATTTCACAAAGATTCCGAGCATAACACAACAATCTATTTATTTAATCCCATAAGAGTCTCCCTTTTTCAGACAAACGGTGGCGCACAAAATGAGCATGCTCATCTAAAGATTTCTCATCAACTAGGCTAGTTGGGGTTTCAACACGAGCGCATAAGGATCGAAGATGATCCAAGTAGAACACTTTAAGTGGATCCATATCAATAGATTTTCAGCAAGCAAAGATGCAAGCAAATAGAAGGCACATGGAAACACAAACAAACAAACAAACAAACAAACATACGGGAAGAAGGCGAAGAAAAGGCAAATGTGAAGTGGGGGAGAGGAAAACGAGAGGCAAATGGCGAATAATGTAATGCGAGGGATAAGAGTTTGTGATGGGTACTTGGTATGTCTTGACTTGACTTGACTTGGCATAGATCTCGCCGGCAACGGCGTCAGAAATCCTTCTTGCTACCTCTTGAGCACTGCATTGGTTTTTCCCTTGAAGAGGAAAGGGTGATGTAGCAAAGTAGCGTAAGTATTTCCCTCGGTTTTTGAGAACCAAGGTATAAATCCAGTAGGAGACTACACGCAAGTCGCCTCGTACCTACACAAACAAATAAGAACCTTGCAACCAATGCGATAAAGGGGTTGTCAATCCCTTGTGCCACTTGCAAAAGTGAGATCTGATAGAGATAATAAGATAAATATTTTTGGTATTTTTGTTGTATAGATTGAAAAGTAAAGATTGCAAAGTAAAATAGATTGGAAACTTATATGATGGAAAATAAACCCGGGGGCCATAGGTTTCACTAGTGGCTTCTCTCAAGATAGTATAAGTATTACGGTGGGTGAACAAATTACTGTCGAGCAATTGATAGAAAAGTGCATAGTTATGAGAATATCTAGGCATGATCATGTATATAGGCATCACATCCGCGACAAGTAGACCGAAACGATTCTGCGTCTACTACTATTACTCCACACATCGACCGCTATCCAGCATGCATCTAGAGTATTAAGTTCATAAGAACAGAGTAACACATTAGGCAAGATGACATGTTGTAGAGGGATAAACTCAAGGAATATGATATAAACCCCATCTTTTTATCCTCGATGGCAACAATTCAATACGTGTCGTTTCCCTTTCTGTCACTGGGATCGAGCAACGCAAGATTGAACCCAAAGCTAAGCACTTCTCCAATTGCAAGAAATATCAATCTAGTAGGCCAAACCAAAATGATAATTCGAAGAGACTTGCAAAGATAACAAATCATACATAAAAGAATTCAGAGAGATTCAAATATTGTTAATAGATAATCTTGATCATAAACCCACAATTCATCGAATCTCGACAAACACACCGCAAAAAGAATTACATCGATAGATCTCCAAGAAGATCGAGGAGAACTTTGTATTGAGATCCAAAGAGAGAGAAGCCATCTAGCTAATAAATGTGGACCCGAAGGTCTGTGGTAAACTACTCACACATCATCGGAGAGGCTATGGTGTTGATGTAGAAGCCCTCTGTGATCGATTCCCCCTCCAGCGGAGCACCGGAAAAGGCCCCAAGATGGGATCTCATGGGTACAGAAGGTTGCGGCAGTGGAAATAGGGTTTCGTGATGCTCTCGGATGTATTTGGGGTATATGGGTATATATTGGCGAAAGAAGTCGGTCAGGGGAGCCACAAGGGGCCCACGATGGTGGGGGCGCGCCTACCCCCTCGGGCGTGCCCTCCTGCCTCGTGGCCTCCTTGGTTATTTCTTGACCTCCACTCCAATTCTCCTGGATTGCATTTGTTCCAAAAATAACTCTCCTAAAGGTTTCATTCCGTTTGGACTCCGTTTGATATTCCTTTTCTACGAAACACTAAAATAGGCAAAAAAAATAGCAATTTGCACTGGGCCTCTGGTTAGTAGGTTAGTCCCAAAAATAATATACAAGTGTATAATAAAGCCCATTAAACATCCAAAACAGATAATATAATAGCATGAAACAATCAAAAATTATAGATACATTGGAGACGTATCAATGGGTATGTACAAATGGGTTACATCATAGGGGTAGATAAGAGTAGCTAAATGTTTACAAGTAGTCCAACCAACTTTGCATTCCCTCCTTTAAACTAGGCTTGACTCTACTTCACATATCTTTATTGATGATAAGGATTATGAATTCTCTGTCGACCCAGAGTTAATTACTTTGGTTGAATCTGATCCTTTCCATGGTTATGAAACTGAAATTATTGAGGCACATCTTACCAAGTTGAATGACATAGCCACCCTTTTTACTCATGATGAGAAAACTCGCTATGATTCCTCACAATATGAAATTATCTAATGAAATTCAATGATAGTGATAATCCTCACAATATGCACCCTAGCCAATGCCTTTATGAGTTTGAAAATTATATTAGAAAGCAAGATCACTTCAATGCAAATGTTATGAAACAGTTGAAATACAATTCTGATATGATTGCTCGCTTAAGTGACTTATTATTTAGAATCTCAAATGATGTTAGAGGTGTGGGGAAGCATGCTTCTATGGTTCAAACTCAGTTAGAACAAGTTGCTAAATCTCAAAGGGAGTTGCTTGATGAAATGAACAATAATATAAGTGATTTTGCTGTTAGAGTAGCAACTAGAGGTGTTAAGATGACTCAGGAACCACTTTATCCTGAGGGACGCCCAAAAAGAATTGAACAAGACTCTCAAAGAGTTAACACTGATACACTTAGTCCATATAAAAAGAAAAATAAGAAGAAAAATGATAGGAATTTGCATGCCTCTAGTGAACCTGAAGTAGAAAAACCTCCTGACAATGATAATGAAGTTTCTATCTACGATCTTTGAAACTCAATACGGTAGTGAACACTCACATTACGATAATGAAAAGATAATGATGAGGTTCATGAAGACACTCAAACAAATAATAAAGAACCAGACAATGATGTTGAGATAGAACCTGCAGTTGATCTTGATAACCCACAACCCAAGAATACACGATATGATAAAAGAGACTTTATTGCTAGAAAACACGGTAAATAAAGAGAACCATGGGTTCAAAAACCTATGCCCTTTCCACCTACGTCAACTAAAAAGAAAGACGATGAAGAATTTGAACGCTTTGCTGAAATGCTGAGGCCGGTATTTTTGCGTACTAGCTTGACCGATATCCTTAAAATGCCTCCTTATGCAAAGTATATGAAAGAAATCATCACCAATAAGAGAAAAATACCGGAAGCTGGAATCTCCACCATGCTTGCTAATTATACTTTTAAAGATGGAGTCCCTAAAAAACTCGAAGATCCGGGAATACAAACTAAACCTTGCTCCATCAAAATAAATCATGTGAAAACTACTTTATGTGATTTAGGAGTTGGTGTTAGTGTTATGCCTTTCTCTTTATATAAAAGACTTGATTTGAATAAGCTCACACCTACTGAAATATCTTTGCAAATGGCTGACAAATCAACTGCCATACCTATCGGTATTTGTGAGGATGTGCTCGTTGTTGTTGCTAATGTCACTATTTTGACTGACTTTGTTATACTTGACATGCCCGAGGACGACAACATGTCGATTATCCTTGGTAGACCCTTCTTGAATACTGCAGGGGCTGTTATTGATTGTAGTAAAAGCAAGGTCACTTTTCATATCAATGGTAATTAATGAGCATACGGTGCACTTTCCGAAGAAACAATTCCAAGTGAATGGTATTAATGTTATTGAAAAATCTTAGACAATCACTATTGGAAGTTTTCAACTACCTCTACCTACTGTCAAGAAGAAATATGAAATGCTTATTGTTGGGGACATTCATATCCCCGTTGAGGTAACTTAGTGATTTATGAAAGTTCTTCGGTTTCATGCTAATCGAAAGTGGTTGTTAAGAAGACTTGATCAACATTATTAATGGATCATTTTTCAGAGGTATGAAGTTGATGAATTTAGTGAGCACTACCTTCTGCCCCTACTTTTTGTTTTCTGTTTTTATTAGTTAAATAAAACAAAATGCCATGTTTTGTCTGTTCTCTGAATTTCCTGTGCAATAAAAAATGACCCAAAAATAAAAGTTCTCAGAATGCTCTGAATTTTTTTTTGAATATTTAAGAATTTTTGGTGCAAATAATATTAGAGGGAGGTGCACCAGGTGGGCACAACCCACTTGGGCGCGCCAGGACCCCCAGGCGCGCCCTGGTGGGTTGTGGTCCCCACGTGGCCCCCCTCACTTATCTCTTCATACCACTTCATCACCTACCTCCAGAAATAAATCACCATTGCTCTCTCTCCCTCATGTTCTTGCTCTCTGATACGTCTCCGTCGTATCTATAATTTTTTATTGTTCCATGCCAATATTCTACAACTTTTACATACTTTTGGCAACTTTTTATACTATTTTTGGGACTAACATATTGATCCGATTGCCCGATGCAGGTTCTGTTTGTTGCATGTTTTTTGTTTCGCAGAAAATCCATATCAAACAGAGTACAAACGCGATAAAAACTTATGGAGATTTTTATAGAATATATGTGATTTTTGGGAAAAATAATCAACACGAGATGATGCTCGAGGGGCCCACAAGGACGGAGGGCGCGCCCCTGGTCCTTGTGGCCACCCCGTAAGGCGGTTGGTGCCCTTATTGACGCAAGAAAGCTAATATCCGGATAAAACTCGTGTTAAAATTTCAGCCCAATCGGAGTTACGGATCTCCGGGAATTTAAGAAACGGTGAAAGGCCAGAATCTGGGAGCGCAAAAACAGAAGGAAACAGAGAGAGAGAGAGAGAGAGAGAGAGAGAGAGAGAGAGATCCAATCTCGGAGGGGCTCCTGCCCCTCCACCGCCATGGAAGCCAAGGACTAGAGGGGAAACCCTTCTCCCATCTAGGGGAAGGTCAAGGAAGAAGAAGAAGAAGAAGAAGAAGAAGAAGAAGAAGAAGAAGAAGAAGAAGAAGAAGAAGAAGAAGAAGAAGAAGAAGAAGAAGAAGAAGAAGAAGAAGAAGAAGAAGAAGAAGAAGAAGAAGAAGAAGAAGAAGAAGAAGAAGAAGAAGAAGAAGAAGAAGAAGAAGAAGAAGAAGAAGAAGAAGAAGAAGAAGAAGAAGAAGAAGAAGAAGAAGAAGAAGAAGAAGAAGAAGAAGAAGAAGAAGAAGAAGAAGAAGAAGAAGAAGAAGAAGAAGAAGAAGAAGAAGAAGAAGAAGAAGAAGAAGAAGAAGAAGAAGAAGAAGAAGAAGAAGAAGAAGAAGAAGAAGAAGAAGAAGAAGAAGAAGAAGAAGAAGAAGAAGAAGAAGAAGAAGAAGAAGAAGAAGAAGAAGAAGAAGAATAAGAAGGGGGCTCTCTCCCCCTCTATCCCGGTGGCGCCGGAACACCGCCGGGGATATCTTCATAACGACAATCTACACCAACAACTTCGCCGCCATCATCACCAACTCTCTCCCCCTCTATGCCATAGTGTAACACCTCTTCTCCCTGCTGTAATCTCTACTTAAACATGGTGCTCAATGCTATATATTATTTCCCAATGATGTATGGCTATCCTATGATGTTTGAGTAGATCTGTTCTGTCCTATGGGTTCATTGATGATCGTGATTGGTTTGAGTTGCATGTTTTATTATTGGTGTTGTCCTATGGTGCTCTCCGTGTCGCGCAAGCATGAGGGATCCCCGCTGTAAGGTTTGCAATATGTTCATGGTTTGCTTATTTTCTGTGTTGCGTGAGTGATAGAAACACAAACACGGATAAGTGGGTTATGGCGTATGGGAATAAAGAGGACTTGATACTTTAATGTTATGGTTAGGTTTTACCTTAATGATCTTTAGTAGTTACGGATGTTTGCTAGAGTTCCAATCATAAGTGCATATGATCCAAGAAGAGAAAGTATGTTAGCTTATGCCTCTCCCTCATACAAAATTGCAATAGTGATTACGGTCTAGTTATCGATTCCTAGGGACTAATAACTTTCTCGTGATGAAAAGCTCTCTACTAAAACTAACTTAGTTGTGTCTTTATCTAAACAACCCGTAGATTTTATTTACATGCTCTTTATTATCTTGCAAACCTATCCTACAACACCTACAAAGTACTTCTAGTTTCATACTTGTTCTAGGTAAAGAGAACGTCAAGTGTGCGTAGAGTTGTATAGGTGGTCAATAGAACTTGAGGGAATATTTGTTCTACCTTTATCTCCTCGATGGGTTTGACACTCTTACTTATCGAAAGAGGCTACAATTGATCCCCTATACTTGTGGGTTATCAAGACCTTTTTCTGGCGCCGTTGCTGGGGAGCAATAGCGTGGGGTGAATATTCTCGCGTGTGCTTGTTTGCTTTATCACTAAGTAGATTTATTTGTTGTCCTAAGTTTTTATCTATCTTTAGTTATGGATATGGAACACGAAATACCAAAAAAATTAGGTTTACTTGCTACTCATGGAGATGGGGAACCTCCTAAAACCCGCGATGCTCATTATGTGAAAGATATTATGCACTACTTTAATAATCCTGAGAAAACCCCATTCAATTATGTAATGGGAGACACGTTGGATCAACGTGAATACTTTAGGGATTATAGCTTGAGTCAAAAAGGGGAATGCTACGTCTTGAGCTTGCGTTGGTTTTCCCCGAAGAGGAGACGATGATGCAGCACAGTAGAGTAAGTATTTCCCTCAGTTTTTGAGAACCAAAGTATCAATCCAGTATGAGGCCACGCACAAGTCCCTCGTACCTGCACAAAATGATAGCTACTCGCAACCAACGCGATTAGGGGTTGTCAATCCCTTCACGGTCACTTACGAGAGTGAGATCTGATAGAGATAATATTTTTGGTATTTTTGGTATATAGATGCAAAGTAAAAATAAAAGGCAAAGTAAAAAACAAAGCAAGTATTAAAAGTGATGGAGATTGATATGATGAGAATAGACCCGGGGGCCATAGGTTTCACTAGTGGCTTCTCTCAAGAGCATAGATATTCTACGGTGGGTGAACAAATTATTGTTGAGCAATTCACAGAATTGAGCATAGTTATGAGTATATCTAGGTATGATCATGTATATAGGCATCACGTCCGTGACAAGTAGACCGAAACGATTCTGCATCTACTACTATTACTCCACTCATCGACCGCTATCCAAAGCATGCATCTAGAGTATTAAGTTAAAAATAGAGTAGCATGTAAGCAAGATGACATGATGTAGAGGAATAAATTCATGCAATATGATAAATACCCCATCTTGTTATCCTCGATGGCAACAATACAATACGTGCCTTGCGACCCTTTACATCCTTTGGGTAAGGACACCGCAAGATTGAACCCAAAGCCATGCACTTCTCCCATTGCAAGAACTACCAATCTAGTTGGCGAAACCAAGCGGATAATTGAAGAGACTTGCAAAGATAACTCAATCATACATAAAAGAATTCAGAGAAGATTCAAATATTATTCATAGATAAGCTGGATCATAAACCCACAATTCATCGGTCTCAACAAACACACCGCAAAAAGAAGATTACATCGAATAGATCTCCACGAGAGAGGGGGAGAACATTGTATTGAGATCCAAAAAGAGAGAAGAAGCCATCTAGCTACTAACTATGGACCCGCAGGTCTGAGGTAAACTACTCACACTTCATCGGAGAGGCTTTGATGATGATGTAGAAGCCCTCCGTGATGGATGCCCCCTCCGGCGGAGCTCCGAAACAGGCCCCAAGATGGGATCTCGTGGATACAGGAAGTTGCGGCCGTGGAATTAGGTTTTTGGCTCCCCTTCTGATCATTTTGGGGTACGTAGGTATATATAGGAGGAAGGAGTACGTCGGTGGAGCTTCAAGGGGCCCACAAGGCAGGGGGCGCGCCCTCCACCCTCGTAACCGCCTCGTGGCTTTCTTGACGGAGGGTCCAAGTCTCCTGGGTCTTATCTGATGAGAAAATCACGTTTCCGAAGTTTTCATTCCGTTTGGACTCCGTTTGATATTACATTTCTTGAAATACTGAAAAAGGCAAAAACAAGAATTGCAGGTTGGGCCTCCGGGTAATAGGTTAGTCCCAAAAATAATATAAAAGTGGAAAATAAAGCCCGATATAGTCCAAAACAATAGATAAAGTAGCATGGAGCAATCAAAAATTATAGATACGTTGGAGACGTATCGAGGCATCTAAGCTTAATTCACCTTTCGTCCTCGAGTAGGTAAATGATAAAAGAGAATTTTTGATGCGGAGTGATACTTTGGCATAATTTCAATGTAAATCTTCTTAATCATGGTATGAATATTCAGATCCGAAAGATTCAAGACAAAAGTTCATATTGACATAAAAATAATAATACTTCAAGCATACTAATCAAAGTAATCATGTCTTCTCAAAATAGCATGGCAAAAGAAAGTTCATCCCTACAAAATCATATAGTTAGGCTATGCTTCATTTTCGTCACACAAAGATGTTCCCAACTTCTATACCCCCGATGACAGGCCAAGCAATTGTTTCATACTTAAATAATCTCAAACTTTTTCAAACTTCATGCAATAAATGAGCGTGAGCCATGGATATAGCACTATGGGTGGAATAGAATATGATGATGGGGATTGTGTGGAGAAGACAAAAAAGGAGAAAGTCTCATATTGACGAGGATAATCAATGGGCTATGGAGATGCCCATCAATTGATGTCAACATGAGGAGTAGGGATTGCCATGCAACGGATGCACTAGAGCTATGAGTGCTCAACAAAAGAAAACTAGTGGGTGTGCATCCAACTTGCTTGCTCATGAAGACCTAGGGAATTTTGAGGAAGCCCATCGTAGGAATATACAAGCCAAGTTCTATAATGAAAAATTCCCACTAGTATAAAAAGACAACTATGAGACTCACTATATGAAAAACATGGTGTTACTTTGAAGAACAATATATGAGACTCACTACATGAAGAACAAGGTGCTACTTTGAAGCACAGTATATGAGACTCACTACATGAAGAACAAGGTGCTACTTTGAAGCACAAGTGTGGAAAAAGAGATAGTAGCATTGCCCTTTTTATATTTTTTTGGGCCTTTCTTTTTTTTCTTTCTTTTTGGCCTTTCTCTCTTTTTTTTGGGCAATGCTCTAATAACGATGATCATCACACTTCTACTGATTACAACATAAGGATTACAACTCGAAACTAGAACAAGGTATGACTCTATATGAATGCCTCGGCGGTGTACCGGGATGGTGCAATGAATCAAGAGTGACATGTATGAAAAATAATGCATGGTGGCTTTGCCACAAATACGATGTCAACTACATGATCATGCAATGGCAATATGACAAAAGTAAAGTATGTCATGATGATGATTAACGGAACGGTGGAAAGTTGCATGGCAATATATCTCGGAATGGCTATGGAAATGCCATAATAGGTAGGTATGGTGGCTGTTTTGAGGAAGATATAAGGAGGTTCATGTGTGAAAGAGCGTATCATATTACGGGGTTTGGATGCACCGTAAGTTTGCACCAACTCTCAAGGTGAGAAAGGGCAATGCACTGCAATCAAGAGGCTAGCAAAGGCGGAAAGGTAAAAGTGCATTATAATCCATGGACTCAACATTAGTCAAAAGAACTCATATACTTATTGCAAAAATTTAGAAGTCATCAAAAATCAAGTACTACGGCGCATGCACCTAGGGGGATAGATTGGTAGGAAAAGACCATCGCCGTCCCCGACCGCCACTCATAAGGATGCACAAGCCGGTACACTTCATATTTCAAATTTGTTACACAACTTTAACCATACGTGCATGCTACGGGATTTGCTAACTTCAACACAAGCATTTCTCAAATTCACAACTACTCAACTAGCACGACTTTGATATTATCACCTCCATATCTCAAAACAATTATCAAGCATCAAACTTATCTTAGTATTCAGCGCACTCAAAAGAAAGTTTCACATATCTTGAATACCAAGTATATTAACATTAAGCAAATTACCATGCTATTAACGACTCTCAAAATAATCTAAGTGAAGCATGACAGATCAAGTTTCTTTAAAACAAATCCACCACCGTGCTCTAAAAGATCTAAGTGAAGCACTAGAGCAAAAATTATCACGCTCAAAGATATAAGTGAAGCACTATGAGCAAACTATCAAGATCAAAAGATATAAGTGAAGCACATAGAGTATTCTATCAAATTTCAATTCATGTATGGCTCTCTCAAAAGGTGTGTACATCAAGGATGATTGTGGTAAACTAACAAGCAAAGACGCAAATAATACAAGACGCTCCAAGCAAAACACTTATCATGTGGTGAATAAAAATATAGCTCCAAGTAAATTACCGATTGAAGTGGGCCGAAAGAGGGATGCCTTCCGGGCATCCCCAAGCTTAAACTCTTGCCACTCCTTGTTCCATAATCCATCAAAAACAATTCACCCAAAACTTGAAAACTTCACAACACAAAACTCAATAGAAATCTCGTGAGCTCCGTTAGAGAAAGAAAACAAAAGACTACTTTAAGGTACTGTAATGAACTCATTCTTTATTTATATTGGTGTTAAACCTACTGTATTCCAACTTCTCTATGGATCATAAACTATTTTACTAGCCATAGGTTCATCAAAATAAGCAAACAACACACGCAAAACAGAATTTGTCAAAAACAGAACAGTCTGTAGTAATCTGTAACTAACGCAAACTTTTGGAACTCAAAATTTCTACCAAATTTAGACGACCTGGATAATATGTTTATTGATCAGCAGCAATTGGAATAAGTATTTCATCACGTTCTGGTGATTTTTAACAATTCGGGCACTGAGCGCAAAGTTTCTGGAAATTACAGCAAGATCAAATAACTATCATCCAAGAAGATCCAATAGGTTTAACTTGGCACAAACACTAATTAAAACTTAAAACCACATCTAAACAGAGGCTAGATGGATTATTTATTACTAAGCAGCAAGGAAAAATATTGGATTGTCTCCCAACAAGCGCTTTTCTTTAAAGCCTTTTTAGCTAGGCATTGAGATTCAATGATGCTCACAAGAAAGACAAGAATTGAGGCACAAAGAGAGCATCATAAAACATGTGACAAACACACTTAAGTCTAACATACTTCCTATGCATAGACATATTATAGGCAAACAAATTATCGTAGCGAGCAAAAACTAGCATATGCAAGGAAGCGGAAAGGAACAATAGCAATCTCAACATAACGAGAGGTAATTTAGTAACATGAAAATTTCTATAACCATATTTTCCTCTCTCATAATAATTACATGTAGGATCATAGGCAAATTCAACAAAATAGCTATCACAAAGTATATTCTCAACACGATCCACATGCATGCAAAGTTGATACTCTTCCAAAATAGTGGGATTATCATTAACTAAAGTCATGACCTTTCCAAACCCACTTTCAATATTATTGCAAACAATATTATCAATCTCATATTCATCATGGGGCTTAAATAAATTTTCAAGATCATAAGAAGAATCACCCCAATCATGATCATTGCAACAAGTAGTAGACATAGCAAAACTAGCATCCCCAAGCTTAGGGTTTTGCATCTTACTAGCACAATTGACATCAAAAGAATTTATAATAAAATCATTGCGATCATGCTTTTTATTCAAAGATCTATCGTGAGTCACTTCACGGATTTCAGGCAAAACCTTATAAAGATAATCTAGTGCATCCAAATCACTAGGAATTGGTTCATCATAATTGGATCTCTTAAAAAGATTGGCAAGCGGATGAGGATCCATAGATATTGGCTTCTTTGTTTAGGAATAAATACTCAACTATTTCAACCAAACGTGCAAAGCAGGCCAAGTAAGACATCAAGGCAAACGAAAGAGAGGGTGAATAAAACGGCAAGGGTGAAGTGGGGGAGAGGAAAACGAGAGGCAAATGGCAAATAATGTAATGCGAGAGATAGGGATTGTGATGGGTACTTGGTATGTTGACTTTTGCATAGACTCCCCGGCAACGATGCCAGAAATCCTTCTTGCTACGTCTTGAGCTTGCGTTGGTTTTCCCCAAAGAGGAGAGGATGATGCAGCACAGTAGTGTAAGTATTTCCGTCAGTTTTTGAGAACCAAGGTATCAATCCAGTAGGAGGCCACACACAAGTCACTCATACCTGCACAAAACGATACCTACTCGCAACCAACGGGATTAGGGGTTGTCAATCCCTTCACGGTCATTTACGAGAGTGAGATCTGATAGAGATAATATTTTTGGTATTTTTGGTATATAGATGCAAAGTAAAAATAAAAGGCAAAGTAAAAAAACAAAGCAAGTATTAAAAGTGATGGAGATTGATATGATGAGAATAGACCCGGGGGCCATAGGTTTCACTAGTGCCTTCTCTCAAGAGCATAGATATTCTACGGTGGGTGAACAAATTACTGTTGAGCAATTGACAAAATTGAGCATAATTATGAGTATATCTAGGTATGATCATGTATATAGGCATCACGTCCGTGACAAGTAGACCGAAACGATTCTGCATCTACTACTATTACTCCACTCATCGACCGCTATCCAAAGATGCATCTAGAGTATTAAGTTAAAATCAGAGTAACGCCTTAAGCAAGATGACATGATGTAGAGGAATAAATTCATGCAATATGATAAATACCCCATCTTGTTATCCTCGATGGCAACAATACAATACGTGCCTTGCCACCCTTTCTGTCACTGGGTAAGGACACCGCAAGATTGAACCCAAAGCCATGCACTTCTCCCATTTCAAGAACTACCAATCTAGTTTGCCAAACCAAACGGATAATTCGAAGAGACTTGCAAAGATAAATCAATCATACATAAAAGAATTCAGAGAAAATTCAAATATTATTCATAGATAAGATGGATCATATACCCACAATTCATCGGTCTCAACAAACACACCGCAAAAAGAAGATTACATCGAATAGATCTCCACGAGAGAGGGGGAGAACATTGTATTGAGATCCAAAAAGAGAGAAGAAGCCATCTAGCTATTAACTATGGACCCGTAGGTCTGAGGTAAACTACTCACACTTCATTGGAGAGGCTTTGATGATGATGTAGAATCCCTCCGTGATGGATGCCCCCTCCGGCGGAGCTCCGGAAAAGGCCCCAAGATGGGATCTCGTGGATACAGGAAGTTGTGGCGGTGGAATTATGTTTTTGGCTCCCCTTCTGATCATTTGGGGGTACGTAGGTATATATAGGAGGAAGGAGTACGTCGGTGGAGCTTCGAGGGGCCCACGAGGCAGGGGGCTCGCCCTAGGGGGGTGCGCTCTCCACCTCGTGACCTCCTCGTGGCTTTCTTGACGGAGGGTCCAAGTCTCATGGGTCTTATCTGATGAGAAAATCATGTTTCCGAAGATTTCATTCCGTTTGGACTCCGTTTGATATTACATTTCTTTGAAATCTTGAAAAAGGCAAAAACAGCAATTAATTTGGGCCTCCGGTTAATAGGTTAGTCCCAAAAATAATATAAAAGTGGAAAATAAAGCCCAATATAGTCCGAAACAATAGATAAAGTAGCATGGAGCAATCAAAAATTATAGATACGTTGGAGACGTATCAGGGAACTATTATGGGATCAAATTCATATGTTGCATTGGTATGCTCGGCAACTATGCTTGAGATATTATTATACTTGTTGCTCTAGGATGAAGGCTCCACACCTTCCCTTTTCATGCAAATTTAACGACAATGAAACCTTAGCTTCTTATGCTAATGGTATATATGATTACTATGATGTGGAACGAATAAAAGAATTCGTTGCTTTTAAGGGTGCTTATGAAATTGAATCTTTGTTTGAAAACTATGAGGCTTTTGATGATGATGTTTATAGGCCTGAAAATTTTGCTATACTTAAATATTGCTATGAGAATTATGAATACAATGCCAATATTGATGCATTTATTTAGAAAGTCTCCGCTGTCCAAGAAGACACTAATATTTTGCAGGAAACTATGGAAGAAGAAATAAATGACACTGTGAGCTCATTAGATGAAAAAGATGACGAGGAGAGCGAAGAAGAAAAGAAGGAAGAGCGGATTAGCTACCCGAGCCCACCTTCTAATGAGAGTAACTCTTCAACTCATACACTGTTTAATTCCCCTTCGTTCTTACCAAAGGATGAATGCTATGATAATTGCTATGATCCCGTTGATTCATTTGAAATATCCCTTTTTGATGAACTTGATAATTGCTATGCTTGTGGCCAAGATGCCAATATGAATTAGGGTTAATTATCCTTTTGCCCTCAGTGGTGTCCATGTGCTCAATTTTGCCCTCAAGTGCGAATTGTGCTCAGTTTTGCTCCTAGTCCATGCAAAGCAACTATGACGAGGCCAAACGGCCATATTTGAGTCCATTCCGTTCGCGGATAGTGGTTGTGGGTCCGGAGCTTACACGTGGGACCGCGTGGACATGGGTCCGGAGCTGACATGTAGGCCCGTGCAACTAAATCCCCAAATCATTGTAGCTCACTCTGCCCATCCGCCGGCCGGCTGTCCTGCGCCGCCACCTGCGCCGCGGCCAGCACATGCCCCGCCACCAGCTGCACGGCCTGCTCCACCGCTACCGTCCTGCGCCTACGCTCCACGGCTACCTACGATACCCACCACCTTCCTGCGACGCCACGGGTGGGGCGCCCGCCACCTGCTTGACCCGCGGCGCGGCCTCCTTCTGTGCGCCCGGCCGGAGCGCTCAAAGGTGGGGGACTGTTGGAGCTATTTGAACTAGGAGGAAGAACCCTAGGGTGAAATTGCGAGCAGCGGCGACCCCGGAGTATTTGGCGAGGCAGGCATCGGGCCGGAGATCGGCCGCGTCCACGACTGGGTTCCCGAGGGGTACGTCTTGCCTCTTGTTTAGATTGAGCTTAGTTGTGCATTTGAACACTCGATTCGAGTAGGTTTGCCCAATTAGTGTGCTGATTGCGTCTCTGTTTTTCGCCGGTTAGGATGGAGTTGCGGTTTGCTTTCATGGTGAACATTAGAAGGGACCGGTACATGTTCGATGCAAAGGATAAGAAGAAATACCAAGGAGTTTTTGATTATCGGTTGCCAATGGCTAGTAATTGGAGTTTCAGACAATTTGGGGAGGTAATTTGTAGCCAATATCCTTGGGGTTTCCTTGATGAAGTGGTATACAAATACTATGACAGGGAAAACAATTGGGTGACAGTTAGTAATGATGAAGAGCTAGCTACCATGTTTGTTAGGCATAAAGAGAAAGATAATTTTCGTGTGAGGCTGCAAGTTGATGTGCTTGAGCAGGCATTTGGACCTAGGATGACGGGTGCAACATCTCGGGGAGAACCAAGTCATCGTAATGGCATCTCTAGCCAGAACAGTTCAGTTGGTGCACGATGACGTGGTGGCTCAACAAGTGTGGGCAACAGCAGTAGGGTCCCCCTTGAAGTGGAGCCTGATGACTACAATTCTGGGGTTGGTGAAGAGAAGCTATATTCTGATGTTATTCAGAATATACGGCGGGCACCGCGGACTAAAAACCAAGATGAGGCTCACAATGCAGTCCGTGTGGATGATGATGTGGTGGGTGAGGACGAAGACCTTGCAGCTGTTGAATGGGACCCTTTGAACCCTCATATGAAAGAAGGTACTGTTTTTGCATCCATGAATGAGTGTAGAAATGCACTTGTGACATACTGCATCTAGGTAGAAAGTACTTTCAAAGTTGACAAGAGCGATCAAGTACGTTACAGAGTGCACTATCCGACTGAGGGTTGTCCATGGAGCCTGCTCGCATCTAAAATGCGGAATAGCACTAATGTTCAGTTCAAAGTGAACCCTTTTAAGCACACATGCCAGGAATCAACCCTTAGGAAGGATACAATCAGTAGAGCCAAGTCAAGATGGGTGGCAGAAGAAGTAAAGAAGTGGGTGAAAGAAAACCAGCAAGTGGGTCCAAAGGAATTGCAGAAGAACATCATAGATAAGTTCAAGATAGATTTACCATACATGAGGTTGTTCAATGGTAAACAACATGCTATGGATTCTATTTATGGTAACTGGCAGGAAAGTTTTCAATTGTTGTATACATTCAAAGGTGAAGTGGAGAGGACAAGCCCAGGTAGGATTGTAGATATTGATCACCACACCGTGGAGTACACATTCAGGGGAGTGACAAAGACCAAGGAATGCTTTAGGAGGGTGTTTGTCTGCTTTGAAGCTTGTCGCCGAGGTTTTTTGGCAGGCTGCAGGCCTTATTTAGCTATTGATGCCACTTTTCTCACAGGGAGGTTTAAAGGACAGTTAGTAGTAGCTTGTGCAGTTGATGCACACAGTTTTGTATTTCTAGTTGCCTACGGTGTGCTGGAGCCAGAGTCTGAGGAGATCTGGACTTGGTTTTTGCATAATCTGCGCCGGGCTATTGCACATCCCAATGGGTTGGTCATTCATACTGAGATGCCTGCAAAGGTTTAGAAGTGGTCGTGGACAATGTGTTCCTGGAGTAGAGCATAGGGAATGCATGCGTCACCTTGCTGCAAATTTCATGAAGAAATTCAAAGGAAAGGTGTATCTGACAATTTCTGGCCAGCATCTTTGACTTGCAGTGTGAAGAAGCACAACTACCACTTGAGGCAGTTATACATGAATCCCAAAGTGAAAGAATACTTGGAAACACACCACTCCAAGTTATGGGCCAGAAGCCAATTCAGTGAAGTGAGCAAAGTTGACTATGTGCACAATAATCTAGCAGAGTCTTTCAACTCAACGATCCGGAAACTAAAGGGTCATTATGTGGTGGATTTGCTTGATAGGATAAGGATAGAATACATGCAAAAAATTTCATTATCGTGCAGGAATAGCCGAGGAAAAATTCATGGGCCACATTATCATCCCTGCCGTGATGAATGAACTGAAGCAGAAGACAACAGGCTTGGAAATGAACATGACTCTTTGCTCGGGTACCATAGCAGAGATATCATATTTGGATAAAGAGAAGAGGGAATGGAGATATCCGATTGGATTTAGAAGCTAGAACTTGCAGTTGTAGGCAATGGCAGATAAGCGAGTTGCCATGCATTCATGCCTTGTTTTTCATCACTTCTCTCCTGTGTCCAGCAGGAACATACATCAGTATGTGCATGATTACTACTCTGTTGAAAGGTTCAAAGCCACATATGCTTATGCCTTGCCTGCTATGGAGGGAAAACAACAATGGGACATGGTGGACCCTGGATTCAAGCTTTGCGCTCCAGTTCTAAAGAGAGCAGCAGGTAGACCAAGGAAGAGTCAAATCAGACCTTGCAGCGAAGGAGCTGGACTTGGAGCGAGGAAGCGTAAGTGCACAAAGTGTGGTGGGTCCGGTCATTTCGGTAAGTATTGTGATAACACAGTAGATCCAGCGTTCGAAGAGAGTTTCGATGAAGGCTTCGATGAAAATGTTGGTCAGCAGCCGGTTGCCTCAACAGATGATGAAAATGATGGTCAACAGCCGGTTGAGATGAGGATTTTGATGAGGTTCCAAATGATGATGGTCAACAGCCACATGATTTTGACGATGATCCAATATATCCTCCAAATAATGATTCAAGTGAGGCTCTAAATGGTGATCCAAGTGAGGCTCCAAATAGTGATCATGGTGATCCAAGTGAGGCTCCAAATGGTGATCATGGTGATCCAAGTGAGGCTCCAAATGATAATCCAAGTGAGGCTCCAAATGGCGACCAACCTTCTGTTGTTGTGAGTTCTGCTAGGTATGTAAATCTTGCAAGGGTCAAATACTACTGTACATTTATCACTTGACATGATCTCATTACCGTTTATGTTTTGCACAGCTCTATGATAGGTTTGAAGAAGACGCGCAAGGTACCGAAAACCAAGAGGACAATAGAAGAAGCAATGAGCACAAGGTGCACGAAGAGCAAAGAGAATGAAAGAAGCTCAAGGAATGCATGTAAGCCCCAACGCTATATATGAATAATTAAGAAACATTATGAATAAGGGATGATGTTGTATTATGAACCATTTATCACTTGACATGTTGTATTTCTGTTGGATGATGTTGGACCTATGTTAGAAGTATGTTTGACACGATGTTTAAATCTGTTGGATGATGTTTGAATGAGCACATGGTTTTTCCTTTTTTTGATTTTTTAAAATTTTGTTTTGCTCATTTAAATTCTGGTCAAACCTAACTTTGACCAAGATTTAAACAAGTCTAAAACATCAAAATGAAAAACTAAGCATGGATCCGTCTTAGTCAATCCAAAATGAAGCTGTGGTGAGGTTTTTGAATTTTTCATGAAAAATGTGCTAAAAAGAGGGGTCCAAAGGTAGGGTAAACGGCCTCATTTGTAAGCAAGGTTGTTTTCCACCTTGTCTAAATCAGCCAAATAACTTTCCTACACATATATTCTATATATACAGACTATGTGCGCTGTTTTTTCCATTTTTGATTTTTTTTTGCTCATTTGAATTCTGGTCAAACTTAACTTTGACCAAGATTTAAACAAGTGTAAAACATCAAAATGAAAAACTAAGCATGGATCCTTCTTAGTAACTCCAAAATGAAGTTGTGGTGAGTTTTTTCAAATTTTCATGTTCATTTCCCCAAAACACTTCTCTTCACTTCATACAAGAGAGTTTGAGATACTCGAGATATCACACAATACACATGAACTTATCGTTTAAATGTATGTAAACCATGTTTATCAACTTAAATCGTTAGTATATGACATAAGAAGACTATGTGCGAGGTTTTTATTTTTCTGATTTTTATTTAATTTATTATGCTCATTTGAAATCTGGTCAAACATAGCTTTGACTGCTCAAAACCCCTCCCAAACCCCACTAACCCTAGCGCTGAACAAGGACCGTTCATCTAACCCTAGCGGCGATCAAGGGCCGTCGATCTAACCCTTCTAGAAGGAATCTGCGGGGAGGAGGGGGCGATCCGTGAGATGCAATCTGATTGGCTGGGAGATTGTTTTTTTAACAAATATCGGGCGCGCTGGATGGACCGTTGGGCCGTCTCGTTGTCTGGGCCTGAGACCGCAGTAAATATCCTGTCTCAGCCTTTCCAGGCCTTGCATGCATGGGAGGCGGCAACGTGGGTTTGCATGCGCGGGAGGCGACGACGTGCATGCATGCGAGCGAGGCGCGCTAGGCGAGCTAGGCTAGCGAGGCGAGATAGGTGGTTCAGGGCAGTGGTTCAGGGCAGCGATTCAGATGCACCACCCGGTCAAAGAGCTATGCAGTGATTCAGATGCACGCACGCGCCCCATGCATCGTTTTTGTGCAAAAATTTAAGAGTGCAAAACGTAACGGATACACACACACACGTCCGGATACACACACGCGTCTGGATTCACACACGCACCATTCTCATCCCTTCTCTCTTCCTCTCCCACCCACAGGCCTATAAATGGGGTGCCTCCCTTCCTCTCCCACCCACAAGCCAAATCCGATCCATTCTCTCCAACCTCAAACACCCAAGCGACCGAGCCCTCCCCAAGCGAGACCAAGTGAAGATGCAGTTCAACGGGCCGACCTTAAACCGTCCGCCTGTCGTGCCGGACCTGCACTACCCACCGGGCGTGCTTGTGGAGAGGGAGCTCTGTGTGTGGGCTATTTCAAGGCGGAGGGGTTCCCTCGAACTCACCCGCGCCTTCCTCAGAGCCGGCTATGCCCACCTCCCACGGGGCTCGCCGAGGATGTTCACCCTCAACGAGGTTCATGACCGCGGCGGCATCCTCCTACTGCTCACGGTCACCTTCACCAACCCGATTGACGCGCGAGCTCCTCGGCCAAGTCTTTTGGTGCAGCTACGAGGCCATCTTCTTCACCATCTACAACATCTACACCAACTACGAGCGCATCTTCCCCGCTCTAGGCCAGATGCACTCCCTTCCCTACGACGAGGAGGAGGAGGTGTGAAGATGAAGACGGTGTTGAAGGGGCGCGCACGGCCAAGGTGGAAGAAGGAGGTCAAGATGAAGATGTTCAAGCCCGGAGTCAAGCTCGTCATGTTTCATTTTTATTTTGTTGCTTTTCTATGTCGTGTCGTGTCGTGTCATGTTTCGTCATGTGTCCGTGAACTGTCCGTGAACTTATTACTGTAATGGTACGGTGTGTTACATCTTATCTAAGTTATTAGGGTTTATTATGTGTGTTAAAAAATGTCCATGCCCAAACATATCATTTATTCCCTAAACCAAGTCATGAAGTTCGAGAACTTGTGGTTTTCATTAATGAAAATCGGAGGGGGTGAGAAGCCCTCTGTTTCATTCAAAAAAAGTAAGTCATGAACTAACATGCAAATTTATTCCCTTTAAATCCTAAACCAAGTGCCACTCTAACCCTAAACCAAGTGCCACTCTAACCAAAATCATGTGGTAGTGCAAACATACGTTTTCAACCTTCCAACCGTCCAAAATTTTAGTGCAAAACATAGGAAAACCACTCTCACGCGTGTGCAAACATGCACGGTCTCACTATTTTTTTTGACAAATTTCACAGTCTCACTATGTATACCTTCCTTCCCTACCCATGTCAAAGTCTTGCCATCTGTCCTAGCGGTTACCAGCGCAGCCCTAAACACCACAAACCCACGCGGTCACAGGTTCGAGTCCCCAGCTGCACCAATTTTTTGTGCATTTTCCACCCTTCATTTCTTTAGACAAATTATTTTTTTCTCAATGTAATGCCCTTAAAAAATGTTCATTTATTTTGGCACCAGGTGTAAACCTCTACCAGAGTTGAGGCACATTTTCCATGACATTTTGGTGTTTGATTTAAATCACGGTGTATTTGAATTGGATTAATTAACAGCTCCAAAAAAATTCTAACCTTAATTGTTTGGCTACGGAATAATTCAATTAGCTTCCACAAAAAGTTTCAAAGATTATGATTTCTTGCCTAAATTAAATCGTAACAGAAAATAGAAAAATATGCAAGAGAACCCCGAATGGGCCTAATTGGATGCAGTTGGCCCATTAGTCTAGCCTACACTTGGCTCTCACGCCTGAATTTGGCCCAAGAGCAACCTTTTTTGGACAGAGAAAGGCAGAAGCAGAGAGCTGCATTTCATTGATCAAAAGTTTCTGAATTCCTCATTTCTTCTCTTTTTTCAAGATATTTAAACGTTGGTTACTTCTTCTCTTTTTGTTTCAACATTTAAACAACTTTAACCAACATTTAAACTAGGTGAATTTCTCATACAATTTCAAGATTACAAATTCCTCCATAATTCATGCCTTTCCATACATTTTCAACATTACAACCAGTGCGATTACCATACCTACAAATGCCCAAAAGTATTTGCAAATGGGTATTGGTAGTGCTTGATCTTCAAGCTTCCTAACCTTCTTCTTCAACATCCTAAGCTCAACAGCTAGCTCTTTGTCGTAGCGTGCTTAGCCCTCCATCTCTTCTTAGGAGCTCGTCTGCCACTGCCGTTCGTGGCAGCATGCGCAACCATTCTTCATGCTCTTCTTGCAGTTCATTCATCAGAGTCTTGGCTAGAGCATCGACCCAAAGAAAGAAGCATGTCACCTGCATGAACACCAAACAGATCAACCCATTGCTCAAAGATCCCGACCACGAAAATGCTGCAATTTCCCCAATTTTTACCCCATTCTCGCTGCACACGTAGAACGGACGATTCTGGTTCCTTGGTGTGTGAGAAACCCTCTGATCAACGCCCGCCCGGCACCGCGGACAGACGAAGACAGGCATGTCCACACGCGCCCGGCTCTGCATCCGCGAGGTGGCGCGGGAGCTTGAGGAAGACATGGAGCTCGGAGCCGAAGGGGATCTCAACGCCACCGCACCCTCCACAGCTAGCTTCCCACCGCCGCGCCCTCCACAACTAGCTTCCCACTACCGTGCACTCTCTCTCTCTCTCTCGCCGTGGTCACCGCCGTGCTCTCTGTCACCGTGGTCACCGCCGCTGTCGCCCGCTTATATAGCACACCTGAAACGGCTCTCTGCTCAACGGCTCTCTGCTGGGTCCCACAAGCCACGTGTGCAACGGTCTGAATAAAATTGGCCGTCTCTACCGCCTGGTCCCACCTGTAAGGGCCGAGTCAAAAGGTTGACCTGACGGAGACGGCTGAGTTCACAAAACGAGTCGGTGCGCTCGGACTAGGGGCAAAACTGAGCACAATTCGCATCTGAGGGCAAAACTGAGCACATGGACACCACTGAGGGCAAAATGATAATTAACCCTATGAATTATGCTTATGGAGATGAACTTGCTATAGTTCCTTATGTTAAGAATGAAATTTTTGCTATTGCACCCACAGATGATAGTCCTATTATCTTTCTGAATTCTCCAAACTACACTATATCGGAGAAGTTTGTTCTTATTAAGGATTATATTGATGGGTTGCTTTTACCGTTGCACATGATAACTTTGATGAATGTAATATGCATGTGCTTGCTGCTCCTACTAGAAATTATTATGAGAGAGGAACTACATCTCCACCTCTCTATGTTTCCAACACGATAAAATTGCAAGAAACTACTTATGCTATGTATTGGCCTTTACTTGATGTGCATGAATTGTTCTTGTATGACATGACGATGCATAGGAAGAGAGTTAGACTTCAGCATTGCATGATTTATGTTGCTTTTTGCTCACTACTAAATGCCAAATCATTGTTGATTAAAATTGGCTTTGATATACCTTGGGATCCGGGTGGATTCATTACTTGAGCATTTTATGCCTAGCTTAATGGCATTAAAGAAAGCGCTGCCATGAGACAACCAGAAGTTTTAGAGAGTCATTTATTTCTATTGAGTGCTTTTATAAAGTTTAAACACAAAAAATATAGAGGGGAACTTAAAAACTTTTTCACAAAAAGAAGCGATTGGAAGTTATGCATTGGAGAAGTGAGGGTCGACCTTGAACACTAGTGTTCATGCTCATGGAAACAATGTAGAATTTTTCATGAAGATTCTCACAAAAATAATTATCCCCTTGTACAATTCCATTGTATTATAAAAATAATGTGCCAAGATTTTCCTTTAGGATGATTAGATTGCTCGTTTGGTTTGTGCGGTGCAAAAATAGAAACTTTGGCTGTAGTGCGTGATTTTACATTTTTTTTACTGGAAAGTCAAACGCTTCTGAAACTTGTTGCACAGTACTTCTATGCAAATTTTTTATTTTGTCCTAATTTTTCAGAATTTTTGGAGTTACAGAAGTATGGTTGATGTTCAGATTACTACAGACTGTCCTGTTTAAGACAGATTCTGTTTTTGATGCATTGTTTTGCTAGTTTTGATGAAACTATCGATTTTATCGGTGGTATAAGCCATAGAGAAGTTATAATACAATAGCTACAATGAAAAAATAAAATATGAATTAGTTTGCAACAGTACTTGAAGTGGCGATTTGTTTTATTATACTAACGGATCTCATGAGGGTTTTGTTAAGTTTTGTGTGATTGAAGTTTTCAAGTTTTGGGTGAGATCAGAATGGATGAAGGAATAAGGAGTGGCAAGAGCCCAAGCTTGGGGATGCCCGAGGCACCCCAAGGTAATATTCAAGGACACCCAAGAAACTAAGCTTGGGGATGCCCCGGAAGGCATCCCCTCTTTCTTCTAACGATCATCGGTGATTTTACTTGGAGCTATATTTTTATTCGTCACATGATATGCGTAAATCTTGGAGCGTCATGTGCTTTTTCTTTTTCTTTTAATAATGCACCATGATGGTATGAGATAGTCCTTGGTTGACTTATAGAATGCTTTTTGCACTTCACTTATATCTTTTGAGTATGGCTTTATAGAATGCTTCATGAGTTTCACTTATATCATTTGAAGTTTGGATTGCCTGTTTCCCCTACACATAGAAAAGCGCCATCTGTAGAATGCTCTTTTGCTTCACTTATATTTGTTAGAGCGTGGGCATATCTTTTGTAGAAAGAATTAAACTCTCTTGCTTCACTTATATCTATTTAGAGAGTTGACAGGAATTGGTCATTCCCATGGTTAGTCATAAAATCCTACATAAAACTTGTAGATCACTGAATATGATATGTTTGATTCCTTGCAATAGTTTTGCGATATAAAGATGGTGATATTAGAGTCATGCTAGTGGGTAATTGTGGATTGTAGAAATACTTGTGTTGAAGTTTGTGATCCACGTAGCATGCACGTATGGTGAACCGTTATGTAACGAAGTCGGAGCATGATTTATTTATTGATTGTCTTCCTTATGAGTGGCGGTCGGGGACGAGCGATGGTCTTCTCCTACCAATCTATCCCCCTAGGAGCATGCGTATAATGCTTTGTTTTGATAGCTTCTAGACTTTTGCAATAAGTATGTGAGTTCTTTATGACTAATGTTGAGTCCATGGATTATACGCACTCTCACCCTTCCACCATTGCTAGCCTCTTCGGTACTGTGCATTGCCCTTTCTCACCTCGAGAGTCGGTGCAAACTTCGCCAGTGCATCCAAATCCCGTGATATGATACGCTCTGTCACACATAAGCATCCTTATATCTTCCTCAAAACAGCCACCATACCTACAGATTCTGGCATTTCCATAGCCATTCCGAGATATATTGCCATGCAACTTCCATCATCATCATATACATGACTTGAGCATTCATTGTCATATTGCTTTGCATGATCATAAGATAGCTAGCATAATATTTTTCATGGCTTGTCCGTTTTTTGATATCTTTGTTATGCTAGATCATTGCACATCCTGTTACACTGCCAGAGGCATTCATATAGAGTCATATTGTTCTAGATATTGAGTTGTAAGTAAATAAAAGTGTGATGATCATCATTATTAGAGCATTGTCCCGGTGAGGAAAGGATGATGGAGACTATGATTCCCCGACAAGTCGGGATGAGACTCCGGACGAAAAAAGGCCAAAAAAGGAGGGCCCAAAAAAAGAAACCAAAAAAAGAGAAAAAGAGAGAAGGGGCAATGCTACTATCCTTTTACCACACTTGTGCTTCAAAGTAGCACCATGTTCTTCATATGGGGAGTCTCTTGAGTTATCACTTTCATATACTAGTGGGAATTTTCATTATAGAACTTGACTTGTATATTCCGATGATGGGCTTCCTCAAATGCCCGAGGTCTTCATGAGCAAGCAAGTTGGATGCACACCCACTTAGTTTCAGTTTGAGATTACATACACTTATAGCTCTAGTGCATCCATTGCATGGCAATCCCTACTCACTTGCATTGACATCAATTGATGGGCATCTCCATAGCCCGTTGATTACCCGCGTCGATGTGAGACTTTCTTACTTTTTTTCTTCTCCACACAACCTCCACCATCATATTCCATTCCACCTATAGTGATATATCCATGGCTCACGCTCATGTATTGCGTGAAAGTTGAAAAGGCTTGAGAACATTAAAAGTATGAAACAATTGATTGGCTTGTCATCGGGGTTGTGCATGATGAAATACTTTGTGTGATGAAGATGGAGCATAGCCAGACTATATGATTTTGTAGGGATAACTTTCTTTGGCCATGTTATTTTGAAAAGACATGATTGCTTTATTAGTATGCTTGAAGTATTATTGTCTTAATGTCAAATGATAGTCTATTGCTTTGAATCACTTGTGTCTTAATATTCATGCCATGGTTAGATTATATGATCAAGATTATGCTAGGTAGCATTCCACATAAAAAATTATATTTTTTATCATTTACCTACTGGAGGACGAGCAGGAATTAAGCTTGGGGATGCTGATACGTCTTCGTCGTATCTATAAATTTTTATTGTTCCATGTCGGCGTCTCCGTCGTATCTAAATTTTTTTATTATTCCATGCCAATATTCTACAACTTTTACATACTTTTGGCAACTTTTTATACTATTTTTGGGACTAACATATTGATCCAGTGCCCAGTGGCAGTTCCTGTTTGTTGCATGTTTTTTGTTTCGCGGAAAATCCATATCAAACGAAGTCCAAACACGATAAAAACTTACGGAGATTTTTTTGGAATATATGTGATTTTGGGGAAAAACAATCAACGCGAGACGATGCTTGAGGGGCCCACAAGGACGGAGGGCGCCCCCCAGGGGTAGGGTGCGCCCCTGGTCCTTGTGGCCACCCCATAAGGCGGTTGGTGCCCTTCTTCTGACGCAAGATAGCTAATATCCAGATAAAAATCGTGTTAAAATTTCAGCCCAAACAGAGTTACGGATCTTCGAGAATTTAAGAAACGGTGAAAGGCCAGAATCTGGGAGCGCAGAAACAGAAGGAAACGGAGAGAGAGATCCAATCTCGGAGGGGCTCCCGCCCCTCTGCCGCCATGAAAGCCAAGGACCAGAGGGGAAACCCTTCTCCCGTCTAGGGGGAAGGTCGAGGAAGAAGAAGAAGAAGGGGGCTCTCTCCCCCTCTATCCCGATGGCGCCGGGACGCCGCCGGGGCCATCATCATAACGACAATCACCAACAACTTCGCCGACGTCATCACAAACTCTCTCCCCCTCTATGCAGCAGTGTAACACCCTTCTCCCCGCTGTAATCTCTACTTAAACATGGTGCTCAATGCTATATATTATTTCCCAATGATGTATGGCTATCCTATGATGTTTGAGTAGATCTGTTTTGTCCTATGGGTTCATTGATGATCGTGATTGGTTTGAGTTGCAAGTTTTATTATTGGTGCTGTCCTATTGTGCTCTCCATGTCACGCAAGCGTGAGGGATGCCCGTTGTAGGGTTTGGAATATGTTCATGGTTTGCTTATTGTCTGTGTTGCATGAGTGATAGAAACACAAACACGGATAAGTGGGTTATGGCGTATGGGAATAAAGAGGACTTGATACTTTAATGCTATGGTTGGGTTTTACCTTAATGATCTTTAGTAGTTATGGATGTTTGCTAGAGTTGCAATCATAAGTGCATATGATCCAAGAAGACAAAGTATGTTAGCTTGTGCCTCTCCCTCATATAAAATTGCAATAGTGATTAATGGTCTAGTTATCGATTTCCTAGGGACAAATAACTTTCTCGTGACGAAAAGCTCTCTACTAAAACTAACTTTATTATCTTGCAAACCTATCCTACAACACCTACAAAGTACTTCTAGTTGCATACTTGTTCTAGGTAAAGCGAACGTCAAGTGTGCGTAGAGTTGTATCGGTGGTCGATAGAACTTGAGGGAATAATTATTCTACCTTTAGCTCCTTGTTGGGTTCGACACTCTTACTTATCGAAAGAGGCTCCTTGTTGGGTTGCTTGGTATGTGACTCCTCCGTTTGTCCAATTAGTTTTTGCTTTAGTGGTCTATATTTTGAATAATTAGCTATTCTTGGTGCTGCTGTAGATGAGCTTGCATGTTGAATTCTTAGATTTCTAAGTAGTTTGAATGCTTGCTATGGCGTCTATGCATCCCTATGAGTAGTTGCTATGAATCTTGTAAAGTTTTGTTGATAAATTTTTGTCACCCAAATTATTTTTTCAGAAAATTGTACGCAAATATGATGAACCTCTTTGGAAGGAGTTCTTCGAGGAGGAGATCCTTGGGGCATCTTCGATTCTGACTCCTTCGCCGGTCTTATGTTGAACCAAGTGAAAGTTCCATACGAGATGCCGCTACCAAAACATGCCTATGGCCATGTGATGATTATATGGTGAGTGTGGGCATTAAGCAGGAATTTAAGCAATATGTTCACAATGCCGATCTTGATCTCTACATTTCAGATAAGTGCAATCAACACCACACTCTCAGTGAATCATTTGTCAAAGGATTTAAATTCCATCCCCATGAGTCTAGGGTGTCATTTAAACTTTATGAAAAACCTTTTACCATATCACTAGAGAGATTTTCTCAACATTGCAAAATTCCATTCTGGGGTTCACTAGACGAACCACCGAGGTCTGAGTTCTAAGCATTTTTTACTAGCCTTTGCTATGGTGAGACGAGGGGAGTGACGCAAGGTAGAATAAAGAGCATTCATTTTCCTGCAATTCCGTACTTTGCATTATTCAATGGAAAATGTATTGTAGGCAAAGAAGATTGTAGTACACTTTGTGCTCCAGACTTGAGCCTCATGCGCACCGCCCTCACCGGTGACAGAAGTTATAATCTTGGAGCGATTGTTGCATGCAGGTTGCAACACAACGCTAATAGTGGTTATTTTTATGGTGGAATTTATGCCACACGCTTAGCAAGAGAGCTGGGTGTTGCAACTTTACCCTATGACCCTATTTTACCCATGCAGTATTTAGACTTTGATGCTATGAAACGCCATAAGATCCTTAAAGGTGAACCCCATAATTGCACCTATAAACTGATGTTTAACTAAGGTTCTGTTGTGCACACATATTTGCCTGCACTTGCTCTCTTTGATTATCACAGCAGGGGAAGATATTTTTTCTTGAGAGCGAGGCCCGAGCTCATAACGCGGCGGTTGTGGTCGCATGGCAAGCTGAGACATGAGCACCGAGAGCCTCCGTGAGCTACCACCCCGACTATTATCCAGGCTACTAGTTGATTACCAAGTTAGGCCAACACTGGTGCGCTTCAGTACTAAACAAACGGTTTTTTACCCCTTCCCGCGACGGCATTTGGAACCGTCGCCAAGTGAGTGTGTGCGATAGGGTGTCCTTCCCACACGACCCAGAAATCGTCGAGGATGGGCCCTCCTGGGACCCAGGCTGGGGCCGTGTGCGATCGGGAGAGGCTTTGAAACCCAATCATTTCCGTAAGTATGTACATCCCACACGGTAATCCGAGAAAATCATTTCCGTAGGTATGTACATCCCACACGGTGAATCCCAGAAAATCATTTCCGTTCGTATGTATATCACACACAGTCAATCCAAGAAATACGTTTCCGTTCTTATGTACATCCCACACAGTCAATCCAGGGAAAACGTTTCCGTTCGGACGTAAATCCCACACAGTTTTATGTGTAGGCTCATGTGTGAAAGGTGTAACTATCACACATGGTCTTCCTTGGTTAACCGTTTGCTTTTATCAACTATATCACACACGATTTTATGAAGAAAACTGTGTGGCATTGGGCTATCCATCGCAAGCGCTTTTACTGCTAGAACCGTTTGCAAAGGTCCATGGTTGTGTGTTCTATTTTTATTTTTTCCTGTAATATATTATTCTAATTGGAAATTTTGAAATACAAAACATGCAATTCAAATTCTCAGCACAATGGTTCAACAACGAATCCACAAATAAAATCACCAGTACAATATGTTCAGTAATTACAGGATTAGGCAGCAATTAACTATGATGAACCGCAGTATTTAAAGGCGGTAAAGGTGAAAAGACAAGTGTAAATCATTTGACTGCCAACGGTGTTGAAGAAGCGGAATGCCCATAATGTGCCTTCCTGCATGCCATAGGCACGAACCACTTTTGTCCAACCCCTTGTGACGATCGCCCGCCCATCCTTCACCGCCTTCAGGAAGACTTCTAGAGCATTATCATGGTAGCATGAATTATATACTTTAACCTTAGTTGCCTCCACTCCGGTCATGTAGTTTGCAAGGTAATCATCAGTAAATAGCTTCAGAAACCACTTAAAAGAGAAAATATCGACATCGAGGTCTAATAGAGTAACTTGTTGTGGGCAGGGGGAAAAGGCAAAACATTACTTACCATCCTAAAGTTCACTGTTGTCTTTGACAAAGTGTAAATAAAGAGCTTAATTCCAATCACCCGTTTCTTTCGCCTAACAATCTTTCTTAGTTTCCTCACTTGACGCTTGTTCATGAATATCTCATTGCCCCATACGCAAAAGGGATCGAAGCATGGATCAGTACCCCTCATATATGTACCTACAAGCAACCAGTAAATGTTTAGAAGCTAAACTGAGATTGCACAAATGATGTAAAATACAACTACCTATGTTCCTAAGTACAAGTATTTTTTTCTTAGATTTCAATATGAACTACATACGGATTATATAGAATTATAGATATAGTTTAGATTAGAATCTAGATTCACTCATTTTGCTCCTTATGTAGTCTATATTGGAATCTCTAAAAATACTTATATTTAGGAATAGATGGTGTATAAGACATGGGATGCAGCTAACCTCGACGGCAAACAACAGCATCGCCCATTGTAGCCCTGTGTAAGTACATGGAAAGCCAATGTTAAATACAACAAGGTTAACATCCACCAAAAATAGAAAATGGTAACAAAACGGTAGCATCTGTAGTGATATCTTCATTTCGAAAGAGTAGAACGATAGCAAAGAGACGGATTAAAAAATGGATACAACTGTTAATTGCAACAGACTTAACAACTTCCTAATTCATGTTTTGTAAGTTTGTAGCCATTGAAATACAAATCTTTAAAAATGGATACAACTGTTAATTGCAACAGGCTTAATGGCCATTGAAATCGGTCCTGATAAAAATGTAATTGGCAGAGTTAAACATCATAGGGCAAGTGCTGCCAGAGCAGATAATGGCCCAGTTGTCTATAAAAAGGTAGGGAAAATAGCTCAAACGTGTTAGGCATGTTTGCTACAACATGCTTAATACATCAACAGTACAAAACATAGCCATTAATTGCAACTGGTATTGGCAAGATGAACTGGTGGGTACATAATTGGTAAGTCCTGAGAAGCTGGGGCACTTCATCTTGGCCAGAGCCCGCCCAAAGTCAGCGACGGCGGAGGCGAGCTGTTCCTCCGGGTCGAAGCGTGGATCAATTGCCAGCGACATGTGTACCTCTGAGCAACGATAAATGGTAGAAGTTAAGCGCAATTGCACAAATGATGTGAAATCTTGTAAGACATGGGATGCAGCTAACCTTGACGGCAAACAACAAAGATCGGCGATTCACGACCACAATGTAAGTACATGGACAAGCATGTTAAGTACAAGAGGGTTAGCATCCACCAAAAAAAGCAAATGGGGCAGCATCTCTAGTATATCTTCATTGCGGAGAGTAGCATGGTAGCAAATGGACAGATTAAAAAATGGATACAACTGTTAATTGCAACAGGCTTAACTACATCCTAAGTCATGTTTTGTAAGTTGGTAGCCATTAAAATGCAACTGTTTAAAAATGGATTCAACTGCTAATTGCAACAGGCTTAATAGACATTGAAAACGGTACTGATAAAAATGCAATTGGCATAGTTAAACATCACAAGGTAGGTGATGCCACAGCAGAGAATGGCCCAGATGTTAGGCATGTTTACTAGAACATGCTTAATACATTGACCGTACAGAACATAGCCATTAGTTGCAACTGGTATTGGTAAGATTGAACTGGTGAGTACATACTTGGTAAGTCCTGAGAGGTAGTTGCTGGGGCACTTCATCTTGGCCAGAGCTCGCTCAAAGTCAGTGACGGCAGAGGCGAGCTGTTCCTCCGGGTCGAAGCGTGGATTAGTGCCACTGACATGTGTGCCTACAGGCAACCAGTAAATAGATAGAAGTTAAACTGCAATTGCACAAATTATGTGAAATATTGTAAGACATGGGATGTAGCTCACCTCGACGACAAACAAAAGCATCGGCCGTTATGACCCTGCATAAGTACATGGACATGCATGTTAAGTGCAACAGGGTTAGCATCCACTAAAAATAGCAAATGGGCAGCATCTCTAGTGATATCCTGAGTCAGGTATTGTAAGTTTGTTCTTTGGTATTGGTGAAATTGAGCCGACACGGTAATATTTGAACATCACACGGTGTGTAATCTTGAAATAAACAAGGCACGAACATTCTTAATACATCAAACGTACAAATCATAGCCGTTGCAAGTGGTATTGGTAAGATTTAGCTGGTCAGATCTTACATGTTAAGTCCTGGGGGGTAGTCGCTGGGGGACTTCATCTGGGCCAGAGCATGCACCATGTCGGCGGCGGTGGAGGCGAGGTGTTCCTCTAGGTCAACACGCACAGCGGCCATCGCGCCATGGACCGCCATCAGCTCCTGGCGGGGGGGATCTGGAGGCATGAGGATGTTTTGCAGACGCCATTTAAGCAATCAGGCCGGGGACGTGATAGAGATTGGTGGGTTACCTGACTGGATCTGAGCAGAACGTAGATGTGGTTGAAGCTATGGTTGTGGCGGCGGCGGTTTGAGATGCCAGTAGGGAGAGGCGCGAGGGAGGGGGATACTGAGGGGAAGGGGATGTGGTTGGAGGAATAAATTCTGAAATCGCGCGCCTAATGAAAATTTCGGTGCGAATTTGAAACTTGGGCGGGGGAAACACACAACACAGACGAAGCGCGTAAAATACTCGTGTGTGAGAAAAAAGAAAGTTGGTAGATCTCATCTCCAAAAAATGTACACGTGTACTTGATTTTTTTCGATCAATGGTATGCCTGGTTTATTAGGAAATATCACACAGGTAACTGACTTATGGGTCATTAACGCAAAAATACATAGACAGGTATGGCATAGAAACCTTGTGTTTTGTGATCTTCTAATGATTAACGCAAAAAAACGCACACGGGCACACATGCTAATCAATGCTCAAAGCCCTCAAAGGATGCTCTTACCGACATTGTACGTTAATGCTACAAACTTAAAGTACTACTGGTAATTTGCTCTAATACTACAAACTTAAACTACTTCTCACATGCTACCATCAGGGCATGCTGGCCAGACGCCGGCGTTCTCCTTCCCGGCCTTGTAGGCAGAAGCCCACCGTGATTCGATCTCCGCCAAGCTCTCCTCACCAGGACGTGCGGCCTTTTTTTCCTGCGGCGGCGGGACTCTCTTTTCTTGACTGCTTTCTGCCTTTTCCGCTCCTTCTGTGCGGCTTTGGCCGCCTCTAGATTCACCACCCATTCGGCCATGGCAGCGTCAAAGTCCGCCCATGTAATTGTCTGGCTGGCGGCGGTGATGAACTCGGTGCGGCGAGATGTCATCGCTTCCTTACCATGTGTGCGGTCGCGGGCGGTGAGGAACGCGGCGCGGCGGGATGCCTTCGCTTCCTTACCAGTTACTATGCGCCGCGGTGCCATGGACGACGCCTGGAGAGAGCTCTCGGACGGAGGGGCCGGGCAGCTGTACAGTGCGGTTGTATTCAAGAGCTCAACCACAAACGACAATAGAAATTTGGCTTCCCTTACAATTTTGCTCGTTCATTATCGCACACGGTTCATCTCCGGAAACCACGGAAGCAGTGTGCGCTGAGCCTATTGTGTGTTGCGTTATGATTGGCCGGAACCCCAGCCACGCGGATCGCGCGTGTGCACCATTTGATGTGCCGCGATCAAACAGCAATCCAGGTCCCTCACATCACACCCGTGCACCTGTAGTTGGATTGGATTTATATGCTCTAAATGCGTAGAAAATGCACATAATCCCCTAAATATGGTAAATGAGCCTGGAAAAATGCCAAATTTGAACACGGTGATTTGCAGGGTGTATGTTCGTCGTAGAAAAAAAACTACAGGGAAAAGAACGAAGAAAATTTGGATTCCCCTTCAACCTTGAGGATTTCCCTTTCGAAAGCATGGAACTTCCTCGGTGATGGTTCAATTTATGAAGGGCGTGCATGACAACATAAGCCAAACCTTCTCATATTTTTACCAAGGCATGGTGAGGTCATACCATGGCACCATGCCAAGTGTCATGTTTTTTAAGCATTTATTTCATTTTTTCTATAGTTGAAAACCCAACAAACAGACATTTGTGGTTGACTATTGCCACATATTTCATCGAAACATCTGTCCATTCCTTGTAAAAGGCATGAGAATTTACTAAATGGCACGAGCATGGTTTTCTAGGCCATTCTTGTGGACCCTTTCATACATCGATTTTGTTTGAACTTGAATTATGCGCATTAATGCCTAGGAAATGCACATAATCTCCTAAATATGGCAAATGAACCTGGAAAAGTGCCAAATTTGAACACGATGATTTGTAGGTTGTATGCTCATCATAGAAAAAAAACTCATGGACAAAGGACAAAGGAAATTTGGATCCCCCTTTAATCTTGGTGATTTCCCCCTCAAAATCATGAAACTTCCTCGGTGATGGTTCAATTTATGAAAGGCGCGCATCACGACATAAGGAAAACATTCTCCAATTTTTACTAGGGGCATGGTGAGGCCATACCATGGCAGCACGCCAGGCGTCATGTTTTCCAACCATGTGTTTCATTTTTTGTATAGTTGTTAACCGAGTAAACGACGCGTTTATGGTTGACTATTGCCACACATTTCCTTGAAATATCTGCCCATTCCTTGTAAAAGGCATGAGAATGTGCTAAATAACACGAGCATGGTTTTCTGCACCATTCTTGTGCACCTTTTCAAGCACCGATTGTTCGAATTTGAATTATGTCCATTAATGCCTAGAAAATGCACATAATCCCCTAAATATGGTAAATGAGCCCGGGAAAATGTCAAATTTGAACACATTGCATTTGAGGCGGTATGTTGATCGTTGGAAAAAACTGAATGACAAACTAGGACGGAAATTAGGATTCCCCTTCAATCTTGGGGATTTTCCCTCTCGAAAGCATGGAACTTCCTCGGTGATGGTTCGATTTATGAAGGGCGTGCATGACGACATAAGCCAAACCTTCTTAAATTTTTACCAGGGCACGGTGAGGTCATACCATGGCACCATGCCAAGCGTCATGTTTTTTAAGCATTTATTTCATTTTTCTATAGTTGAAAACCCAACAAACAGACATTTGTGGTTGACTATTGCCACACATTTCATAAAAATATCTGTCCATTCCTTGTAGAAGGCATGAGAATTTACTTAATGGCACGAGCATGGTTTTCTAGGCCGTTCTTGTGGACCCTTTCATGCAACGATTGTTTGAACTTAAATTATGCGCATTAATGCCTAGGAAATGCACATAATCTCCTAAATATGGCAAATGAACCCGGAAAAGTGCCAAATTTGAACACGATGATTTGTAGGTTGAATGCTCATCATAGAAAAAAACTCATGGACAAAGGACAAAGGAAATTTGGATCCCCCTTTAATCTTGGTGATTTCCCCCTCAAAATCATGAAACTTCCTCGGTGATGGTTCAATTTATGAAAGGCGCGCATCACGACATAAGGAAAACATTCTCCAATTTTTACCAGGGCATGGTGAGGCCATACCATGGCACCACGCCAGGCGTCATGTTTTCCAACCATGTGTTTCATTTTTTGTATAGTTGTTAACCGAGTAACGACACGTTTATGGTTGACTATTGCCACACATTTCCTTGAAATATCTACCCATTCCTTGTAAAAGGCATGAGGATGTGCTAAATAACACGAGCATGGTTTTCCAGACCGTTCTTGTGCACCTTTTCAAGGACCGATTGTTCGAATTTGAATTATGTCCATTAATGCCTAGAAAATGCACATAATCCCCTAAATATGGTAAATGAGCCCGGGCAAATGTCAAATTTGAACACATTGCATTTGAGGCGGTATGTTGATCGTTGGAAAAAAACTGAATGACAAACTAGGACGGAAATTAGGATTCCCCTTCAATCTTGGGGATTTTCCCTCTCGAAAGCATGGAACTTCCTTGGTGATGGTTCGATTTATGAAGGGCGTGCATGACGACATAAGCCAAACCTTCTCAAATTTTTACCAGGGCACGGTGAGGTCATACCATGGCACCATGCCAAGCGTCATGTTTTTTAAGCATTTATTTCATTTTTTTCTATAGTTGAAAACCCAACAAACAGACATTTGTGGTTGACTATTGCCACACATTTCATCAAAATATCTGTCCATTCCTTGTAAAAGGCATGAGAATTTACTAAATGGCACGAGCATGGTTTTCTAGGCCATTCTTGTGGACCCTTTCATGCAACGATTGTTTGAACTTAAATTATGTGCATTAATGCCTAGGAAATGCACATAATCCCCTAAATATGGAAAATGAACCCGGAAAAGTGCCAAATTTGAACACGATGATTTGCAGGTTGTATGCTCATCATAGAAAAAAAAACTCATGGGCAAAGGACAAAGGAAATTTGGATCCCCCTTCAATCTTGGTGATTTCCCCCTCAAAATCATGAAACTTCCTCGGTGATGGTTCAATTTATGAAAGGCGTGCATCACGACATAAGGAAAACATTCTCCAATTTTTAACAGGGCATGGTAAGGCCAAACCATGGCACCACGCCAGGCGTCATGTTTTCCAACCATGTGTTTCATTGTTTGTATAGTTGTTAACCGAGTAAACGACGCGTTTATGGTTGACTATTGCCACACATTTCCTTGAAATATCTGCCCATTCCTTGTAAAAGGCATGAGAATGTGCTAAATAACATGAGCATGGTTTTCCAGACCGTTCTTGTGCACCTTTTCATGCACCGATTGTTTGAATTTCAATTATGTCAATTAATGCCTAGAAAATGCACATAATCCCCTAAATATGGTAAATGAGCCCGGGAAAATGTCAAATTTGAACATGTTTCATTTGAGGCGATATGTTGATAGTTGGAAAAAATGAATGACAAACTAGGACGGAAATTAGGATTCCCCTTCAATCTTGGGGATTTTCCCTCTCGAAAGCATGGAACTTCCTCGGTGATGGTTTGATTTATGAAGGGCGTGCATGACGACATAAGCCAAACCTTCTCAAATTTTTACCAGGGCATGGTGAGGTCATACCATGGCACCATGCCAAGCGTCATGTTTTTTAAGCATTTATTTCATTTTTTTATAGTTGAAAACCCAACAAACAGACATTTGTGGTTGACTATTGCTACACATTTCATCGAAATATCTGTCCATTCCTTGTAAAAGGCATGAGAATTTACTAAATGGCACGAGCATGGTTTTCTAGGCCGTTCTTGTGGACCCTTTCATGCATCGATTGTTTGAACTTGAATTGCGCGCATTAATTTCTAGGAAATGCACATAATCCCCTAAATTTGGCAAATGAACCCAGAAAAGTTCCAAATTTGAACACGGTGATTTGCAGGTTGTATGCTCATCATAGAAAAAAAACTCGTGGACAAAGGACAAAGGAAATTTGGATCCCCCTTCGATCTTTGTGATTTCCCCCTCGAAACCATGAAACTTCCTCGGATGATGGTTAGTTTTATGAAAGGCGCGCATCACGACATAAGGAAAACATTCTCCAATTTTTACAAGGGCATGGTGAGGCCATACCATGTCACCACACCAGGAGTCATGTTTTCCAACCATGTGTTTCATTTTTTGTGTAGCACGAGCATGGTTTTCCAAACCGTTCTTGTGCACCTTTTCATGCACCGATTGTTCGAAATTGAATTATGTGCATAATTAATGCCTAGAAAATGCACACAATCCCCTAAATATGGTAAATGAGTTCGGAAAAATGTCAAATTTGCACATGTTTCATTTGAGGCGGTATGTTGATCGTTGGAAAAAAACTGAATGACAAACTAGGACGGAAATTTGGATTCCCCTTCAATCTTGGTGATTTCCCTTTCGAAAGCATTGAACTTCCTCGGTGATGGTTCGATTTATGAAGGGCGTGCATGACGACATAAATCAAACCTTCTCAGCTTTTAACCAGGGCATGGTGAGGCCATACCATGGCACCGTGCCAGTCGTCATGTTTTTCAAGCACATATTTCATTGTTCTATAGTTGCTAACCTAGTAAATGATGCGTTTGTTGTTGACTATTGCCATGCTTTCCATTGAAATCTCTGCCCATTCCTTGTAAAAGGCTTGAGAAATTACTAAATACCACGAGTATGGTTTTTCCAGACCATTCTTGTGCACCCTTACATGCACCAATTGTTTGAATTTGAATTATGTGCATTAATGCCTACAAAATGCACATAATCCCCTAAATATGATAAATGAACCCAGAAAAGGGTCAAATTTGAACACGGTGATTAGCAGGGTTTATGTTCATCGTAGAAAAAAAACTCATGGATGAAGGACAAAGGAAATTTGGATTCCCATTCAATCCCGGTGATTTACTATCGCACACGATTCATCTCCGTCGCCTCTGTGAACCGTGTGTGTTCACTCACACATGCAATGGGAAAAGAAAACCCCTCGCCCACTTCGTTCCCACTCACTCGCCACGGACTCCTCCGCAACTCTGCACCCTAAGCTCGACGGCTGTTGGCGGCGGACGTAGGTCGCGCTCCAAACGGCACTAGATTTCGCCTCCACCGCTTTCCGCTGCCTATCTGCACCGACATTCTAGACTCTGGTCGACTGGGGTTTTCTGCAGGATTGGGCCGGGGATTTTTGTCATGGAGAAGGTAATCAACTTAATTAGTGAAATATTCACTCATCTCTTATCACAGTCCATCCGTCGCTGTTAATCAACCGGCAGAAATCGCCGTGGAATCGTTTTTGTTCTAGCTGATTCGTGGGTGTTCATTCATGTCTGATAGTGCGAGCACAAATCGGGCAACTGTGGTCGTGGCCAGTCGGAAACGAAGTTCTATCTCACCATTCTGGATGACTTCAGGGAGCGCTCGGTATGTTCAATCTCAACCTACCACGGTCGGCATGGCCTAAATTTGTGAACTTATACCGTCTGTTGCTACATTATCTATATATTTGCATCAAGTCTTTGTTACATTATCTATTTTTAATTCTATATTTTTGTACTTTGCTTGCATCTATATATGGATATGTTCTATCAGTTACTCCCATATTTGCATCTTGCTCGGTTATTTCAATATATCTAATTTACGATCTTAATTTTCATTTCAAGCAGTACATCCCTTGCTTTGCAAGAACAGGAGTAGAAGGAAATCTTAGGCTTTACTTTGTTGATGACTCCCAGGATATCATATTGACAACGCAACATGGATTTACAATGACGGTTAGCATAAAACTTGATAAAGATGGTCACTCCTATTTTAATGCGGACCTTTGGAGAAAAATATCTAAGTGTTATGAACTGAAAGCTGGCAATAAAATTCTAGTGCGTGCACCATAGCCTGGTCTAATTAACATGGATGTTTACTTCCCCAACGTCATCAGCCGATTAAAGTCTGATTGAGGTTAGTGTCCTTTTAACTTTCTCCATGTTGTCATATTACTATTCAAGCAACCAATTGATCACTATTTAAGCAACCAATTGTGATATCATATTCTGACTCCGTTCCTAGGCAGTAACAAATTTTGTTTACCAATTTATGCGCACTATATATTCTTCTGCCATGTTCTGAATAAATAATGCCTTTCCACCTTTTAAGCAGGATTTGTTGGATGCATAGTGAATGATCTGTATGTTACTAATCGTACCAAATTTCACTCGAAGGACTTGAAGCATGCCGTAAACTTTGTTGATAATCTGACAGAGATAGCACAGCATATGAATGCTGGATTTTGGATGCGATTAATTAGGCCTATGGTGCACACACTAAACAAGACCAATTGTGTGCACAAAGCGCTGGTAAAAAGTCTTATTTTAATGTTGATGCTCATAAACTATATATATATATATATATCTTCAACGATATGTTACAATTGTTTTTTATTCTACATGTCAACAGAAATTGCCCCTCAGAGCTGCTCCTGTATCGATTTCCCAGTGGTCGAATTAAACTTGTGCCTGCTAATAACGCCAAAGTGATTGCAAGGTAATCGCATTTCCATAAAAATGGAACCATTCAAATTAACAAGTTCTTGCTTCTCGTGGCAATGCATCCATATTGGAAAATTGTAGACACTGTTCTACTCCTGCTCTACCAAGGCACGGGAGGGCTCTTCCTTTTCGTTGACAAGATGTCGAGTCGCCGTGATCAAGCTGATTCCAGTGGATAATTGTGGTTGTTGGCCCTCAGCCTCTTAAAATGTGCTAGCTGTTACTATATATGTTAAGTATGTAGATATGGACCATATGGTTGTTGGCCCTTAGCCTCTTAAAATGTGATAGTTGTTACTTTGTTAAGTATGTAGATATGGACCATATGGTTGTCAAAACCGTGTTACAAAGATCCTCCTTTTGTCGAATAGTGTAACCACTATATATATGTTACTCAAATGTTGTTACCCAAGTTCATAAATTTTCATGGAAAGTATTAGTATCGTACACAGTTCATTGAGTTTAAGCGTGTGCCCGATGTCCAGAAGGCATTTGCATATTAACTGTCCATATTGCAAATTCACACACATGTTCACATAAGGAAACATATGTGTAACATACTAATCATCGCACATGAGTACTCACAGACGCATCTTGTGTGATACTCCTAGCCACCGCAAGCAACTAGTTTGCATTTTTCAAAGTTTTTTGTACACATAGAATCACACACGAACTAGCTGTATTGACCGTCTGTGTTGTAATTTCTCATTGCAAACAGTTCATTCGAGTCGGCTGTTTGCCACGTATCACACACATCTTGTTTACATGACTCGTTTGTGTTCTTTTGGCTCATCGCAAACAGTTCATCCATGTGAACCGTATGCTGCATATCACACACATCTTGTTAAGTTGAACTGTTTCTGTTGTGTTCCCTAATCGAAAATAGTTCGTCCGAGTTAACCGTATGTCGTATATCGCACACACATTGATATGGCTGCCCGTTTCTATTGTTCTACCTCATCGCAAATAGTTCGAATGAATTAACCGTGTGTCCTGCATCGCACACACATTGTTATTGCTGCCCGTTTCTGTTGTTCTGCTTCATCGCAGACAGTTTGAATGGATTAACCTATGCCCTGCATCGCACACGCAACTAAAATCTTAACCGTGTTTGATGCATCCATCATCGCAAATGTTTTGCACCTTTTTTGATGGGTTTTTTACACCACCGTTTGCGATTATTGCATCACACACAGTTTTGGCAAAGGGTCTCTGATCATAGTGTCGCGTTAGCAGTCTCCTGCAGTAGTGCAAAGGCCTAAGCTCGGGGGAGTATGTATTCCCATCGACATTACATTCATGTTCACACATTTCATTCCAGTTGTCGGTGTCCACACTTTTTCACTATACTATCCATGTTAAATTTATTTCCTTGCTTTCTTCTTTTGTGTTTCATTAGAATAGTTAGTTGTAGCACTAAAAAGAAAACCCAAAAATATTTCCTTGTTCTTCTTTTGCTTGTTGGGAGCTTTCCCGTGTAAATAGTTTTTCTCATTTTTGCTTTTTCCTTTTGTTTGCTTGTTCAAGAAAATCAAAAACTCCAAAAACATTTCAGTGTGTTTCTCTGAATTTCTTTTCTTTTTATTGAGTAGTACCGAGAAGAAGACCACGATGAAAATGTTGAGTGGCTCTCATATGCATAATTGTTGATCTAACAAAGAGCCCATATTACCTTGTCTTCTCATGTTGAATAAAATATTTGCAGATTCCAGCTTAGTCACTCTTGCACTATTATTATTTTCACATCGTTCGGTCGTGTAAGTGAAAGGCAATAATGACGATATTTGATGAACTAGTCGTGGCAGCTGAGAGAAACGGGTATGAAATCGACTTGTTCTGTTTTTATAAATATGTTTAACCTAGTATCCATGATTCAGCCCATTATGATTAAACATGTTTGCAATGACAATTAGAGATTATAGTTTATCATGCCATGCATAAGTAGCTAGGAGTGGATAATGATTTATCTTGGATATCAACATTGCGTTAAAATGATTGTGATGCAGTATGATGATATAGTATCCTCCTCTGAATGTTCGAGTGGCTTGACCTGGCACATGTTCATGCATGTAGTTTAATCAAAACCAACATAGCATCTATGATATTTATGTTCATGGTGTTCATATCCTACTCATGCTAGTGTCCAATGTTACTTATGCATAATGCATGTTCATGATCGTTGTTGCTCTCTAGCTGGCCGCTTCTCAACCTATTTGCTAGCCTTCACCTATACTAAGTGGGAATTCTGCTTGTGCATCAAAAACCTTAAACCCAAGTTATTCCAGATGAGTCCACCATTCCTACCTATAAGCGGTATTACCCTGCCGTCCTAAGTAAATTTGCATGTGCCAACTCTAAAAAACTTCAAATAAATATCCTTTTTGTGTGCCTGGATCGTTCATGGAATGACATGAGGTAGTCAGTATCTTCCATGCTAAACGGGTTATTCTCAGGATGAGTGTTTATTCACTCACCATCACACGAGAAAAGGGCGGTAATAGGGATGCCCAGTCCCAAACAGCAAAAAGAAAAAGCTTACAAATAATCAAACAAAAACTCCTACAGAGTCATAACCTTTACTTTATCGCTTGGGAACCGCCACTAGCGTGTTTAGCATGGAAGATATTGATAATTGATGGTCACGAAGTAAACAAGAAGGGTGCATGTCTCAAAATATCATTTACCTCTCTTTTAAAAACTTGAGCTCTGGCACCGCTGCAAATCACTGCTTCCCTCTGCGAAGGGACTATCTATTTACTTTTATGTTGTGTCATAACCTTCTAAAATAAGCGCCAGAACCTGAGAGCACTATTGTCATGTTGATGCATTGTGTGTAGCTAATGTTGGGTGCATCATGAATGGATCTTTTCTACCATGAATTACAATGTTTAGTTGCTGCTTGAACTTTGGAGGTGCTCTGCATTTATGTTTTGCGGTCTCAGAAAGGGCTAGCGAGATACCACTATTGTCATATTATATCATGGTTGTTTTGATAACGTGTTGCTGTTTGAGATATCTTATTATTGCTCGCTAGCTGATTATGCCACTGATATGAGTTAATGTAATTTTTAAGAGTTATTGTCGGCATGGTTAGTTATAATATTGGCTGAAAACATGTGTGTTGTTTAAGCTTATTTATGCAAACAAGAGAAAAAGAGTTCGTAAACATTTTTCTTTTTCACTTTCAGTTTATCAACTGAATTGCTTGAGGACAAGCAAAGGTTTAAGCTAGGGGGAGTTGATACGTCTCCAACGTATCTACTTTTCCTAATGATTTTCCTCTTGTTTTGGACTCTAATTTGCATGATTTGAATGAAACAAACCCCGGACTGACGTAGTTTTCAGCAGAACTACCATGGTGTTGTTTTTGTGCAGAAATAAAAGTTCTCGGAATGGAACGAAATTGCAAGGATTTTCTATACAATTGTCGGGTGGTAGGTGCGACATATGCCAACGGGTGGCTTATCATTGTGGGAGCCAATAAGACGTCGCCGGTGCCTGGAAATGGGACGAGGCTAAGACATGCACGCCGGCGAATCTTACCTAGCTTCAGGGCTCTCCGTGGAGATAATACACCTACTGCTGCTCTGCGGGGTCTCCGCATGATCACTAGATGAACAAGTGGCTACAAGGGGCTCCTTGAGCTGTTCGGTGAGAGGAAGAAGAAAGGCTAGGCTAGCTCTCCTCTTCTCTCTGTGTGGTGTCTAAAACTCTCAGAGATCAACCCTTTGCATGGGTGCCCTGGGGGGTTTATATAGGCCGACCCCGTGGTACAATGGTAATCCGTGGCGCGGGCCCTAGCCGTCAGTGTCTCCTTCGCCCGGCTTCTCGGCCCGGCCGTTGGGCCCGCCTTGGTGGGTCCCTTGCCGCTTCGTCGACAAGCTGGTCCCACCGGCCGAGGGCCTTGTCGGGGCTGGTTCTTGTTGCCTCAATCTCGATGACGAGGGCTTTGTCGGGTAAGCATGGCTACAGTGGACGCCGCCTTGGCGGCGATCACCGTAGTCTCACCTCGCCTTGTCTCCTTAATGAGGCGCTTCCTTGAGGAGGAACAAGCCGGCTATGGGAAGCCGCCATATCTCGTGAAGATCGGGGAGGCCGAGCCGCCTTCGGGCATCTCTCTGACTGGAGGGGCCCGCCTCCTGCGGGTCGTACTGACAGCCTGTCGTGGGTGACGTCATGGTCAGCATGGCAACAGCGCCGCGCCGGACGGGTGATGGCCGCCCGTCTGGCCTGACTGTGGCTTGGCGCTCCGGGATGCGGGGGTGGCAGGCTTCACTGTAGCCACGGCCCGTCTCATCACCGTTATGTGGGTGCAGATTCTGAGGGTGCGGCCTTGGCCGCTTGCTGGGGGGCCGGCTTCTTGGAGTCGGCCTTCTCGTCGGACTCATGAGTCGGCCCTCCGTGGCCGGCTCCTTGGGAGCCGCCTCTGTGGCCTTCTCTCCAGAGGTTTTAGGGCCGGGCCGCCTCCTGATAGCCGGCCTGAGAGTCAGCCGGCCGGGGGTAGGCGACCCCGCGTCTTGGATGTTGGAGGGCTTGATTGGCTTATAATTTTTTTAGAGGTCCCAGGGGGAGCCGGCTAGGCTACCCGCGGTCATTTACTCTAACAGTAGTCCCCGAAGCTGGTTGAGCTTCAAGGCTGAAAGGAGGACGAGAAGCTCGATCAGCTTCCTATCCTGAGGGGCCGGCAGCTAGGAGCCGGCTTTGAGCGGGTGCGCCGTCCTCGGGAAGTTCTGCAGCCCGAAGGTCAGAACGCGAGCCGAATCACGCGTTGACCAACCGTGCGCCACCCCGCGCGCCATGTGGCCAAAAAGGCCTGCCAGCCCACGCGCGCGACGGGACGTCACCGCAGGGTGGGGCCCGCCATACCTAGGCCTCGGCCCATGTGCGGATCCTCTGTGGCCCGAACGGACCGCTCGCCTTCCCGCGGCGGTTTCAGCACGCCTTTAGGGCGCAATAATCGCGGGACGTGGGGGAGTGGGCGCAGTTAATCCCACGTTCCCCCACGCCTCGCCTCCTCGGCTCCGCCGCACGAGCCTATAAGTAGGGGGGAGGGGGAGCGGCAGACGCTCGCACGCTCGCCCTCGCTCCACCCTTCCTTCTACCTCCTTCTTCTTTCTTCCGCCGCTGCAGCGCCCTCACCGCCGCGCCGTTTCGCCGTCGACCTTCTTGGTTTGCCGCGGCTCCGCTGCAGCATGGTTGCGCTCTCCGCCGCCGCGCCTCTCTCGCTTCCTCTCGCTCCCATGGCGCTATCTAGCTCGTGGGATGGCTCCAACGTCCACGAGGACCACATCGATTGGCTTCGCAAGACGCGGCGGTTGTCGGGCGAGGGCTACGTGAAGACCCGCCTTGCACCGGAGGCAGAGGTTTCGCCGGCGCCGGAGGAGGGCGAGCGGGTCATCTTCCGCTCGCACTGCCTGCGCGGCCTCGGCCTGCCAGCGAGCGGGTTCTTCCGCTCCTTCCTCGAGTTCAACCGCCTCCAGCCGCATCATCTCACCCCCAACATGGTGATGCTGCTGTCGGCCTTCGTCACCATGCGAGGGTTTTCTTGGCGTCCTCCCCACCCTTGAGCTCTTTGGGGAGTTATTCCAGTGCAAGCTTGGCACCGTCTCCGCGGGTGTGCCCGCCCCCTGTGGCGCCTTCATCGCCATGCGGAGGTTAGCCGACAACAACCCTTTTCCGCCTATCTCGCTGATCCAGTCGGTGAAGCTCTGGCAGCAATCGTACTTCTACGTGAAGAACATCGCCCCGCAAGGCGACTTTGTCAATCTACCGGCTTACGTAGCCGGCCCGCCGGCTGGAAGGCAGCCGTCTTGGTCCTACCGAGCCAGGTCGCTCTCTCTGGCTGGGAACGCTGCCGTCACCCGGCTCCGGGTGATGGTCCAATCGGAGGGCTTGGTCGGGGCCGACCTGGTCGCCGCCTTCGTGGAGCGCCGGGTGCTCCCGCTCCAAGGCTGGCCGCACATGATCTGCCAGATGAGCGGCCGCTTTGACCCATGTCGGCTCAGCACCAAGGAGATGCCTCGTGACGAGGTGTCTTACATGGTGAACTACATCTCCAACTGCAAGCTCACCGAGGAGTGGCAGTATGGCAAGGCGCCGTATTCTCGGGCCGATCCCCCGCCTATGGTGAGTTTTCCTTCTTTTCTTCTTCTTTTGTTGTCGGGTTCGTGACGGCCGACTTTTGACTAGTCGGCTTGTCTTTAAGCAGAACCCCCTTCTTCGACCGGCGACCGGGGCCGCAGGGCCGGAGCGCCAGTTCATGGCTGACCGTACGGTGGACGACCCCGACGACCCAGATCTGGGGGCGGCCGCCATGGACGACGCCATAGTCGGAGCCGGCGGAGAGGCAGGCGGCCCCGAGCTCGCGGCCGGCTTCGGGGACTGGCCGGACGATGATGAAGCCGAGGCCATCCCGCGCCGCCAGCCGGCGGCCGATCGCCAAGGCGCGGGACCTTCTGCCGCGCCAGCTGCCCGGGGTGGCGCGCAAAAACGTCGGGCCGGGCCGGGCCTCTTCGGCAGCCGGCCGAAAAAACCCAAGGGTTCCACGGCGGCGACCAAGCGGGACGAGGCGGCCGCGAAAGCGGCCCGCTTCCGCAAGGTGGTGAAGCAGCCACAGGCGGTCTCGGCGTAAGTGTTGAGGCTCTTTTGAGCCTTCTTCTTGATTTGCAGATCAGAGCGCCGCTTTCCCTCGAACGAGTTTCTGCCGCCTCCATAGTCGGACCAACGGGAGGGTCCTCGAGCTCCCGCCGCATGGATCCCCGCGCTGACCTCATGGAGGCGACAGAGCGGAACACGCGGGAGGCGCGGGAGGAGCGGGAAGCGGAGGAGCGGAGGGCCGCCCAGGAGGCGAAGGAGAAGTCGGCCGAAGCGCAAGCCGATGCGGCGGCCAAGGCTCAGGTGGAGGCCGCGGCCGTGGAGAGGGAGGCGGAGGCTCTGCGCAATCAGCCTCCGCAGCTTGTCATTCTTCTCCACGCCGTGGCTCCCAACATCCTCGTGCCCCCGTCGGAGGAATCCGACCGCGACCGGCCAGTGATGGAGAGGAGGGAAGACGACGTGATCATCCTGGAGGAGGCGCCACGGACGGGCCCAGGCGGCCGATCTGCTGCGGCGCCTGAGCGGCCGTCTGGGGGCGAGTCGGCGGCGGGGGCGGATCTTGTGGTGCAGTCGCCACCTCACGGGCGCGTGGAGAACGCCCTCGGTGCCGGAGCCGCAGAGGGTCATGGGCGCCAGCCGACTCGTGGCGCAGGATCTCGAGGCGGCCAGCGCCAAAGACGTCCGGAAAGTGGACGCCTGGTGGAACGAATGAGCTGAACGCGGTAGCGCAGGAGGTCCGTCGCTGGCTTCAGACCCAGGCCGCCTCGCTGCAACGGTACACCCAGGAGTTTCTCACGACGCGCGCGGTCATCCGGGTGAGTCTTCTAGCCTTGGTCGATTTCTTTCTTGATTTCTTCCATGGGGGCGCGTCAGCGCACCCATTGGGTGTAGTCCCCGAGTTCCAAGTCGGCTGCTGAACAGGCGGCTTGGAACTTCTAGTAGGCCTTGGCGGCTATTTTATTCTTATCCGCACTCCGTCTGATTTTCAGGAGTATCATAACCTCCGCTCAGCTGCCTTCAACTCCTGTGCCCGGAGTTGAGCCAGAAGGCCACCGACCTGACTAATAGTCGGAGTGAGTGCCTTGTTTATTTTATCTCACGTGGGGGCGCGTCAGCGCACCCACTGGGTGTAGTCCCTGAGATTCGGGCCGACTGCTGAGCGGTCGGGTCAGATCTTCCCTGACGACTTCTTCCTTATTGCTTTTTCCTTTTTCTCCATGCTTGCAGAGGCCAACACCGACTTGAGGGATTAGCTAGGCGGGGCCCAGACCGCCCTTCATGCCAAGGAGGCTGAGTGTAGCGCCTTGGCCCAGGAACGTGACCGCCTGGCCAAGAGACTAGCCGGCCAGGAGGAGAGCCATAAGGCGGCCCTGAAGAAGGTGCAGGACAGCGAGGCCGCCCTCAAAGCCGAGTTCGAGACCGAGGCGGCGGGCTGGGCCGAGGCGAAGCAAGCGCTGAGTGAGGGCTATGGCCGGGTTGAGGATCTGATCGACGGTAAGCCACCTTCCTTCTCGCCCCTTTGCTTGCCCCTTGCCCTCTTGTTTATCTTCTGATTCTGTGCTGCTTCTTTGTTCTTTGCGCAGATTACTTCCCCGGTTACTCCGTCGCCGCCAGCCAAGCCATCAAGCCCCGCCACGAGGCACGCCGATAGGCAGGGGTCGAGATCGCGCCAGATGCCAGCCGGACGCTTGAGGAGCAGCTTCTGGCGATCCAGGCCCGACTGCAACCGGCTCACCACATGCTTCGCCGCCTTCAGCGTGTCGGGGCGCAAGTGCTGACCGCCCTCTGGCCCGGCGAGGCTATTCCCCACACCCCCAGTCGGACTGCCGACTGGCTGGAGGTTGCGGTTGGCCGCTTCGAGGCCTGGAAGGCTTCCGCTGCTCGGTCCGGCGCCAGGCGGGCGCTGGAGTTCGTCCGAGCCTGGTATCCTGGGCTGAGCTTAGCCCAGCTGAGCACCTGGCGGCAGGAGGCCGACGAGGAGCTGGTGGCGGTGCGGCCGGCTATCATCCAGCGCGCCTCGGCGATCACCGATTATACCGACACCAGCATTTTTGCTCCTGAGGTGAATGACAACGGCGTCGCCCAGCCGGAGGAGTGCTTCGGGCTGAACCCGGCGGAAGGTGAGGACTCGGCGGAGGAGATCGCTTCCAGCAACGAAGGAGAAGACGAAGAAGGGGAGGGCGGCGAAGACGTCGTGCCCGACAGCGAAGCGACCAGCCAGCTTCAGCCTGATCGTGCCTCCAGCAATGAGGCGCGCTCGCTTCTGCCAGAGGTGATGATCAGGCTGAGACCCGCCAGCCGTCCACTCCTCCGGCCAGCACTGCCGCCTCCGCCGACCTGCCCGACTCGCCCATTGCTCCCTTGGCCTGATCTGCCGCTCTTGCTTTCCTGCTGTTACTCTTTGAACAACTTTTTATTAAATTCGCGCAGTTCCACCCACTGGGGGTGTATTCAAACTACGTTGAATGCCGGCCTTTCGAAGGTTTTTGTGTAAATATAATCATGCATGTGTTTGGCTTCCATTCGTATTTGCTTTTTATCGTTAGGTTGTTTCCTTTGCCGCCTTCCCTTGGTCGCCGCTTCCTGCCGAACAGCTGCTCTGCGATCGTGGTCGGGGAGGAACAACCATTTTGCGAAGACAAGTACTTGAGCTTTCTTAGATTGTGGCAAGGTGAATGGGAGGCTGGCCGGCCGACTACTCTGGTAGCCGGTCGGCGATGGGAGGAAGCCGGCTTTTGTTATATAAGTTCATTAGTCCTTAGCCGTTTTTCGTGTGGGCATCCTTTCCTGCCTTTGACTCTTGCCAGCCGGACAGTCGGTTCTTCGAGCTGCGACTTTTGACAAGAGATGGCTTGGGTGCCGGCACACTACTTGTCTGACTGCAGGTGGAACTTGAATATAACTTAAGGCGGCAAGTCCCCGGGTTGACTAGTCAAACCCGGTGCCGGATGAGAATAAAGAATGTAGTGACATAATCATAAGCATGATACTCCTCATTCATAGATAAAAGATGGCAGTCCCCGAGTGCTCCTCGGGGGGCCTATTGTCTCATACTTAGTATAAAAGGTAGCGTGATACATACTGCATTTTAACTGTAAAATCTTCGGAGGAGGTTGGCGTTCCATGGTCGCTCCGACTCCTTGCCGGAATCATCTCTCTTTCGTGCCTTCGGCTTCTGTGCGTCGATCAGGTAGTAGGAGTCGTTTCCCAATGCTCTGCTGATAACGAAGGGGCCTTCCCAAGGGGCCGAGAGCTTGTGCTGGCCGGCTGTTTGCTGGATCAGCCGGAGCACAAGGTCACCCTCTTGGAAGGATTTTGGCTTGACCTTCCGGCTCTGGTAGCGGCGCAAACCCTGCTAGTAGATGGCGGACCGGCTGAGGGCTAACAGCCGGCTTTCTTCCAGCAGGTCGACGTCGTCTTCTCGTGCTTCCTTGGCCTCTGCTTCCATGTACATGGTCACCCGAGGAGAGTCGTACTCGGTGTTAGTTGGGATGATAGCCTCGGCACCATATACAAGGAAGAAAGGGGTGAAGCCGGTTGACTTGTTCGGGGTAGTGCGCATACTCCAGAGGATGGCCGGCAGCTCGTCGAGCCAACAGCCGGCCGAACGCTCAAGTGGCACGACCAGTCGGGGCTTGATGCCGGAAAGGATGAGGCCGTTGGCTCGTTCGACTTGGCTGTTTGACTGCGGGTGGGCAACGGACGCTAGGTTCAATCGGATGCCCTGCGTCGCGCAGAAACGTGCCAATGCTCCCTTGGCAAAATTTGTGCCGTTGTCGGTGATGATGCTGTGTGGCACGCCGTACCGAGTTGTAATATCTGCGATGAATGTCACGGCAGTCGGCCCATTCAGCTTCTTAATCGGCTTCACTTCAATCCACTTGGTAAATTTATCCACGGCGACGAGCAGATGTGTCATGCTGCCGCGCGCCGTCTTGAACGGGCCCACCATGTCCAGTCCCCAGACGGCAAAAGGCTAGGTAAGGGGAATGGTCTTGAGTGCAGTCGGCAGGTGTTGCTTGGAGCTGAAGACTTGGCACCCTTTGCAATGTTTGACCAACTCCTTGGCATTGACCAAAGCAGTCGGCCAAAAGAATCCATGGCGGAAAGCTTTGGCAACAACTGATCTTGAGGCTGCGTGGTGGCTGCATTCGCCTTGGTGAATGTCCTTGAGGATTTCTATGCCCTTCTCTGGCTCGACGCAGCGCTGGAAGACTCCAGTGACACTGCGTCTGACGAGATCTATGTTAACAATTGTGTATGCTCCGGCTCGGCGTTGGACTTGTCTTGCCGCGATCTCGCCACCGCGCTCTTCTGTTACCGGGAAGTTGAGGATGGGCTGAGCCCATGATGAAGCCGTGACTTCTTCTATAGCCAACACGGCCATCGCAACCTGGGCGGGTGGGCTGGGTGGTGAAGAGTCGAGTCGGCCACCACTGTGGTGTTGATGCAGTCCCCGGGCCGACTACCGTAGTCCTCGGGCCGGGTTCTGAAGTCCCCGGGCCGGGTGCGACTATGGCAGTCCCCGAGCCACCTATCGAAGTCCCCGAGCCGCCTGCTTGGTTCCCCAAGCCGGATCCGGCTGCGTCGGGGTTAAGCGGCACGAAGATGGAATCGGATTCTGGAGATGGCTTGATAGATGGCTTGAGGAGGCGTTGGAGAGAGATGCCGGTTGGTATAGCTTGTCGAGTGGATCCTATTCGTGCCAAGGCATCTGCTTGCTCGTTGTCGGCCCGTGACACGTGGAGGAACTCGCATCCTTCAAAATATCCGCTGATTTGCTGAACGAGGAAGCGGTAGCTTGCCATGTTTGCGTCCTTGGCGTCCCAGTCGCCAGATGATTGTTGGACTACCAAATCCGAGTCGCCATAGCACAGGATCCGGTGAATGCCGAGCTCTTTGGCTAGCCGGAGCCCGTGTATGAGCGCCTCGTACTCGGCCACATTGTTGGAGGTGGCAAAATGAATTTGCAATGTATATCTGAGTTTGTCGCCTTTGGGAGAGGTGAGGATGATGCCAGCTCCCAAGCCGGTGCGCATCTTGGACCCATCGAAGTGCATCCGCCAATGAGTGGAGTCGGGAGTCGGCGGCAGGTACTGGGTCTCGGCCCAGTCGACGAGGAAGTCGGCCAATGCTTGGGACTTGATGGCGGTGCGAGGCTGGTAGAAGATCGTGTAAGGGGCCAGCGCAATGGCCATTTTGCCACCCGGCCGGATGCGTCCCGGCTGCCTATGATCTCGGCGAGCGGGGCGGTGCATACAACCGTGATGGGGTGCTCTTGAAAGTAAGGCTTGAGCTTCTTGGCGGCGAAGTACACGCCATAGCACATCTTCTGGTAGTGCGGGTAGTTCTGCTTCGAGGTGGACAGTACTTCACTTAAGTAATACACCAGCCTCAGGACTGGCTGAGCTCGGCCTTCTTCTGGGCGCTGGACCACGATGATGGTGCTGACCACCCGGCTGGTAGCGGCAATGTAAAGGAGCATGGGCTCTTTCTCAGTCGGCGCCGCCAAGACAGGCGGCGTGGCCAGCATCTTATTTAGCTCGTGGAAAGCTTGGTCGGCTTGGTCGTTCCACTCGAAGTGAGTGGTTTTGTTCATGAGTCGGTAGAGGGGGAGAGCCTTTTCTCCAAGCCGGCTGATAAAGCGGTTCAGGGAGGCCAGGCACCCGGTAAACTTCTGGACGTCTCGCAGCTTGGTGGGAATCTCCATTCTCTCAATGGCTTTGATCTTTACTGGGTTGCATTCAATGCCGCGTTCGGAGACCAGGAAGCCTAGAAGCTGGCCGGCTGGTACTCCGAACACGCATTTCTCGGGGTTGAGCTTGATCTGAAATCGGCGCAGGTTCTCAAACGTTTCCTTGAGGTCTTCTAGCAAGGTGCCGCGCTTCTCCGTCTTCACCACGATATCGTCTACATAGACGTGGGCATTTCTGCCGAGTTGCTTGAGGAGGCATTTCTGCATGCAACGCTGAAAAGTGGCACCGGCATTTCTCAAGCCGAATGTCATAGTCGTAGCGTAAAGTCTCGAATGGCGTGATGAAGGCGGTCTTGAGCGGTCACCGGGTCCAACTTTATCCGGTGGTAGCCCGAGTAGGCATCCAAGAAACTCAGCACCTCGCATCCTACTGTGGAGTCTATCACTTGATCAATCCTTGGCAGGCGAAAGGATCTTTGGGGTAGGCTTTGTTGAGGCTTGTGTAGTCTATACACATGCGCCACTTGTTATTCTTCTTCAAAGACGAGGACCGGGTTGGCAAGCCATTTCGTAAAGAACACCTCCATTATGAAGCCGCTGCTAGGAGCCGGGCTATCTCTTCTCCTACAATCCTTCTCTTCTTCCGGCTACCGGCGGAGGGGCTGCTTGACTGGTTTTGCATCTGCTCGTACGTGTAGCTTGTGCTCGGCGAATTCCTTCGGAACACCCGGCATGTCCTTGGGGGACCATGCAAAGATGTCTCGATTCTCACGGAGGAAATCGACGATCTTGCCTTCCTATTTGCTGTCCAGGTTTGCCCCAATGACGGCAAACCTTTCTGGGTGCTCCGGGTCCAGAGGTATCTTCTTCGTTTCCTTGGCCGGCTGGAAAGAACCTTGGGCATCACATTCCTTGGGGTCGGGGGACAGGGCTGGCTGCTTGCCAGCCATGGCCACGACTCGGTCCAACATCTTCTTTTCTTCAGCGATCACAAGGGACTCGACCAGCCGGCTGCTGGCTGCAGTGCACTCGGAGGATTTCTTGTAATCGCCGGCTATGGTGATGATGCCCTTGGTACTCGGCATCTTCATCTTGAGGTAAGCGTAGTGGGGTACAGCCATGAACTTGGCCAGAGTAGGTCGGCCAAGCAGTGCATGCTAGGGGCTCTCAAGTTCCACCACTTCAAACCAGATCGCTTCTCGGCGGAAATGATCCTTGTCCCCAAAGAGAACATCTATCTTGATCTTGCCGATTGGTGAGCAGGACAGGCCGGGTACAATGCCATGGAACACGGTCCGGCTAGGCATGAGCTGCTTCGTCTTGATGTTTAGCTTCTCCATGGTGTCACGGTACAGGATGTTGATGCTTCTCCCGCCGTCTATCAGCACGCGGGAGAATCGGGCAGCACGCCTATCTGTCGCGAGGGTGGCGTACAAAACCAATGCATAAGAGCCGGGGGACGGCATCACCTCTGGGTGGTCAGCCCAGCTCTAGCTGATAGGCCTTTCTGACCAGTGCATGTACTCGGGGGTGTTGGAGGCGACCGCGTTGACCTCTTGGTGCTGTCGGCGCCTGCTGCGCCTGTCTTCGGGCTGGCTTGTAAAGATGACGTAGGCGGAATGCTCGTCAGGGAACTCGCCTTGAACGGTTCCGACTGTTGGTCGAGCGGCCGGCTGTTGAGGAGCTGGAGGCGGCTGACCAGCAGGCGGAGGCGGCGTTAGCCCTTCGCCCTTAGAGATTCGCGTGAGCCAGTGGCACTTCCGGGTCGTGTGGTTGGACGGCTTCACGCTGCTGTGGAACTTGCATGGGGCGTCAAGGGCCTGCTCGTAGGAGAAGGCCGGCTGCTGCCGCCTGCCGCCTCTTCTCGCTTCTTGGGTGCGGGGCGCCTCGGGCTGTTCGCTGATCGTAGGCCACCTGCTGACTGGTTGAAGGCGGCATGGGGCCCTTGTGCTTGTTGTCGTTCTGATACGGGCGTCGGTTGGAGTCGCCAGCCGGCGTCTTGGGAGCCGGGTTGAGTACCTTCCCGGAGGCGTCCACCCGGAGCTCGGTTTTCATCGAGGAGTCGGTGGTGGCGTACTTGTCCGCTGTGACTAGCAGCTCGTCGAGGGTAGTCGGCTCATCACAGAGAAGCTTGTGCTTGAGGAGGGTGCCTTCTCGGCACCCGGCGGTGAAGTACTCTATGGCTTGAACCTCGTGCACCCCCTCGCAGGAGTTGCAAAGCTCGGCCCAGCGCGTGAGGTAGTCGCGAGTTGATTCGGTGGGTCCTTGTATGCACAAGGAGAGCTGTCTGGGCTTGGGAGCCCGCTTGTAGGTGCTGGTGAAGTTGCGGATAAAGGCTTCTATGAAGTCTAGCCAGTTGTTGATGCTATACGGCTTAAGGCTGTTGAGCCAGGTTTGTGTCGTGCCTTGAAGCATGAGGGGCACATATTTCACGGCAACGCGCCTATTGCCGTTCGCTATGCTGACTGCAGTGGAGTAGTCGATCAGCCAATCCTCCGGCTTTCACGGAGCCGTTGTACTTGGGCGTGTCTCTTGGGAGCGAGAACCCTTTGGGGAAGGGCTCGTCGCGGATGCGGGGGCCGAAACAAGGCGGGCCGACATTGTCTTCCTCTTCTAGCGCCAGGGATCACGCTAGGCGGTCGATCTGGTGGCGAGCATCGTTCTCGCCAACTCCTTCGCGGCGACCTAGTCGGCCGCTGAGAGTCGGATGCGTGACAGGCGGCGGGGTGGGATATCTCTCCCCACGAGGCGGAGGAGGAGGCGGGTTGCCTCGTCGCTCCACGACTCGAGGGCGGCCTTCTGCATCATGCTTGATGGAGATCCGGGTTCGGCTGTGGCTAGCAGCCGTTTTTTTTCTTGCCGCTGGTTTTGCCCTTGATCGGCGTCCGTGACGTTGTGCCGTGCTCGGCGCGGGGAGGACTCTCCGCGGGCGACGCCGTGCGGTTGCCAGCGGCAGCACCGATCACCGCTGGATGCGTCTGGTCATGTGGGGGAGCTCTTCGGCCCCCAGTCCATTCAGCTCGTCCACGGCCGCCTGGGCAGCGCGCAGATTCTCGAGGGGCATGGCGTAGACTGAGCGGTCAACTCCTAGCATGTCGGCGATGCCTGCGCCACGTTGCTTGATGGTGCCGATTCGGCTCGGCCCATCAGGAGGCGGCGTGCCGAAGGCGGCAGGGTCGACTTCGCGCTGGTGAGCCTCAGTGAGGCGCCTCATGGACGCTAACCTCCGGCCTTCCGCCATGAGGGCGAGGCGGCGTGCCTCCAATGTTTCGGCGCCGGCGACGGCCGGGAGGGGGACGGACAAGTCATGGACTGCCGTTTGCAGGGCGTCCTGGGCGTTCTCGCCAGAGGCGCCGCCAGGATCGATGACCAAAGACTCGGTGATGACACCGCCATACTGTCGGCTCGGGGGAGCGGGTCGTTGTAGATCACAACGTTGGTGGGGAAAGCGTCGAGTGATGCCGTGTCGGAGTCCACAAGCATCGGGTCGGTGGAGCCAACCGACTCCAAATCCACAGCGGGCTCGCTGGAGACGTGGAGTTGGCCGAGGAGGCTGACGAGGTGGCTCTCGAGGCAGCTCGTGCTGCCACGGAGGCGGGCTCGTCGGAGATGTGGGCCTCGCCAAGAAGATCGGCGAGGCAGCTCGCCGCCAAGCATAGCGTCGCCGACGCCTGCAGCCTTGTCCGGGCAAGCGCCATTGGGCGTGTCAGGCTGGCTACGCTCGCTGGGGAGGAAGAGGGTTCCCGTCCAGAATAGATCTCCGGACAACGGTGCACCTGGCCCCACGGTGGGCGCCAAATGTTGGGCGGTAGGTGCGACATATTCCAACGGGTGGCTTATCATTGTGGGAGCCAATAAGACGTCGCCGGTGCCTAGAAACGGGATGAGGCGAAGACATGCACACCGGTGAATCTTACCCAGCTTCGGGGCTCTCCGTGGAGATAACACCCCTACTGCTGCTCTGCGGGGTCTCCGCATGATCACTAGATGAACAAGTGGCTACAAGGGGCTCCTTGAGTTGTTCGGTGAGAGGAAGAAGAAAGGCTAGGCTAGCTCTCCTCTTCTCTCTGTGTGGTGTCTAAAACTCTCTGAGATCAACCCTTTGCATGGGTGCCCTGGGGGGTTTATATAGGCCTACCCCCCAGGGGAACAATGGTAATCCGGCTGGGCGCGGGCCCTAGCCATCAATGTCTACGCTCGCCGGCTTCTCCGTCGGCCGGTGGGGCCCGCAGACTGGTGGGTCCCGCCGGCTGCCGGCTTCTTGGTCGACAAGCTGGTCCCAATCACCGAGGGCCTTGTCGGGGCTGATTCTTGTTGCCTCAATCCACGATGATGAGGGCTTTGTCGAGGTAAGCATGGCTCTGATGCCGCCGCCTTGGCGGCGATCACTATAGTCTCACCTCATCTTGTCTCCTTAATTAGGCGCTTCCTTCGAGGGAGGGAACAAGCCGGCTATGGGAAGCCGGCCATATCTCAGGCCGACTGGGGGAGGCCGAGCCGCCTTCGGGATCTCTCTGACCGGAGGGGCCGCCGCGCTGGAGTCGTCTTGACGACTGTCATGGGTGGCGTCATGGTCAACATAGCCTTGATCTGCCTTGTGGGGGGTGATGGTCACCCATACGGCATTAATCGCGGGCCATCGCGCTCCGGGATGCGGGGTGGCAGGCTTCACTTTAGCCACGCCTGCCTCATCGCCGTTATGTGGGTGCAGATTCTGAGGGTGCGGCCTTGGCCGCTTGCTGGGGGGCCGGCTTCTTGGAGTCGGCCTTCTCGTGGCCGGCTCCGCGGAGTCGGCCCTCTGGTGGTCGGCTCCTTGGGAGCCGGCCCTCTTGTGGCCTTCTCCCTGTAGGTTTTAGGGCCAGGCCGCCTCCTGATAGCCGGCCTGAGAGTCAACCGGCCGGGGGTAGGCAGCCCCGCGTCGATGTTGGAGGGCTTGATTGGCTTATAATTTTTTCAGAGGTCCCAGGGGGAGCCGGCTAGGCTACCCGTGGTTATTTACTCCGACAACAATATATGAGAATTTCTGGAGCTAAGAACCACCGGAGGGGGGCACCTGGGTGGGCACAACCCACCAGGGCGCCCCCTCCAGGCGGACCCAGGTGGGTTGTCCCCACCTGGTGGCCCCGGAAACCCTGAAACCGATGCTATAAAATCACATATTTCCAGAAAAAATCAAGGAGAAAGAATTATCGCGTTCCATGAGAGGGAGCCGCCGTCACCTCATGTTCTTCATCGGGGGGCCAGATCTGCAATCCGTTTGGGGCTTCGGAGAGGGGGATCTTTGATCTTTGTGATCACCAACCCTTCTCCATCGACAATGCCTACGAATTTATTTTATATTGTTCTTGCTAAGTTACTACTGCTATCGTTACTGCTACACTTGTTACAAAACTACTGCCACCACTGTTACCGTTACTACTGCTGCTATCACTATTACCAAAACTATCATACTACTTTGCTACTGATCACTTTGCTGCAGATAATTAATCTCCAGGTGTGGTTGAATTGACAACTCAGCTGCTAATACTTACAAATATTCTTTGGCTCGCCTTGTGTCGAATCTATAAATTTGGGTTGAATACTCTACCCTCGAAAACTGTTGTGATCCCCTATACTTGTGGATTATCAACCATTGTATTGAGAATCAAAAGAGAGAGAGGAAGCCATCTAGCTACTAACTACGGACCCAAAGGTCTACAATGAACTACTCACGCATCATTGGAGAGGCAGCAATGAGGATGATGAACCCCTCCGTGATGGTGTCTAGATTGGGTCTGTGTTTTCTGGAACTTGCGGCAGCTGGAATTGTGTTTCGTCGACTCCCCTAGGGTTTTTGGATTTTCGGGGTATTTATAGAGCAAATAGGCGGTGCCGGAGGCGGCCGAGGTGGGCACAACCCACCAGGGCGTGCCTGGGCCCCCAAGTGCACCCAAGTGGGTTGTGCTCCCCTCGGAGCCCCCCTCTGGTACTTCCTTGGCCCATCGTGTGTCTTCTGGTCCAAAAAAAATCTCCAAAAAGTTTCGCTGTGTTTGGACTTCGTTTGGTATTGATTTTTTGTGAAGTAAAAATCAAACAAAAAAACAGCAACTGGCACTGGGCACTATGTCAATAGGTTAGTCCCAAAAAATGATGTAAAGTTTCTATAAAAATATTGTAAAACATCCAAGAATGATAATATAACAGCATGGAACAATCAAAAACTATAGATACGTTGGAGACGTATCACTGCTTCAGCAGAAGCTAACGAACCACCCATCGCATCAAGATCTTCAACAGCAGACTGAGATGTCGCCATGGGTGATTCATTAAGATGGATAATTTTTTTGTGTGCGATGATGTTGTGTGCAATGATGTTGCCCTTAGTCCTGGAGAAGATCTGGTCTTGGAAAGTCGCACCTTTTTCACACGGTTTTCTCTTTTGAACGACTGAAATAGGGGTACACAAGAGGAGTTGAGAGATTACACATGTTGTTAAACTTAAGTTACCAGATATTACCAACACAAAAAGTTGTCACATACTTCGGGTATAAAAAAACTTCTAGGAAAATATTAGTAAGTCATCAAGGATTAGTAATATAAGTTATCAAATGATATGAACAAAAAATACGAGCATTTTGTTTTGATAACTAGAAACAGAAAATAACTCAGTGCAAGAAATAAGAATGTACAGGGGAAATGCAAACAAGAAAGGTCTGGAAATACCTTGTTCCTGATACACTTGGCGAAGCCTTAGCAGCAGCAAATTTTTTCATAGGTGCCCTACATGAAAAAAAATTAACCAAATGTTACAAGCACAAACAGTTACCAAACTTGGTAGGTGTAAATTATCAGGGAAGCCTACCTGAGTTATCAATGTTCATCAAGTAAGTTATCAGATAATATGAACAAAAATCACCAACATATTGTTCACGCTAACGTAAACCAAACAATAGTTCAGTGCACATGAGATAGTACACAGAAAAAGGAAAGAACTACTGAACATAAACAAAATTAAGAGGCTTAAAAAAGAATGGGAATACATTTTTACTGGTGCACTAGGTGAATCCTTAGCCACAACAGCTTGTTTGCCAGTTGCCCTGCAAGGGAAAAAGGGTTAATCATTAAAAAAAAGAGGGAAGGTGCTGAAAAAATATGAGAAAGCTAATTATCAGGAGGTAACTGCCCAAACTACCATACACAAACAACTGGATTTACCATGTAGTATCATGCACATCAAAAAAACCATGGAATAAACGAATTCACCTGCGTGGCGCCTGCTTCCACTGGGTGGATGGTGGGATGGTGACACCAACGCCTTTTTCAGCCACACGGATACCAAGCTATTGGACAGCAATTTTCTTCACAAATATATGTGTGTCAGTTGCTGATGGGGCATCTGGTGAAGATGGCCTCTGGTGTGGGCTTGGCGGCATAACTGGTGAAGAAGGTCGTGGCGGCACAACTAGTGAAGTTTGATGGGGCGGCGCAGCCGGTGAAGCTGGGCGGGGGGTGATGGTAGCTTCAGTTTATTGCGCCTCTTGTAATCCAAATTTTTCAGAAGCTGAGAACCACACCGTTTGACAGAAGATTTGGTGGCCGCCTCAACTTGCGTGGCTAAGCCTTCCATCACCTGATCCAACTGATGTTGTATGAGAGGTGCCAGTGAGGATGATCTGAAACTCAATAAGGTTCTCATCACCAGTGCAAACAGGCGTGCCTTCGACATTTGCTACTTTGTTGTCATGAGCTTCGCCAATTGCATTCTCCGTGTGTGTGGTGTCATCATCAGCTGGCCCGCTGCCTGTGGCGACATTCGCGGTACCACTGCCTGAAGCAATGAAAGTACCCTTATTGCGATGATGAATAACTCGATAATCCATATCATCACCATCATCATCATTGTCGGAATCAGCATCAGAATCACCGTCATCGCCACCATGGTACTCGTCACCACTATCAGAATTATCAGCAATTTTCTTCCCAAGGCTTCCTGGCTGCCTGCTATGCGATGAGCGCGTGGTCCTTGCCGTACTACGAGTAGTAGAATAAAGCACCATCAATCCAGCGTCTAGCTGACGGGAGGCATCTGAATGGCCCTCGTCATCCAAAGAGGTGAATGATTGCACAAGATCACCAAGTATGCCCGCCATGGCAGACGTGGATCGACCAACTATCTGAGTAGATTTGGCAAGTTTCTGCTCAGTAGAAAAAATGCAAAAAAAGTTAAGATCACATTAAATGCTTAGTGGATGAAAAAATTCAGATGATGAGACAAAAAGATTACAGTAAACACATACATGTGAGAACATATGCTGACATGAAAAATGAAAAATAGCATGAGTGTCATAAGTAGACAACGTTATTAGATAACAACAACAAAATAAGTTAGCAAGGCTTTACAAAAAGAATCACCACAAGAATGCAACCAAGTTATCAAGTTATGTGAGAACATATGATGACATGAAAAATAAAATAACATGATGGCATGAGTTTCACATCACAAAGTTATCAAGATATGATAAGAATAATTATCACAAGATTGCAACAAAGTTATTATCCTTTATAGAGCATATGCCACATTGGAAATAAAGAACAAAATCTGATGTCATTAGTAAAGAGCATAAAGTTGACAGCAAAAGAGGGTTACCACATTGAATGCGACAAAAGTTACCAGCCTATTAAAAAACATAGAATAGCATGAAAAATAAAACAGGTTATGTGCGCACCTCCTCACTGCAGCTTGGGGCGGCATGAACATGCATAAATTTATCAAGACCTTCCAGACCACCAAATGCATGTAAATTCATGCCAAACTCAGGCTTCAACTAGAAAAAATGAAGTGATAAGTCAGATGAGTAACAACCAAAAGAATGAAAAAAAATACAGTTGCAAGAAGTGTGTGAACTGAAAACAGAGATAATATAGATAAATTACCGGTAGTTTCCCAAAAGAAATTTTGTCCGCCTGAACATCCTTGTTGAGGACAAGAGTTATCAGCTTCTTCTTCCAGACATTGATAGGAAAAGGACCATCAGGCAATACGATGCCGAGTCCAGAAAGGTCAATCGCATGAATATACAATAGTTGTTAAGAAAGATACAAGTGTCACGATAAACATGAACAACATCAGAGAAAAATGACAAAAAAGAAAGTAGAGGAAAGCAGCATCGCTTACATTGTAGAAGAGAAGGCAACCCTTGGTAGGCTTGCGTTTCATAAACGCCTTGTGTAATTCATCAGCAATGAATTTGGACCAGTTGAGATTTTTAATATCATCAATGTCCCGCTGCAAGTTGAAAACAAAGAAAGTGAAGTTCACCGAATGGAACGCAAAAACTATAAAAGTTACCACATTGACATACAGTAAAGTTATCAAGCACACAAGAAAGAAAATGACAGAATTACATAACCACTTACCAAAACAGCATACCACCTAGGGCTGACTTTGTTGGAGGTAGTCGGGGCGATGATTGTATTGCCTGTAGGGTAACGTAGCAGAAAACAAAAATTTCCGACTTACGGACCAGCCCAGGACCACCATGGAGACTGCATTCAAGGTTTGATCTTTTTCGTTACCGACTCGTAGCGCAGCGGGAAGTAGAGTCGATGACGATCGGCGGTGCAGATCCCCGCAGCTAGGATTTACAACCTCCCAACCGTGAAGATGTATACCCTCATCTGCCCCTCGAGCTGACCCTCGGGAGGCGGTCGAACAGCCCCCCTGGACGGTGTCGCGGACAGCCCTTCGGGAGGACCTTCGAAACTCGAATGGTCACTCGGACAGCCCTTTTGGGAGGACCTTCGAAACTCGGACGGTCACACGGACAGCCCTTCGGGAGGCACTCACGAACTAAGACCGAAACTACAATCTCTCTACAGAGTTGCACACATACGGTGTCATCTATCAGGCAGGGCTTCACCGTCCAGAACTAGTTCCTGCCGGAACCCAGACAGCCTTACGGCTCTACGAAACTATTTCGCTGGGAGGGAGAGAGAAGCCAGATCATGCATGGCACTTGTATGTGAGAAAGAGTGAGTGGAGAGTGCCTCTCCACCTCTATTTATAGGAAAACCCAAGGGGTAGGGGACACATGAAAAACCCAAAAATGCCCACACTTTATGTCACACATAAAGGGCATAAAGGGCATAAAGGGATGACAAGTGGAGCCCCATGGAGGAGCTGCACCCTCCAATGTACCACCTTCATGGGGGGGCAAAGGGGGTTCCTTGATCCCCAAGTCCTTCTAGAAGCCTTTTGGGAAAAGCCCCAAAAGGTGGCTTTCCATAAATATCCCAAAAAGCACTTTCACTATTCACGACAACATTTTTCAGCGTCCGTTCGAACTGAAAATATTTATGTGGGCTTAGAACATTTCTAGTACCCACTCAAATAATTTTCAACGTGTTCCGAAACAATTCCGGATTAGTGATTTTCATCTGCGAAAAGCATCTGAAGTGGTTCCGGCAGCTCCGGAGCAATTCCAGCTTTTATTCCGGAAAATTCCAGAAAGTTTCCAGAATGACTCTGGCACCCTCCAAGAATTATCAGGCATGTGCCGAAACCAATTTGACTTAATAGTATATCCCGAAACAACTTTTCAGTTTCATCGAAACTCATCCGATGACCTCTCTCTGTGAAACTTTTCCGTTGTCCAAAACTTTTCAGTGTCCGAAACTTTTTCGGTGATTTTCTCTCAGACTCCGTGTCTAGTATTCAACAGATAGATGACCCTTAAGCGTGTGACCCTATAGGTTTGGTGAAGTATAGACATGACCCGGAACCCCATCCGATCAATGATCAACATCGGAGTCGTGGACACCCATATTGACCCCTATACCCACAGGAATAAATATTCGAGTGAACCTCCAGTTGAAGTGAGCTATTCATGTTGCTTCGCGATATGTCACAAACACCCGAGGTGAGATTTATTGCATCCCCATGGACAAACAATTTGTCCACCATGCAAGTTACCTCGTTACCGGTTTTGTTCTCTTTTCTCGTTTCCGTGTTCCGGCATCCCAGTGATCAAATCACACTGTGTCTGGCCAGACGATGACGGATATCGTAATACCAAGAGGGCCCGAGAATATCTCTCCATCGTCGGAGGAGCAAATCCCAATCTTGAGCTATCAAGTTACTTGACACCCTTTTCCATGAACCCGTAAGCCGCCGTAATAGCCACCCATTTATGGATGACGTTTAACAAACCCCAAAGTTCATGAAGCAAGCATGAAGAAACTCGATACTCTCATGGTCTAAGGAATCATGCAAACGTTAACCATCTACGTGTTATGTACCATTAACTTGTGACGAATGAATCTCTTAGCATAACATCAATCCGGGTCGATTCAACACAAATGTTCTCTTAACATTGTGCCCTCAAGGTTGCTGGCATAGACATGCCCATGATCAGGAAAACAAAACCATCATACAATACTTGAGCTAGTCTTAGAGGCCAGACTAGGAATACATTTTACCGTTTATTATTCCACACGTGCATATGAGTCTTCCTCCGAGCCTCGTGGTTATTGCAGACTCGAGAACCATAGCAATTATAGCATGGAACATAAACATAATTATGAACATGGAGATAAGTAATAGCATTTATTATTGCCTCTAGGGCATATCGCCTACAGACTCCCACTTGCACTAGAGTCAATAATCTAGTTAATGCTAATGCACTTTACACCTATGGCATACCGGTGTAAAAAATTCTTCGCATGTGGTATAGCCTGATGTCCATCGGATCTGACAACTTCAGCTCCATGTGTATCTCTGCATATCCTCGCGTTTGCACGCTTTCACAAAATTCATATTTTGTGCGGACTTGGCTTTGTATATATGTGAATCATTGGTCGAAACCTGATTCCTCGATCGAAGTTATGGAGCAACTATCTGCAATAGTGTCCCATTGACCAAAGCCTTCTTGGAACCATACTAAGTTCATGAATGAACTATATGTTGATTCAACATCTTTGTCTTTGTCGCTTCTAAAGCGGCAACATACTTCGCCTCTGTTATAGAATTCACCACAGTAACTTGTTTGGAGCAATTTCCAACTAACTGCACCACCATATTGTGTGTTACACAAAACCCTCAATTTAAATCGAAAATCACATGGTGAAATGATGAAGATTGTATCAATGTAACCTTTTATAACGAACTCTTCATGATCTCCACTTGCGAGAAAACATGTCATCGGTGCTACTTTAGTACTCAATGATCCTTTTTTCACTGTTGTCCCATGATCAGTACTTTTGATCACTTTGGTATCTATACTCGCAACAGCTTGAGAGTATTGGACATATCTGGTTGTTTTACATACCATGGAATACATGATTAATCCAAACACATGAGTGTGTGGAATCTCCATCATGTATTTTGCTCATCAGTGTTTTAGGACACCGATTCTTGCAAAAACTCTTTCCATGCGACTTTGGCAAGAATCACTCCTTGTTGTTCTTAGTGCTAAAAGGTTTTAGCATCTTGTCAATATGTATTTTTTTTCTCGGCCCTATTAGGTAAATCTATCTCCATAGATCATTATGCCTAATATCAACGCTATTTAGCCCAAGCACTTCATCGAAAAACTTTTTTCAAATGAAGTCCTAATTCATGTCAAGAAATTTATTTCCAATTAACAATGTGTCAAGCACACAAGGTTTTCAGAAATATTATTATGCTCCCACTTACTTTCTTGAATTACAAGCATATTTGTTACCCATTGATGAAGTCAAACCCCTTTGACCATTTCATCAAAGCACGAAGATTCCAACTCCATTTTGCTCTCTTACGTCCCATTATTTGGAACTCTGAAGTTTGCACCCTTACTAGCATCCTCTGGATAGACAAAACGCCTTGGACTGTAACACATGTAAGTCCTTGGTTTCATTTCCATCAGATGGAAATCCTATTGTCATCCATGTTTCATATCTCATGATTGAAATATGTATTAATTGCTAGTTCAACCCCAACCGACTTTAAGTATCGCTACGATGAAAACAACCTCATCGTAGTCAACTCTTGAACTTGTCATTTCAACAAGTCGAGCTTTATGGATAAAACATTTTTATTCGTATCAGTTTTAAGTTCCATAAATATTCGTTAGACTCTAAGTCTTCCAAAAGGTGTATCAAGGATTTAATCTTGAATCACTTATATGGAAACTAACTCGGGTTGTATTGGAATTTAGCCAATTCCGGAGTCAGGGCCCATCAACTCTTCCTTGTGTATCGTAGGTATAATGTTGTCTAACAAAAATATCTCGTTCGCGCACCTGAGAGGTTTGCACGAGCCTTGCCTACGTGGTTCAGTTGCAAGTTCGACCGAAGTTCATACATTTTATTGTAGAGTCTTCCGTATCAGTCGCAATAGGAAACTCTGGAAGTACTTCCAAGGTCTCTTTCCTTTGATCTGATGACGAAGATACTGTTTATCTCATCGAGTTGCACTATTCTCCCACTCACCTTTTTGAAAGAACCATTCTCTTTAAAAGCACACCGTTTAGCGGCAAAACTATTTGCCTCGGTATAGTGAGGGAGGAATACCCAACATTTTGGCATAACCTACAAAGTAGCACTTGTCGGATTTGGAATAGGTTTGTAACCTTTTACACAAGCCCCACATTCCAAATGTTAAGAAAAGATATAACATGGTTGGGCGTACCATACCATGGCTTCATTTCAACAGACCCGATGTAGCTCTTTTCAGTGTAAAAGCCACACTCTCTAAAGCATCACTTTAAAAGGGATAATGGCAAATTTATTTATGTCATCTTTGACCTTACCATGTCATAAATGGTTAGAGTACATCTCCACGGACTTTCCACTTGCAGTGGTGTTCCGGGAGGTGCAAGTTATGAAACCCATTTCACAACTCATCAGACATTCGCTAAACATTTAACTCAAATATTCCTTTGTGCAATCAAATTGAAGAAACATAATTTTCTTGTTACAATAACTTCTAATTCATTTTTGAAAACCTTTCGAATGATTTAAAAAGATCCAGACTTACGTATCATCAAGTAAATATCCATATATCTACTTGAGTCATTTCTGAAGATAAATAAATCCACCACTAACAATACTTATCAGACTACACACATCAAATGTATGATCACTAATAAGTTTGTTGTTCGTTCCTTATGGCCTATGAACGGTATTTTAGTCACTTCACTTTTCGGAGGAAAGTTGCAAGTGTCAGATGATTCAAAATCAAAAAGACTTCAAAATCCATCATAATGAAATTTTCCATGCGGGTTTCTCCAATGTGACCAAATGTAGTGCCACACTTGTGTGGTATTCTTTCGATCTTACGACATTTAGCGTCAGTGTTATGGATGTATCATATTACCATCAATATTCATAACATACATCCCTTCTTGGATGGAAGCATGGCCCTTCATGTTATTCATAATACTTAACAACAATTGTTGTTTTTATGAACAACTCTTTTGCAACAAACATTGTGCAATGGGCTAGAGTGTATGAAACTCTAAAATGAATTGTGAAAGTAAACCCATAGGTATCGTATTATTATCAATATTCATAGCATACATCTCATTCATAATGAAAGTATGGCCCTTGTGTTATTCATAACATCGAACATAAAAAGTTCTCTTATGAACAACCTTCTTGCAAGATACCTTATGCAATGGGCTAGAGTTTGTAAAACTCTAAATGAATTATGAAAATAAATACAGACGGCAATACAATCGATGGAAGGTATAGTAACATTTACTATGTTCCTGTGTATACCTTAACCTCATTTCGCTAGTCTTTTTAGGCCATAGTAGTTCTTACATTGATTCGTAATGTAATGCAATCGAGCGGGTATGTTTGTGATTAACTCACAATACCCAAGAATTAGTGATTAACATGTTTAACCATAATTCCCAAGAACTATATCTTTGACCAGCCTACTATACATCAAAAACTTGTATGACATTCATACATGAGCTGGATATTCCAGTCATCTTTCTTTCTGCCTTTATACTTCTAACAGTTTAACTTTTAGTATTTCTCCTACTCGCAAAAGAAGCACCCAACTTAAGAGTGGCGTTAGCCTCGGACTTCCTAGGCGTGTAAGTCATACTAACACCCTTTGGACACTTCCTTTCTCTTTAAGTTGTTGTTTTATTCACCTTTCATTATATGACAGGCATTCTTCTGGATCCCTTTCCCAACAGTCAAATGCATAGTAAACACTTTTACTAATACTTGCAAACAAACATTGCTTTGTTTGTATCTGAAAATAATTTTCAGTTCCATGAATATCATATAACTATCCCAACTTTCGAAGTTTGGGTTGCATGGAAGCAAACATATTCCACTTGACCGTAACAGAATTCTAGCTTTTGGATCGAAGGACGAGAGTAACATGATCCATAGCATTAGCGGGAGGATACAGAAAACATGCGATAGGATAAAGTCCTTCTCGGCACTTTTGAGGACAATCCTCATATTACGTTACCAATCGTAAAGTTTTAACCAGATATTTAACAGCTATCCAATTTTAACAGGGAAGGTGGAAACACGAGCCATTATTCTACAACTATTTTGCAAGAAACACTTAGACAGTGTTCATAATTAATTGCACTGAGAATTAAACAAGTTAATTCTATAGTGCGCTCCCACTCAATTCAATATCTCTCATAATTGATTTAGAGTGTTTCAAGATCCATATTTCTATTCGATGCCATTGACGGGTTCATCACTGATGACACGAATTTCAATCGATAGGCCAACTTGCCAATCACATCTCTATGTGATTCTTGTTCATCTTTCGATGGGCGTGTTCCGAGCTCAGGACTCTCCTGCCTGAGCGTCAAAGACAACCAAGTGATCTTGCTGCGATGTATGACATCACCCGCCTCATTCCTCTCGATTCGTTCGTGCTCATGTGTACATGGCGCACCCCAAAAAGATACGAATTTTAGACGGTGCTACACTTGGGTGAACACTAACTAGTTTGATATTTTAAGTGAGAGATCACCCTAATAAAAAGCGACTACCGCGCAATCAAGAAGGGTGCATCATAAGGGATAAACATCTCAGGCAATTCATAATAGCATGATATGGTATAGCCCTTTCTGACGGAGAAGTATTTCATTCCTTCGTCTTCGGCATTCGCGTCGGTGTTCACCTTCACGAAGATTGCCACCACCTTGTCGATGCACCAGATAATATTGCTATATCCATAGCGTATAAAATTAATGCATTACTTAAGGTTGACACGCAGGTCATTAAAGTGCAATCATATGGCTCCAGCCATCATGCCGAATCATGACTCGCAGGTCATGTTAATCAATTTTACATCATATAGTCATTTCATACATAATCAAATTATTATGAGCACTGCTATACCACATCACATGCACATGCAAAACCCTCCTGCAAAACCAAGTTAGACGTCTCTAATCGGTTCATGCAAAAACTTGTTTTACGTGGCTTCTAAGGTTTCGAAACAAACCGAAGCTACCAACGTCCATCATCAAGTATGATAATTCAAGCGCTAGATTAACTTATCGGGGTGTATGAAACACGAGATAATAAAATCTCGAGCCCCACACTGAACTTTGTCATACGCATGACCCCCATGCAGATCATATCTGCATTGCCCTTTAGTCTGCGAAACATCCATCTTTCTTAGACTAAAGTGGAACCCAAAGAACTATTAGCACTTTGTTGATCTGTCAATCAGCATGCTCAGGAGAAGCATGAAAGGATTGTGGATTGCCAGAACTTTGTCAGATTCCACAATATTGTCAAGATCAGGACTACGCAAATTTAAGGGAAGCAACAAGAACATCGGGTAACAGATTTCATCTGCTACCCGCACAAATAATTTTCAGTAAAAGAACTCATCTACTACCTAATTATATTATGCAACACCCATACATCTCCATGTATTCTAGATCGCAACCTGCATCTACACATACCATGGCTCATGATGCCACTGTAGGGTAACGTAGCAGAAAACAAAAAATTTCCGACTTACGCACCAGCCCAGGACCACTATGGAGACTGCATACAAGATTTGATATTTTCGTTACCGATTCATAGCGTAGAGGAAGCAGAGTCGATGACGATCGGTGATGCAGATCCCCGCATCTAGGATTTACAACCTCCCAACCGCGAGGATGTATACCCTCATCTGCTCCTCGGACTGACCCTCGGGAGGCGGTCAAGCCCCCCTGGACGGTGTCGCGGATAGCCCTTCGGGAGGACCTTCGAAACTCGAATGGTCACTCGGACAGCCCTTCGGGAGGACCTTCGAAACTCGGAGGGTCACACGGACAGCCCTTCGGGAGGCACTCACGAACTAAGAACGAAACTACGATCTCTCTACAGAGTTGCACACATACGGTGTCATCTATCCGGCAGGGCTTCACCGTCCAAAACTAGTTCCTGCCGGAACCCAGCCAGCCTTACGGCTCTACGAAACTATTTCGCTCGGAGGGAGAGAGAAGCAGAATCATGCATGGCACTTGTATGTGAGAAAGAGTGAGTGTGGAGAGTGCCTCTCCACCTCTATTTATAGGAAAACCCAAGGGGTAGGGGACACATGAAAAACCCAAAATGCCCACACTTTATGTCACACATAAAGGGCATAAAGGGCATAAAGGGATGACAAGTGGAGCCCCATGGAGGAGCTGCACCCTCCAACGTCCCACCTTCATGGGGCCCCCAAAGGGGGTTCCTTGATCCCCAAGTCCTTCTAGAAGCCTTTTGGGAAAAGCCCCAAAAGGTGGCTTTCCATAAATATCCCAAAAAGCACTTTCACTATTCACGATGACATTTTTCAGCGTCCGTTCGAACTAAAAATATTTATGTGGGCTTAGAATTTCCAGTACCCACTCAGATAATTTTCAACGTGTTCCGAAACAATTCTGGATTAGTGATTTTCATCTGCGAAAAGCATCTGAAGTGGTTCCGTGACTCGAGCAATTCCAGCTTTATCCGGAAAATTCCAGAAAGTTTCCAGAATGACTCTGGCACCCTCCAAGAATTATCAGGCATGTGCCAAAACCAATTTGACTTAATAGTATATCCCGAAACAACTTTTTGGCTTCACCGAAACTCATCCGATGACCTCTCTCTGCGAAACTTTTCCGCTGTCCGAAACTTTTCGGTGTCCGAAACTTTTTCGGAGATTTTCTCTCAGACTCCCTGTCTAATATTCAACAGATAGATGACCCTTAAGCATGTGACCCTATAGGTTCGGTGAAGTATAGACATGACCCGGAACCCCTTCCGATCAATGATCAACATCGGAGCCGTGGACACCCATATTGACCCCTATACCCACACAAAGAAATATTCGAGTGAACCTCCAGTTGCAGTGAGCTATTCCTGTTGCTTCGCGATATGTCACAAACACCCGAGGTGAGATTTATTGCATCCCCATGGACAAAAAATTTGTCCACCATGCAAGTTACCTCGTTGTTCTGTTTTCTCGTTTCCGTGTTCCGGCATCCTAGTGATTAAATCACACTGTGTCTGGCCAGACGATGATGGATACCGTAATACCGAGAGGGCCCGAGAATATCTCTCCATCGTCGGAGGAGAAAATCCCAATCTTGAGCTATCAAGTTACTTGACGCACTTTTCCATGAACCTGTAAGCCGCCGTAATAGCCACCCATTTACGGATGACGTTTAACAAACCCCAAAGTTCATGAAGCAAGCATGAAGAAACTCGATACTCTCATGGTCTAAGGAATCATGCAAACGTTAACCATCTCTGTGTTATGTACCATTAACTTGTGACGAATGAATCTCTTAGCATAACATCAATCCGGGTCGATTCAACACAAATGTTCTCTTAACATTGTGCCCTCAAGGTTGCTGGCATAGACATGCCCATGATCAGGAAAACAGAACCATCATGCAATACTTGAGCTAGTCTTAGATGCCAGACTAGGAATACATTTTACCGTTTATTATTCCACACGTGCATATGAGTCTTCCTCCGAGCCTCGTGGTTATTGCAGACTCGAGAACAATAGCAGTTATAGCATGGAACATAAACATAATTATGAACATGGAGAGAAGTAATAGCATTTATTATTGCCTCTAGGGCATATCTCCTACATTGCCCGTAAGCAAAAGCCACATCCGCTTGAAAGTATTGTCGGCATTTTCAGAACCCTTATGAGATTGACAAGATCAGTCATTTTAGGAGCGTATCCGAGTTCGCCAAACAACTCAAGCCCTAACTCAATATCAGCTTCGGTAGGAAGGTTGTAAGGAACATCCTTCCCTCCACGCGGCACGCCCATAACATGATGCACATATTCCTCATTAACCGGAAGCCTACCCCACCTTGGTACGATCACCTCACGGGAATCAGGATTGTACAGGTCGACAAGCCACACACTGAGACCGTCGAAGAGATGGTCGCATTGGATATTTCGAAGGCTTGTGAAGTCCATCTCATCAATGGCAACCTTCCTATCATTATTCATGTCTTTGTATGCAGCCAGGAGCGAACTAGGAGAGGCTCTGTTCCATGGAGGAGGGTGCTTGGCCTTTTTCGAAGGAACCTCGTCAATTCCATCACCATCTCCTTTGCGCTTCCTCGGCATTGTGTCACTATCACATAGTTCAGGTAAATTAAACAATGTGCAACTGATAATTCAGACACAATTATATCGATAAGCGAGAAAAACGGCATCATTTTGATGATGTACAGCCAATTTACCCCTGATAATCTTAGCATTAACACATGGTCATTAAAATCACAAAAAATGATGCTGGAAAAGAACACAAAACTACCATACCACTGGTAAGCATTGAGCTGCAGGTAATTATACCACATAGATAGTGATAAGTACAGTAACATGATCATGGTAATTACTTGAACAACAACAACAACGGTGATACAAAAAAATGAAGGCATGAAGCTTAAAAATCATGGGGTTGCTGTCCAAAAACACATACATAATTTTGGCAACCTAATATGAATTTAACTATTTGAAAACCAATTCGTAATCAAAAGCGTGATTGACCCAACCCCCATTAAGAAGATAAGAAATCAAAAGCCTGTAGCACTTGATAAAATTAGCACTATGACCATGATTAAATATCGAAAGCCAGAAGCACTGAAAAAACAAAAAAGCAACACACATCTGACAACATATAACATAGTGACCCTGTTAAAAAAAGCAATATGCACATGATAATTCAACCAACATGCTGCTGGTAAGCGCAAAACAACGTACTATATGATGAGTTATTACCCTGATAATTCTAGAGATGTCACATGGTAACTCAAGTACAATAGTGCTGGTAGGTACAATAATTACCAACCAACTGGAAGTTTAAGCACACAACAACACCAGTGATAAAAATAGCAGTGTTTCAACGTCTGGTAATCTGAGGGCAATGTCATTGGTGATTGCAGTACCATGACCATGAAAACTAAATAGCACAGACGACACTGATAATTCAAGCATTGCAGCCTGGTAAATTAGAGCATCACAACCATAAATAGATCGTCTGAACGCAGCATTGTAGCCTGGTAATTATAGCATCATAACTCTAATAGGTCGTCAGAACGCATAAAAAATCAGACAGAGCAACATTTTGAGGGTTACTGTTCAAATTCACAGCCACCAATGCACAACCTAAAATCCACCGGCACTATTGTACGTCCTAAAATTCCACATCCACAAACATTAACAGAAGGAAAAAAAACGGCGGGAAAATCCGTCATACCAACGGAGATCCGCCATGCAACCTATCCACCACCCAACAACTGACCAATTTCGCACAGATTGAACCAAAAAATCCGAGCCATCTCCAACTGAAACTAGAAGGCGACCTAAACTAACCTAATGAAAACAAAAAAGCCGGCGGATTCGGATGGGACGAGCACCAAAATCTATGGCGGAACACACCAGCGGAGCAATAGGAAGACAGTGGAGGTGGGGAATGCGTTCCTCACTGTCGATTCAGCCGCCGCCCGCCGCGAGCCGAACCGCGCCACCACCAGAAACCGTCGCGGACGAGGGAGAAGGGATCGAGACGATGGTCGAATTGAAACCGCAGTGCGAGAGGGGGAGAAGTAGTGCGCGCGAAGGAAGAAAGGGGATAGTGGAGATCGTGGTGATTGGGCGATACGGCCGGTTTCAGCCGGGCCCGCTTGTCAGCGGCGAGAAGCAACAATAACGGCTAGCACTGTCTCAGATCAAAACACTGAAGTGACCGCGCTCGTTGGATTCGAATCGGACGGCAACGCGTCCGTGCGGATCTGTTGCAAACTGCCAGTCAGCAGGATTTTAGCTTTTCCGTAAATCTAATGATATACATTTGGCATTCTAGATGTAAATGTCTTCTTCACAAACTTAGTCAAAGTGTATGAGGTTTGACTTTTAAGGAAACTATACGCACTACATTGCGAAACTGAGGGAGTATGGTACATAAATCCGTTGGAGATATTTCGCAAAAAAAAAATCCGTTGGAGATGATCTAAAAACACACGCGCGAAAGCAAGCAAAGCCGTTCAGCGTTGCGTGCCATCGCATCTGAAGCGTCGGTTCTCTGATCCGACGGACGAGAGGAAACCAGTGGCAACCCTCCGCCGCGCCTCTTGGGTAGTAGCACTACTAGTGGGACAGGCCCCGAGCAGACGAACCACCCTCCCACAGACCACACTGCCCCCACCAAATTTCCCCTCCTCCTGCCCGAAGTTGAACAGGGCAGCCGCTGTCCGCCCCCCATGGCTCCCTCCGTCCCCTAGAATCAGCCCCGGATACTCGCCAAGGTGAGCTCTTCTCCACTCGAGCTGCGAATCTGCGCATGGTTTGCGATTTCTTCGAGTGTTGCGCTGGTTCGCGGGGGCGGAGTTCGTGGGATCTCTCTCCCCCCGCCACCCACAAAACCCCAGCTTTCGAGAGTCCGGCTGGCGGGTCACCCCGACCGGCGGCCGGGTTGGGGCTTGCTCGCCGGCGGCGCGTCCTAGGGTTTCCTTCAAAAATCTTGGGCATTTTTGCTGCTGCTTGCTCGATTGCCATCCGTTTGCTCGCGGAATCGATGCCGATTATCATCTATTTTATTTTGGGTTTTGCTCCTGGTTGGTTCGCTTCTTGCATTTTGAACTACTGTGACCCGTCAGGAAACCTAAAGTTTGGAATTTCAAAAAAAAAAGGAAACCTAAAGTTAGAAGCTTTACATTTCCACGCGGCCACGCCGATATGCTATGCCATGGACACTAACTCTGCTTTGCTTGATGCCAGGGATCCAGCTGCTGCGAGCCGTCATGGACCGGACATCGAATTTCATGCCGACTCCTGATCAGGATGTCCTGGACATCCAGCCCCTGAGGACTTTGGCACCGATGTTCCCTGCGCCCCTGGGGGTCAACACGTTTAACGTGCCCAACACCACCCCACCATTGATATTTGTCACTTCAGCTGGGCAGTTTCCAGGGGGGTTTGGTGCTCCCGGCCATCCTGCTTTCAGGTCATTCACCGCCGCTTTCGGTGCTCAAGATGCTTATGGAGGGCAGCCTGCCTCTTCCCGTGGCCAGGATGCCGGTGGAGGGCAACCTGCCTTTCCTCGTGGCCAGAATGGCGGTCGAGGCCAGGCTACCACCTTTGCTGATAAGTATGCTGCTAATGGAGGCCAGACTGCTGCTAATGGGGCTACAAACCTTGGCGCCAGCGCTGACAGCCCAATTGATATCATCCCTATATCAGCTTACAGGCCGACACCGCCACCTGTTATACCACTGGACGACGATGACGATGACAATGAGCATTTCACTGGCAACCAGACGTCAGCATCTGGGCGGAAGATCAAGAGGCCGTCCCACCTAAGTGGATATAAGATGAGCGGCGGTTTGGGCAGTGATGACAACAATCGCGTGAAGACCAAACGCAACAAATCCTTTCACAGGAAGGCTGGTGCTGGCAATGAGTTTACCTCGGTGCCCCTTTCATCCAGCAATCCCAGGGAGGCTGTGGAAGAGGTTCTCATGAACTTCGAGGCCCTGCGGCGTAGACATCTTCAATTGGATCAGGCACAAGAGAGTACCAAACGCCCAGACCTGAAGGTTGGTGCCATGATGCTGGCCTGTAATCTTAGGGCTAACATCGCGAGGAGGATTGGAGTTGTTCCTGGAATTGAAATAGGGGATATTTTCTACTTCAGGATGGAGCTATGCATTATTGGCTTGCATGCTCCTACCATGGCTGGAATTGATTATATGACCCACACATTTGGTGATAAGGGTGATGATTCTGTAGCAATATGTATTGTCGCTGCAGGTGTTTATGAGAATGAAGATGATGCTACAGACACACTAGTCTACAGCGGTTCAGGAGGTAGTAGCAAGAACAATGAGGAGATGCATGACCAGAAGCTTGAGAGGGGTAACCTTGCTCTTCAGATGAGCCTGTCGAGAAAGAATGTGATCCGGGTTGTACGGGGATTTAAAGATCCAGGTTGCTTGGGTGGGAAGGTTTATATGTATGATGGCCTCTATAAGATCCATGAGTCCTGGAAGGAGAGAACAAAGACTGGGATCAATTGCTTCAAGTACAAGCTGCTGCGGGAGCCAGGACAACCCGAGGGAATGTCAATCTGGAAGATGTCCCGGAAATGGGTAGAGAATCCAGCAACTAGAGGCAGAGTTCTACACCCTGATCTATCATCCGGTACTGAAAATCTTCCGGTGTGTCTTGTCAATGATATTGACAGTGAGAAAGGACCAGGCCTTTTCACCTATATTACTCAGGTCAAGTACCCAAAGCCACTAAGTTCCATGAAACCATTACAGGGTTGTTCATGCCTCAATGCTTGTCTGCCCAGTGATACCGATTGTGGTTGTGCAGAGTTTAATGGAGGTAATTTACCTTATAGTTCAACAGGATTGCTTGTATGCCGCAAGAATAGGCTATATGAATGTGGTGAATCTTGCCAGTGTTCAGTGAACTGCCGTAACAGGGTGACACAGAAGGGGATTAGGGTTCACTTTGAGATCTTTAGGACAGGAAATCGAGGCTGGGGTCTTCGTTCATGGGATCCTATACGGGCTGGCTCATTTATCTGTGAGTATGTTGGCGAGGTTATTGATGAGAGTAAACTGAATTTGGATGGTGAAGATGATTACCTTTTTCAGACTGTGTCCCCTTGTGAGAAGACATTAAAATGGAATTATGTACCTGAACTGATGGGGGAGCAAATCACAAATAATTCAGCTGATACTTTTGGGCCACTGCCCATCAAGATAAGTGCAAAGAAAATGGGAAACGTCTCACGTTTCATGAACCATAGTTGTTCCCCTAACGCCTTCTGGCAGCCAGTTCAGTTTGACCATGGAGATGATGGTCACCCACATATCATGTTCTTTGCACTGAAGCACATCCCTCCCATGACAGAGCTGACTTACGACTATGGTGATATTGGAGCTGATTCTAGTGGTATAGGTTCTCCTGGAACTAAGAGATGCCTTTGTGGATCCTCAAATTGCCGGGGCTATTTCTGCTGATTATGGAAGATGTGCATTCTGCTTATCAACATGTCAATCTATCTGTTAGGTAAAAACAGTCTTCACCTGAATGCCATTCTCAGCATTGAGCATCATGCATACATCTAACTACTCCTTTGCTGTTGGACATCCCTGCTTGTCATGCATATTTACAGGCATCTGGTTCGTATTCGATAAGCAAGCAATTTGTGCTGATAAACACTAGTTGGATATTAGTTTTTTATCTTTGCTGTAGCTGTAATACTTGTGCTTCCACAGAAACTGTGTTAAGTGTTACATATAGGAATATAGGAATGCATACAAGAACAATGTTATTCCTGTTCAGTGTCTTACGAAATTCTCAGCTTCTCTGTTAAGAACGAACAATGTAATTCCTGTCTAATGTCCTGAGAAATTTCAGCTTCTCTGTTAAGAACTCTAGACATTTCATGGTTTAGTTTTTCTTGCTACAAATTATTTTGGGTCAGGTATTTATGATAATATGCCGATGTATTTCATATTCTGCATAGGATTTCTCTGTTAACAAACTTACACCATTAACTGGAGCTGTTGCTTTAATTGTGTAATATAGTTTCTTATGTTTGTAAACTAGCCCTCCTCTACTTTGCGTGGACCTAACTTGTGCTGGTCTTTGGCAGCTCATTTTTTGGCCGTTCTGGTGGTACCTAGAAGAAGGGAAGTGTGCTGAAGTCTGACAGAGGCAGGAGCGTCTCAAATGGCTCCCCTCATGACTGCGCCGTAGTGGAGATAGTAGACTTATGCCAAGCTCTGCAATGCCCATTGTCACACAAGGACAAAGTAGCTTCTTGTGATTCTGTGACCGTAGGCCTTGTGAGGTCAATTTTGTATGATAACCTTAGTATTTTGGTCAAGTCGAACCAAAACTCTTAGCGACCAATATGCCTATTGCGCCGTTGGCAAGTATATTCAGACCAGTGGGCTGGCTTTAAAGTCTTGAATTTCCTGCCACAGTTGTTCTATGTTGAGTTCCGTTTGGATTTATATGCTACTCGCTCTGTAAAGAAATATAAGAGCGTTGAATCTTCACATTCTTATATTTATAAACGCTGAACAATCTTATATTTCTTTACAGAGGGAGTACAAAAGTAATACCGTTGAATCTTCACATTCAAAAGAAGTTTTCAATGGCATAACTTCTTTTGTAGCATATAACTCATATTTTGTTGATCAAATTCATGGTCAGAGACCTCAGAAACCCAAACGAAGTGAGTATAATTGGTTGGAATCTACTCCCTCCGTAACTAAATATAAGTCTTTTTAGAGATTTCAATATGGACTACATACGGAGCAAAATGAGTGGATCTACACTCTAAAATACGTCTATATACATCCGTATGTAATCTGTATTGAAATATCTAAAAAGGCTTATATTTATAAACAGAGAGAGTATGTGGTATGCATTGCCAGTTCTGAGGAAATTCCCAGATAATTGATTTTTAATGTTTATAATAACTGAAAAGGTCTCTGCGCTACGAATAAGGTACATCCACACCAGGATCTTTAGGCCTCGGGCCGTTGGACATAAAAGTGATGTAGCACACTGCATATCTTAAAACTCTTAATTCTCCAACTGGAGCATCACTTACAAACTAACGCTAGCTTTTTCAAGTACAATTTACAAGGGAGTGTAACAGCTGTGCAAAACTCATGCCAATGACAGGTAGAGAAGAACTGGAAAATACAAAGGAAAAGCTGGTTCAGAGCATCCTCGTAGTGTTCCCGACTCTACACTCACATGTGCATGCGCTTCTTGATTCTCTGACCACGCGCCGCGAACGCTGAATATGCAGCTTGATGTTCACCAGCTTGCCAGCAATCTGCATTTCGGGCATGGAACGGATAAACTGTTATAGCGAAGATTACTGTATCTCTGAAGTCCCAACATTTACACAAGGAACGAAACTGCAGATAAAATAATTGGCCTTAAAGTGTGGAAGGGCTCACAACATTGAACCGATGTAGAAGCAGAAACACTTCTATTTCGCAAGTATAATAGGCTGAACAACTCTAGAAGAATGTCAGGGAATTACCATTCTCCATGTAAGGTCTTCTGGTCCAAGGGGCTGAGCGGGACTTGAATATAGAAAATGCCTCGAGTACTGTCAATGCACCACAAGTAAAGAGTCAAGAAGATGGGTCTTCCAAGAAACTTAAGGGTATATTTGGTCGGTGCCCAAAATCACCAAAATTGGCATTGCCCATACCAACTAGCTAGCGCACTCTAGTTTTTTCTTGGCAACATTGTTCAAATCATGGGCAAGCATAACCTTCACTGAAATTTTGGCTAGCCAAACTTTTGGTAGGCTGAACTTGGGTTCAAACAAAGCATACTCTTAAACCATATTTAGGTTTTAAATAAGAGCAAACCTTGAGAAGATTGGATTGCATCTCCCTGACTCTTTTGGCATCGATGCTTCTTAGGTACTTCACCAGCCAGCCAGGTTGCACAGCATCAGTTGATGAAACAAACAATGCTATCTGCACAATGAAGTAACAGGCCATTATTTCACACTACAAAAACTTGTGGTCTCCAAATGCAGCAGACCAATGCCGATGACTAATGGTGAGGCAAAAATACAAAATCATCATGCTACAATAAAAAATTAAAATTAAATCTTGATGGGATGTAATATATGCATCTCCAACATACTGCATGCATAAGCTTTTCATGCATGCCCACACATGTGCACATCTATATAGACATCTTTACTATAGTTTACTGTTGATTGATATTGCTCACACACCATTTTTATAATTCATAGTGACCGATATCACCAAAGCATCTTCTCGGTTTATCTCACAGTGCAAGTATATATAGAAAATAAATAATCCTTGGGTACAGTGAATTCATAGATACCGTCCAACTTTTACACAAGCTTCAGAAACACTATTGATGCAGAGAATGTATATGTCAAAAGATAGGTACTCCCCCGTTTTTATTTACTCTGCATATTAGCTTTGGTCAAAGTCAACCTTTATAAACTTTGACAAAAGTTTATAGACAAAAATATGAACACATACAATAACAAATCAATACCATTAGATTCATTATTAAATACACTTTCTGTTAGAGTACGTAATGGGCCTAATGGGCCCATTAGTCTTAGGGTTAATTAGAGATAAGGGTCGTTTGCTTAGGGGTCAAGTAAGCCTTGCTTGAGAGTCAAGTAAACCTCTCTATATAAAGAGAGGAGATGTATCAATCTAATCAAGCAAGAATTAAGAAGGAAATCCCTTCCATCTTGCCCGGCCGTGGGCAAAAGGCCCCCGGCCGGCTCTCTCGCGCCCTCCTTCTAGCAGCGCCATAACACTTTCCCATCATATAGATTTGCTATTGTAAATGTTCATATTTTTTTCTATAAACTTGGTCAAACTTTATAAAGTTTGACTTCAGTCGAATCTAATATGCAGAGTAAATAAAAACAGAGGGAGTATCAATAATTGTCTGATTCTACAACTGTCACTGTCATTGAAGTATAGAGCCCAGTCCTGTCCATTGGCAACTATAGTTCGCATGTTACTTGTTAGTAACTCAGTGATATGGATATATTTGTTTGTTATTCATGAGATTCAACTAGAAAAATATCCTCACTTTTTCAGGTAATAGGTAAAGTTTTGGAGCTCCAGTAAGATATATCAACGGTCTTTGTGAACCTTCATGCTTCAAATTATGGAGCATGGTAAGGCATGTTGTAGAACAATGGGTCAACTATACCTTACTGTAGTCAAGTACTCCTTCAAAAGGAAGCTCTAACTCATCGCTGATTATAACTGGGATACATCCACTAACAATTGCATCAAACAGACGAGCAGAAGATGGAGTGTCCCCAGCAGGATTCAAGCAAAAGAGAGACTTGCGCATGCCAGTCTGAGCAGCTACTTTCCCCTTAGCCCCAGCAGACCCTTCTTCTATGATTATGTCTTCTATGTTTTGTAATTCTGTCACAAGCTTACTGCGTATCTTCCCACCCTAACAAATGTCAACAAGATGGAAAATCAAAAGGCAAATAAGACAACAAAAAGTGGAACTATCACATGCATATATAGATCTGATTTGCCAAAAGCTTGAAATAGTAGCAAGAAACTTACAGCATTTCTTTTAAGTCTTCCTCGGAAAAACAGCAACGTACTTCTTTTAGATTGAGTTTCTGACACACACTTATAATCACAAAGATCAACATTTGCGACATATGGAAGGATAACATCCTTTTCCAGATAAACTTGCCCAGGTTTATACCTGATATAGTGGAAACATGAGTTGTGTTGCTCAACTGATGTATGCAAGCAGCATAGAGGCAACGTGGCGAACAATGAAGGAATGAAAACCATACCAGTTCCCAGTAGAATCCATATCAGGTAGAAGCCATATTGCTTTCTTCACAAATCTTCGGACTGACTTAAAAGACCATGGGTGATGAACAGGAATAACATGATCTCTGCCTTCTGAACGTTGCCAAGCAGGTTGATCAGTCATCCACTTCAAAGCTTCCTAATTACAGGGAAGTAATTGTAAGATCATCTTGGATATAAATAGGGATGAACAGAACAATTAATAATTTGTAAAATCTAGGCAGAGGGTTAGATATTCCCTACAGCAAGTGAACCCCCCAAAAAAACATTACAGATAGTCATAGAATATTGAGTTCATTCCATATAGTGTGTCAACATTACAGATAGTCATAGAATATTGAGTTCATTCCATAGAGTGTGTCATTACGATTTCTGGTGTGACTGCAGAAACAAATTAAATTTTCTTAATAATTGATGTCAGGTTGATAGCATGAAGCATCAAAGTTTAGCTTGGTCATATGCATGTCCTACAACAAATACTAGCTAAAAAATAAACCTTGGGAAATGCTCGCACACCCTATAAAGTGCCTTGCATTCTTGTTTCTCCAGCAAGAAGTAACTGATTGTCGTGAAAAATGGCACGTAGAAAATATCTGCTTCTTCTTGCCGCTCAACCCTGATAACATTCTTCAGAAGTCTTTGTGATTCAGGAGCAATGAGATCAGCCCACAGCCAGTAGTCAATCGAATGCTGCATATGTGGATGGAGATAAATTTAGACAGTAAAACAAAACAAATGGCAAGTTCCAAATTCAAAGTGCTGCAATGTTACTTAGCATACAGATATTTAACAAAATCGTGTTGGAAAACTGATGTATTAGATTTGTCATATGCAGAGGTGGTAGATCTAAACACGCAGTAAACAGACCTTTCCTATCCCAGCCAATATCAGTACATGCTATTCCAGTTCAACCATTTCCCGCTATATGTAAACAGGATATCGGCAAGAAGTAAACTATTTACAATTTATTAATGCATTCCAGCAAGAGTTTTATGATCTCAAAGAGATCGAAAGAACATCAGCAAACGATACACATCCTTATGTTTGTTGAATCTTGTAATAATTACAAATGCTATGTGCCATCTTATTCAATTACCCCTCTCCCCTTCTGTTGTATCTCACGTGCTTTAGACAAACTAGTCTACATAATCAATATAACAAAACACTTCAAAGCTGTAGCAACCTAAATATTTTACATAAAGTCACAAACAGATGCAAGTCCAAAATCTTCAATCTCTCTGTTCAAGCTGTAAAATCAAATTGCTACATAGAAAAAAACTACTCCCTCCGTCCCATAATGTAAGACGCTTTTTGACACTACAATAGTGTCAAAAAACGTCTTACATTATGGGACGGAGGGAGTACTTTATATCAGATCCAGTCCAGAAGCGTATGTGCCTCATTGGTATAGCTTTGCAGCATTGGGTCACAAGAATACCACAGGTACCCAGAGCTGCTACAGTGGATCAGCACAAAATATTTCTATGAGATCCAACACACTAACATGCAGCTCATTTCAGGAACACTTGAAATCTCCCGAAAGCATCAGAGAACAGATTTATCACAGAGGAATATAGCAATGCAGCATTACTACTAATGCTCCACTTTCAGCCAGCAAGCAATCAAATGCCCCACTGCCTACAAACTAAGCGCCGTTCACCACCAAATCTGGGAACAAGGAGATCTCGTGGCATCATCAAAATTAAAACGACGCGAGATGATAAAAATCGATCTCACCGCTCGCCCACCTGCTCGATGAGCCTGTGCACGGGGCTCCCGTTGGAGGTGAGGTTGGCGGTGTCGCGGTACGAGTCCCTGAACAGCCTGAGCAGGTCGTAGGTGAACTTGCGCGGCATCTCGTACACGTAGACCCTGAGCGGCGCGGGCGCGGCCGGCCACGCGCCCCGGGGGTCCCCGTAGAGCCGGGCCTCCTCCTCCCTCCGGATCGCGGCGTCGAGGTCCCCGGGCGCCGCGGCGGAGGCGGCGGCGCGGTGCGGGGAGTCGAGGAAGCGGTCGAGGGAGGTAAGGAAGGATGTGGTGGCGCTACTAGGGTTGGAGAGTGGGCTGGTTATGGGGCGCGGCGGCGAGGGGGAGAGGAGGAGGAAGTAGACGGCGGAGAAGACGAGGAGGGCGCCGACGGCGAGCAGGCAGCGGGAGGAGGCGCGGCGCGCGTGCGCGAGGGAGGGGAACTGCTTCCCCGCCATGGCTGGGGACTGTCGAGTGGGCCGCAAGTTTTGTGTTAAGCCGAGGCTTATGGTTTGATGACACTAGATTTTTTTTTAAAAAAAATTGCGAGTTGAGCACACTAGATAACCAAAGCTAAAATTTGAAAGACTGGGGATAGAGGAATTTGGCAAACTCAATCTCGAAGTATGATTCAAACGGCCCATGTGTTAAATTAAAAGAAGGGAACGCCTGGAACTCATTCGAATGAGATATAAAATGGTCTCAGTTGAATGAAGTATTGATGACGTCGCTGATTGTTTGTCGCGGCCCGATCCCCTTGACAAACCGAGTAGACTTGTTCCTTTCTCCCCGCACGAAACAAATAAAAAGCCCATTTTGGTTGTAATTTCTGAGTTGTTTGTTGTGGGTTGTGCGCCTTTTGGGGTTGTTTGTTTTGGGTTGCGAGCCTCTTTGCAAAAAATGATTATATGTGGACCGCTGCAACCTTGGACGAGCGGGCTCCCGTGCTGCACGTTCTCTCGTCCCTCCCCTGTCTTCCTCTATTTCACACTGATTTGAAACAGTAACAACACCCCCCAAAATGGGGGAGGGCTTCTGGAAAGATACGTTAAAGGAGGAGCAACCTGCCATAGACTTGAGGATAAAGAAAAAAGAAAAAGAATATACAAGAACCAGTGGCTATATTTCTGTTTTTCATCCTTAGCATGATTATATGTGTGTGGAAAAAAAACTATACGACTTAGATATATTGAAAAAACAATGAGTACTAACAACCATCTAAAAAAACGCTAAGACAAATGACCCGTAAAAAATGATTAAAAAAAGGCTTCGCCGTCACCGACAACACTACCCCTAACCTGTTGGTTGTGGTCACGTTATACGTCTTTGCGGGTGCACTTGGGTGCGCTGAGTTGCGGTTGCGCTCTAATTGGGGCAATTGCAACTACAAAACAAAAATTAAACTTTAATGAAAATAATAATAATAATTAAGGGGCTAACATTATATGTCTTGCGGGTTGCGCTTGGGTGTGCTGAGTTGCAAATTGCGTTTGGGTTGGAGCGGTTGCAACTACAACAAAAAGACTTTAAAAAATAGAACCAATTTCATCGGCGTCGACAACCCTCCCCCCGATCCCCAGTTGCGGTCACATTATATGTTCTGCAGTTGCGTTTGGGTGTGTTGAGTTGCGATTGCGCTTGGGTTGGACGGTTGCAACTACAAAAAAAAATGAAACCAATTTCATCGGCGCCGACAACCCCCCGGTTGCGGTCACATTATATGCCCTGCAGTTGCGCCTGGGTGTGCTGAGTTGCAATTGCGCACGGGTTGAAGCGGTTGCAACTACAACAAAAAGACCTAAAAACTGGAACCGATTTCATCGGCGCCGACAACCCTCCCCCCTCCCCCCGATTGCGGCCACATTATATGTCCTGCAGTTGCGCTTGGGTGTGCTGAGTTGCAATTGCACTCGGGGTGGAGCGGTTGCAACTACAACAAGAAGACCTAAAAATAATAAAAATGAAACCAATTTCATCGGCCCCGACAACCCTCCCCCTGATGAGAGTATTACGACTCCATTGCCACAAGCTTTTTCTATTTGCCTTTTAAGTACTATTCATTAGGCTCGTATATTACGAGCTCAATGAACCCAACATTTTTAAATAAAGAACTGACAAAGTTAGATTTTTTCATGGGTAGACAAAGTTAGAACATCAACTAGCGTGTACAGAAAACTGTACTTGGTCTGTACAAAAATATTGAGTAGTAATATGACCGAAAAGGACTACTAGTATATATAAAAAACACATAGAAAGAATGATTCAAATGTAGTGGTGTGCAAGTATACTAGGAAAATATATATTCATCTAGCCAATAATAATTATCATGAAAAAGTTACAACATGTCCATGTTTCATGAAAAGGAAAATAGAATACTAGACTCATTGTCCGTGTCACACGTAGCTGCATGTTTGTTCTGCAGTAATCAGCAACAGGATGCTTCTGGCGCAGGCTCATGCCCAATTTCGTCCCACGCATTTTTTAATTTTCCAGAAATACTTTAAAAAAATGTTCTAAAAATGTTAAACATCAAAAACAAAAATATTATACTGTTGAACATAAAAATATGACACGTTCATATGTAAAAAAATGCTTATCACATATTTGAAGAAAGTCATATATTCAAAACATGCTTCATCACATATTTAAAAAATGTTTGCCGCGTATTCAAAATTGTTAGCCACATATTTGAAAAATCATTTATTCAAAAATGATTATCGCATGATAAAAAAAAGTCATCACACCCCTAGTTGCAAGTGACATGGAGTAAACACCCCAAGTTGCAAGACAATGGTGTACTTGCAAGTGACATGCGGGCCCTCGCAGTTGCGAGCCGACCCTGGACTTGCAACTGGGGCAATTACGAAACATCACACACAAAACAGACCATTTGCTAGTTGAGGATCGAGTTGCAAGTGGAATGGAGGCCCCAAAGTTGCGAGTTGATGGTGGACTTGCAATTGAGGCAATTACAAACTATACACAAAAATGCCCAGTTGCAAGTAGAGGGTCTACTTGCAAGTGACATGCGGACCCTCGCAGTTGTGATTTGACCCTCGACTTCCAACTGGGGCAATTACGAAACAACACACAAAACATAGCTGGTTTGCAAGTGTAGGGTTGACTTGCAAGTGACATCGTGTAAACACCCCAGTTGCAAGTTGTGAAGGAAATATGCCCTAGAGGCAATAATAAAGTTATTATTTATTTCCTTATTTCATGATAAATGTTTATTATTCATGCTAGAATTGTATTAACCGGAAACATAATACATGTGTGAATACATAGACAAACAGTGTCACTAGTATGCCTCTACTTGACTAGCTCGTTAATCAAAGATGGTTATGTTTCCTAACCATGGACAAAGAGTTGTTATTTAATTAACGAGATCACATCATTAGGAGAATGATGTGATTGACTTGACCCATTCCGTTAGCTTAGCACTCGATCGTTTAGTATGTTGCTATTGCTTTCTTCATGACTTATACATGTTCATATGACTATGAGACTATGCAACTCCGTTTACGGAGGAACACTTTGTGTGCTACCAAACGTCCACAACGTAATCGGGTGATTATAAAGGTGCTCTCTGGTGTCTCCGAAGGTACTTGTTGGGTTGGCGTATTTCGAGATTAGGATTTGTCACTCCGATTGTCGGAGAGGTATCTCTGGGCCCTCTCGGTAATGCACATCACTTAAGCCTTGCAAGCATTGCAACTAATGAGTTAGTTGCGAGATGATGTATTATGGAACAAGTAAAGAGACTTTCCGGTAACGAGATTGAACTAGGTATTGAGATACCGACGATCGAATCTCGGGCAAGTAACATACCGATGACAAAGGGAACAACGTATGTTGTTATGCGGTCTGACCGATAAAGATCTTCGTAGAATATGTGGGAGCCAACATGAGCATCCAGGTTCCGCCATTGGTTATTGACCGGAGACATGTCTCGGTCATGTCTACATAGTTCTCGAACCCGTAGGGTCCGCACGCTTAAAGTTTCGATGACGGTTATATTATGAGTTTATGTGTTTTGATGTACCGAAGGTAGTTCGGAGTCCCGGATGAGATCTGGGACATGACGAGGAGTCTCGAAATGGTCGAGACATAAAGATCGATATATTGGACGACTATATTCGTGAAGGAAATATGCCCTAGAGGCAATAATAAAGTTATTATTTATTTCCTTATATCATGATAAATGTTTATTATTCATGCTAGAATTGTATTAACCGGAAACATAATACCTGTGTGAATACATAGACAAACAGAGTGTCACTAGTATGCCTCTACTTGACTAGCTCGTTAATCAAAGATGGTTATGTTTCCTAACCATAGACATGAGTTGTCATTTGATTAACGGGATCACATCATTAGGAGAATGATCTGATTGACATGACCCATTCCGTTAGCCTAGCACTTGATCGTTTAGTATGTTGCTATTGCTTTCTTCATGACTTATACATGTTCCTCGTAACTATGAGATTATGCAACTCCGTTTACGGAGGAACTCTTTGGGTGCTACCAAACGTCACAACGTATCTGGGTGATTATAAAGGAGTACTACAGGTGTCTCCAAAGGTACATGTTGGGTTGGCGTATTTCGAGATTAGGTTTTGTCACTCCGATTGTCGGAGAGGTATCTCTGGGCCCTCTCGGTAATGCACATCACTATAAGCCTTGCAAGCAATGTAGCTAATGAGTTAGTTACGGAATGATGCATTACGTAACGAGTAAAGAGACTTGCCGTAACGAGATTGAACTAGGTATTGGATACCGACGATCGAATCTCGGGCAAGTAACATGCCGATGACAAAGGGAACAACGTATGTTGTTATGCGGTTTGACCGATAAAGATCTTCGTAGAATATGTAGGAGCCAATATGGGCATCCAGGTCCCGCTATTGGTTATTGACCGAGAATAGTTCTAGGTCATGTCTACATAGTTCTCGAACCCGTAGGGTCCGCACGCTTAAGGTTTCGATGACAGTTATATTATGAGTTTATGAGTTTTGATGTACCGAAGGAGTTCAGAGTCCCGGATGAGATCGGGGACATGATGAGGAGTCTCGAAATGGTCGAGACGTAAAGATCGATATATTGGACGACTATATTCGGACTTCGGAAAGGTTCGAATGATTCGGGTATTTTTGAGTACCGGAGAGTTACGGAATTCGCCGGGGAGAAGTATTGGGCCTTATTGGGCCTGCGGAAAGAGAAAGGGCTGCCTAGGGCAGGCCGCCCCCATGGCCTAGTCCGAATTGGACTAGGGGAGGGCCGCACCCTCCTTCCTTCCCTTCTCTCTTCCCCTTCCTTATCTCCTACTCCTAATACATGGAAGGACTCCTAGTTGGACTAGGAAAGGGGAATCCTACTCCGGTGGGAGTAGGACTCCCCCTTGGTGCGCCTCCTCCTAGGCCGCCACCCCTCCCTTGCTCCTTTATATCACGGGGGCAGGGGGCACCCCATCGACACACAAGTAGATCTACGGATCGTTCCTTAGCCGTGAGCGGACCCCCCACCACCATCTTCCACCTCGCTCAAATCGTCGCAGAGTTTAGGGCGAAGCCTGCGCGGAGAAGTCATATCGTCGCGAGCTTAGGCGAAGCCTGCGTCGGTGGAGCATCATCATCGTCCTGCACGCCGTCGTCTTGTGGAACTCATCCCCGACACTTTCTTTGGATCGGAGTCCGGGGATCGTCATCGAGCTGAGCGTGTGCGAGAACTCGGAGGTGCCGTCGTTCGGTACTTGGATCGGTCGGATCGTGAAGACATACGACTACATCAACCGCGTTGTTATAACGCTTCCGCTTACGGTCTCTGAGTGCGTGGACATACACTCTCCTCTCGTTGCTATGCATCACCATGATCTTGCGTGTGCGTAGGGAAAATTTTGAAATTAATACGTTCCTCAACAGTGGCATCCGAGCCTAGGTTTTTATGGTTTGATGTTTTGCACGAGTAGAACACAAGTGAGTTGTGGGCGATACAAGTCATACTGCCTACCAGCATGTCATACTTTGGTTCAGCGGTATTGTGAGATGAAGCGGCCCGGACCGACATTACGCCAGACGCTTTACGCGAGACTGGTTTCACCGTTCACGAGCACTTTCGTGCTTAAAGGTGGCCGACGGGTGTCTGTCTCTCTCACTTTAGTTGAACTGAGTGTGGCTACGCCCGGTCCTTGAGAAGGTTAAACGGAGTCTATTTGTGAAGTATCGTTGTGGTCTTGATGCGTAGGTGAGATTGGTTCTTGCTTAAGCCCGTAGCAGCCACGTAAAATTTGCAACAACAAAGTAGAGGACGTCTAACTTGTTTTTGCAGGGCATGTTGTGATGTGATATGGTCAAGACGTGATGCTATATTTTATTGTATGAGATGATCATGTTTTGTAACCGAAGTTATCGGCAATCGGCTGGAGCCATATGGTTGTCGCTTTATTGTATGAAATGCAACGCATACATAATTGCTTTACTTTATCTCTAAGCGGTAGCGATAGTCGAGAAGCAATAGATGGCGTAAACAACAACGATGCTACGATGGAGATCAAGGTGTCGCGCCGGTGGCGATGGTGATCACGACGGTGCTTGGAGATGGAGATCACAAGCACAAGATGATGATGGCCATATCATATCACTTATATTGATTGCATGTGATGTTTATCCTTTATGCATCTTATTTTGCTTTGATTGACGGTAGCATTATAAGATGATCTCTCACTAAAATTATCAAGAAGTGTTCTCCACGAGTATGCACCGTTATGCGAAAGTTCTTCGTCTTTGAGACACCACGTGATGATCGGGTGTGATAGGCTCTACGTTCAAATACAACGGGTGCAAAACAGTTGCGCACGCAGAATACTCAGTTAAACTTGACGAGCCTAGCATATAACAAATATGGCCTCGGAACACGGAGACCGAAAGGTCGGCGTGAATCATATAGTAGATATGATCAACATAAGATGTTCACCATTGAAAACTACTCCATCTCACGTGATGATCGGTTATGGTTTAGTTGATTTGGATCACGTGATCACTTAGATGACTAGAGAGATGTCTGTCTAAGTGGGAGTTCTTAAGTAATATGATTAATTGAACTTAAATTTATCATGAACTTAGTCCTGGTAGTATTTTGCAAATTATGTTGTAGATCAATAGCTCGCGTTGTTGTTTTCATATGTTTATTTTCATATGTTCCTAGAAAATTGTGTTGAAAAATGTTAGTAGCAATGATGCGGATTGGATCTGCGATCCGAGGTTTATCCTCAATGCCGCGAAGAATTATGTCCTTAATGCACCGCTAGGTGACAGACCTATTGCGGGAGCAGATGCGGGCGTTATGAACGCGTTTGGCTAGCTCAATATGATGACTACTTGATAGTTTAGTGCACCATACTTAACGGCTTAGAATCGAGACTTCAAAGACGTTTTGAGCGTCATGGACCATATGAGATGTTCCAGGAATTGAAGTTAATATTTCAAGCAAATACCCGAGTTGAGAGATATGAAGTCTCCAACAAGTTCTATAGCTAAAAGATGGAGGAGAATCGCTCAACTAGTGAGCATGTGCTCAGATTGTCCGAATACTTCAATCGCTTGAATCAAGTGGGAGTTAATCTTCCGGATAAGATAGTGATTGACAGAATTCTCCGATCACCATCACTAAGTTACTAGAACTTCGTGATGAACTATAGTATGCAAGGGATGACGAAAACAATTCCCGAGCTCTTCATGATGTTGAAATCAACGAAGGTAGAAATCAAGAAAGAGCATCAAGTGTTGATGATTGACAAGACCACTAGTCTCAAGGAAAAGGGCAAAGGGAAGAAGGGGAACTTCAAAAGGAACGGCAAGCAAGTTGTTGCTCGAGTGAAGAAGCCCAAGTCTGGACCTAAGCACGAGACTAAGTACTTTTGCTGCAATGGAACTGGTCACTTGAAGCGGAACTACCCTGAATATTTGGTGGATAAGAAGGATGGCAAAGTGAACAAAGGTATATTTGATATACTGATTATTGATGTGTATTTTACTAGTGTTCATAGCAACCCCTCGGTATTTGATACTGGTATAGTTGCTAAGAGTAGTAACTTGAAACGGAGTTACAGAATGAACAGAAACTAGTTGAAGGGAAGTGACGATGAGTGTTGGAAGTAGTTCCAAGATTGATATGATCATCATCGCACACTCCCTATACTTTCGGGATTAGTGTGGAACCTAAATAAGTGTTATTTGGTGTTGAGCATAAATATGATTTGATCATGTTTATTTCAATACGGTTATTCATTTAAGTAAGAGAATAAATTGTTGTTCTGTTTACATGAATAAAACCTTATATGGTTACACACCCAATGAAAATGGTTCATTGGATCTCGATCATAGTGATACACAGATGCATAATATTGAAACCAACAGAGGCAAAGTGAATAATGATAGTGCAACTTATGTGTGGCACCGCCGTTTAGGTCATATTGGTGTAAAGCGCTTGAAGAAAACTCCATGTCGATGGACTTTTGGAATCACTTGATTATGAATCAATTGATGCTTGCGAACCGTGCCTTTTGGGCAAGATGACTAAAACTCCGTTCTCGGAACAATGGAACAAGCTCTTGACTTATTGGAAATAATACATACCGATGTATGCGATTCAATGAGTGTTGATGCTCATGGCAAGTATCGTTATTTTCCGACCTTCACAAAATGATTTGAGCAGATATGGGTATATCTACTTGATGAAACATAAGTCTGAAATAATTGAAAAGTTCAAAGAATTTCAGAGTGAAGTGGAAAATCATCGTAAACAAGAAAATAAAGTTTCGCGATCCGATCGTGGAGATAAATATTTGAGTTACGAGTTTGGTCTTCATTTGAAACAATGTGAAATAGTTTCGCAACTCACGCCATATGGAACACCACAACATAATGGTGTGTCCGAAAGTCGTAACCGCACTTTATTGGATATGGTGCGATCTATGATGTCTCTTATCAAGTTTACCACTATCGTTTTGGGGTTATGCATTAGAGACAGCTGCATTCACGTTTAATAGGGCACCATCTAAATCCGTTGAGGCGACACCGTATGAACTATGGTTTAATAGTAAACCTAAGTCGTTTCTTAAAAGTTTGGAGTTGTGATGCTTATGTGAAAAAGTTTTCACCGATAAGCTCAAACCCAAATCGAGAAGAAGTGCGTCTTCATAGAATACCCAAAGGTAACTATTGGGTACACCTTCTATCACAGATCCGAAGGCAAGTTTTTCGTTGCTAAGATGGATCCTTTCTAGAGAAGAAGTTTCTCTCGAAAGAAGTGAGTGGGAGGAAAGTAAAACTTGATGAGGTAATTATACCTTCTCCCTTATTGGAAAGTAGTTCATCACAGAAATCAGTTCCGATGATTCCTACACCAATTAGTGAGGAAGTTAATGATGATGATCATGAAACTTCAGATCAAGTTGCTACCAAACCTCGTAGGTCTTCCAGAGTAAGATCCGCACTGAGTAGTACGGTAATCATGTCCCGGAAGTCATGTTACTAGACCATGATGAACCTACGAACTATGAGGAAGCGATGATGAGCCCAGATTCATGAAATGGCTTGAGGCCATAAAATCTGAGATATGATCCATGTATGAGAACAAAAGTATGGACTTTGATTGACTTGCTCGATGATCGGCAAGCCATGTTAAATAAATGGATCTTCAAGAGGAAGACGGACACCGATAGTAGTGTTACTATCTACAAAGCTCGACTTGTCACAAAAGGTTTTTCGACAAGTTCAAGGTGTTGACTACAATGAGATTTTCTCAAGCTGTAGCGATGCTTAAATCTGTCCGAATCATGTTAGCAATTGCCACATTTTATGAAATCGGCACATGGATGTCAAAACTACATTCTTTAATGGATTTATTAAAGAAGAGTTGTATATGATGCAACGGAAGGTTTTGTCAATCCTAAAGGAGTCGACAAAATGTGCAAGCTCCAATGATCCATCAATGGACTGGTGCAAGCATCTCGGAGTTGGAATATACGCTTTGATGTGTTGATCAAAGCATATGATTTTATCTGAGACTTTTGGAAAGGCCTGTATTTACAAGAAAGTGAGTGGGAGCACTACAACCTTTCTGATAAAGTATATATGAATGACATATTGTTGATCGGAAATAATGTAGAATTATTCTGCAAAGCATAAAGGGGTGTTTGAAAGGAGTTTTTTCAAAGAAAGACCTCGGTGAAGCTGCTTACATATTGAGCATCAAGATCTATTGAGATAGATCAAGACACTTGATAAGTTTTTTCAATAAGCACATACCTTGACAAGATTTTGAAGTAGTTCAAAATGGAACAGTCAAAGAAAGAGTTCTTGCCTGTGTTACAAGGTGTGAGATTGAGTAAGACTCAAGACGCGACCACGGCAAAAGATAGAAAGAGAATGAAAGTCATTCCCTATGCATCAGCCATAGGTTCTATAAAGTATGTCATACTGGTGCAGATCTATTGCATACCCTACCACTAAGCTTGGCAAGGAGTGCAATAGTGATCTAGGAGTAGATCAATGGACAATGGTCAAAATTATCCTTAGTAGAATAAGGATGTGTTTCTCGATTATGGAAGTGAAAAAGGTTCGTCGTAAAGGGTTACGTCGATGCAAGTTTTAAACACTAATCTAGATGACTCTGAGTCTCAATCTTGATACATATTGAAAGTGGGAGCAATTAGCTAGAGTAGCTCCGTGCAGAGCATTGTAGACATAGAAATTTGCAAAATACATACGGATCTGAATGTGGCAGACCCGTTGACTAAACTTCTCTCACAAACAAAACATGATCACACCTTAGTACTCTTTGGGTGTTAATCACATAGCGATGTGAGCTAGATTACTGACTCTAGTAAACCCTTTGGGTGTTGGTCACATGTCGATGTGAACTATGGGTGTTAACCACATATAGATGTGAACTATTGATGTTAAATCACATGGCGATGTGAACTAGATTATTGACTCTAGTGCAAGTGGGAGACTGAAGGAAATATGCCCTAGAGGCAATAATAAAGTTATTATTTATTTCCTTATATCATGATAAATGTTTATTATTCATGCTAGAATTGTATTAAGGAAACATAATACATGTGTGAATACATAGACAAGCAGTGTCACTAGTATGCCTCTACTTGACTAGCTCGTTAATCAAAGATGGTTATGTTTCCTAACCATAGACATGAGTTGTCATTTGATTAACGGGATCACATCATTAGGAGAATGATCTGATTGACATGACCCATTCCGTTAGCCTAGCACTTGATCGCTTAGTATGTTGCTATTGCTTTCTTCATGACTTATACATGTTCCTGTAACTATGAGATTATGCAACTCCCGTTTATCGGAGGAACACTTTGGTGCTACCAAACGTCCACAACGTAATCGGGTGATTATAAAGGAGTACTACAGGTGTCTCCAAAGGTACATGTTGGGTTGGCGTATTTCGAGATTAGGTTTTGTCACTCCGATTGCTCGGAGAGGTATCTCTGGGCCCTCTCGGTAATGCACATCACTATAAGCCTTGCAAGCAATGTAGCTAATGAGTTAGTTACGGAATGATGCATTACGGAACGAGTAAAGAGACTTGCCAGTAACGAGATTGAACTAGGTATTGGATACCGACGATCGAATCTCGGGCAAGTAACATGCCGATGACAAAGGGAACAACGTATGTTGTTATGCGGTTTGACCGATAAAGATCTTCGTAGAATATGTAGGAGCCAATATGGGCATCCAGGTCCCGCTTATTGGTTATTGACCGAGAATAGTTCTAGGTCATGTCTACATAGTTCTCGAACCCGTAGGGTCCGCACGCTTAAGGTTTCGATAGCGATGCTTATATTATGAGTTTATGAGTTTTGATGTACCGAAGGAGTTCGGAGTCCCGGATGAGATCGGGGACATGACGAGGAGTCTCGAAATGGTCGAGACGTAAAGATCGATATATTGGACGACTATATTCGGAGTTCGGAAAGGTTCGAATGATTCGGGTATTTTTCGGAGTACCGGAGAGTTACGGGAATTCGCCGGGAGAAGTATTGGGCCTTATTGGGCCCTGCGGGAAAGAGAAAGGGCTGCCTAGGGCAGGCGCGCCCCATGGCCTAGTCCGAATTGGACTAGGGGGGGCCGCACCCTCCTTCCTTCCCTTCTCTCTTCCCCTTCCTTATCTCCTACTCCTAATACATGGAAGGACTCCTTGTTGGACTAGGAAGGGGGAATCCTACTCCCGGTGGGAGTAGGACTCCCCCCTTGGTGCGCCTCCTCCTAGGCCGGCCACCCCTCCCTTGCTCCTTTATATACGGGGGCAGGGGGGCACCCCATGACACACAAGTTGATCTACGGATCGTTCCTTAGCCGTGTGCGGTGCCCCCCTCCACCATATTCCACCTCGGTCAAATCGTCGCAGAGTTTAGGCGAAGCCCTGCGCCGGACAAGTCATATCGTCGCGGAGCTTAGGCGAAGCCCTGCGTCGGTGGAGCATCATCATCGTCACCACGCCGTCGTCTTGTGGAACTCATCCTCGACACTTTCTTTGGATCGAGTCCGGGATCGTCATCGAGCTGAACGGTGCGAGAACTTCCGGAGGTGCCGACGTTCGGTACTTGGATCGGTCGGATCGTGAAGACGCACGACTACATCAACCGCGTTGTTATAACGCTTCCGCTTCACGGTCTCACGAGTGCGTGGACATACACTCTCCCCTCTCGTTGCTATGCATCACCATGATCTTGCGTGTGCGTAGGAAAATTTTGAAATTACTACGTTCCCCAACAATTCGGACATCAGAAAGGTTCCGAGTGATTCGGGTATTTATCAGAGTGCCGGGGGGTTATCGGAAACCCCGGGGGGACTATTGGGCCTACATGGGCCATAGGGAAGAGGGAAGGCAGCCCACAAGGGGCAGCTGCGCCCCCTCCCTATAGGGGGTCCGAATTGGACTAGGGAAGGGGGCGCCCCCCCTTTCCTTCTCCTTTCCCTCTCCTTCCTTCCCCCTTCCTTTTCCTAGTTGGACTAGGAAAGAGGGGAGTCCTACTCCTACTAGGAGGAGGACTCCTCCTCCTGAGTGCGCCCCAAGGCTGGCCGGCCACCCCTTGCTCCTTTATATCACAGGCGGGGGCACCTCTAGACACAACAATTGATCCCTTGGATCTCTTAGCCGTGTGCGGTGCCCCTCCACCATAGTGCACCTCGATATCTTGTGGCGGTGCTTAGGCGAAGCCTGCGTCGGTAGAACATCATCATCGTCACCACGCCGTCATCTTGTGAAACTCTCCTCAACACTCAATTTGGATCGGAGTTCGAGGGGCGCCATCGGGCTGAACGTGTCGAACTCGGAGGTGCCGTGCGTTCGGTACTTGATCGGTCGGATCGTGAAGACGACGACTACATCAACCGCGTTGTGCTAACGCTTCCGCTTTCGGTCTCACGAGTGCGTGGACACACTCTCCTCTCGTTGCTATGCATCACCATGATCTTGCGTGTGCGTAGGAATTTTTTGAAATTACTACGTTCCCAACGATGGCATCCGAGCCAGGTTTTATGCGTTGATGTCATATGCACGAGTAGAACACAAGTGAGTTGTGGGCGATATAAGTCATACCGCTTACCGACATGTCATACTTTGGTTGGCGGTATTGTTGGATGAAGCGGCCCGGACCGACATTACGCGTACGCTTACGCGAGACTGGTTTTACCGACGTGCTTTGCACACAGGTGGCTGGCGGGTGTCAGTTTCTCCAACTTTAGTTGAACTGAGTGTGGCTACGCGCGGTCCTTGCGTAGGTTAAAATAGCACCAACTTGACAAACTATCGTTGTGGTTTTGATGCGTAGGTAAGAACGGTTCTTGCTAAGCCCGTAGCAGCCACGTAAAACTTGCAACAACAAAGTAGAGGACGTCTAACTTGTTTTTGCAGGGCATGTTGTGATGTGATATGGTCAAGACATGATGCTAAATTTTATTGTATGAGATGATCATGTTTTGTAACCGAGTTATCGGCAACCGGCAGGAGCCATATGGTTTTCGCTTTATTGTATGCAATGCAATCGCCCTGTAATGCTTTACTTTATCACTAAGCGGTAGCGATAGTCGTAGAAGCATAAGATTGGCGAGACGACAACGATGCTACGATGGAGATCAAGGTGTCGCGCCGGTGACGATGGCAATCATGAGATCACAAGCACAAGATGATGATGGCCATATCATATCACTTATATTGATTGCATGTGATGTTTATCTTTTATGCATCTTATCTTGCTTTGATTGACGGTAGCATTATAAGATGATCTCTCACTAAATTTCAAGATAAAAGTGTTCTCCTGAGTATGCACCGTTGCCAAAGTTCGTCGTGCCCAGACACCATGTGATGATCGAGTGTGATAAGCTCTACGTCCATCTACAACGGGTGCAAGCCAGTTTTGCACACGCAGAATACTCAGGTTAAACTTGACGAGCCTAGCATATGCAAATATGGCCTCGGAACCTTTGAGACCGAAAGGTCGAGCATGAATCATATAGTAGATATGATCAACATAGTGATGTTCACCATTGAAAACTACTCCATTTCACGTGATGATCGGTTATGGTTTAGTTGATTTGGATCACGTAATCACTTAGAAGATTAGAGGGATGTCTTTCTAAGTGGGAGTTCTTAAGTAATATGATTAATTGAACTTAAATTTATCATGAACTTAGTCCTGGTAGTATTAGCATATCTATGTTGTAGATCAATAGCTCGTGTTTTGCTCCCTATTTATTTTGATATGTTCCTAGAGAAAAACTATGTTGAAAGATGTTAGTAGCGATGATGCGGACTTGGTCCGTGATCCGAGGATTTTCCTCATTGCTGCACAGAAGTATTATATCCTTGATGCACCGATAGGTGATAGAACTATTGCAGGAGCAGATACAGACGTTATGAACGTTTTTGACAAAAGCTCGGTATGATGACTACTTGATAGTTTAGTGCACCATGGTTTATGGCTTAGAACCGGGACTTCAAAAATGTTTTGAACGCCATGGAGCATATAAGATGTTCCAAGAGTTGAAATTGGTATTTCATACTCACGCCCGTGTCGAGAGGTATGAGACCTCTGACAGTACTTTGCCTAAAAGATGGAGGAGAATAGCTCAAGCAGTGAGCATGTGCTCAGATTGTCTGGGTACTACAATCGCTTGAATCAAGTGGGAGTTAATCTTCCAGATAAGATAGTGATTGACAGAATTCTCTAGTCACCACCACCAAGTTAGTAGAACTTCGTGATGAACTATAATATGCAAGGGATGATGAAAACAATTCCCAAGCTCTTCGCGATGCAAAAAATCGGCGAAGGTAGAAATCAAAGAAAAACATCAAAGTGTTGATGGTTGACAAGATCACTAGTTTCAAGAAAAAGGGCAAAGGGAAGATAGGGAACTTCAAGAAGAACGGCAAGCAAGTTGCTGCTCAAGTGAAGAAGCCCAAGTCTGGCCCTAAGCCTGAGACTAAGTTCTTCTACTGCAAAGGGACTGGTCACTGGAAGCGGAACTACCCCAAGTATTTGGTGGGTAAGAAGGATGGCAAAGTGAACAAAGCTATATTTGATATACATGTTATTGATGTGTTTATAGCAAACCCCTAAGTATTTGATACTAGTTCAGTTGCTATGATTAGTAACTCAAAACGGGAGTTGCAGAATAAACAGAGACTAGTTAAGGGTGAAGTGACGATGTGTGTTGGAAGTGGTTCCAAGATTGATATGATCATCATCGCAGACTCCCTATACTTTCGGGATTAGTGTTGAACCTAAATAAGTGTTATTTGGTGTTTGCGTTGAGCATGAATATGATTTGATCATGTTTTTGCAATACGATTATTCATTTAAGTTAGAGAACAATTGTTGTTACATTTACATGAATAAAACCTTCTATGGTCATACACACCAACGAAAATGGTTTGTTGGATCTTGATCATAGTGATACACATATTCATAATATTGAAGCCAAAAGATGCAAAGTTAATAATGATAGTACAACTCATTTGTGGCACTGCCGTTTAGGTCATATTGGTATAAAGCGCATGAAGAAAATCCATGCAGATGGGCTTTTGGAATCACTTGATTATGAATCACTTGATGCTTGTGAACCATGCCTTATGGGCAAGATGACTAAAACTCCGTTCTCCGGAACAATGGAGCAAGCAACTGGCTTATTGGAAATAATGCATACTGATGTATGCGATCCGATGAGTGTTGAGGCTCGCGGCAGGTATCGTTATTTTCTGACCTTCACAAATGATTTGAGCAGATATGGGTATATCTACTTGATGAAACATAAGTCTGAAACATTTAAAAAGTTCAAAGAATTTCAGAGTGAAGTGGAAAATCATCGTGACAAGAAAATAAAGTTTCTAAGATTTGATCGCGGAGGCAAATATTTTAGTTACGAGTTTGGTCTTCAATTAAAACAATGTGGAATAGTTTCAAAAATTCATGCCACCTAGAACACCACATCATAATGGTGTGTCCGAACGTCGTAACCGTACTTTATTAGATATGGTGCGATCTATGATGTCTCTTACCGATCTACCACTATCTTTTTGGGGTTATGCATTAGAGACAGTTGCATTCACGTTAAATAGGGCACCATCTAAATCTGTTTTGAGACGACACCATATGAACTGTGGTTTGGCAAGAAACCAAAGTTGTCGTTTCTTAAAGTTTGGGGTTGCGAAGCTTATGTGAAAAAGTTTCATCGTGATAAGCTCAAACCCAAATCGGAGAAATGTGTCTTCATAGGATACCCAAAGGAGACAGTTGGGTACACCTTCTATCACAGATCCGAAGGCAAAACATTCGTTGCTAAGAATTGATCCTTTCTAGAGAAGGTGTTTCTCTCGAAAGAAGTGAGTGGGAGGAAAGTAGAACTTAATGAGGTAACTGTACCTGCTCCCTTATTGGAAAGTAGTTCATCACAGAAATCTGTTCCTGTGACTTCTACACCTATTAGAGAGGAAGCTAAATGATGATGATCATGTAACTTCAGATCAAGTTACTACCGAACCTCGTAGGTCAACCAGAGTAAGATCCACACCAGAGTGGTACGGTAATCCTGTTCTGGAGGTCATGTTACTTGACCATGACGAACCTACGAACTATGAGGAACCGATGATGAGCCCAGATTCATAAAAAGGCTTGAGGCCATGAAATCTGAGATAGGATCCATGTATGAGAACAAAGTATATACTTTGATTGACTTGCCCAATGATCGGCAAGCCATTGAAATTAAATGGATCTTCAAGAGGAAGACGGACGTTGATAGTAGTGTTACTATCTACAAAGCTACAATTGTCACAAAAGGTTTTCGACAAGTTCAAGGTGTTGACTGACGACGAGATTTTCTCACTCATAGCGATGCTTCAAGTCTGTCTGAATCATGTTAGCAAATTGCCACATTTTATGAAATTTGGCAAATGGATATAAAGACTGCATTCCTGAATGGATTTCTAGAAGAAGAGTTGTATATGATGTAACCTGAAGGTTTTATCGATCCAAAGGATGCTAACAAAGTGTGCAAGCTCCAGCGATCCATCTATGGACCGTGCAAGCATCTCGGAGTTGGAATATACGCTTTGATGAGTTGATCAAAGCATATAGTTTTATACAGACTTGCGATGAAGCCTGTATTTACAAGAAAGTGAATGGGAGCACTACAACATTTCTGATAAGCATATGTGAATGACACATTGTTGATCGGAAATAATGTAGAATTATTCTGCAAAGCATAAAGGAGTGTTTGAAAGGAGTTTTTCAAAGAAAAACCTCGGTGAAGCTGCTTACATATTGAACATCAAGATCTATAAGATAGATCAAGACACTTGATAAGTTTTTTCAATAAGTACATACCTTGACAAGATTTCGAAGTAGTTCGAAATGGAACAGTCAAAGAAAGAGTTCTTGCCTGTGTTACAAGGTGTGAAATTGAGTAAGACTCAAAGCCCGACCACGGCAGAAGATAGAAAGAGAATGAAAGGCATTCCCTATGCCTCAACCATAGGTTCTATAAAGTATGCCATGCTGTGTACCAGATCTTGCATACCCTACCACTGATTTTGGCAAGGGAGTACAATAGTGATCTAGGAGTAGATCACTGGACAGCGGTCAAAATTATCCTTGGTGGAATAAGGATATGTTTCTCGATTATGGAGGTGACAAAAAGGTTCGTCGTAAAGGGTTACGTTGATGCAAATTTTAACACTGATCCAGATGACTCTAAGTCTCAATCTGGATACATATTGAAAGTGGGAGAAATTAGCTAGAGTAGCTCCGTGTAGAGCATTGTTGACATAGAGATTTGCAAAATACATACGGATCTGAATGTGGCAGACCCGTTGACAAAACTTCTCTCACAAGCAAAACATGATCACACCTTAGTACTCTTTGGGTGTTAATCACATAGCGATGTGAACTAGATTATTGACTCTAGTAAACCCTTTGGATGTTGGTCACATGAAGATGTGAACAATGGGTGTTAATCACATGGTGATGTGAACTATTGATGTTAAATCACATGGCGATGTGATCTAGATTATTGACTCTAGTGCAAGTGGGAGACTGAAGGAAATATGCCCTAGAGGCAATAATAAAGTTATTATTTATTTCCTTATTTCATGATAAATGTTTATTATTCATGCTAGAATTGTATTAACCGGAAACATAACACATGTGTGAATACATAGACAAACAGAGTGTCACTAGTATGCCTCTACTTGACTACCTCGTTAATCAAAGATGGTTATGTTTCCTGACCATGGACAAAGAGTTGTTATTTAATTAACGAGATCACATCATTAGGAGAATGATGTGATTGACTTGACCCATTCCGTTAGCTTAGCACTCGATCGTTTAGTATGTTGTTGTTGCTTTCTTCATGACTTATACATGTTCCTATGACTATGAGATTATGCAACTCCCGTTTACCGGAGGAACACTTTGTGTGCTACCAAACGTCACAACGTAATCGGGTGATTATAAAGGTGCTCTACAGGTGTGTCTCGAAGGTACTTGTTGGGTTGGCGTATTTCGAGATTAGGATTTGTCACTCCGATTGCTCGGAGAAGTATCTGGGCCCTCTCGGTAATGCACATCACTTAAGCCTTGCAAGCATTGCAACTAATGAGTTAGTTGCGAGATGATGTATTACGGAACGAGTAAAGAGACTTGCCGTAACGAGATTGAACTAGGTATTGAGATACCGACGATCGAATCTCTGCAAGTAACATACCGATGACAAAGGGAACAAGCATTATGTTGTTATGCGGTCCGACCGATAAAGATCTTCGTAGAATATGTGGGAGCCAATATGAGCATCCGTGTTCCGCTATTGGTTATTGACCGGAGACGTGTCTCGGTCATGTCTACATAGTTCTCGAACCCGTAGGGTCCTTTACGCTTAAAGTTTCGATGACGGTTATATTATGAGTTTATGTGTTTTGATTTACCGAAGGTAGTTCGGAGTCCCGGATGAGACCGGGGACATGACGAGGAGTCTCGAAATGGTTGAGACATAAAGATCGATATATTGGACGACTATATTCGGACATCGGAAAGGTTCCGAGTGATTCAGGTATTTATCGGAGTGCCGGGGGGTTATCGGAAACCCCCGGGGGGACTATTGGGCCTACATGGGCCATAGGGAAGAGGGAAGGCAGCCCACAAGGGGCAGCTGCGCCCCCTCCCTATAGGGGGTCCGAATTGGACTAGGGAAGGGGGCGTGCCTCCCCTTTCCTTCTCCTTTCCCTCTCCTTCCTTCCACCTTCCTTTTCCTAGTTGGACTAGGAAAGAGGGGAGTCCTACTCCTACTAGGAGGAGGACTCCTCCCCTCCTTGGTGCGCCCCAAGGCTGGCCGACCTCCCCCCTTGCTCCTTTATATCACGAGGGCGGGGGGCACCTCTAGACACAACAATTGATCCCTTGGATCTCTTAGCCGCAGCGGTGCCCCCTCCACCATAGTCCACCTCGAGCACATCAGAAGCGGTGCTTAGGCGAAGCCTGCGTCGGTAGAACATCATCATTGTCACCACGCCGTCGTTGACGAAACTCTCCCTCAACACTTTCGGCTAGATCGGAGTTCGAGGGACGCCATCGGGCTGAACGTGTCTTGAACTCGGAGGTGCCGTATGCTCGGTACTTGATCGGTCGGATCGTGAAGACGTACGACTACATCAACTGCGTTGTGCTAACGCTTCCGCTTTCGGTCTATGAGGGTACGTGGACACACTCTCCCCTCTCGTTGCTATGCATCACCATGATCTTGCGTGTGCGTAGGAAATTTTTTGAAATTACTACGTTCCCCAACAAGTTGATGGTATACTTGCAAGTGACATGCAGACCCTCACAGTTGTGAGTCGTCCTTGGACTTGCAACTAAGACAATTACGAAACATCATAGAAAAAATAGACCAGTTGTGACTCCAGGGTTGAGTTGCAAGTGGCATCAAGTAAACACTCCCAGTTGCAAGTCGATGGTCGAGTTGCAAGTGGCGTGTGAGCCCCAAAGTTGCGAGACGATGGTGGACTTGCAACTGGAGCAATTACAAAAATAACACGCACAAAATAAAACCACTTGCAAGTCCATGGTGGATTCGACGGTGGAATTGCAAATTGAGGCAATTACAAACTACACACAAAAAACCCAGTTGTAAGTCGAGGGTCTAGTTGTAAGTGACATGCGGGCCCTCGCAGTTGCGGTTCGACCCTGCACTTGCAATTGGGGAAATTACGAAACAACACACTAAAAATGCCCTAGTTGCAAGTCCAGGGTTGAGTTGCAAGTGACATCGAGTAAACACCCCCAAATTGCAAGTCGAGGGTCGGGTTGCAAGTGACATGCGGGCCCTCGCAGTTGTGAGTCGACCCTGGATTTGCAACTCGAGCAATTCCGAAACAACACACAAAAAACAGCCCTAGTTGCAAGTCTAGGGTTGAGTTGCAAGTGACATCGAGTAAACACCCCTAGTTGCAAGTGACATGCGGGCCCTCGTAGTTGCGAGTTGACCCTGCACTTGCAACTGGGGCAATTACGAAACATCACACAAAAAACAGACCAGTTGCAAGTTCAGGGTTGAGTTGCAAGTGGCATCGAGGAAATACCCCCAGTTGCAAGTCGATGGTCGAGTTGCAAGTGCCATGTGGGCCCCACAGTTGTGAGACGATGGTGGACTTGTAACTGGAGCAATTACGAAAACAACACACACAAAAATAGGCATGCGGGCCCTCGCAGTTGTGATTCGACCCTGCACTTGCAATTGGGGAAATTACGAAACAACACACTAAAAACTGCCCTAGTTGCAAGTCCAGGGTTGAGTTGCAAGTGACATCGAGTAAACGCCCCCAAATTGCAAGTCGAGGGTCAGGTTGCAAGTGACATGTGGGCCCTCGCAGTTGCGAGTCGACCCTGGATTTTCAACTCGAGCAATTCCGAAACAACACACAAAAAACAGCCCTAGTTGCAAGTCTAGGGTTGAGTTGCAAGTGACATCGAGTAAACACCCCCTAGTTGCAAGTGACATGCGGGCCCTCACAGTTGCGAGTTGACCCTGGAATTGCAACTGGGGCAATTACGAAACATCACACAAAACAGACCAGTTGCAAGTTCAGGGTTGAGTTGCAAGTGGCATCGATTAAACACCCCTAGTTGCAAGTCGATGGTCGAGTTGCAAGTGGAATGTGGGCCCCATAGTTGTGAGACGATGGTGGACTTGCAACTGGAGCAATTACGATAACAACACACACAAAAATAGACCAATTGCAAGTCCATGGTTGACTTGCAAGTGGGGGTTCTCAACAAATACACACACACACACACACACCCCTAGTTGCGAGTCGATGGTTGACATTCAACTGGGGACTCTTTGATAAAAAATAACACACATACACACAACCCAGTTGCGAGTCGATTATCGGCATGCAACTTGGGACCCTAGTTGCGAGTCGATGCTTTACATGCAACTAAGGACCCCTTGACAAATAGACACACACACAACACTCCTAGTTGCAAGTCGGTTATCAAAATGCAATTGGGGACCCTCGACACACACACACACATCCTGTAGTTGCCAGTTGATGGTCAACTTGCAACTAGGGGCCACGAAACACACACACACACATACCCCCCTAGTTGCAAGTCGATGGTCAACTTGCAACCGGGGGTTCTCAACAAATACACACACACACCCCTAGTTGTGAGTCGATGCTTGACATTCAACTGGGGACACTCACACCCCCAGTTGCGAGTCGATTATCGGCATGCAACTTGGGACCCTAGTTGCGAGTCGATGCTTTACATGCAACTAAGGACCCCTTGACAAATAGACACACACACAACACTCCTAGTTGCAAGTCGGTTATCAACATGCAATTGGGGACCCTCAACACACACACACATCCTGTAGTTGCTAGTTGATGGTCAACTTGCAACTGGGGGCCACGAATAGGACCCAACAAGAGTACGGGCACACAACTAGGGGGTACGGGTGCAACTACAAACAACCCCCACCCCCCAAAAAAACACCCACGACCGACAACCCCCCGACAACCTCCCCCAACCCTGGCTGCCATTGCTGTATCCCCTTGCGGTTGCACTTGAGTAGGACGACTTGCAGTTGTAGTTAAGTTGTGGCGGTTGCAGCTACAAACACCCCCCCCCCCCTAAAAAAACGGCCCACCATCGATAACCTCCGACAACCCTCTAGAACCCTAGTTGTGGTCGCTTTATACCCCTTGCAGTTGCGGTTGAGTGGGACTAGTTGCGATTCTGATCAAGTTACAATGGTTGCAACTACAAACAACCCCCCCACCCCTAAATAATAAACACCCTTCCAGAAATAATAATAATAATAATGAAAGTAAAATTTTTACTATAAAATTAATTGGTTGAACATTAGAAAATTTATGTCACGGCTCTTTTTGATTACACATAATTTGACAACTCGTGCAGTTACACACAGAGGACAAGCCGTATGAGCAATAGTGAAACTATAAAAACAAATAGAAAATAATTAAAAAGTCGGACCCTTTTGTATCACCACTCCCTCTTTCTCTCGAATAGAAGAAAACATAAGAATATGAAAGAGCGAAAAAAAACATTGTATTGAGAAAAAACGGCTTAGACAACAAAAAATCAGCAGCAAAATGGGAAAGGGGTTCTGCACCTTTGAAGTGTCAAATTCTCGTACAAAAAAATATAAAACAAATTTCCTATAAAAAACAATTACACAAATTATACATGGTCAAACAAAACAAACAAATGCAAAAAAACATTGTCAATTAACACATACAAAACATTGCATTGAGAAAAAAATTATACATGGTCAAACAAAATATTGCGTTGAGAAAAAACAACATGGTCGCAACAAAAAGCCAATTATGCAACATTAGTTTACTTATTACAAAAACACTATTGTCTGAAAACAAAACTTATTGCAAACATTAGTCTATATTTTTAGGGAACAAAACATTGGTCTGCTACGATGGAGGAAATTGCCACAAGTGACAAACCATCCCGACAGTCAATGAAAAGGCTCGTAAAAACATAGCTTGGCCCGGCAAAGAAAGAAAAGAAAACGGCCAAAAAGGGCCCATACGAGCGACAAGGTAACCCACAGCCCTACGACAAGTTCACCTCTTTTTTTTTTTTGACGAGCGCTAGTTGTCATCGAAAATAGCTGCGCCATAAAAAGAGATAATGGGCCGCTAGCCCAACAACTCACGGTCCGCGCCGTGTCGCTACGAAGCTCACCACATCGACAAAAAACGAATCACAGCGTGATTAGATCTGATGGCAGACAAAGTGAATGAGACCATACAATTTCTCAGCTGAATGAGTTTTAGCAAAACCGTTAAAAAATATCCTAAAAAGCATACTGAACCTTTCTAAATTGCTATGAAAATCCTACAGTTCAAAGATGCCTTGCTAATCAAAATCCAGCACAAGCACACCTAAACAGACCACCATTATGCATGCCATGAACTCTTAAATATGTATACTGCTCCACTAGCAGCAAATCAGCACCTATTGTCAAAAAAAAAAGTTTGTCCTACGGAAAACCCGAAAGGCCAGGAGCTCCGACAATTCGTCGAACAGGAGAGGGTTTGTTTATATCTACAAATGTGTGCATTTACACAGAATTAGTTTTGGCCGTCTGGCTTTGCACGCCCGGAGCTCTTCTTCACTGCCGCGTTGCCCTTCTTCCCGGCGTCGTCGCCGCTCACCCTTGCGTGTTCCTTTCTCTTGCGGATCACCTTGGCGTGTTCAAGACGACCGTCGGCGGCGGAGGAGGGAGGATCAGTGACGACATCCCGAGGCTGAGGAGCAGCAGGTGGTTCCGACGGGGGCTCGATCGGATCAGGGTCGCTAGGAGTTCGGAGCCGGCTGCCGGGCGAATCAGTATCGGTGGCCTCTTGATAATACAGGTTCCAGGCCCATGGCTCAGGCCTGAAGCCGAAGGCATGGTCAAAACTGTTCACGCTCAACGAGGGCTCCAGATCAGGAAGGTCGAACGGGTCGTCGTCAGCAGTCTGCTGGGGATCGGCGCCGGAGCCGGAGCCGGATCCTTGGACCTGGCTGTCGGCGGTGCTGTCCGACCAGTCGGCGCCGTTGCGTAAGAGGCCGGTAGGCGCCGTCGCCTGCGCTTGCTGCGACGTGTCGGGGCTGGTGTCCGTCAGCGGCTCGTCGACGAGCATCATCGATGACGGCTCGTGCTCCTCCTCCTCCACCACCTCGTCCGCCGGAGAATTGCCGGGATCCTCCTCCTCCCCTTTCTTCTTCTCCGGCTTGCGCGTTATCCTGCACAGCACCCAGTCGTTGAGCTGCAAGCAAGACACACGATCGGCACACATCATCAAACACAGACACGCTAGGTATGTACCAAATTAGATGGGCATGCATGCATGGCATGGCATGAGATGAGATGAGATGATGATCTATGGCTGACCAGCATGTAGTCGGTGTCGGACGAGACGGGCCTGTTGGAGTCCACGTCCACGAACTCCATCATCTTCCACTCCGTCTTCTCTATCCGCTTCTTCTTGGAGTCGCCGCCGTCGTCGTAGACGAACACCTCGTACGCCAGCGAGTTCCTGAACCCGATCGTCGCCTTCTCCTTCCCGTAGGTGACCGGCGTGTTCTTGCCCACCGACTTCCAGCGGCCCGTGTCGCCCGTGCTCCGGCTCGGCCGCCCCCCCTTGGCGTACTTGCGGCTCCTCTGCGTGAACACGTACCAGAAGTCCTCCACGCTCGGGCCCAGCCTCGTCGCTGCCAAAACGAAACCACGGCCGGCATAGATCGATTAATTTAACCAAGGTCTACGGCCACCAAGAAGACAAGAACTCGATCAAGATGATCAAGATCGATCGGAATCTTCTTGTCTTAGAGCGAAAAGACGGTGGGCATTGAGCAAGAAGCCAAGAACTCACTGAGAATCTGGGGGTGCTCCGCGTACACGTCGTCGTCGCGCACGAGCGAGGTCGGGGGCGGATCGCCGCGCAGCTTGCTCCGGAGGTAGCAGAGGATGAGCTCCTGGTCGGTCGGGACGAACCGGACGCCGGGGACGTGCAGGTACGGGTACAGCGGCGCCTCGCCGGGCTGCTGCTGCGACGACGTTGACGCGTCCAGCAGCATGGCGGTGGACGACGTTGACGCCTCCAGCAGCATGGCGGCGGACGACGTTGACGCCTCCAGCAGCATGGCGGCGGACGACGTTGACCCTTCCATGGCGGCCGACGGCGGGTGATCGCGGCCGGCACGTGCTAATGCTGTCGGAGACGAGGACGTTAGGGGTTTGAGGCCGCTCTGCTGCCCACGGCACGTACGGAACAAGATTCCTTTTCCGTAACTCAAACGATTTGCACGATTTATATAGCATACGATGATGGGTTTAGGGGGCTGTGGCCAGCCTGCCTGATGAGACGATGCACGGACCAAGATTCCTTTTCCGTAAGGATTTCCTAGTTTTCTTTTGTTGAGAAAAACAAGTTACCGACTTTTGTTGAGAAAAGTTACCGCCTCGTCGTCCACGTCGTCTATTGGGCCAGCCCATGAACCACGCTCGCCTATGAACTGGCCCATTTAGGAACTGTCGTGCGTTTTCTTCTTCTAGTTTCCTTTTTTCTTTGGCCACTGCTACAAATCATCCGGTTGATTTGTGTGAAACATAAGCCGCCTCCATAGCCGCTAGATACGCACCATCGCAGCCGTCCCTTTGTCCTCTGGTTCCTGAATGCTCTCCTGCAGCACACGCCCCCTCCCAAGCATCACTCTCTCTTCGTATCGACAAAAACAACCACTCGCTTGCCCCTGATTGCGGCGCCCGGCGGCTCATGCCACTGGTTGCCGGTGCGATGAGACCACGTCGTCCGCTGGATGATGCAAAGCAACACCGGCGAGCCTTCATTGCGGCCGGGAGTCGCACGGAGACTTCGAGACCGTCGGCCGGCGCTCCATTGCGATGTCGGAGCGCCGTGAGTGCTACATTGCAGCGGCGAGTACTCCATTGAAGCGCCGGTGAGTACAACGCCAAGAGGGAGAGCCAGCAAGTGCTCCATTGCAGCGTCGTGAGCCGGGCGAAGGCCCATTGCACCACCGGTGAGCTCTTCATTGCAATGCCGAGAGTGGCGTCGGGGAGGGCTCCATTGCAAAGACCGCGAGGAAGCGTCCGGCGAAGCTCCATTGCTGCCACACAACATAGTCAAAGTTGCTGTGACAGCGGCGGGTGGCGGGCTACGATTTGAGCAAAGAACGACGACAAATTATGCAACACCAACGGCGAAGCCAGACGCTGCCATGCTTGCGAAAATTGTGTCTGCATCCACGGGCTGCATCACCGCGGCGGTGCGGTACATGGACTTCACCACGCAGCAACGCTGGGCGGCGCGGATGCCCGTGTCGAGCCTTTCGCTTGCAGCAACAACAAGCTGTAGCGAGGAAGCAAGAGCGATGGTCGCCGCTGCTTTCTTCGACGCAAAAGCAATGGGGGTGGCCGGCGTCGCCATGGAATCGCCACCTCTCGAGTAGCAGAGCATGGGAGGGGAGAGACAAGAGGAAGAAGACGCCGCGGTTTGGGTCTGAGAGGATAAGGTGGAGAGGATAAGGCTCGAAGTGGATGCGGTGGGTTGTGGGCGGGCCTACAGGGGGCACGTGTCAAACACAGGAGGCGGTTTACAGGAGAGAGAGAGATCCGCCGGTTGAAAGCAACACTTTTCCTTTTTCTTTTGGTAAACGCTTACCTTCAGTCGGCGGATCGCACACGAGCGATCCACCGCCTCCTCTGTGTGATGTGTGTCCTTTACTTCTCTCTTTTTGCAAAAAAATCTGCAACATCATGTGTGTTGCAAAATTGTCTTCCACCTTGCAAAAAATGTAGACAAAAAGAACTGCAAATATTTTCTACAAGCAAAATTTTCTTCCGCGACAACACCCATGTTGCAAAAAAACAAAAAAAAAATCTACAACACTACCTATGTTGCAAAAAGTTTTTGTAAGATAAGCTTTGTCGCAAAGGATTCTACAACAACCCCTTGTTACAATGATAAGGACGATGTTAGACGCTGAATAGCTCTAGATCTAATGGTTGCTGAGGTGGTCGATCATTTAAAAAGATCTCCCCTGGATCATTTTTTCTTTATTTATTTTTATTTATATATTTTTCTTTTACTTTTTATATGTGTGAACTTCTTTCAAATTCATGAACGCTTTTTTTAAACATGGTTTTTCAAAAGAAAAATGTGAACTTTTGTTTAATCCCGCAAACTTTCTTCAAATGGATTAATACATTCAATTCAACAAAAAAATACAAATTAATGATTTTTTAAAATATTTGAACTTTGTTCTCAAAATCAGTGAACTTTTACAAATCCATGATTTTTTACTGTTTTTTTTAAATCTAATCGATGAACTTCTTCCAAATTCATGAACTTCTTTTAAAATTTGTGATTTTTTTCAAAAACATTGAACTTTTTTAAAATCCATGTTTTTCCAGTTTCATGAATCTTTTTAAAATCATGAAGTTTTTTGAATTTGAGAACTATTTTTCAAATCCGTATAATACTGATGCAACTAGGAAAGATTGGACTAGCTTATGGAAAATAAAAGTACCAGGAAATATAGAGAATTTTGCATGGAGACCAATGAGAAATTCCACACCGATCGAATGTGTCAGGTGCCACAGAAATATGGTGGGTGATAATGTGTGTTTAATCTGTAACGGGGCAGAAGATACATGGCGTCACACATTAATTGACTGCAATATGGCGAAAGCAATATGGTCATTGGTAGATGAGGATCTAGCTGAACACTTGGTGCAAGGCTCTAGTAGAACACTTGATCACATGTTCGTATTCGAAAATTTCATACCGACCGGATATGTCAACTGAAAGACTATATGAGAGAAGAAGAATTCATCAAGGTTCTAGAGACATTGTGGTCGATTTGGCGGGTGAGAAGTCTTATTCCTAGCCAGAAGATGCAGATAATTTCAGCTCCTGTGAAGCAAACGAGAGGTTGGGTACCACCGCAACAAAACTTTCACAAGATCGAAGTGGATGTTGCGCTCTCTAAAAATGGGAACAGGGGATCTCTGGCGACCATATGCCAAGACCAGTGAGGTATGTATGTTGGTTATGCAGTGGTAATCGATGATATGATGGAGCCAGAAACTCTCGAATCACTGGTTGTTCGAGAGGCGTTTGTGCTTGCTGATGATTTGTATGTCAAGATGGTTCAAGTTACAACTAACTGTGTAGCGACGATCGGCTATCCGAAGGCAGAATATAAAGGGCCAAGTGCAATCGTGATTACTAATATCAAAGATAAAATGAAGGAATATGAAGAGACTCGAGTGAAGCATGAAGGAAGGGAGGGCAATCCTGATGCACATGATTTAGCAAAAGCCACACGCCACTAGATTTGGGGTACCATATATGGTTGTTAAATCCCCTAGAATTCCTTTGTCTTCAAACCTAGTGACATCCCTAAAGCAGGAGGCCTCCGCCTTGCTGGTGCAATCTAGTTCCTTTCCAAAATTCTTCGCCACCTTCATTACTCCACCAAGGTACACTTAAAAATAAAATAGCTTCTGCACTATTGTAATAAATGTGCACAAATTTGGAAAATATTTATGAATATGAGTTTTGTTCATGAAATTGAAAATTCTTTCTGATATAAAAAATATTCATGAATGTTTTAAGAATTTCCGAATATGAAACTTTTTCCTCAAATTTTAAAAACGTTCGCAAATAAAAAAATGCCCCTGACTCAAAAAATAGTTTGGTAAATTGAAAACAAATCATGACAAAAATAAGCATGGTTTGTAAAAAATGTTTGTGAATTCATAAATTCAAAATGAGTTCATGAATTTGAAAAATGTTCACAAATTTAAAAAGTACTCCTGAATTTGCAAAAAAAATTGTGAATTCAAAACATATTCAGACATATTAAAAATATCCCTGAATTCAAAATTGTTACATCATTTGAAACAATATTCTTGAAAACATAAATTTAAAAACTGCCCACGAATTATCGTTAATTTAGAATCTGTCCATGAAAAAAGGTTAAAAAGATAAACCAGCCTTTGTGCTATAAAAAATGCGCATGAGTTTTAAAAAAATGTGAATATAAGAATTGTTCATGAGTGTGAAAATTATTTGCGAATACAAAAGTTGGTCACAAATTTTTTAAATGCCTGTCAATGTACTTTTTCGCACGATTGATATATTGTTAGAGATCAAAATTTGATTGGCCAAATGCATTGCTAAAACTGGTAATTGTCTTGGGAAGGCTGGAGGGTTGTGGGCCACTAGTTTATTTAGTTAGTTTGTTTCCCTGCTTATTATAAGCGTTTGTCATTCAAGTTAACTGCCAAATTGATACGTGCAAGTCGGTTGTAAGAACCCTTCGACTAAATTAAGATTCTTAGATGAGCAGAAGGATGAGAAAAAATTCGTCTTATGACTATATGCAACTAACTGACAAATAGTAACCTAGAAATCTGTTGGGTCATGGTCGATTTGTTTGGAGTGTATTCATTCAGATTTGTTTATTGGTTTTTTTTTTGCAATGATATAGTCATGTATATTATGGATGTCGAGAACCGTGTTGACAATTTTTCTTCATGATTTAAGTTTTGTTAGGGAATCCTCATGATTTAAGTGGCACAGGGGGCGTAGCTCCACATGTTACAAGGGTAAAAAAGAACTATGGACTGCCTAACCCATGAAGAAAATAGTCCCAAACCCTATACAACTCCTTAAGTGCCAGCTATAGTTGATTTAGCAAACCGGCCCACACCCCAAGAGTCGTCCTTGGGCTCGGCTCATCTAGTTTTTTTTTTCTTTTTGCACTGTAGGTGCCACGTCCTGTTCGCTAGTTCGATCCGTCGATGCTGGTTTTTCTCCCAGCGGTTTTTCATAGGACGAGTTTGTTTGGTTTTTTTCTTTCAGCTTTCTTTTTTCTTTTTCAAAATGCATGAACTTTTTTGCATTTCAATTTTTTTTCTAATTCCTGAAATTTCTAAAAAAAGTTGCACGTTTTTTAAAATGTGGGAACTTATTTTCAAAATTTCTTATTTTTGACTTTAGCCAATATGAGTTTACCCGGCAGCCATTCTTGCGGTGTCAAGCTTGTGATTTGTGTTGTATCAGGTTGGTAACAGCTTCTCTCTCGATAGGACTGAATGTAGTCAGGAGTTGTCTTAGGCCGACGATGATGAACGGGTAAGGGGCGAATGATATTTTTTTTATTACTCAAATTCTTATTTATTCATTGATATCTAATTTATCCAGATCCAAAAAAATCAAAATTGCAAACCTTTTTAAAATGTTTAAACTTTTTTCCTAATTCAAGAGAACTTGTTTCAAAATTTGTGAACCTTTTACAAATAGCGATTCTCTTTCAAATTTATGAACTATTTCAAATTCACATTCCTTTTCCAATTTTATAAACTTGTTTCAAACGTTGTGAACTTCTTTCAATATCGCAAACATTTTTTTCAAAGTGTTTGAACGTTTTTCAAATTCGTGGAACTTTTTCAAGTCTATAAACTTCAAATTCAAGTACTTTTTATAATGTTATGAACTTTTTTTACGTTCATGATTTTTTTTTGCAAATTCATAATTTCTTTGTTGAATTCGTGAACTTTTTTTTGTATATTTATGAACTTTTTCAAATAAATGTCTACTCTCATTTCGTGAATTATTTTTTGGAAATTTTGGAACTTTTCCAAATTAATATTTTCTCTATTTTTGTGAACTTTATTCAAATTCATTTTTTAGAAGCCGTTGACCAGTCAGTCAGTGACCTGATGAACAGTCAACCGTCAACTGACAACCGGTTTAACCAGCCTACCGTGTCCCGAACGAGCAAGGGATCGAGCCAGAGAAAGCCAGCGAGTGTAGACCGTGAACGGAGAACGCTTAATGGGCTCCGGCGCGCTTAACACGCGCCCGTTCCTGGCGCTACAGGCGTTTAGAAGGAACTCTCGAAAATAATGGAGCATGAGGGTCAAAACGGCCTCCTATAGCCAAAAAAAGAAAGAGGAAAACTGCTTTAGCTTAGCCCATCCTAACCCGCCCAACAATTTATTTTTAACTCAGGCACCGATGCCACACCCCACAAAAGAAAACTCTGCACGCGAACCTACCTGAATGGTTAGAGGGACTGTGGTATCCCAGCCCATCAGGGTTCAAGTCCTGATGCTCACATTTATTTCTGGATTTATTTTAGAATTTTGACGATCGTATTCGATGGGAGAGACGTTAAAATCGTGACGAGTCTCTGATGACTTTGTAAATTTCAAGATGATATGTCGGCTTAGTCTTTCGAAGATGTTCATAGGGGTAAAGTATGTGTATGTGCGTTCATACGTGTGGGTGTATGAGCATGTATATTAGCGCTTGTATCTATACTGTGTAAAAAAAATGGCTAATTATGACAGAGTTAGCCAAACCAAACCTGCATGCCAAATTTTCATTTGCCGTCTGCTTCACACTTCACAGCAAAGGGAAAAAGGAACTAGCTAGAAGTTTCGAGCCGTGCGAGCGTACGTGCGTGAGGACGACCCTGCAGTGTTCCTGCCTGTAATTGACCATTCAACGTACTGACATCGCAGCCGTTCAACATATCCAGCTCGGCTAAATCTAATTATGATCGACCCGTCTTACTTTTCGCAGTGCTAGCTAGCTGTGTTTGAAACCGGTTGCGTGCGCGCGCAGCAGTGTGCCGGATACGTGAAGGGAGACGGGAAATTCGCGGGCAGCCGGGCCACTGGACACGATGGAAATAAACGGCCGATGACGCGCGCGACGCCCGGGTCGCCATCGGAGGAATTATTGGTGTGCATGGTGCATGCAAAAAGTGATCACCACAGCACAGCACGGCAAAGCAGCATGCATGCATGCATGTATGGCTGCTCTGCTCTGCTTGCGTACCCAAAAATCGACGGTGGCTAGCGTGTATCAGCAGCAGCTGGGAGGTCACCTTCGCTTGGCCGCCGAATGCCGGTACATCGGCAGTGCCTTTATGTACACGAATTTAGACCAATTATTCCCCGCCAAAAATAAATAAATAAATAAATAGACCAATTACTTTAGTTCGATTATGCGCACATCTGACTCTGGCAACAAAATGATACTATAGTACTCCATAAATATTGTGTTCAGGTCTGTGAAAATACACATTTCTTTTAGAGAAACGGTGAGAGTACAATAATTCATCCATGTGGCATTTATGTGTCGGTGGGTTGTCCATTCTGATCCACTTCGTTTTACACATTTATGTGTCATGGGGGTGGCTGGACTGTCAGCTCGATAAGCACGCGGTGCTCGGGCGAAGCACCTCGGGCGCTCGGAGAGTGGTCTCGACTCTTGAGAGGTTGTGTGGCTCTCCGATGAGTAGGCTGTCACGACCCATGATGACCACACTAACATCGGTTCTTCTATCGGATCTATGATGGATTGCTACTGTTGGCGCAAATGGGGTTATGATGTTGCTTCATGTGTGTTGTCACCTGTTGGTAAGTTGGTCACGGATGAGCCCCCTTCCCCAGGTTCGCCGAAAGAGGGGGCGGGGGGCGTGATGTGCACTAAGAGAATGTCTTTCCTAAAGAGGCTTGATGTTGGTGATGACGACACTCTGTTTTTCTTGTCCTTGGAGGCATCATCGAACAGTTAATGTCCTACTTCATTGGACCACGGCTGCTCGAATTTTGGGGAGGCCGCAATGCGTGCCGTAGTGGGTTGACGCCCACCCCTCATGGTTTGGCGGGGTGATGGTGAGTTCACAAAGATTTTTTTTTCAATGGAGTTTGGTGTTGACGACGATGCACCCAATCGATGCCATTCCCTTTCATGGAGGTGTTTGTGAGAGCTTCTTTCACACCCTTTCATTCGGCTTGATGCTCTTAAGGTTAAAGCTTAGGGTTGGATGACGGCACGTGCCGGTCGTTGTGTTTGCCTTTGGAGGCTGGTTTTATTTCGTGGAAAAGGAGCATCATAGAGGCCTCTAGATGGAGCTCCAGTGTTGTGCTTTGCATGCACATCGTCGTTGGATAGTGCTCTAGTCCTAGTTTAGCTAGGTGGCTTTGCCATTGTCGGGATTTTATACCGTTTCTCGTAATCCAGGCAAATTCATTCTTCTTATTGAAGTTCATGAACACTTTGCCCTCAGACAAGGTTGTTCAAACAATAAAGGGCAACTTTACTTCATAGAACTTCCTTAAGTATACATATTCTTCTGTTAGTCATGGAGCCATGGCGCGGGCAACTGAAGGAGTTCCACTATTAATCTTGAGTTACATGCACATGCTAAAACACTTGAGGAGCGAAAACCGGGCACTACAAATTTATTCAAAACGACAAAGCCGGCTGGCAACTAGCTAGCACACCCACATCAGCTTAACTAGGGTTCGATTATTAGAAACCTTAAGTGTACATAAATAGACAATCGCTCCTCCGTGCATGGGCATGGACAGCAAGGAAAAGGTGCAACGCATATGTAGACCCTCTAAGTGTCTCCCAAACAAATCAAGGCCATGATTATTCCCTCTGCTCTGCTAATTATATTATGCAAGCTCACGACGGATGCGTGTCTCGCTACTTCGGGCATGTCTCGTTCGATCTGGCTATGATGAGATACGCGCGTTTTCCCTTGCAATTTGAGGGCACTCACAATGATGGTGCATGCATGTGTACGTCTCTATGATTATCTTCCTGAAATTAAACTTCAAATTCGGTGGCAAGATGAAGCGCTGCCGACCATGTATACAGAGTTACGGTTCCAGACAAGTGTATATATAGGTAAACTATTGACCTGGCTACCTAGTAGTACGCCTAGAGCTAGCTTATGTTTCTTCCACGGTTAATAATCAGATCTTGAATCTAGTTCTACGAAATTTCTACGCGACGTTCCATCGATCCTTCCGCGATTTTCCGCTGCGACGCATGATTATGTATTGTGCCCTACGCAATTTCTTCGCTAAGTTTCACGTGCGTCGATCGGTGGCCAGAGTTTGGCTTGCTACTGCTGTGACCTAATCTCTTCCACGGGTGATATTTGAGTCTGTGTGTCATGTGGGTTTTAACTTGTAGGGATGCAAGCAGTTAGACCTCTGCATGGTCTATATGATTCCGAGAACTTTAATTTCTTGCAAAACAATTAAGATGAGTGAGCTGTTTCATTCATGCGAAAACTTCCTTAGGATTCATTTCTTTCATATCAATCCATAGGAATTTCTTGGGTCACTCCAACCTTCAAAAAACCGTGTGTTTTCTGTGTGCACGATGAAACACCATCTCAGATGATTTGGTATTTAAGATGGCATACCACCTTAATTATGCATTTTTTTTTGTATTCATTCACAAGCCTTACACAAAGAAAATCTCTAAGGTGTGGCGACCCCTTCCTTTCTTTTCATGAAGCACTTGCTATTTCTTGGAGAGTTTGTCCACCAGCATGAATACGTGCTCAGCTGTAGATATCGATGCGCGGATGATGTATTTGCACGCACAAGAGTCGGAGAACTCGAGTCTGCATGATGCATGCAACCAATCCCCTTGTCCTGCACATCCACTATCCGCGCGCGCGTACGTACGCACGCACAGGAGCTCCCACGTCTCTCGATCTCAGGCGTGTCACGGCCACTTGCCATATGAATGGCCGGGCAGGGCGCGTACGTCGCTGGCTCGCTCGACCAAAGGCCGGCGGCGCCCCCGCGTGAGCTCATGGGCGCGCAAGCAAACGACCGACCGGCACGCGCGCGCGGCGCCCGCATTCTTTCGCCCAGATCAGATCACCCTCGCGCACGTAAGGAGCAACGACCCGGAGCATCAGCCTCTTCCTCTGGAAGATAGACAATGCACCCACGCACTTTACACGCAGGCGAGCAGAGCAGTGCCTCTTCCTCGTCGAGATCGACCGCGATCTATTTGCACGCATAGGTCGCATCGCAACGGCTCCGTCTCCGACCCGGATGCAGTTAATCTACGCTCTCCTCTCCCTGCGGTTTTGTCTATTTTTCTCGTTATTACTCCGTACATAATAACGAGAACAGCAGTGTCAGTCAGGCATGCTGTACGCTACGAGTTGAACAGGATCTGGGTCGCGTGGCTGCAACGCAGCGCAGTGTTTCCGGGCGGGCTTTGAATCGATCCGCGCCAGACTCAGATTGCCGTCCGGTACATGCGGGCGTGCTGCAAGATCGCGTCTATGTTCCTAGTCATGAGTCATGGGTCAACAACTGCGTCGGACTCACGAGCAGCAGCCTACTGCAGCGACGCATACCACCACCAGCGGTCGCTAGACACGCATGACTCCCGAGTCCCGAGCAATAGCTGCAAGTATTTATTTTCCTTTTCGTCTACTTTCCTACTACATATCCAGCTTAATTCATTGTCTGATTGATCAATGCAAAATGCAAGCCGTATACCGCTGCCAAGCTCGAGCTCTGACGGACGCACGGCAGCTAGTTTCCTTCCCTGAATGAATTCCTAGAAGTACATGCGTAGCAGCTAGCATAATTCATCGTTTGATGGATCAATGCAAAAATGCAAGCCGTATACCTCGAGCTCTGACCGACCTGCCTTGCCTTCTACAGGAAGCTACCTGTATGAGAAACTGAGCAGTACTTCTGCAGGTTGAATTTGACCACGACCAAGCACGCACGTGGCGCGTCTGAATTCTACTGTACTACACGTTTAGTCCAACTGTTGAAGAATCACCGGAGGCGGGGAGAATCTGCGTGCACGTAACGGAGTCATGCTCATGCATCGATCGACCGGGGGTCAGCAGGTTAACTACCACCCCCGGCCGGCGACGCGTGAAAACTGGTCCCGGGCGGAGGAGCGGTGCGTGTCTTTCTCTTTCACACACAGTAGTAGCAGCTACCTAGCCCAGCCGTGCGTAGGTCCGACTCCGGCGTGCACACACACGAATCCTTGACCTGACCAGCATCGCATCGGTCGACCAGGCAGGCCGCCACATGGAAGGTCGGGTAAAGGGCAGGCCGCCACCCATGTCACGGCGTACCAGCACCGCAGCCCAACAACTCTCGCCGGAGCAGAGCATTGCAGGGCAAGAATATCCATCCTCCTGCATGCATGCGTTCAAAATCAAATGGCCGCGGGAGCAAGAGCTCCCATCCCCTCAAGCGATGGACATAATCCCACCCGTTAATCAGCCCACGCAACATTATTCGGACCGAAGCAGCGAAGGTCGTGCACGTAGCAGCGGCGGGAGAAGATAAGGGCGGGCAACATCACCTGCCAAACTATTTATCAGAAATGACACGGTGGACGCACGAGCCGGGTTTCGCTGGCTGGGCGCGCTGCGAACGAGCTTAGCTGGAGCGTTCCCCGTCGCGACCGCGGCATTTAGGAGCGCCGCGAAAGGCTGGGCCGCCGTTTGCCAAAATCGAACCGAAGCCGGGCCGGCCAGGGGCGCACGGAAATTATTGTTTTCTTCTCTCCGCCAGGATGATGGTAGTATGGCCTGAAATAAAATGAAAGAAACCGAGCCCCTCCTGGGTCCTTCCTCGCTCGTCGCGTCGAGGCGCAGTGTGGAGGGAGGGAGGGACCACCGTGTGCGGGAGGGGGGCGGTGGGGCCGGGCGCACCACCCACGGGGGTTGCATGTTGGCTCGATTGCTTGCTCCGCTTGCGCTGCATGGCCCCACGGCCGGGGGTGGGCCCGGGTTTCGTGGTAGGCGCCACACATGCAGCAGCAGGATCGCCTCGCCAGGGAAGGGAAGGGATCGGCATCGTCGCGCCTAGAGTAGCTAGCTAGTCCCGGCGCCCGCGTGGGCCCGCCCCCTTTCCTGTGGGCATGCATCGCTGATCGCTCTCGTGCTGGCTAGGTCAAATTGCCCCGAGTTTTGCCCACCTCCATCGGTCGACACATGCCCCTAGTCCTGAGTCTGATGCTCCTCCCTTTTTCCCTTCCAGAAAACAAAAAGAAAGGAGTGTATGGTGCTCCTTTGATCGGCCCAAACATCTATCCATCCCAGGCCCCGAGTTCTGGACGATGATGAAGACCCTGGCAAAAGTTGACCCTGCTGAACTTTTTTTTCGTTGCGAAAAAGAGGATTACCCACGGCCGACCCTGCTGAGCACGACCAGATCACCAAGGTCCAGAGGCAGGCCTGCTCGATCCATGCAAACTGCGCCTGGCGCCTCCCAAGAGAGTCGTCGACGCTGGCTCGTTCCCGGTCGCCGTTCGTCGCGTTCGGCCGGCCAGGGTGATCCGTGCCCGAAGAAGACGCTGTTGACAGAATCCCGAAGTCCTGGCTCGTCAGGCTATGAGGCCAACTCCACTGCGTGATCTTATCTTATCCGCCTCCGTCCGTTTAACGTAAAACGGATAAACCAGACGGCCCAGCGCGCTGGCGCAAACGGACTTTTGTCCGCTTTGTGTCCGCTTTCGACCCATTCGCGGCTCAAGTTTGCGTCGGTTTTGGGATGAAAAGGACAGCGCGCGGACGGGCGGGACGCGCGCTTGTCCTACCCTAGCCCGCTTGTCGGCGGAAGAAACCAAACCCTCCCCCTCCCCCCGTCCCCTCTTTCCCCCTTCCATGGCCGACGCCCCACCGAATTCCGGCGGCTAGGCCGTCGCCCCGCCCACAAAGGTGAAGAAGAAGGCGGCCAAGGCGTCAAGGAAGCCGCGGTCGGAGTACACGCCGGAGGAGATCGTCAAGTTGGACGCGGAATCGGCGAAGAGGAGGGAGCGGAGAGCGGTCGTCAAGGTCAATGCCGTGCTAAGTTCACGCCTAACGCGATGCGATGGAGAGGCAAGGCACAAGGTCAGCGGGCGACGAAGGAGGACCTCGTCAACAAAGCGCACGCCTTCTCATGCTTGGCATGGGCCGTCCGGCCGGTTCTCGCAATGCCGTTGGCCCCGCGATCACAGCTCGTCGATCGCCCGGCCTCCGTGATCGCCAGCCGCCGACGTCGGACCGCGCCCATGTCGCCAAATTTTCCTCCGCCAAGGCACGACGGCCGCACTGCTTCGTGGTCGCCGGACGTGGGCTTGTTCGCTGCCCACATCAAGGCCCCGCGGCCGTCATCGACCTCAACGTCACACCTGGGTCCAGCAGCGACGGCCGGGCGTCCGTCGAGATGCAAAGAAAGCAAGCACGGGCACCATGCCGACCCCCCGCGTCTTGTTTGACGGAATGCCAACACCAACGCCAACGGTCGACGACCCCTTCTACAACCAGTACATGGAGGACGTGATCTTCGAGGGTGGGCATGGCCGTGCCTACGACCCCGAGGAGACCCAAAGTCAGGAGGGCCGCGCCTAGTACGTGCCCGATGAAGAGGCCGACGACCGTACTGACTACGACCATGGTGACTCGTGGCATGAAGACGATGAAATCTATGTCGAAGGTGATGGTGATGAAGAAGAAGGCAATGTCGTTGATATTGTTGGAAATATGAGCAATTTACCGAATGATTTTATTAACAAAAATACTTGATAAAGCATGACTAAAATAGCAAATATAAAGCAAGTCATGCAATCTGACAGAGAGAAGGTCAACATCGTCTGCATATATGAACTTGAGGTAAACACATCTAAAACAGACACTAGATGAAGTTGCTTATACGAAATGTAACCTAACATACGTAGGGGCGTAAACTAGAGCCAAGAACTGTAGGAGGACTTCTAATAGAAAGGAGAAGAACACGACGGCACAAAGAAAGCAGGTTACCGACTTGGACTTGTCGGTGTCCTCGCCTGCCATGTCGTCGAGGAGGTCGTGGACGTCGAGGAAGAATTCGTCGATGGGGAAGTAGTTGTCGGCGACCGGATCGTCCTTGATGAAATAGCCAGTAGTTGCGATGAGCGCTCCCCAAAAACCTTATCACCCTTCTCCCATACAGGACTCAAAAGGTGCGGTCTCGGAGGCCTACTGTCCCGACGTGCGGTGCACGCCGCAAGCCGGGATGAGGAAGACAGCAGTAGCGCAGAGATTGAAACTATGTGGCGAGAGGAAGAGGACCTTCTGATGTGTCTCTCGGGAGAGGAGCGACCTCTCTTATATAGGCACAACAGAGGGACGCGAACAGGCTGCGCCGGGAGGTGAAGCAACGGAGGGAGACAAAGTGAACAGGCAGCACGCGAAGAGGTGCGCCGTTCGTATTCATTATCCACTACCACAAAGACTTTTCAGCTCCTAGGTGACCTTTCGTATACCCGTAGTGCGTGGCAAAAATTAGACATCGGCTCGGCTCATTCCCGCGGCACGGCGCGGCGCGGCGTGCCGAGGTGACGCGAGGAGGGCGACGGAGGAGGAGCGCGCGTGGATGTCCCTCTTGTTCTCATGCTCATACAAGTGGGGAAAGAACCTCCCTTATAAGGAGGTCCAATTCCCACTCAACTAGCAATGTGGGACTAAACTTTAGTAGTATCCCTTGCCTTGCACAAATGGGCTAAGTGGGCCTCTAGGATTTATTAGGAATTTCTGAAATAGTTATTGGGCTGCCCCAATACAGACTAAATTCCAGCAATCCCCCACCAGATCGAGGCACATGTAAATTTGCCTTTGGTTCCAAAAACACTGTTTTATATACCGGTCTTTGCAGTGGAGACTGTTAAGTTGAACTTCCACCTAGAACTCTATGCTACACTAGTAAGCAACTTGAACAAAGGTTGGGCCTTGAATCGCAAGTTTTCTGCGAATCTAGCTTCACATAAAGCCTTGACCGACATCGCTACCGTGGGTCTTCCCCGCGGGTGGAGCTTATGCGTCATACTCCGTGACCTTTCATGAGTTTACTAGAGAGAACCCTACTCTCATAGATTGCGACGTTTGACAATCAGACTCATATAGGTGCGTTCTTCAAAAGATGTTCTGCAGGACAACATCTCTGCTTCAAAAAGCCACTTAGAACACATTAAGATATACATCAACCTGCCATGCAGATTAGGAGAGTATTGCATATTCATGGAGTGGTATTATGAATAGTAGGGATACTCTCCTCTCAGATGACCAACAGCATGTCTTCCACATCTAATTCACGGGATCTCCGATCACAAAGAATAGGTTACCACCGTGAACAACTCATATTGTGGGTCTCATACCCATCTCCCTCGATGCATTATCTATCACATTACGCGATAGACCCTTAGTAAAAGGATCTCGCCAGATTTTTAGATGTTTGGATATAATCCAACGCAATAACTCCGGAGTTTTTCATTTTCCGATGACTTTTAACCTTCTCCGAACGTGTCTTGATGACTTCATGTTACCTTTTGAGCTGCTCACTTTCGTGATCATAGTTTGATTGTCGCAGTTCATAAGGACACCCTACTGGTTTTCTCAACAACCGCAAGTCATTCAAGAGCCGTGAAGTCAATCTGCTTCAACCGTAATGTATCTAGTGCCGTGAGTTCTGCTTCCATTGTTGACCTCGTTAAGATGGTCTCGCTTGCAAGACTTCCAAGAAACAACGCCACCTCCATGAGTGAATACATATCCGCTCGTGGCCTTTATCTCATCAAAGATATGAGATCCAGCTTTGAGTCACTATACCCTTCAAGCACCTTTGGGTGCGGTGTAGTGAATTCCATAATTTGCAAAGGTTTTCAAATAACGCAAAACTCTCTCTAGAGCTTTCCAATGCACATCTCCTGGTTTTGAGACAAATCGACTCAGTTTGCTAACAGCAAAAGAGATGTCAGGTCTTGTAGCACTGGCTAAGTACATAAGGGAGCCAATAATGTGAGAATACTTCAATTGATCTCTAGCAATTCTTCGATTCTTTCGAAACAACACGCTAGCATCATATGGTGTTGGAGAGGGCTTGCAGTCATTATAGCCAAAGCGACTCAAGATCTTTTCCACATAGTGAGATTGAAGCAATGTAATCCCACCATCATCATCTCTCAACAACTTGATGTTCGTAATGACATCAGCCACTCCTAAATCCTTCATCTCAAAACAATGAGATAGAAAATCCTTGACCTCCTTAATAACATTCAGATTTGTTCAAAATAAGTATGTCATCAACATACAAGCAAAGCATAACTCCCTCGCCCCACCATGGTGATAGTACACACATTTGTCGCCTTCGTTCACAACAAAGCTGCAGCTGTTAAAGTTCTTTCGAACTTCTCATGCCACTGCTTTGGGTGCTTGCTTGAGTCCATACAAAGACTTCAACAACTTGCACACTTTCCCTTCGACCATCTATTACAAACCCATCTGGTTGTTCCATATAAATTTCCTCATCCAACTCTCCATTTAGGAAAGCGGTCTTAACATCCATCTGATGAACGAGAAGACCATGTGAGGCATCTAGTGAAAGTAGAACTCGAATAGTGGTCAGTCGAGCCACATGTGAGTAAGTATCAAAGAAGTCTTCACCTTCCTTTTGGGTATAACCCTTAGGCACGAGCCGAGCCTTGTACTTTTCGATAGTACCATCAGGCCTAAGCTTCTTCTTGAATACTCATTTGCATCCTATAGGTTTGCACCCATAAGGACGATCAGTTATCTCCCAAGTTTCATTCGCCAAGATGGAATCCATCTCGCCATTTAACCGCTTCCTTCCAAGAGGTCACATCTTCAGATGCATAGGCCTCTGAAATAGAACTGGAGTGTCATCTATGAGATACACAAGAAAATCATCACCAAAGGACTTTGCAGTCCTCATCTCTTGCTCCTAGTAGGAACTTCATTGTTCTCCTCCACAGGACTTTCAAAATGTTCCATCGAAATGCCAGTTCGGTAATTGTAATCGGTTCCCGATTCGATGAACTAGGCATCTCCTGATTAGATGAGGTAGCCATATCCTTCATGGGAAAGATATCTTCAAAGAAAGTCGCATCATTCGACTCCATGATCGTACCGACATGCATGTCATGTACCTGAGATTTTACAACCAAGAATCTATAGCCAATGCTATGAAAAGCATATCCTGGAAAACACAATCCACGCCTTTTGGTCCAAGCTTCCGCTTCTTTGCAATTGGAACATTGACTTTCGCTAAACAACCCCATGTTCGCAGATAAGAGAGTTTTAACCTTTTCTTCTCCCATTCCTCGAATGGAGTTATCTCTTTGTTCTTTGTGGGGACTCGATTTAGGACATGACATGTCACAATATCGCCTCCCCCACCATGCCTTGGAGAGACCCGATGTGTCTACCATGGCGTTAACCAAATCGCTTAGAGTACGGTTCTTTCTTTCGCCACCCCATTTGACCGAGGTGAGTAGGGAGGCGTCCTCTCATGGATTATACCATGTTCCGCATAAAAGCATCAAATTCATTGGAAAAATACTTCCACCACGGTCGGACCTAAGCCTCTTGATTTTTCGATCAAGTTGGTTTTCCACTTCAGCTTTATAGATCTTGAAAAGTTCAAAGCCTCATCCTTAGATTTCGTAAGATACACACGACAAAGATCTAGTGGAGTCGCCAATTAACGTCATGAAATATTTCTTTCCACCTTTTGTCAAAACACCATTCATTTCACATAGATCTGAATGTATAAGTTCTAGTGGTGCTAGATTTCTCGTCTCCGCAGTCACGTGAGACTTACGAGGTTGCTTAGCTTGCACGCACATTTGACACATAGATCCCTTGACAGTGGTGAAACTAGGGATTAAGTTCAACTTCGCTAGTCGCGACATGCAACCAAAATTAACATGACAAAGACGTGAATGCCACACATTTGATTCACTATTGTTGCAAATATGATTAACAACTTTATTGCAAACGTCTGACAAGGATAAACAAAACATGCCTCCTGAGTCATAGCCTTTACCAACAAAGGTTCCATACTTGGATATTACAAATTTATTCGACTCAAAGACAAGCTTGTAGCCATCTCTACACGTAAGAGATCCGCTAACAAGATTTTTATCGACGGAGGGACATAATGCACGTTCTTCACCGCACGATCTTCTCCGAAGTAAACTTCAGATCGACCGTGCCAACACCACTAATGTAAGCACTCGAACCGCTGCCCATCAAGACGGGTTGAAGTCCCCGCGGTCCGATAAGACGAAAACATGGAAATATCACCGCAAACAAGAACAATAGCACCCGTGTCAATCAACCAATCAGGAGAATGACATACTGAAAGAATAGTGGGAAATATATCATACCCAACATCCTTCATGTCAGTTTCTCCAATGACAACATTAGCGGTCTTGCCGCCTTTCCCAGGATGACGCTTGTCATAGCTATTAGGGCAACTAGGAGCCCAATGATCAGGATCTCCACACACATGACAAGCACCTTTCTTCTTGCCATTCTTTTTCTTGAAGTTCGTGTGTTGCACAACCTTGTTCTTTCCATCAAACTTTGCTTTACCATCAAACTTGCCCTTGTTCTTGAACTTGTGGGGCTGGAAGTTCGCTACGTACCACATTGGCACTAGACCTCAATACCTCGAGCACGTGTGTCCTTTGCTCTCGCTTTTTCTTCCACATCAAGAGTACCAATGAGATCCGGAACGGAAAACTCCTGTCTCTTATGCTTCAGTAAGGTAGCAAAGTTCCTCCATGAAGGAGGAAGCTTAGTGATGATACCCCCGGAAACAAACTTGTCCGATAGCAGTGCAATTGAAGTGCTCAAGTTCTCTAGCAAATGACTGTATCTCATGAGCCTGCTCAACCACGGAGCGCTCTTCAGTCATCCTGTAGTCATAGAATTGCTCGATGATGTACAACTCAGTGCCGGCATCCGAGACCCCAAACTTGGCCTCGAAAAGGCCCCACATATCTTTTCCATTGTCAATTGACGATAAGCATCAACTATGTTCTCACCTAGAACACTCAAGAGAGCAGCCTTAAACAAGGTATCCATTTTACGAAAAGCTTGTGCCTCATGGGCATCTTGCTCTCCTTCAGTTTGCCAAGAGTGGCATCATAGCAGCTCATGGTCTGAAACCATAAGACTGCTCTCACGCGCCACCTCTTATAGTGGATACCCTCAAACATAGGAGGTCTCATGGAAGCAAAGAAACCACTCGGGGTAATTTGCCTATAATAAGGTTTTTGGATTGTTGGAAATATGAGCAATTTCATCAATGATTTTATTAACAAAAATACTTGATAAAGCATGACTAAAATAGCAAATATAAAGCAAGTCATGCAATCACAGAGAGAAGGTCAACATCGTCGTGATATATGAACTTGAGGTAAACACATCTAAAATAGACACTAGATGAAGTTGCTTATACGAAATGTAACCTAACATACGAGGGGCGTAAACTAGAACCAAGAACTATAGGAGGACTTCTAATGTAAAGGAGAAGAACACGACAAGACAACAAAGAAGCAGGCGCTTAGACTTGTCGGTGTCCTCGCCGCCATGTCGCCGAGGAGGTCGTGGACGTCGGGGAAGAAGTCGTCGTCGGGGAAGTAGTCGTCGGCGACCGGATCGTCCGTGATGAAACAGAAGAGTCGCGCGAGCGCCTCAAAAACCTTATCACCCTTCTCCCGTGACAGACTCAAAAGGTGCGGTCTCGGAGGTTTATCGTCCCCGACGCGGCGTGCACGCCGCAAGACGGGATGAGGAAGACAGCAGAAAGCGCAGAGATTGGAACTGTGGTGGCAAGAGGAAGAGGACCTTCGATGTGTCTCTCGGGAGAGGAGCGACCTCTCTTATATAGGTACAACAGAGGACGCGAACAGGCTGCGCCGGAGGTGAAGCAACGGAGGAGACGAAGTGAACAGGCAAAGACGCGAAGAGGTGCGCCGTTCGTATTCATTATCCACTACCGCAAAAACTTTTCAGCTCCTAGGTGACCTTTCGTATACCCGTAGTGCGTGGCAAAAATTAGACATCGGCTCGGCTCATTCCCGCGGCGTGCCGCGTCGTGACGAGGCGAGGCGTGGCGTGGCGTGGCGTGGCGAGGTGGGCGGCGGAGGAGGAGCGCGCGTGGATGTCCCTCTTGTTCTCATGCTCATACAAGTTGGGAAAGAACCTCCCTTATAAGGAGGTCCAATTCCCACTCAACTAGCAATGTGGGACTAAACTTTAGTAGTATCCCTTGCCTTGCACAAATGGGCTAAGTGGGCCTCTAGGATTTATTAGGAATTTTCGAAATAGTTATTGGGCTGCCTCAATATAGACTAAATTCCAGCAAATATTAGTGGCGAGCCATTGTTCATCGACGAGCTCACCCAAAGAGCGAAGCACAAAAGAAGAGGAAGAGCATTCGCACGGGTTCATATACACAAGATGAGGACAAGTTGATTTGCCAAGCTTGAATTGAGATTAGCCAAGATCCGAGGACCAGCGCACAAAAAAAGGGCATTGTTTTTTGGACGAGAGTCCACAAAACATTCCATGAAAGGAAGATGTTTGAGCCCTACCAATTTACAAGCAACCGTGGCATCGGCTCGATTCAAAAGAGATGGTTGTTTATCCAACAAGAGTGCAACAAGTATTGTGTCGCCTTTGAGAGCGTTGAAGCACGGCCCGTGAGTGGTATCGGCGTTGGGGACATGGTATGCTTTCCTCTTCCTAGCCCTTTCCTTGCTATGGCCATGAGACTTCGACCGTGTATATGTTTGCATGTTCACTTGTTATTGATCATGTGGTGTAGGCATTTCAATCTTTCATGCATTCAAGGCCGGCACAATGACAAGCCATTCACTCTTACGCATTGTTGGACGATCATCAATAATTGCCCTAAGTTCAAGGACCAATACCGTGAACTACAAAGGAAGAAAGGACTGGAGACGGCCAAGTTCGCCGGAGGTGGAGATGGCGAGGCGTTGAAGAGGCCGAGGGGCAAGATCAACTCCAAGGTTGATGACATACGTGATGCCTCATCCATGGCATTGCATGACACTTTGCATGGCATGATGTCCCAAAAGGATGTGAGGGACGAGAAGATGCGACAAAGTAAGGACGAGCAAATGAAGCAATACCTAGACCTTCAAAGAAAGAACCTTGAGATGGAGAAGGCGGCCAATAGGAGGAAGATCGACATGAAGGAGGCGGCCCGGCAAAGGCAACTCGACATGGAGGAGGCGGCCCGGCAAAGGCAGCTCGACATCGAGGCCACCAATGCCGCCACCAAAGCGAAGGAGGTGGCCCTTGCGATCATGAGCGTGGACTTGTCGAAGATGAGCGAGAAGACGAGGGCCTGGTTCGAGGCCAGGCAGAAGGAGATGCTCGACGCCGAAGGCCTGAACCAGGTCGTCCGATCGGCGTGGGCCTTCTTTTTTGGAGGCTGCCATGGGTGCTGCCCGCCCGCTGGGCCGCCGGCAGCGTGTCGGCGAGAAAACATTCATTTTGGTGGCCAGCTGTGTTGCTGGTCGCTGGTTGTGTTGCCGGCGAGGACACCTATTTATTTTGGAGGCTGGCTGTGTTGCCGCATCACCGGTAAATCTTTGGCGATGGACGTGTAGGCGGCCGCTCGCTGCGGCGTGATGAACCGAGGCCGCTGGCCTGAACTAAGGCTTGGCATTTGAAACGTTGTTTTTGATTTTTTAAATAGACATGGATAGAATGGGGAAAATGGATGCGGCCGCGCGCTGGGCGCACGGCCATCGCATCTCAAAACAGGTCCGGACACGACTTCAAATCCCTACTCAAACGGACAGAATCTAGATAAAACGGACGTTCGTTTGAGGTCGCGCAGTGGAGTTGGCCTGACGAACGACGATAGGGAGCACTTTGTGGAACACAAGGAGATGAGAAGATTGAAAGCCTATCCTGAACATGCACTGCTACGTATGCCTCGGCGCTTAATTACTTCCAGAGCAAGCAACCAAAACCAAGCAGATGATGTATCCACGGATCGACGTCGCACAACTAGTGTGCTTTTTCCGCGTGCCAAGAACAGGACGGTAACTCTGCTGCACACACCACGTACAAGTATAGTGTATTTTGTCACCCTTGCATGCATACATACATATACCACAGTAGCACGTACAGTGGAGTAGATTGCACGTACGAGATAGTTGGCGGACTGACAGAAGCCACGCTATCGCCTCGTGTAGTAGTGGTAGTAATAGTAGGCTGAAGCTGCATGCGCGGCCCGAGCCGATGGTGAAGCCGCCGGAACCACAAACGCTGTCCTGTGCTCTCCTCACCGCCGCAGAGGCGCAGACCAATCTGCAGCAGCCATCTACGGGCGGCAGGCAGCAGGCAGCGCCATTAATGCCGTCCCTCGAAGTGAGCACAGGGCCGAGCAGTGTCGATCTACGTCTCCGTCCTCCCTTGCCCTTTTCGAGAGCTGCCCAAGTTACCGTTCGGTACAAAGACGGCAATACAGCCACCGTTTTGCCGCCAATTTCTACCGAACGGCCACCGGCCGTAGGATATTCGCGCGCTAGCCCAATGGCCGATCCATGATCTCCCGTGCTACTAGTAGAGCACACACTGTCACCGTCACTACTAGAAGGGTTGGACGCGCTTTGCCGCGCTGTTGTTGTTGTTGGGTTTCCTAAAAAAAATACTTTGTTTAAAAATATAAAGTGTATTATTTTTTAAAAAATTCAAACATTTTAAGTTTGATCAAATATGTAGAAAAATATATTAAAATCTATAATATCAAATCGGCATGATTAGATTCATCATGAAATGAATTCTCATACTTTTTATTAATATTGTGGATGTCAATACTTTTCGCTTGGAACTTGGTCAAAGCTAAAGAAATTTGACTTTTTAAAAAACTAACACCCCTTATATTTTGGAATTAATGGAATATTTAATTTGGCGGGTGGAGCAGATGATAGAGTGTGTTTTACTTTTATTATTTATAATGTGGTGATCTGATGGTCCTTTCTTAGACTAGTCACAGTGGGGCAGTAACTTGGAGTAGTAACATGCATATGTTACTACTCTATGTTACTACCTCTATAGTGGGGAATAACATATGTGTTGTGTCATGCATCACTTCATTTATTAGGTTGTAGACTTATCTTTTCTTGATATGTGTGATGTTACAGTAACTAGCTATGTTACCACATGCCTCTCTTTCTTCATTAATTACATGCCACATCATCTATTTTGTCTAGATAAGTGTGATGTTACCACCTATGTTACTCCCACTATGGATAGTCTTAGCGTGGTTTTGTGTTATCCGCTAATCAACATATATTTATATTGAAAAAAATTATGTTGGTGGTTGCATGTGTTACCCGCTTCTTTTTTCTAGATGGTGGGAAGGTGCGTGGGATTGATATATTTTTTATGAGCCGGTTGCTGCTGATTGATTTAAAAAATTCATTGATCTGGTCAAAATCGTACCAAATCCAAAATTAAGTACCTCAATGAACAAAAGAGCTTCAACATTAGGAAATACTATAAGGAATTTAAAGAATTGAATGAGGGAGCTCCCTGAGAAGTTGTTGACCCGGTCAAAATCAAATGACTTAATTCTAAATTAAAAACTTTAATTAATTACGAGGTCTTGAAAATAGAAGCATGGTGTATAGTATAAAAGAATTAAATGAAAGAGTTTAAAAAGATTGTTGACCTAGTAAAATCTAGGTGATCCAATTCCAATTTTGAAGATCTCAATTGAACATGGACTCTTGATTCCAGGCTTCCGGTGGGAAGGGAGGATACGGCAATCTCCAGGCAGCTATACGTGCGATAGACGGTGACGGTCTGCTTAGACAGATCCAATTCGTCCTCGCCATTTTCCAGGTCACGGTCAAGTGGCCAACGTTATCCCCCTCATACGTTCGTTCAAATGCATATACGTCCTTCTCCTCCTCGGTGCGTGTTTGAAGGAAGGGTCGAGGAAACATCCCGCGTCCTTCCTACACGTTAAGCCAGGGGCACGTACCGACGACCCAGGCGACCTTATCAGGCACGCCCGCCCATGTCCGCTTCTTCTGCAGAAGATGAAGATGAGTACGTACACAGTTTGCATTTTAAGATATACTTCATCCGTCACATAATATAAGAGCGTTATCGATACTACGCCGGATGTTTCTGTGCGGACACGCATGAACTTGCACGATCCATACGGCTTTAGCGTGTACCATCAGTACATGCAATCTGTCAGATAAACCAAGCATGGGGGTGTGTCCGTGCGTGCAGTGACACGCATGAACTTGTACGATCCATACGGCTTTAGCGTGTACCACCAGTACATGTAATTTGTCAGACGTTCCCCTGATGTAGATTAAGTCGATCCACCGGGCACTCCGCATGCATGTGGTATTTCCCGCCCAAGGCTGGCGCGCGGGCGCGACCGGACGAGCACCTGACCGGCCGGGTCGACCGCCACGCGTACTACCAGGTACGGATGCGTGCGCGGGCGTCTGAATTAGCAAACCCCACCGAACGCATCGCCGCGTGTTAGACGACCCACGGGACGGAACCGGGGGCACGCACGGTGTGTTCGTTCCTCCGAGAAGCAACTCAAAAGCAGATGGATGCATGCAAGTCCACGTGGCCCAAACTTTTTCTTAATACAGATGCAAGTGCATATATATATATATATATATATATATATACGTGTATACACTCATTCCATATGAACATACACACACCTTATTCTTTATGGGCATTTCCCAAAAACTGAGCCGATATACCATCTAGAATTTACCAAGTCATCGTAGGCGCCCGTAATCGACGGAAAAAACGTCTCCTTCCATTGAGCGAGCGTCACCGAAAATCCTACAATGAATCCAGGTTAAATGTCCATCGATCAGCTTTTCTCCTTTTTCTTCGAGGGTAGAAGAGTTTTATTCGGTATGAATAGAATTACAGCCCTATTGATCGGCTCCTCTCCTAGTGTCGCGACCGAAATTTCTCTTCCTCCTCCTCATTCTTCTTCTTCTTGAGTGAAACTTGTGCACGAGCGTAATGTCGCAGCAGACATGTACCAGGCCTAGCTAGCTGGTGGGCAAATATACGGTGGGCGCCAGTGTCGTGTTCCTCCTTTTTATTATTATTAAGCTTTTCTTTACAGAACCGAGGGGGAGAGAGACGAAGCAGTGGTGAAAGATTGGTTAGTTAATTGTACCGCATGCATGCATAGCTTGATTCTTGACTTGTCGTCCACTGAGAACTGCATTCTTGTTCACAGGCCAGTTTATTAATCGTACTCGGATCACGGCAGTACGCTGGTTTAATTATTAACAATAAATCCGCGATGGTGACTTGTCCACTTTAAATATTTCCTGCGTTCTGTGCCATGATCGCACAGGAGAATAGGGACAAACTGCTGGAATATACCTAGTGGTTTAGAGACAGAGAGAAAGTGGAGGATTATTAGATTACTCACAGGAAAAGAGCTGGAAGGGGGGAGGGTAAAGAACTAGAGATGACAAATAAGACGAAAGCGGTGGCGGAATCGGATCCGAGACAGAAACAGTAAGCGAGAGATGCACGGAGATACCCAAGATGGAAGTGCATCTTTAGCTTTTGTAAGTTTTAACCCAAGTTGGGCGTAATTTCTGTCAAGTTGGGCGTAGTTTTTGAGTCTAGTTACATCCATGTACCTAGTCTTTAACACCGGCTGCGTCTCTTAGAGTAACTTTTATCCAAACGAACGAGCCACATAACACCCTGTAACAAATGGTCTTCTTCCCATAGAATAGAAAAAACTGCGCAGGTAAGGCACTACTGACATCGCATGCAAATGCAAGTGGTAGTCGTCTCCTCCTGGATAATAAGTAGACTAAGAAAACATATGTGTTCGGTGCATGTTGATTGTTTGAAAAGTCTTTTTTTGACAGATTATACTAGGATTTCTGTGAGCGGATATTCAAAACGCCCACCGGGAGCATATGCTCCTAAATAATTTTGCTAATGTAAAAAAGCCCCGTGTGCACATATGTGTTTAGTGCACAATAGTTTGAAAAGACTTTTTTGTTTTACAGATCACACTATGAATTTTGTGAGTGGATATCGAAACAGCCCCCGAGAGCACATGCTTCTGTATGTCAGAAATAATTTTGCTAATATGAAAAACCGGACAGAAAATCAACACGCGTTTGTTCGTGTCATTTTGGATGTATGTAATTTTCATGGAGAAAACATGCGACATGTGCTAAAAACACACTTATCACTTCAAAATTTGCTTTTTAGAGCACCAAAATTTGTTTTGTTTCTCGCATCACAACATAAGTCGTTTATTCATCTAACTTTACACGCACAGATACGTTGTAAAAAATTTAAGTTTTTTTTAAAAAATTGTTACTATTTTACTGTTTATCCGGGAGCCAAAACTTTGCCCCTCTTTTGTGAGATCTATTTGCTATGTTTTTTTTTGCGGGGTATCTGCTGTGCTTGAGTATGCTAATTCCAAATTACGCTATGTGTGAGTCTACTTTTTTTACCCACAATTTCCACCATTTATACTTCATGCAGAACCAAGTCTTCTAGAAGAATTTAAAAAATAATTATACTACTGTGCCTGATCCATATAAATTATGCGATAATTAATATGGACCGGAGGGAGTAAATATATTTTTGTGCTACTACTAGTGTCCAAGATTTTTCCACTACTTTATTTAATGTTTTATCTCACCTGGTTTTTAGATACTCAGTATTAATATCAGATATACTCCTTACATAATAAATGAAGGTGAACAGATAAAAGATTACAGTGATGCGATTGAAGCGAAAAGAGCCGAAAATATAGGGGGCTCTCTCTCTCTAGAGAGGGAGAGAGAAAATAGGCGCCCATGCGGGCGTGCCCAATAGCGTTGCTCCCTGTACCTTTCAGCTTTATAATCCCCCCACAAATCTCCCCACTCCCTCGCCCTCCCTCGCCCTCCCCTCTCTCTCCTCCCTCAAAACTCTCTCTCCCTCCCTGAAATTTCTCCGCATACTGGGTGCCCAAGTGGTGCCGGCATCTCGCTGAGGGCGAGAGAGAGAGACAGAGAGATCCTCCCCTGTTTCCACTCCCCCGCCGCTCCCCCGACCCGCCCTCTCCAGCCCGCCGCCGAGCCGGGAGGAGGAGCTGCAGCTCAGCTCCGTCGCAGCTCAGTCCCCGACCCCGAGCTGATCGACCCGCCGGCGGCGAGATTCGGCCAGGTAGCTCCCGTTCTTGCAGAATTCCGGGTCCTTTTGGGCGCGGGGGTGGTGATCTGGGGCGCTCCAGTGGTGGAATTGTGTGTTTTGCCTTTTTCTTTCTTCGGCCGGGTTCGGCCCCGTGGGAATTTTCCATTCTGGGGGCACGAGGAGTGGTGTTTACGCCTTTTTGTCTGCTTGTCTAGTGGTTTGATCTGTCAATTGCGAGGACAAGCCCAGCCCTTTCCTCTTTTTCACCTAAATCCTTGGCTAAAACTGCTGTGCTACCGCTGCTGCCTCGAGTTCTTGAGCTGAACATGTTACATGTTCAATTTAATTCTTAACTAAGCAGTATTGAATGCCTCTGCTCTGCTCAATTTGGGAAGGAAGTGATTCCAATCTGGTGGTGTCTCCAGGTTTTTCAGTTGCAGCACAATAAATACATGCTTGTTTTCATGATTTTCTAAAAAAGTTTGCTCTCTTTGATCGGCTTCTGGTGTTGTCTGATTGCATAATTCGAACAGTCCTCTGTGATTCAAGAAGTAGAACTCAATAATTTTTCTCAAAAAAAGTACTGTACTACAAGTAGTACTCAATTCGTAATCTAACAATTTTCTTTCTTTTTGTTTGTTCTTGGCATAATTCAGGGCACGACGGAGAGATGTACCGGGTGAAGAGCGAGAGCGACTGCGAGATGATGCATCAGGAGGACCAGATGGACTCGCCGGTGGGCGACGACGGCAGCAGCGGAGGGTCGCCTCACAGGGGCGGCGGGCCGCCTCTGAAGAAAGGCCCCTGGACGTCGGCGGAGGACGCCATCCTGGTGGACTACGTGAAGAAGCACGGCGAGGGGAACTGGAACGCGGTGCAGAAGAACACCGGGCTGTTCCGGTGCGGCAAGAGCTGCCGCCTCCGGTGGGCGAACCACCTCAGGCCCAACCTCAAGAAGGGGGCCTTCACCCCGGAGGAGGAGAGGCTCATCATCCAGCTCCACTCCAAGATGGGCAACAAGTGGGCTCGGATGGCCGCTCATGTAAGTGCGATGCCACGCTGATTCACTGCTTTACTTCATGTACTAGTAGTAGATGTTTACCAGCAGCAGGTCATGCTCTTTGTGTGCTGTTCTTGAGCCTTGCATGATTTCTTCCTACGTCATGGTCACATGGGGTTGAAAGCTACCGATTTTTATCGATTGATGATTGTTCTGAATACTCTATAGTTTTTATCTAGTGAATTGTTCTGTTTAATTTATGTATTGGAACTGTGTTAATATTTGTGGCCATTCCTGTTACTTTCTGTTATTGCTCTGGATGAAAGACTAACTTAAATGATTATATAGTGCAATTTAGGAAATAATCAAACTTGGGCTTTAAGTTGGTACATACTGTGTTCAGCTCTACTATTCCTGTTACTGAAAGCAAATTGGCCTAACACATAAAAAGGTTGGAAATTGACGGCTGCATATGTAGCCTTAAATAGGTAGTCCATTTTTGACCTTGACTGCGTTCAAGGGGGTTGCCTGCTAGTCTGGCATCTATGTTGACAAATTGACTATTATTAGTTAGGGGCTATTTCAGTGTGACCAAGTAGTGTTGTTTTTGTTGACAATCTAGAGCTACTAATCTTGTATGGAATATTATGGCTCACAGTATTCAGTCAGTTTTTCTATCTTTTAGCATGTACTTGCTACAATTTGGACATAAGCCCTACAATTGATCCATGTTTGTCACACCGATTCCATTGAAAAATAGGTCATCATTTACAGTATATTACTTTATCCTGTGTACATGATTCTTGTATTTTTTCCCTCTTGTTATCATTACTGACTTTGAGCACCCCTTCTCAGTTGCCTGGGCGTACTGACAATGAAATAAAGAATTACTGGAACACTCGAATAAAGAGATGTCAGCGAGCTGGCTTGCCAATATATCCTGCTAGCGTATGCAACCAATCTTCAAATGAAGACCAGCAGGGCTCCAGCGATTTCAACTGCGGCGAAAATCTTTCCAGTGACCTTCTGAATGGAAATGGTCTTTATCTGCCAGATTTTACCTGTGACAATTTCATTGCTAATTCAGAGGCTTTATCTTATGCACCACAGCTTTCAGCTGTTTCAATAAGCAGTTTACTTGGCCAGAGCTTTGCATCCAAAAACTGTGGCTTCATGGGTCAAGTAAACCAAGCAGGGATGCTAAAACAGCCTGACACTTTACTCCCTGGATTGAGCGACACCATCAAAGGCGCTCTCTACTCGGTAGATCAGTTCTCAAATGACTCTGAGAATCTCAAGAAGGCTCTGGGTTTTGACTATCTCCACGAAGCCAACTCTAGCAGCAAGATTATTGCACCATTTGGGGGTGCACTTACTGGCAGCCATGCCTTTTTAAATGGCACCTTCTCTACTTCTAGGACCATCAATGGTTCTCTGAAGATGGAGCTCCCTTCACTCCAAGATACCGAATCTGATCCGAATAGCTGGCTCAAGTATACCGTGGCTCCTGCGATGCAGCCTACGGAGTTGGTTGATCCCTACCTGCAGTCTCCGACAGCAACTCCGTCAGTGAAATCGGAGTGTGTGTCGCCAAGGAACAGCGGTCTCTTGGAAGAGCTGCTTCATGAAGCTCAGGGACTAAGATCTGGGAAGAATCAGCAGCTTTCCGTGAGGAGTTCAAGTTCCTCTGTCAGTACGCCGTGTGATACTACGGTGGTTAGCCCAGAGTTTGATCTCTGTCAGGACTATTGGGAGGAACCTCTGAATGAATATGCTCCTTTCAGTGGCAATTCACTCACTGGATCCACGGCTCCTGTTAGCGCCAAGCGTCGCCTGATGGTTTTCAGCTCTCCAAAATTTCTCCTGGTGGGTATATTTTTAAATTCCTCATCCTTTGTTAAAGTGAAAATTGCTCGAGTTACTTATATGAATATCTTGTATTTGCAGCACAAAGCCCTTCGCTGGGATCTGGAGAGCAGGCAATGGAGCCTGCATACGAGCTTGGGGCTGGGGACACTTCGTCTCATCCTGAAAACTTCAGGCCAGACGCATTCTTCTCCGGGAACACAACTGACTCTTCCGTCTTCAACAACGCCATAGCCATGCTCCTGAGCAACGACATGAACACGGACTGCAAGCCTGTTTTCGGTGATGGTATCATGTTTGATACTTCCTCGTGGAGCAACATGCCACATGCTTGCCAAATGTCGGATGAATTCAAATGAATTCCTTGCCGGTATCGATGGAGATTCTTGGTATCCCTCACCCTGATTGTTTTGAGGAAAAATTCAGAGAAAGCCTCATCGATTGTATACGCTGCGTGCTCGCCGTCTGACAGGTCCTTGACGGCGTATGCAGCTGCTACCAGAAGTGCTCTCCATGCAACTAAGCCCCCTTTTCCCCAATAAAGTTCGTGGAGATAAGCCGGTTATCTACTTTTTGTTTGTTTTGTTTCGAACTAGAGAACCTTTTTTTGTCATCTCCGTGGCATTTATTTGAACAATGTAAGATCAGTTACTGCTTTTCTGGCGTACTCTCTCTTGCTGAACATTTCCCCCAATTTGTCAATCAATAGTAGCATTTTTTTTTTCTCGCAGCAGCATTCTGTTTGTGTGCTGGGCTTTTGTCAATCAATAGTAGCATTTTTTTTTTCTCGCAGCAGCATTCTGTTTGTGTGCTGGGTTCGGTTTGGTCTATTGATTTGACAAATCTAAGATGAGTAATTCGGGACGGAGGGAGTATTATTCATCAAGCATTCAAGCCGTTGGCTATTTAGTTACAGAGGTAGCATTATCCACTACTCCCGAGCATCTAGATCACTAAAGTAGAGAACTAAATGCTCTTATATTTCTTCACAGAGGTAGAAGCTTGCTTCCCAAAATTGTACTGGCTGCGGATTCAAGTCTGGCTGGCCTACAAACAAACGTCTGAAACATGCGCTGCCGTGTTGGCCGGCTGCTAGAGCGTGGTAGCTAAAACTTGGTGGTGTTCTTTGTCGAGCCATTTGCCGCAGAAACAGAGGGAGCAGGGAGGGCGCACACTATTTATGTGCCGGCGACGTGCCGTGGATGCGCCGGCCTTCATCGAACGGAGACGCCGCGCATCACGCGCGCGATGTGCACGGCATGACTCGCGTGTGGCTCTCTCTGCCCGTGTCCGCGACACACGGTTCGGGGATCTCCCCTCGCAGCGCATACGGTGCCACGATTAATCAACACACGCATGCACGGATGTGCCTGGATTGGGATAAGGGTCCCTCTACGTCTCAGACTCTCAGTCGACTGAGAAATAAGGAAGTCTCAGTCGAGGCTTTACGTCAACTTACGATACGCACGTAACGTATCAGAATCACTGGAGCTGGTGCGATCCCTCGCATAGGCCGTGCGATCCCTCCCATGGGCCGGTAGTCGGTCCACCGGCCCATTGTTTTTCTTCCCTGTTAGTATGTGTACAGCCGATCGGTAGTACCTCCCACTCGTGTCCTTTTGCTTCTTCTTTTTTTCTTCCATTTTCAATTATCGTGGACGGTATTGTGTTCTGCCTGTGTGTTTGGCCTTAGTTTTTCTTTGTTTTCTTTTCAGTTTTGTGGGTTTTTGTATGGTTGGACATTTTTATGGACACAAAAATGTGTCATATGCAGTTCCACGCGACTTGCGAATGTGCAACTAGAGCGTTGGAGGGCTTCAGGGGCGGCGTTAGGGGTATTCTTGGGTTTTCATGTGAATACCCATGATTTTTACAAAACAGTGTTGATTTTGACAAAAGAGTGACAATTTTCAAAAAAACAGCAATGATTTTGGCAAAATGAATACACATGAATACCTGGTTGCAAATTTCTGGAGCCGCCACTGGAGGGCTTGCATATTGAGCATGGGCAAGCTGCGGCCACTTGCACAGAAGACGCACGCGCGTGAGTAATAGGAAAAACTAAATTTTCTAGTTTATTGGAATTGCTAGAATATTGTCCCGTTGGTCTATTGCTACACAACACAATGTAGCTCTTATTTTTTACGCTAGCATTGCTAATGCTTTGTTCCTTCTTTTTATGTCATCTTGTTTTTCTTTAATATTTTTTTACAAAAAATATTTTGTATTTTTAAATGATCAAGAAATATTTAATGCAACAAATAAAAAAAATAAAAAAACAAAATATAAAGAAGAAGACAATTTAATTGTCTGTGACAGACGAATAACTATATGCGGCTGACTAGTGTGCAAATGGGTACCAATATTATTTTGAAAGGGGAAAAAGTAATTTGCATGCGAATGACATGTAATTGTGTCCGATCGAGGATATGCAATTGCATGCGGCTGACATGTGTGCAACTGGATAGACGGACAAGCAACTCATGTGGCCGACGTGTGTGCCACCTGATGGCAAATAAAAAAAATATAAAACAATTAAGTTTGCTAGCAAATATTTAAATACGGATTTGAATATTCCCTCATCCCTCACAAAACAATAAAGAGTCGCACTCTCTTTGAAGACATGCAATTATAGTCGGGCGAAACAAGGAAAATGCAAAAAGAAAAAAGGAAAAAAATGTGTATGATTTCAAAAAATAAGAAAAAACACAAACTGATTGTGAGATCGGGTGTTTGATTTGTGTTTGCGGGCATGGCAGAAAACGGGGCTGTTATGGTGCTCGTGTGACATATAGCGAGGGTAGGGGATTCACGGGGAGCTGCCCCCCTTTCGCCCATGCAAAAAAGTTTAGTTGCGAAAAATGTTTGTAAAAAGACATGTAGTTATAGTCTAGGGACAGCGCTTGCAATTTCATGACTAGTTGCCCCCCTCTCTCTTGTTGCTGCCCCTCCGACAAAATAAGGGCACCTAATTGCAACTAAGTTAGAAGACACTAAGTTATGATCATGCTAGAAGACATGCGGTTGCATGAGTATAGTCAGACATGCAGTTGGACACCTCTATCTCGTTGTCGCCCCCTCCGACAAAACAAGGGCCCCCCTAGTTGCGACCAAATTAGAAGGCATGCAGCTATGCGTGCTGCTAGGGACATGCAACTGCCCCATCTCTCTTGGCGGTGTCCCTCCGACAAAACAAGGGTCCGCCCTAGTTGCCACCATGGTCAAGACATGCTATGCGTGCCTTGTGTGGGACATGCAACTGGTGTCTCTCCCCGCACAACAAAAAATGGAAGTTGAGTTGCAACCAAGTTATAAGACATGCAGTTGCGACCAAGTTAGAAGACATGCAGTTGCGTGCCTAGTGTGGGGCATTCAACTGGGCCCCATCTCTCTTGACGCCACTCCTCCGACAAAACAAAGGTCATCCCAGTTGTGACAAAGTTAGAAGACATGGAGTTGTGTGCCCATTGTGGGACATGCAACTGACGCCTCTCCCTGCACAACAAAAATGGAGGCTGAGTTGCAACCAAGTTATAAAACATGCAATTGCGACCATGGTCGAAGACATGCAGTTGCATGCCTAGTGTGGGACATGCAACTGGTGCCTCTCCCTGTACAACAAAAAATGGAAGTTGACTTGACGTTGCAACCAAGTTATAAGACATGTAGCTACGGCCATGCTAAAAGACATGCAGTTGCGTGCATGTTGTGGGAGATGCAACTCGTGCCTCTCCCCATACAAAAAATGGAAGTTGAGTTGCAACCAAGTTATAAGACATGCAGTTGCGACCAAGTTAGAATACATGCAGTTGCATGCCTAGTGTGGGCATGCAACTGGGCCCCATCTCTCTTGACGCCGTCCCCTCCGACAAAACAAAGGTCATCCCAGTTGCGACCAAGTTAGAAGACATGGAGTTGTGTGCCCATTATGGGACATGCAACTGGTGCCTCTCCCCACACAACAAAAATGAAAGTCGAGTTGTAACGAAGTTATAAGACATGCAATTGCGACCAAGTTAGAAGACATGCGATTGCGCGCCTAGTGTGAGACATGCAACTGGGCTCCATCTCTCTCGACGTAGCCCCTTCCGACAAAACAAAGGCCCCCCTAATTGATACCAAGTTAGAAGACATGCAGTTGCGTGCCCATTGTAGGACATGTAACTGGTGCCTCACCCCACACAACAAAAACTGAAAGTCGAGTTGCAACCAAGTAAAACCAACAAAAGGGCTATACAACTCCTACTTATGGCCCAGTAATAGATATGAGGGTATTTGAGTTCAGAGATAATCCTCAAAAACATGGATCTGATTTCGCGAAGGTAATGTTTGAGCAAAATCATATTCTTCGACCTACTATGTAGACTAGAATAAAACAAAACAAGTGAATTGAATCACTCCTGCTGATGGCTTGAGTAATGTGTATGAGGGGATATGAGAGAAGGACTTCTTGAGACACCAAAAAATATCTCAGTAAAGAACAGTATAAATGATAACACTCACCAGATTAAAAAAAGAAAAAAATATGTCAAAAAAAAAGAAAACTAGTAGAGGTTTATATCCTAAAAAACAAAAAAGAATGTCAACTTAGCAAAAACCCTAAGCACACATCTATCTTGTCACCTACTCATGAACAGAGGGTGTAAAAAAAGCACTATACTCTTTGTATAGAGGATGTACAGATGGGGTGTGAAAATTTCTCTATAAGTACGTACAAGCATAAAAAATATGTTGATAAAATACTACTTCCAGTACAATCCAACGGAGAAACACACTTCATCTTCAGACTCTTGGCCAACTAAAAGAAATTTAGTACTACTAGTTGTAAAACAATCTTCACCGGAAAGAACCTCAAAATAAACAGCAAAAACAATAACTGAATGACACTTGACGGTGGCACATAAAAACGGAGCTTTATTTATCGAGGTAACTGAATCTACCTACAAGCAAAGAAACCAGTTTCATCGTTAAAAAATCCACCACACCGACATTGCCGATAGACATGCGTGAGTGAGAGACCTGTAGTTGTAAACTAGAAGGCAATATTTTCAAATAAACATAAAAATAGGAAGTTTTTAATAAATAATTTAAAACAAAAAGGTAGGAAGAATGGCCATTAGCCTGAAAAATATTTGTAAAGACCACAAAAAAAGTCACATAATCAACCGATTTTGCAAAATGAACACACCCAAAGTTGCTTATTCCATTGGATCTCGACTTCCAGGTCGGGAAAGAAGAAATTTCAGAAACACAAAGAATTTCTTTTTGTAAAATGACACATATCAGGCATGTTTATTATCTCATCCCCGCACACACTACCTCATCTAGTTGCAAAACACATTGTACTCCTTGCAGTTGCCCGTGAGTTTGGATGCAGGCAGTTGTGCAGGCGTTCTACCCCCTTGTAGTTGCACGTGGTTCCCATAAATACAATTGTGCGTATGGGACACATGATTTTTTTGAGTTCAAGAACACATGAACTTTTTAGTGGTAAAAATACAAAGAAAAAGCAATTGTTTCTCTATCAACCTGACATAGAAAAGAATAAGACATATAAACATGACTAAAGTATTTTTGGTAATATGTAAATTAGAAAAGCAAAAACTATAAAAAGAAATAGGCAATATAATAAACAAAAAAATCATGTAGAAAAGACATCAACAAAGTTAGTATAAAAATAGCTCAAACATGCCAAAATGTTTGTTTTACAATTTTTAGATGTTCGATATTTCAATAAAAATATAAATATAAATATAAAAAAATGTAAAAATAGCTTAATAAAAACAATAAATAAATACACTAAAATAGAAAATAAAAAAAATAAAAAAAGAAGGATAAAAGTAGACGTGAATACACAAACTGAGCTGCCCTAGTGAACTTCTTACTGTGCACACTTGCCCAACAAAAAAAAGTTAAAGAAAAATGCAATGTATTCACATGGAAGACCTATGAGAAAATAAAAAACAGAAAAGAAAAAATATATAAAGAACTGCAAGCGACAACCCATGGCCCAGAATGGAAAGCAATGCAGCGGCAGAAGAAAGTCCAGTGCCCGCAGGGATAAAGCCCAGTACGTTTTGGACAAGAAGAAATAGATCAGCGCGAGAGAACACATATCGATCAAAGCAAAAGCAAATCGTACAGCTAATCTCGTCGACTGAGACTTCACTAAATCTTAGTCGACTGAGATATAGCAAACCCTTTGGGATAAAGTCTTCCCTGAAAAATATAGTCTACCATGCAACTGATTTCTTCCAGGCGTTCAAAAAAAAACTGTAGCAAAAAAAGGAAGACGATTTCTTCAAGGACCATGCTACGCGTCGGACGCCGGCGCCGGATTCGGCCAGTCGCACCACAGCCTCACGATTCAGTGCATAACGTCCATTGGATCGATGGTCCCCGCAATAACAAAAAGTCAACACAAGCAGCACCGGCACTGCCATTCCGCTCGCAAATGGCCGCCCACCACGCTCACGGCCGGCGACACCCACCTCGCCAAACTGCCATCAGTTGCACGACCGGTTGCCGCTCACCGATCCTCGACGCCCCATCACGGTTGCTTGTCCTGCTACGCCGGTTGCAGCATCGGGCGCGCTAAGTTCCAGCGGTATGACGGTTGCAACATCGGGTGCCTCTAGTTGCAGCTCACCATGTGCCGGTTGCAGCTCACCGCCGTACTGGTTCCATCTTGCCGCCGTGCCGGTTGCAGCATCGGGCACTCCTCCAGTTGCAACTCGTCGCCGTCCTCGTAGCATCCTCGGTGGCCGGTTCCAACTCCTTGTGATGCCCGTCGTAGCATGCTTCGCCATCGTACCAACTCCTCCGCACGAGCCATAGCACCCCTTAGTGGCCGGTTGTAGCTCTCTGTGGTGCCCGTCGTAGCACTCCCGTGGCTGGTTGCAGCATCTTAGCGTCGCTCTTGGCATGGGTTGTAGCATCGCCGGTGGCTACTTCCAGCTCTCCGTGGTGCCCGTTGTAGCATCTTGGTCGCCAGTTCGAGCACCCCTACATCGCCGGTGTGGTCCCCATGACCGCCGATTGCAGCTTCTGATTTCGCCGATCCTAGCTTTTAGCTTCACCGATTACAACATCAGTGGTCGCATGTGTGGTCGCTTGCCTGCCGGTTGCAACTTCATATTTCACTAGGCGTAGCTTTTAGCTTCACCCCGGTAGAAGCTTCTAGCTCTGTCGGTGAAACACTTGCAAGTCCTCCCCTCGGCCTCGCAACACCGGTCGGGGTGCTCGCGGCATCACTCACCAGCTCCACCCTGCAGCGTCGGCGCCCCTCCCTTTCGCCGTTCGTCGCTCGTAGGGCCTTGGCCCGGAACGGAAAAGCAGGAGGAACCACGGCCTGTGATGCGACATGGAAGAGAGAGAGAGAGAGAGAGAGAGAGAGAGAGAGGGGAGAGGGAGGGAGGGAGAGAGAGAGAGAGAGGAGGAGGAATGAGTGGACGAGAGCAACGCTGCATCTCGATCTTCCGGGATTTGAACTTGTTCTCCATGCACTTCAAAATCATCGGTTTGGGCTACTCACCCTCATCCTCGACAATCATATTGTGCAAAATAACATAACATGTCATTAGCTGCCCAAAGTTTTTGATTCCCACATCATTGCAGTTCCACGAATAATCCCCAATGAGCTTGAAGCACTCTGAATGCCCTCTCCACATCCTTCCTAGCTGCTTCCTGCATTGTTGCAAAGTGGCTTTGTTTGTTTCCTTGTGGTTCAGACATGGTCTTCACAAACACCGTCGACTGAGGATAGATGCCATCGGCAAGATAGTATCCCATGTTGTAGCCACGACCATTGACAGTGTATTTGCACGGCGGCGATTCCCCATTACAAAGGCTCCTGAACACAGGAGATCGTTGAAGCAAGTTGATGTCCTTGTGAGAACCCGACATTTCTGATAATCCACAAGTGTAGGGGATCAGTTGTAACTGTTTCGATAAATAAGAGTGTCGAACCCAACGAGGAGCCACATGTAGAATTAATATTCTCTCAAGTTTTATCGACCACCAATACAACTATACGCACACTAAAAGTTTGCTTTTACCTAGAACAAGAAATAAAACTAGTTTGCAAGAATGAGAAGATAGCTTTGCGAGTTAATAAAGAGTTAGTAGTTGTTTAAATGAAAGAACAATAAAGTAGAGAGTTTCCTCAGGAAATTCCCAAAGTTCAGCTCCATTTGCCTAGCCAATCTTCCTTAGGAAATTCAGCTCCCGAGTTAATGCCAAAATTCAGCTCCATTTGCCTAGGCAATCTTCCTCAGGAAATTCCCAAAGTATTTTTTAGAGAGGACCACCGTGAAGGAAGTACCATTTTGGCATGGCCAAATGGCATGAAATTTTATCAGTGATTTCATATTCTCAAATCATTATCCTCCACCAAATTTGAGCTCAATCCAACATTCCAGGCGAGTGCAACATCTAAATCAAGTTTCTGGACCAGATTCGCTGTTGTGAAGCAACTACCCACAATTCTTGTCCAAATTACCTCAAATTCTACCAGCCTGCAGTTTCCTATCCTAAACCACAGTGACAACCTTATTAGCCCATTAATCATCGCATTTTACCACAACACCCAGTCCAAGTTTACTACAGGAAACTTTAGTTGATGCATCCCATCAACACAGCGTGGCTCTAGTCACACCAAAACCTCAGTGGTGCTCTAGGATGAAAGGACTTCACCTTAGACACCTTTTGCCAGTACCGCATGCCCTCTGAAAGTGCAACTATCCCTGGGTGGTTTTGGTAATTCCTAACAACATATAGCTCATTGAGCTAATACTATTTCAAGATAAATATTTCAGGAAAGCTCAATGATTGGCATGGCATGGATTAGAAAGTGGACCCTTCAAAATACTAAGGACAGAAGATTGGCTCAAGCTCAAAGCACAAGACTCTACATTTTCTATTTTAGTGATCCAAGATTACATTTAGTCTATAGGAAAAGCCAATACTATTAAGAAGGGGTGAGGTGTTGCTTAATGAGGTTCTTGCTCAAAATGCTTAATGAAATGCTCCAAAACCCTCCACTACTTTCTCACATCCACATATGTCCCAAACCAAAAAGTCCAACTCGGCCCCACCGAAATTTCATATGCTGAGCCACCGAGTTCAATTGACATAGCCACTGCCAGAAACCCTAGTCTTTTCGGTCTCACCGATAGGGATCTCGGTCTCACCGAGATGGGATTGTAATCTCTCGGTTTCCCTTCGTAACGTTTCAGTCAAACCGAGATGAGCGATCGGTCCCACCGAGATTGCCATGCAAACACTCTGTTTCCTTTTCGTAACGTTTCGGTCCAACCGAGATGAGCGAATCGGTCCCACCGAGTTTGCCTGACCAACTCTCTCTTTGTCTATTACCAAAATCGGTCTCACCGAGTTTGTGTAATCGGTCTCACCGAGATTACGTTATGCCCTAACCCTAACGTAAATCGTTCTCGAAAGTTGACGGTCGGTCCCAATCAAACACCTAACGGTCACATTATGAACCAAGTCGGTCCGACCGAAGTTCTCTGAATCGGTCCAACCGAGTTTGGTGATTTGTGTGTAACGGTTAGATTTTGTGTGGAGGCTATATATACCCCTCCACCCACTCTTCATTTGTGGAGAGAGCCATCAGAACATGCCTACACTTCCAACACATATTTTCTTAGAGAGAACCACCTACCCTTGTGTTGAGGTCAAGATATCCCATTCCAACCACATAAATCTTGATCTCTAGCCTTCCCCAAGTTGCTTTCCACTCAAATCTTCTTTCCACCAAATCTAAATCCTGTGAGAGAGAGTTGAGTGTTCGGGAGACTATCATTTGAAGCACAAGAGCAAGGAGTTCATCATCAACACACCATTTGTTACTTCTTGGAGAGTGGTGTCTCCTAGATTGGCTAGGTGTCACTTGGGAGCCTCCGTCAAGATTGTGGAGTTGAACCAAGGAGTTTGTAAGGGCAAGGATATTGCCTACTTCGTGAAGATCTACCCTAGTGAGGCAAGTCCTTCATGGGCGACGACCATGGTGGGATAGACAAGGTTGCTTCTTCATGGACCTTCGTGGGTGGAGCCCTCCGTGGACTCGTTCAACCGTTACCCTTCGTGGGTTGAAGTCTCCATCAACGTGGATGTACGATAGCACCACCTATCGGAACCACGGATAAAAAATCTCCGTGTCAACATTATGCTTTGCTCCCTTAAACTCCTCCCTTTACCTTCATATGCAATTGTTTTACATTCCGCTGCTATACTCTTAGAATTGCATGTGTAGGTTGATTTATTGACTTGTGCTAAGTTGCTAAAATCTGCCAAGAACTAAAATTGGGAAAAGGCTAGATTTTTATTTGGTCAAGTAGTCTAATCACCCCGTCTAGACATACTTTCGATCCTACAAGTGGTATCAGAGCTTTGCTCCATTTGCCTTGATTTCCATAGCTTTTGGTGGTCATAGCCTTGGTTTCACAACCTAGGAGAGTATGGCTTCTAGCGAGGGAAATTACCACCATAGAGGTCCTTACTTTGATGGTACAAATTTTGCTAGTTGAAAGCATAAGATGAAAATGCATATTCTTAGACATAACCCTGCCGTTTGGGCTATTGTGTGTATTAGCTTGCAAGGTGAATTCTTCGATGGGAGAGAACCAAACCGTGAAGCTACCGCTGAAGAGTTGAAGATGCTACAATACAATGCTCAAGCTTGTGATATTCTCTTCAACGGATCGTGCCCTGAAGAATTCAACAAAATCAGCCGTCTTGAGAATGCAAAGGAAATTTGGGATACTTTGATTGATATGCACGAAGGTACCAACTCCATTAAGGAATCCAAATTGGATGTGCTTGAAAGTCGACTTGACAAGTTCAAAATGAAGGATGGTGAAGGTATCGCTGAAATGTACTCTAGGCTTGCTCTCATCACAAATGAGATTGCCGGCTTAGGAAGTGAAGAGATGACCAATATATTCATCATCAAGAAGATCCTAAGAGCCTTGGATGGAAAATATGATACCGTGTGCACATTGATCCAAATGATGCCCAACTACAAAGATCTCAAGCCAACGGAAGTCATTGGAAGAATTGTTGCTCATGAGACGTCACTCAAGGATAAGGAAGAGCTTCACAACAAGTCAAGTGGTGCTTACAAAGCCTCATGTGATGCTCCCACATCATCAAGTGAGAAGCAAACCTTCAATGAAGAATTGAGTCTAATGGTGAAGAACTTCAACAAGTTCTACAAGAGTAGAAGCAAGGAAAGAAGTTCCAAGTCAAGGTCCTACAATGACAAAAAATCTTCTAGTCGTGAGCATAATTGCTACAATTATGGAAGACCCAGACACTACTCCAATGAGTGTACGGCTCCCTACAAAAGAAGAGAAGATTCTCCCAAAATAAGAAGTAGAAGAGAAGAATCACCACCAAGAGAAAGAAGGAGTAGAGATGATCGTTATGAACGAAGACCCTCTTGGAGAAGCAAAGATTCGGAAAGGAAGGACAAGTCATCAAGGAGCTACACAAAAAGAAGACATCAAGCTCATGTTGGTGAATGGGTATCCGGTTCCGACTCCGACCATCACTCCGAAATAAGTTATCACTCCGACTCCGAATATACTCAAGATGAAGGTGTTGCCGGACTAGCACTTGTGACAACCAACTCCTACGACATATTTGACTCATCAAATGAAGGAATTGGAAGATGCTTCATGGCTAAAGGTCCAAAGGTAACACACCCCGAGTATGTTGATTTCAATAGTGATGAAGATGATTTGCTAGGTGATGATGATTTACTTGTTGACAACTCTAGTGATGAAAACTATGATGAAACGTCAATTAATCATGCTAACCAAGATAAAACGAATGACGGTGATAATAAGGAGATTGAGCGTCTAACTAAACTAAACACTCTTAAGTTGGCTCATGAAACTACCTTGGAAGATCATCGAGAACTTTTAAAGACTCATGATAAGCTACGCTTTGAAAAGCTCAACCTTGAGCAAGAACATGAGTTTTTAAAGGCAATCAATGATGATCTTCGCAAGAAAAGTTCTTCTTACATTGCCAAGCGTTTACCCTTGTCTACTTACATGACACAAGTTAAATCTAACAACAAGAGCAAGAAAGATTCTTCATCTAGTAGTAACAACAATCATGCTAAATCCAATGTTGTTGCATCTAGTAGTTCTCTTGATTCCACTAATGATTCTCTTAGCCAAGTTACACTTGAGCAAGAAAATAGCTTATTGAAGGGAATTATAGAGAAAGGTGTTTACAAAAGCCTTGCCGGAAGTAAGCAATTTGAGGAAATTGTACGCAAGCAAGGGAGACACCGGAAGAATCAAGGTGTTGGTTTTGAACGAAAGTTCAATCCCAATGGAGTTGAGTGGGAAGAAGATCAATACCCCAAGACGAACCCCAAGACGAACTTTGTTCCTCAACAAGAGAAGTATGATCCTACTTCTTTCAAAGGAACACAAGCTCAAGATGATCTTCCACCACAAGACCACAAGCAAAAAGGCAAGGACAAGCTTCAAGAGGAAATTGATGCATTTGAAGAAGCACCTAAGGCCTTGGTCAAGTGGGTTCCCAAGACTACATCAAGTTCTACCTCATCAAGTACGACTACAACTCCAAGGATTCCCATCAAGATGGTGTGGATCCCGAAGAAGAAGAACTAGAGAGTTCTTGAGGGTGACTTCGCCAATATACTTCACTCTTATCATTTTGGCGAGGACAAGTGCAAACAACTTCCATATCTTGCACTAGTTCAAGGAGTCACAAACCCTCTTGTTGGTAAGACAAGGGACAAGGTAACCTAATGCTTTCATGGACACCATCTTGTGTACACATCACTCTATGTCTATGGATATCCTTGCTTGTTCCTTGTGGGACTAACCCGTGTAGGTATTGAAAGTGCAACTCACTCCAAAGGATTGGTCCGAATGATCTACATCAACATTGAGCATCTACATCTTCAACACCTACATGAAGTCATCATCGACAAAACCCAAGGTTAGTTCATCCCTCTTAGGGGGGATATCATATCTAGGGGGAGCTTTACTCTAATCAATTGAGCTAAAGCAACTCTAATGGTGTGAACACAACAATGCTTTATGTAAAAGTGGTAACCCCACTTGTGCTTAAACAATGAGTATGAACTATGATCAAATGTTCTCATTTGACTCCTAAGTCAATATACTCATGTATAGATGACCTAGTCATCGCCAATTGTTTGATAGATGCTAGAGTGTTTGTGCATGCTTTGTCACATATTTCATTTGCCATTTTATTGTGCGAGCATGTTGGATGCATATTTCACTCATTCGAGGACATCCATTTGTTGTCTTGATTGTTTGGCTCTTTCTCTTTTGCCAAATGGATGGACAAGAATGCCTAAGAACTCCCTCTAGCTATCTATGCTTTTCTCGTCTCAAACTCTATTCATCTACATCACAAAGTTTGATCAAGGCAGATTCGAACCACTCTGTGTGGGGAGCACTCGGAGTTCCCGATTCGTCATAGACTTAAACCTCCAAAACCTCTTTGTGCATCTCGGTCCGACCGATTCCTCCCTTTCGGTCCTACCGAGTCACTAAGTTGATCTAGGGTTTTCAATCTCGGTGCAACCGATTAGAACCTTTTCGGTCACACCGAGTTGCAGTAACTGCTTGCAGTTTTGCATCTCGGTGCCACCGAGTCGTTCCACTCGGTCACACCGACAGGTTCAGGTTATATATACTGACGGGCCAAAATTTGGAAAATTTTCTGAACCCCGCGCGTAACCTGCTCTGCCTCCTCGGGTCTCCGGATCATCCTCTCATCGCCAGCGACCTCCCGCCGCTGGTCTCCGCCGCCGTCAACAGCAATCTGCCCCGCCGTTGCCGCCGTAGCAAGTTTGCCGCCGAACTAGGGTACGAACTTGATCTTTGTGCTAATCCATAACTCTGATTCCTAGCACATTGCTTTGCCATGATTCTTGCCACGATTGAAATCATCCTGTCCAGCAAAAACGTCTCGTAGATTAGTTTTGATGTGAAAATTTAGGGTTAGGTCTCCGCCGAATTCATCTATGACCGATCGAGCTGTAGAAATCGGTCTCACCGATTTGGCTTAGGCCAGAGCACATGCGTTTTCGGTCTGACCGCAAATTGCACATCGGTGTGACCGAGTTCGATTTCTGTGAAACCCTAGCAGTCTCGGTACCACCGAACTGTGACTCGATCTGACCGAGTTCACTAGTTTAGGTTCCAAAAGCTGCTTCGGTATCACCGAGTTTACAAATCAGTAGATCCGAAATGCTTTCTGTGAAGAATTAAAACTAAGTTTTTTAAGTCATTTGTTTTGCAAAACTCCTGTACTTTGTGATGCTCATCTTCTCTACCTCATCTATAACCTATTCACAGGGTCTGCTGTCAAAGTGACAGTCAGAACAGGTCTGAGCAACAGGTGCAGATGAGTGAGGGTTCAGATCCCTTTAGCAGCTATGATGATGGCAGCAGGAGCACACCAAGCAACTTGCCAAAGGCTGCCACCAGGACAAGGAAGAAGAGAACTTCTGATTCAGAGGATGAAGACTATGTGGCTGTTGAAGATGAAGCCACTTCAAAGAAAAAGGTGCTGAAGAAAGAGTATGGCATTTCTTTGCAACAAAGCCCGGATGAAAACAAAGGCTCCAAAGAAGAAGACAACCCATGTCTAAGCCAAGAAAAGTTGCCACAGGTGAAACCATGAAGTTCACCATTGAATCTGAAGAAGAAGCAGCTGGTGAGGATAAGAAGAAGAAGAGGGCCAGAACCACTACTACCAGAGTTCTTGGCAAGCCCTCAATGAGGAAAGATTCTGAAGAGGAAGAGGATGCTGCACCAGCACCCAAAGCTCAAAAGCTTATGGGGGATGCAACCAGATCAGGGGATGCTCCATCTAAGCCCACATCTTCTCCCAAGGCTGCTGCTCCAGCTCCAAAGCCTAAACCCAAGAGAAGCACTAGAAACATCCCTGCCGAGGAAAAGAACAAGGCCCTAGTGCCTGAAGCTGCTGAAGAAGATGAAGCTCAAGTGTTGAGGAAGCTGAAACCCAAGATCCCTGGCCACAATGATGCACACCCAGTTGCAGAAAACATGAAAATCAGGAAGGATGCAGGATTGAGACTATGTAGACAGTCTGATCCATATGCTATCAGGAGAAGAACTGCTGTGGACTACATGTTTCACACTAAGGAACAGAAGGACTTCTATGAGACAATTCTGCTTGATAAGAAGCCCATAGTGTGTGACATGAGATGGGTTGACTGGGAGTTCATCAAGGAGAATGAGGATCACTTCCCTGGTGTGTATGATAGCTTCAAGGCATATGGAGTTGACACATTTGTTGCTCAGAAGCTCACTAAGTGGAATGATGAGTTAATCATGCAGTTCTACTCCACTGCCCACTTCTATCCAGATGGAAGGATAGTATGGATGTCTGAGGGTACTAGATACCAGTCAACAGTTGATGAGTGGGCCAAGCTTATCAATGCTCCTGAGGAACATGAGGATGACTTGGACATTTATGCAGAGAAGAAGAAAGACCACAATACAATCCAACATGTACAAAGAGATCCCAGATGCTACTTTAGATACACATAAGTTTGGATCTGCACTTCTTGCTATCTGGTCTGCCTACCATAAACTGGATTCTAAGGCACACATTGCTACCCAAGTCAGGTGATCACAAGATGATCAGAGGACATGCAATAAACTTGCTACATATATTTGATGTCCCACAGAAGTTCAAGGTCATGAGTTTGATTGTTGAGACAATCAAGAGGACTGCTGCTGACCAGAAGAGAAGCTGTGGGTATGCCCCACAAATTCAGGAGCTCATCAACTCAAAAATGGGCACAGACACATATCTTTTGGATAAGGAGCACCTGGCCATATACCCTGAATTTGAAGACAACACAGTGGTGATGAATGAGAATGAACCATCTTCAGCTCAAGCACATGAGAAGAGAGAGAAGGCTAAAGCTGAGAAAGCTGCAAAGATGCCAACTATAGAGGAGACATCTCAGGTATTCTTGAAGAGCAAGCAAGACCAGCTTGGATATCTGATCCAATCCACCCTGCGGATTGAGAAGGGCTTGGCCACCCTGAGCAAGAACCAGGAGAGCTTGGAAAGGATTATTGAGACAAAATTCTATGACCTTGATTTCAAAGTAACAGAGATCCAAACTGCAGTTGAGCAGCTCCAGGAGTAAGCAAAGGAGAAGAAGGGCAAGTCTACCACAGATGCTTTTGCTAGAGTGCCCAGAGGAAAGAGGTCTGCTGCAGTGCCAATTCCTAACACAAGAGCAACAGCATCAGCATCAGCAGCTACAGCTCCAGTTCCACCTCCAACAGCTACTCCACCAGCTCCAGCTACTTCATCTGAAGCCTTCGTCCTTGGAGTTCTCTCAACACCACCTCCCGAAGATCAAGCCTGAGAGTCATTTAGCATTATGCATTTTTGAACTTTTTGGTAACTTGTTGCCAAAGGGGGAGAAAGTCCCTGATAGATTCTTTCCCATTATTGCGCATGCAATCTTCTCTGTGGTGCCAGCAACGCCATAGGAGCAGCAGCATTTTGGCGCGCACCTCTTCGCTTTCCGTGTCAAGGGCTTCGAGAGAGAGCGTTGCCTTTTTATCTCTCTTGCTATTTTGGTTGAATTTTTTATTGTGTGCTTGTGTCAGATACTTTATGTCCTTGTGAAATACTTGTTTGATCATGTGTTTGATCATATGCTACCTTAATGCTTGTTGGATGATATTACCTATCATATCCTCTTATGATCATTCACTTTGCTTGGTGATGAGTGCATGTTTTTAATTTCTATCATTTTGAGCGCTCCACCAAGATGTATGTGACATGGAAGAGTAACCCATGATCCTAATCGATTGTGCATTTGCATTCAAAAGCAAATTTTTAATAATGCACAAATTTAGCGGGAGCTCTTGCTTATCACATACTTCTCAAAGCGATGATGTTTTTCAGTCTTATTATCATTTGTCGAAGCTTTGATCTATATGTTGTCATCAATTACCAAAAAGGGGGAGATTGAAAGTGCAACTATCCCTGGGTGGTTTTGGTAATTCCTAACAAACTATAGCTCATTGAGCTAATACTATTTCAAGATAAATATTTCAGGAAAGCTCAATGATTGGCATGGCATGGATTAGAAAGTAGACCCTTAAAAATGCTAAGGACAGAAGATTGGCTCAAGCTCAAAGCACAAGACTACATTTTCTATTTTAGTGATCCAAGGTCACATTGAGTCTATAGGAAAAGCCAATACTATTAAGAAGGGGTGAGGTGTTTCTTAATGAGGTTCTTGCTCAAAATGCTTAATGATATGCTCCAAAACCCTCCACTACTTTCTCACATCCACATATGTCCCAAACCAAAAAGTCCAACTCGGCCTCACCGAAATTTCATATCCGGAGCCACCGAGTTCAGTTGACATAGCCATTGCCAGAAACCCTAGTCTTTTCAGTCTCACCGATAGGGATCTCAGTCTCACCGAGATGGGATTGTAATCTCTCTGTTTCCCTTCGTAACGTTTCAGTCAAACCGAGATGAGCGATCGGTCCCACCGAGATTGCAATGCAAACACTCTGTTTCCTTTTCGTAATGTTTTGGTCCAACCGAGATGAGCGAATCGGTCCCACCGAGTTTGCCTGACCAACTCTCTCTTTGTCTATTACCAAAATCGGTCTCACCGAGTTTGTGTAATCAGTCTCACCGAGATTACGTTATGCCCTAACCCTAACAAAATCGGTCTCACCGAGTTGACGTGTCGGTCCCACCGAAACACCTAACGGTCACATTATGAACCAAGTCAGTCTGAACGAGTTCTCTGAATCGGTCCCACCGAGTTTGGTGATTTGTGTGTAACGGTTAGATTTTGTGTGGAGGCTATATATACCCCTCCACCCACTCTTCATTCATGGAGAGAGCCATCAGAACATGCCTACACTTCCAACACATATTTTCTGAGAGAGAACCACCTACCCTTGTGTTGAGGTCAAGATATCCCATTCCAACAACATAAATCTTGATCTCTAGCCTTCCCCAAGTTCTTAAATCTTCTTTCCACCAAATCCAAATCCTGTGAGAGAGAGTTGAGTGTTCGGGAGACTATCATTTGAAGCACAAGAGCAAGGAGTTCATCATCAACACACCATTTGTTACTTCTTGGAGAGTGGTGTCTCCTAGATTGGCTAGTTGACACTTGGGAGCCTCCATCAAGATTGTGGAGTTGAACCAAGGAGTTTGTAAGGGCAAGGAGATCGCCTACTGCGTGAAGATCTACCCTAGTGAGGCAAGTCCTTCATGGGCGGCGGCCATGGTGGGATAGACAAGGTTGCTTCTTCGTGGACCCTTCATGGGTGGAGCCCTCCGTGGACTCGCGCAACCGTTACCCTTCGTGGGTTGAAGTCTCCATCAACGTGGATGTACGATAACACCACCTATCGGAACCACAAATAAAAAATCTCCGTGTCAACACTCCGTTTGCTCCCTTAAACTCCTCCCTTTACCTTCATATGCAATTGTTTTACATTTCGCTGCTATACTCTTAGAATTGCATGTGTAGGTTGATTGCTTGACTTGTGCTAAGTTGCTAAAATCTGCCAAGGACTAAAATATGGAAAAGGCTAGATTTTTATTTGGTCAAGTAGTCTAATCACCCCCCCTCTAGACATAATTTCGATCCTACACCCTCTCCTCGCCATGCCACGCGGTGACCGCGCTGTTGGCATGCGAGAGCGCGTGCTCTGCTTGCGGTGGCCGCACTTAGCGCGTTGAGTAGCGTCGGGCTTTGTCTTCCCGGTCGCGCCTGCTCGTCCCCTGGTGCCATCCACCCTCCTCCTCCTCCTCCTCCCACATAAACCCATGGCTCACCTCCCCCTCCAGAAGCTCCCTCACCGGCACCAACCGTCGCGCCCACAATGCGCCGAGTGGCCGACCGCCCCTGTGCTCGCTCTGTATCCTTCCTCTGTGTCCCTAGCTCCATCCTCTGCTCCACTGGACCTCCAGCACTGCTCACCCATCACCTCAATGGCCCGCGCATTCCTAGCCCCGCGCCAGAGCATCAGTTGTGCATCCGTGGCCGCATCCGACGAGGGCATCGTCGCCACGGCTATATAAGATGACCCCAGCCTCGCCTCTCAACAATCATCCTCACCACCCCTCAATCAATGCCCAACACCGAGAACCCAATCATATAAGTCCTCCTTCACCGTCTCTAGCGAGAGACTCGCTGCTACTACTTGAGCTTGCGTTGATATTTCCCTTGAAGAGGAAATGGTGATGCAACAAAGTAGAGATAAGTATTTCCCTCAGTTAAGAACCATGGTATCAATCCTGTAGGAGGCAGAAGTAAGTCTCCAATCTATGCACCAGCACAAACTAACAAACACTTGCACTCAACGCGAAAAAGAGGTTGTCAATCCCTTCACGGTCTTGAACAAGAGTGAGATCTAATAGAGATATGTATTAAAGATAAATAAAAAGGCAAACTAAAATAAATCTAAATAAATTGCCGCAAGGTATTATTATTTTTGATTAATAGATCAGAAAATATATGATGGAAAATAGACCCGGGGGCCATAGGTTTCACTAGAGGCTTCTTTTGAAAGAAAACATACGATGGGTAAACAAATTACTGTCGAGCAACTGATAGAAAAGTGCAAAGTTATGACGATATCTAAGGCAATGATCATGAATATAGACATCACGTCCCTAGTGAGCCTCTACTTGATTAGCTCGTTGATAAAGGTTTATTATTCATGCTAGAATTGTATTGATTGGAAACCTAAATACATGTGTGAATACATAGACAAACACTGTGTCCCTAGTGAGCCTCTACTTGACTAGCTCGTTGATCAAAGATGGTTAAGGTTTCCTAACCATGGACATGAGTTGTCATTTGATAATGGGATCACATCATTATGAGAACGATGTGATGGACAAGACCATCCGTTAGCTTAATATATTGATCGTTCAGTTTTATTGCTATTGCTTTCTTCATGTCAAATACATATTCCTTTGACTATGAGATTATGCAACTCCCGGATACCGGAGGAATACCTTATCTGCTACAAAACATCACAACATAACTGGGTGATTATAAATAAGCTCTACAGGTATCTCCAAAGGTGTTTGTTGGTTGGCATAGACCGAGATTAGGATTTGTCACTCCGAGTATCGGATAGGTATCTCTGGGCCCTCTCGATAATACACATCATAAGAAGCCTTGCAAGCAAAGTGACTAAAGAGTTAGTTACAGGATGATGTATTATGGAACGAGTAAAGAGACTTGCCGGTAACGAGATTGAACTAGGTATGTAGACACCGACGATCGAATCTCGGGCAAGTAACATATCGATGGACAAAGGGAATTACGTATGTTGTCATAACGGTTCGACTAATAAAGATCTTCATAGAATATGTAGGAGCCAATATGATCATCCAGGTTCCGCTATTGGTTATTAACCGGAGATGTGTCTCGGGCATGTCCACATAGTTCTCGAACTCGTAGGGTCTGCATGCTTAACGTTCGATGACGATTTAGTATTATATGACTTATGTGATTTGGTGACCGAATGTTGTTCGGAACCCCGGATGAGATCACGGACATGACGGGGAGTATCAAAATGGTCGAGAGGTAAAGATTGATATATAGGACAATGGTATTCGGACACCGGAAGTGTTCCAGAGGGTACCGGGTACATAGAGGGTCACCAGAAGGGGTTCCGGGCACCCCCGGCAAAGATATGGGATTATTGGGCCAAGGGAGGGACAGACCAGCCCACAAGGGGCTGGTGCGCCGCTCCACCAGGCCGGCCAGCCCTAGGGAAAGGAAAGGGGGGAGGGCAAGTCCCTCCTTCCTTCCCCTCCTCAAGGGAGAAAGGAAAGGGGGGGGGGGGGCGCCACCTCCCCCTTCCTTCCCGTGGCGCCTATACAAGGAAAGGGGGGCCGAACCAGGGCAGGAGCCCAAGTGTGATTCGACCCCACTTGGAGCGCCCCTTGGCCTCTCCCCTCTCCCTCCCACCTGTATAGATGAGGAGCAGGGCGCCTAGGACACACAACATCAATTGTTAGCCATGTGCGACGACCCCCTCCACAGTTTACACCCCCGATCATAGTTTTGCGGTGCTTAGGCGAAACCCTGCGAGAATCACTTCACCATCACTGTCACCACGCCGCCGTGCTAACGGAACTCATCTATTACCTCAACACCTTGCTGGGTCAAGAAGGTGAGGGACGTCACCGAGCTGAATGTGTGCAGAACTCGGAGGTGCCGTACGTTCGGTGCTTGATCGGTCGGAGCTAGAAGAAGTTCGACTACATCAACCGCGTTTTCAAACGCTTCCGCTTTTGGTCTACGAGGGTACATAGACACACTCTCCCCCTCATTGCTATGCATCTCCTAGATAGATCTTGCGTGAGCGTAGGATTTTTTTTAAATTGCATGCTACGTTTCCCAACAACATGTATAAAAAAATATGAACGGTGGTCTTGCCACAAATACTATGCCAACTACATGATCATGCAAAGCAATATGACAATGATGGCGCGTGTCATAATAAACGGAGCGATGGAAGTTGCATGTCAATATATCTCGGAATGACTACGGAAATGCCATAATAGGTAGGTATGGTGGTTGTTTTTGTAGCGATCCGACCTTAGACGGCCAAATCTCTGTGCATAAGTGTCATCCCTGGATCGGTAATGCTGACACACACAGTACTTGAAGGTTTTATAGTAGAGTACAATCACACACTTATTACATCGAATGTCTCAAAAGAGAACTTATTACAATAAATATGGTTTAAGGCCATCTAAATAAGATAACAGCGGAAGGCTTGGAAGATAAAGTGAGTCCATCAACTCCAACGGCATAGCTGAGTGCACGACAAAGACCTATCGCACCTTACTCTTCGTTGCGAAAAGTGCGCAACATGATATGTTGCAGCCCGAACGGGTCGACACATGGAATATCTGGCAATATAACACAGTAGAGCAATGAACAGATAAATGCTATCACTACATGCATATATGGCTGGTGGAGGCTCTATGGTTATAATGTTTTGCGAAAAGCCAATTTTTCCCTACAACAAAGGAATATATTTTATTTAACTATCATGGTGGTTGAAACATTGAGAAGGTTCCTCCAACTCAATCCCAATTAAAAGTAATTAACAACCCAACAAATTTAATTTAGGGTGATGAGATCAAATCAATAATTCAAGTACCAGATACTCAAGATGTCCATAACCGGGGACACGGCTAATCATGATTAGTTTGTACACTCTGCAGAGGTTTGCACACTTTTACCCATAAGACTCGATCTCCTCCGTTGAATTTCTCGCACTACATGGTGTTTGAGAAATAGATGACCGAGACACAGTCTTTCGGAAGCATTAACTCTAACCCTGGGTAGACAATACCAACCTACATCCCCTACATCTGCTAGCCTACCACTGGAAGAGGTCATGCAACATACTCAACTATGCTAGAGCCCATAATAGCTTGTGGCTGCACACGGAAGTTTCTAGCATGAATAATCTTACGATCCCTTTGAGCCTGGGTGGCGAACCATAGGATGATCACACGGGTACTCGGGATATCCTAGGACAACCTTTGGATTCTCCAGTGCTCGACAACCAATCCACCCAGATGTGTATTAAAGTAGCCACCTTAAGTTAACCATTAATTAACAATCTCACATCTGTCATGGATACACTCAAACCCAATCCACGTCTACGAGCATAGCATAGCAATATAAGCATAACGTAGAAGTAACTCCCAAGGGTTTGATAATAAAACGGTAATAGGTTCTACCTCATCAACTACTTCCCAATACCCACAAGTTAATCACATCCAAATCATGCAGTGTTTGAGGATTGTAACTAATGCATAAAAACTGGGTATGAAAATAGTATGATCAATGTGTTACTTGCCTTGCTGACGATCCGCAAACCCTAGAGACTCGTAGTAGCACGCTTCGCACTCCGGGAATTCTATCGCAAACAAACAATAGCATACATAAGCACTCAAGCAAAGATGCAAGGGTAAAACTCAAGTAAGAAGATCAAATCTAAAAATTCAACTGAAGAGATTCGATCTGCAAAAAGAATCAATCGAATTGGAGCTACGGAACTGAAACTACGATAAAAAAAACTTCGAATTCAAATCTGCTTGAAACCAAATTTTTAAATTGTCAAAACCATGTTCAAGTTGTTTAAACAGAAAGAGGGGCTCGAGACTAAGATTTTGGCGTTGGTTTCACTGGATATGGACAAACGGTTTACAAGTTGCGAGGGTTTGAAGATCAGGGGCTAATCTATGATAAAAGTAATCACGGATAGGCCCCTGGCAGAAAAAGAAAATAAAAGAAAAGACTACGGCGCGAACGTTCATTAACAGAGACGAACGGCCGAATTCGTTCGTTAAAACAAACGAACAACCGTTCATAGAGTAACTAAACTAAAAAAACGAACCGATCTAAAAAAAATAAAAAAAATCGATCTAGGGTTTTTATAGAAACTGGCGGTTTTTACCTAAAAACCAAAAAAAAAAAAACAGCGATGGCCGGATCATGGCAGAAATCCGGCGAGGCGGCGTGACAGCGGGCGGGCTCACGTGAGCGTGGGCGTGAGGCGGGCTGGCGGCAGCTGCGGCGCTGGCTTTCTTCTGCTGGCGGCTGACTTAGGGTGTGAAGTGGGGGCGGGCGGCGGCTTATAAGAGACGAGGGAGGCGGCTTGGAGGAGGGCAAGGCGGCGGGGAGTCCGGGCGGCGACGATCGTTGCGGCCACAGGGAGACCGACTTCGGGGTCGAGGCGGCTGGGCCGGCTGGGCTTCGGCCTAGTCGGTCCGAAGATTTAAAAAAAATTCCGCCAAGAAAAATCCTAATAAAATATATAAAAAAATTCTAAAAATGCCAAAAACAATTTTCGCGTCTAAGTAAAATACTTAGAACAAAGTGAACATTTTCTTGGCCTAAAATGCAATTTTGAAAAATGCATATTTTTCTAATTCAAATAAAATAGCAATAAAATCCAAATAAAATAATTTATTTGATTTTAATAATTTTCCTCCAATATTTCTTTCATTTTGGAGAAGTCATATTATCTCCACTCATATATTTTTAATAATGGAAATATTATTTGGAGAGAAAAATAATTAAAACCAAAATGATCCTCTTTTCAATATTCGAGAAAAAATCAAATATGAAAAGAAAAGAAATCCCCAACTTTGTCCGTGGGTCCTTGAGTTGCTTAGGAATTTTAGAATCACCACTAAAATGCAAATAAAATATGATATGCATATGATGACCTATGTATAACATTCCAAATTGAAAATTTGGGATGTTACAGTTTTTAGGAAAGGTATATGGTGGGTTTAATGCACCGGCAAAAGTTGCGCGGTACTAGAGAGGCTAGCACTGGTGGAAGGGTGCGAGTGCGTATAAGCCATGGACTCAACATTAGTCATAAAGAACTCGCATACTTATTGCAAAAATTTATTAGTCATCGAAACAAAGTACTACACGCATGCTCCTAGGGGGGATAGATTGGTAGGAAAAGGCCATCGCTCATCCCCGACCGCCACTCATAAGGAAGACAATCAAAAAAATAAATCATGCTCCGACTTCATCACATAATGGTTCACCATACGTGAATGTTACGGGAATCACAAACTTTAACACAAGTATTTCTACCAATCCACAATTATTCACTAGCATGACTCTAATATCACCATCTTTATATCTCAAAACAATATACAAGGAATCAAACTTCTCATATATTCAATATAGAGATGTTCACCATTGATGAGTACTCCATCTCACATGATGATCATACATGGGTTAGTTGATTTGGATCACGTATCACTTAGATGACTTGAGGGATGTCTATTTAAGTGAGAGTTCTTAAGTAATTTGATTAATTGAACTTAATTTTTCATGAACTTAGTCTTGATAGTATTTGCATATCTATGTTGTAAATCAATAGCTCGCATATAGGTCCCCTATTTTAATTTTGATATATTCCTAGAGAAAAGCTAAGTGCAAAGATGATAGTAGCAATAATGCGGACCGGGTCCGTGATCTGAGGATTATCCTCATGGCTGCACAGAAGAATTATGTCCTTGATGCACCGCTAGGTGACAAACCTATTGTAGAAGCAGATGCAGACGTTATGAACGTTTTGGCAAGCTTGGTATGATGACTACTTGATAGTTTAGTGCGCCATGCTTTACGGCTTAGAACCGGGACTTCAAAAACATTTTGAATGCCACGAAACATATGAGATGTTCCAAGAGTTGAAATTGGTATTTCATACTCATGCCCGTGTTAAGAGGTATGAGACCTCTGACAAGTACTTTGCCTACAAGATGGAGGAGAATAGCTTAGCTAGTGAGCATGTGCTCAGAATGTCTGAGTACCACAATCTCTTGAATCAAGTGGGAGTTAATCTTGCAGATAAGATAGTGAATGCCAGAGTTCTCTAGTCACTATCACCTAGCTACTAGAACTTCGTGATGAACTATAATATGCAAGGGATGACGAAAACGATTCCTGAACTCTTTGCGATGCTGAAATCGGCGAAGGAAGAAATCAAGAAAGAGCATTAAGTGTTGATGGTTAACAAGATCACTAGTTTCAAGAAAAAGGGCAAGGGAAAGAAATGGAACTTCAAGAAGAATGTCAAGCAAGTTATCAATCTCAGGAGGAAGCCCAAAGCTGGACCCAAGCCTGAAACTGGGTGCTTCTACTGCAAAGGAAAACGTCACCGGAAGCAGAACTGCCCCAAATACTTGGCGGATAAGAGGGATGGCAAAGTGAACAAAGGTATCTTTGGTATACATGTATCTTTGGTATACCCTGTTCCGGCACCCTGCCGGAGGGGGATCCCTCACCGGCGGCCATCTTCATCATCCAGGCGCCTCCATGACGAGGAGGGAGTAGTTCACCCTCGGGGTTGAGGGTATGTACCAGTAGCTATGTGTTTGATCTCTCTCTCTCTCTCTCTCTCTCTCTCTCTCTCTCTCGTGTTCTTGATTTGGCACGATCTTGATGTATCATGAGCTTTGCTATTATAGTTGGATCTTATGTTGCTTCTCCCCCTCTACTCTCTTGTAATGGATTGAGTTTTCCCTTTGAAGTAATCTTATCGGATTGAGTCTTTAATGATTTGAGAACACTTGATGTATGTCTTGCAGTGCGTATCTATGGAGACAATGGCATATCACGTGATTCACTTGATGTATGTTTTGGTGATCAACTTGCGGGTTCCGCCCATGAACCTATGCATAGGGGTTGGCACACATTTTCATCTTGATTCTCCGATAGAAACTTTGGGGCACTCTTTGAGGTTCTACGTGTTGGTTGAATAGATGAATCTGAGATTGTGTGATGCATATCGTATAATCATACCTACGGATACTTGAGGTGACATTGGAGTATCTAGGTGACATTAGGGTTTTGGTTGATTTGTGTCTTAAGGTGTTATTCTAGTACGAACTCTAGGGCTGTTTGTGACGCTTATAGGAATAGCCCAACGGATTGATTGGAAAGAATAACTTTGAGGTGGTTTCGTACCCTACCATAATCTCTTCGTTTTTCTCCACTATTAGTGACTTTGGAGTGACTCTTTGTTGCATGTTGAGGGATAGTTATATGATCCAATTATGTTATTATTTTTGAGAGAACTTGCACTAGTGAAAGTATGAACCCTAGGCCTTGTTTCCTAGCATTGCAATACCGTTTACGCTCACTTTTATCATTAGTTACCGTGCTGTTTTTACATTTTCAGATTACAAAAACCTATATCTACCATCCATATTGCACTTGTATCACCATCTCTTCGCCGAACTAGTGCACCTATACAATTTATCATTGTATTGGGTGTGTTGGGGACACAAGAGACTCTTTGTTATTTTGTTGCAGGGTTGCTTGAGAGAGATCATCTTCATCCTACGCCTCCCACGAATTGATAAACCTTAGGTCATCCACTTGAGGTAAATTTGCTACTGTCCTACAAACCTCTGCACTTGGAGGCCCAACAACGACTAAAATGGAATTGAGTTTGTCTCATACGCTTCATCTTTTTAATATCTTTCGTGAGTATGATGGAAAGGAAAATTGTGCCAAAGTGTTAGAAGAAGAATGCATTAAAATGTTTGGCACTAAATCTTTGAATGTCGAGCATGATTGCAATGTTGTTAGTATGAATTCTTTGAGTACCCATAATGCTAATGATATGCAAAGCCACAAGCTTGGGGAAGCTATGTTTGATGAAGATGATATTTTTTGTCCCCCAAGCTTTGATGAGCAAATTTACTATGATGAAAGCATGCCTCCTATCTATGATGATTATTGTGATGGCACATATTCTTTAAATAACAATGATAACCATGAAACTTGTCATCTTGATCTTAATTTTCAGTCACATGATAGTTATTTTGTTGAATTTGCTCCCACTATCCCGAATGAGAAGAATTTTGCTTATGTGGAGAGTAGTAAATTTTCTATGCTTGTAGATCATGAAAAGAATGCTTTATGTGATGGTTATATTGTTGAATTTAATCATTATGCTACTGAAAATTATTATGAGGGAGGAACATATGCTTGTAGGAATTGCAATAATGTCAAGTTTCCTCTCTATGTGCTTAAAATCTTGAAGTTATGCTTGTTTTACCTTCCTATGCAAGTGATTATTATTCCCATAAGTTGTTTGCTCACAAAATCCCTATGCATAGGAAGTGGGTTAGACTTAAATGTGCTATTCATATTCTTCATGATGCTCTCTTTATGTTTCAATTCTTATCTTTTATGCGAGCATCGTTGAAATCATCATGCCTAGCTAGGGGCGTTAAACGTTAGCGCTTGTTGGGAGGCAACCCAACTTTATTTTAGTTTCTTGATTTTTGGTTCTGTTTAGTAATAAATAATCCATATAGCTTCTGTTTAGATGTGGTTTTGTGTTTTAATTAGTGTTTGTGCCAAGTAGAACCTTTGGGAAGACTTTGGTGAAGTCTTTATGATCATGCTGTAAAAAACAGAAACTTTAGCGCTCACGAGATTAGCTAAAACTTTTTACTGGAGAGTTCTATTTAGTTGATTGTTTTTTAAGATGATTACTAGACAAATTCCTCAGGTCCACCAATTTATTTTAGAATTTTTGTAGTTCCATAAGTTTGCGTTAGTTACAGATTACTACAGACTGTTCTGTTTTTGACAGATTCTGTTTTCATTGTGTTGCTTGCTTGTTTTGATGAATCTATGGCTAGTAAATAGTTTATAAATCATAGATAAGTTGGAACACAGTAGGTTTAACACCAATATAAATAGATAATGAGTTCATTACAGTACCTTGAAGTGGTGTTTTGTTTTCTTTCGCTAACGGAGCTCACGAGATTTTACATTAAGTTTTGTGTTGTGAAGTTTTCAAGTTTTGGGTAAAAGATTTGATGGATTATGGAACAAGGAGTGGCAAGATCCTAAGCTTGGGGATGCCCAAGGCACCCCAAGATAATCTAAGTACACCAAAAAGCCAAAGCTTGGGGATGCCCCGGAAGGCATCCCCTCTTTCGTCTACTTCCATCGGTAACTTACTTGGAGCTATATTTTTATTCACCACATGATATGTGTTTTGCTTGGAGCGTCATTTTATTTTCTTTTGTTTTGCTTGATGTTATTTAGAATAATGTTTTGCATCTCTAGTTTCAATAAAAATGTCAAGGATAGCTTTTACCATGCTTATTTTGCAAGTATACATGTTGCTGTTTGAAAACAGAAAGTTTACCGCTGTTGCAAAAATTCCCTAGAAAAGTCAGAATGTGATAAAATGTTGAAACCTTTTGCATAATAAGCTCTGATAAATTTACTACAGTGGGAATTTTATTTCATAATTTTTGGAGCTAGGGAAGTATGGATCTTGCTGCATTCTTTACAGACTGTCCTGTTTAGGCAGATTGCTGTTATGTTTGCATATGTTTGCTTGTTTAATGATTCTATTTGAGGATAGGACTATTAAATATGCAGAGGCATTTAGTATGCAATGTTGAATAATAATTTTAGTGATTTGCTACAGTTGAGTATGATAAGTTTTTTTCATTGGTTTATACTAACTTATCTCACGAGTTCTTGTTGAGTTTGGTGTGGATGAAGTATTCGAGATTTAGGAAACCGTGATATGAGAGGAATTAAGGAGATACAAAAGCTCAAGCTTGGGATGCCCAAGGCACCCCAAGATAATATATCAATAAGTCTCAAGCATCTAAGCTTGGGGATGCCCCGGTAGGCATCCCACCTTTCTTCTTCAACAATTATCGGTTAGTATCGGTTGAGCCTAAGTTTTTGCTTCTTCACAGGATGAGTGCTATCCTTGAAATGTCGTTTTATTTTGATTTGCTTGCTGTTTGAATAAATACCAAGATCTGAAATTATTAAATGAGAGAGAGTCTTCACATAGCTACATAATTATTTAACTACTCATTGATCTTCACTTATATCTTTTTGGAGTAGTTTGTCATTTACTCGTGTGCTTCACTTATATCCTATGAGTAAATAGTTGAATGATTTGAATGTCATAAATTATATATGTTTCATATGCCTTTCCCATGGGGAGTAATGCCTTCCCATATAAGAAGTAGAGGTGGTAAATTTATTGAAGGTTAGCAAACATTGTATTGGTCACTTGAACAATTCATGAAAGAATATTGAAGGAAGAGAGATTTCACATATAAATATACTATCTTGGACATCTTCTATGATTGTGAGCCCCGTTAATTATTTTCTAACCTGAGCAAATTAGTTGAAGTTGGACAAGGAAGACAACATAATGTGTTATGCTTGGGTATATTTGTATAGAAGGTATATGTTATGGATCCTCTAACATGTGGTGCTTTCTAATTAGAACCCTTTGCTAGCCAAAATATCTGTACTAAGCGGGAATACTGCTTGTGCATCCAAATTCCTTGAACCAAGTTTCTTCCATGAGTGTCCACCATATCTACCTATATGCGCTATTTACCTGCCGTTCCAAGTAAATTTGCATGTGCCAAACTCTAAACCTTCAAATAATAATCTGTTTTGTCTGCCGAATCGCTCATGTAGCGACTAGGGGCTAGCAGTATCTTCCATGCTAGGTGGGTTATTCTCACGATGAGTGGACTCCGCTCATCATTCACGAGAAAAATGGCTGGTAACTGGGATGCTCAGTCCCATGATCCAAAGATCGAAATCAAATCAAAAATAATTGCAAACAAAACTCCCCCAGGATTGATGTTAGTTGGAGGCACCCGTTGTTTCGGGCAAGCCATGGATTGATGATTGTTGGTGGAGGGGGAGTAAAATCTTTACCTTTCTGTTTGGGAGCCGCCTATAATGTATGTAGTATGGAAGATATTGGAAACTCTTGGTCGTTATGTTTACAATGAAAGCATACCTCTCAAAATTATTTTCAACTCTGTTTTTACTTCGAGCTCTAGCACCTCTGCAAATCCCTGCTTCCCTCTGTGAAGGGCCTATCTTTTACTTTTATGCAAGAGTCAGTAGTATTCCTTCTCATTCCAACCTACTCTTTAGTCGGCAAGCATCATGTGATGGAAAGATCTGAGCATATATGGCCATTCAAATATATTTGATCATGAATTATTATTGTTGACAATTATCTATATGATAAATGAGTTGGGAGGCGAAACATTAAGCCCCTATCTTTCTCTGTGTTCGATGGATGCTATATGTTCTAAAAATATGCTTTGAGTGGTAGCAATCATGGAAGACTAAAAGATAGCTGAGTATGTGAAGTTTGCTGAATCAAAGCTCTCACATAGACTCTTCCTAAAAATAAGATGAATTGTAATTGTTTGATGACTAATAACACGGTTTGTTAGTTTTCAAGAAAGTTTATGATCTATACTTTAACATGTGAATAGTTTGTTACTTGATCATGAAAAGCTTTATGATATGAGCTACTGTTATGACATATAATGATGCTAGAAAAGGTGATTGAAATTATCATTGATCAAACTTATGCACTTGCTAGCATTCACACTTCATAAGTTCTTTCTTTTATCATTTACCTACTCGAGGACGAGCATGAATTAAGCTTGGGGATGCTGATACGTCTCCAACGTATCTATAATTTATGAAGTATTCATGCTATTATATTATCCATCTTGGATGTTTATGGGCTTTATTTTACACTTTTATATTATTTTTGGGACTAACCTATTGACCGAGCCCATGCGCCTGCTTTTTTTCCCTTGTTTCAGTGTTTCGAAGAAAAGGAATATCAAACGGAGTCGAAACGGAATGAAAACTTTTGGAGAAGTTATTTTTGGAAGAAAAGCAACCTGGGAGACTTGGAGTGCACGTCAGGAAAGCAACGAGGGAGGCACGAGGCAGGGGGGCGCGACCACCCCCCGGGCACGCCCTCCACCCTTGTGGGCCCCTCGTGGCTCCCCTGACGTATTTCTTCCGCCTATATATATATATCCATATACCCTAAAACGATCGGAGAACAGAATAGATCGGGAGTTCCGCTGCCGCAAGCCTCTGTAGCCACCAAAAACCAATCGGGACCTCGTTCAAGACCTGCCGAGGAGGGATCCTCACCGTGACCATCTTCATCATCCAAGCGCCTCCATGACGAGGAGGGAGTAGTTCACCCTCGGGGTTGAGGGTATGTACCAGTAGCAATGCCATTTGATCTCTCTCTCTCTCTCTCTCGTGTTCTTGATTTGGCACGATCTTGATGTATCGCGAGCTTTGCTATTATAGTTGGATCTTATGTTGCTTCTCTCCCTCTACTCTCTTGTAATGGATTGAGTTTTCCCTTTGAAGTAATCTTATCGGATTGAGTCTTTAATGATTTGAGAACACTTGATGTATGTCTTGCCGTGCGTATCTATGGTGACAATGGGATATCACGTGATTCACTTGATGTATGTTTTGGTGATCAACTTGCGGGTTCTGCCCATGAACCTATGCATAGGGGTTGGCACACGTTTTCGTCTTGATTCTCCGGTAGAAACTTTGGGGCACTATTTGAGGTTCTATGTGTTGGTTGAATATATGAATCTGAGATTGTGTGATGCATATCATATAATCATACCCACGGATACTTGAGGTGACATTGGAGTATCTAGGTGACATTAGGGTTTTGGTTGATTTGTGTCTTAAGGTGTTACTCTAGTACGAACTCTAGGGCTGTTTGTGACGCTTATAGGAATAGCCCAACGGATTGATTGGAAAGAATAACTTTGAGGTGGTTTCGTACCCTACCATAATCTCTTCGTTTTTTCTCCACTATTAGTGACTTTGGAGTGACTCTTTGTTGCATATTGAGGGATAGTTATATGATCCAATTATGTTATTATTGTTGAGAGAACTTGCACTAGTGAAAGTATGAACCCTAGGCCTTGTTTCCTAGCATTGCAATACCGTTTACGCTCACTTTTATCATTAGTTACCGTGCTGTTTTTATATTTTCAGATTACAAAAACCTATATCTACCATCCATATTGCACTTGTATCACCATCTCTTTGCCGAACTAGTGCACCTATACAATTTACCATTGTATTGGGTGTGTTGGGGACACAAGAGACTCTTTGTTATTTGGCTGGGGTTGCTTGAGAGAGATCATCTTCATCCTAGGCCTCCCACGGATTGATAAACCTTAGGTCATCCACTTGAGGGAAATTTGCTACTATCCTACAAACCTCTGCACTTGGAGGCCCAACAACGTCTACAAGAAGAAGGTTGTGTAGTAGACATCAAGATCCTAGCCGAGGAAATCCACAAGACCCTCGGCAAGATCCTTGCCGGGGACGACCACGATGCCGCGGCAAGACCCTTGCCGGGGCCCCGGCAAGACCCTTGCCGAGGACGCTCGCGGGGCCACAACCAAGTCCACGTTTGCCAAGACTCCACTGCCGTTCCCATATAGCTGCCAGCCCAAGCAGTTGGGCAGGCACCTGCGTGGCGACGCGCGGCCTCCAGGCCAACTCAGCAAGCACCTGCGTGGTGGCATGCAGATCTTCGTGAAGACTCTGCCTCCGCGCCAGCCCAGCATCCAGCCAACGTGGCGCTACTATGCCTCATCAGCTCGGAAGCGCGTCGGAGCCAGGTGAGGCGGCGACAACTGGGACGAGCTTCCTCGCTGTCCCCGATAAAGCAAGAGGGCACGCCGGCAGCGCATTAAATGCGTTTGTCCGATGGTGCCAGAGGATAAACTTAACCACCGTACTGTATACCTTTCCACCTCCTGTGTGCCACTGTGGCGACCCCTTTTGTCTATAAAAGGAGGCCTGAGGCGTACAGGAGAAGGATTCGGATCTTTTGGACTACTCACGCACCGTAGCTAGTTCGAGAGCTCAAGAACACTCAAATATACACCAAAGCAGGACTAGGGTATTACGCATCCTCGCGGCCCGAACCTGGGTAAACGATCCTTGTGCTGGCCACCAGACCCGCTCTTTGCACAACCCCGCACCCGCCAACCGTAGAAGGGATCCAAGTGATTCGATAGGTGTCGTTTCCCTCGAGGCCCAGGGGCTCCTGTCTATGTACAAAAGTAGGGGCTCTCCTTTTTTACCCCTTTACTTGTGCACGAGCAGTCAGAGCCACGCCCGCGACCACACTAAGTAGGGCAGAGGAGGGAAGCCAGATGCACAAGATGACCAAAGCAACACCAAGACCAGAGACACAAACATCAAGAGGGCGAGGTGGACTCCCCCGGCAAGACCCTTGTCGGGGCCGTCTCCGCAGCCCCGACAAGAGCCTTGCCGGGGCAACATTCCCAATGCCAGCAGAGCGCGCCACCCTTGAGCCCAAGGGTTCCAACACCATCAACCACATTGGAACCAAGGCTCGGGAGGCACCTCCGTGGTGGCATGCAGATCTTTGTGAAGATCATAAGCACACTAGATCAGATGAGGACCAGAAGATGACGATCCTCGGCGAGATCCTAGCCGAGGAAATCAATAAGACCCCCGGCAAAATCCTTGCCGGGGAAGACCACGATGCCGCGGCAAGACCCTTGCCAGGGCCGTGGCAAGACCCTTGCCGGGGCCCCAGCAAGACCTTGTCGAGGACGCTCGCGGGGCCACAGCCAGGTCCACGTCTACCAAGACTCCACCGCCGTTCCCATACAAATTGCCCGGCCCAAGCGATTCGGCGAGGCACTGTGGCGGCCAGCGGCCTCTAGGCCAACTCAGCAAGCACCTGCATGGTGGCATGCAGATCTTCGTGAAGACTCTGCCACCGCGCCAGCCCAGCATCCAGCCAACGTGGCGCTACTAAGCCTCATCAGCTCGGAGGCGTCGGAGCCAGGCGAGGCGGCGACAGCTGGGACGAGCTTCCTCGCCGTCCCCGATAAAGCTAGAGGGCACGCCGGCAGCGCATTAAATGCGTTTGTCCGACGGTGCCAGAGGATAAACTTAACCACTGTATACCTTTTCACCTCATGTGTGCCACTGTGGCGACCCCTTTTGTCCATAAAAGGAGGCCCGAGGCGTACAGGAGAAGGATTCGGATCTTTTGGACTACGCACGCACCGTAGCTAGTTCAAGAGCTCAAGAACACTCAAATATACACCAAAGCAGGACTAGGGTATTACGCATCCTCGCGGCCCGAACCTGTGTAAACGATCCTTGTGCTGGCCACCAGACCCGCTCTTTGCACAACCCCGCGCCCGCCAACCGTAGAAGGGATCCCAGTGATTCCATAGGTGTCGTTTCGCCCGACATAGAGACTAGGTGAGGGCGAGGTGACGATGTGTGTTGGAAGTGATTCCAAGGTTGATAAGATCACCATCGCATACTCCCTCTACCTTCGGGATTAGTGTTGAACCTAAATAAATGTTATTTGGTGTTTGCGTTGAGCATGAATATGATTGGATCATGTTTATCGCAATACGGTTATTCATTTAAGTCGAGAATAATTGTTGTTACATTTACATGAATAAAACCTTCTATGGTCATACACCCAATGTAAATGGTTTATTGAATCTCGATCGTAGTAATACACATATTCATAATATTAATGCCAAAAGATGCAAAGTTGATAATGATAGTGCAACATATTTGTGGCACTACCGTTTAGGTCATATTGGTGTAAAGTGCATGAAGAAACTCCATGCAGATGGGATTTTGGAATCACTTGATTATGAATCATTTGATACTTGCGAACCATGCGTCATGGGCAAGATGACTAAAACTCCGTTCTCCGGAACAATGGAGCAAGCTAATGACTTATTGGAAATAATACATACCAATGTATGTTGTCCGATGAGTGTTGAAGCACGCGACAGGTATCGTTATTTTCTGACCTTCACAAATGATTTGAGTAGGTATGGGTATATCTACTTTATGAAACATAAGTCTAAAACATTTGAAAAGTTCAAAGAATTTCATAGTGAAGTGGAGAATCATCATAGAAAGAAAATAAAGTTTCTACGATCTGATCACCGAGGCGAATATTTGAGTTACGAGTTTGGCCTTCATTTAAAACAATGTGGAATAGTTTCCCAACTCACGCCACCTGGAACACCACAACGTAATGGTGTGTCCGAAAGTCGTAACCGTACTTTATTAGATATGGTGCGATCTATGATGTCTCTTACCGACTTACCACTGTCGTTTTGGGGTTATGCATTAGAGACAGTTGCATTCACGTTAAATAGGGCACCATCTAAATCCGTTGAGACGACACAATATGAACTATGGTTTGGCAAGAAACCTAAGCTGTCGTTTCTTAAAGTTTGGGGATGCGACACTTATGTCAAAAGGCTTCAGCTTGATAAGCTCGAACCCAAATCAGAGAAGGATACCCAAAGGAAACAACTGGGTACACCTTCTACCACAAATCCAAGGGCAAGATATTTGTTGCCAAGAATGGATTTTTTTAGAGAAGGAGTTTCTCTCGAAAGAAGTGAGTGGGAGGAAAGTAGAACTTGATGATGTAATTGTACCTTCTCTCGAATTGGAAAGTAGCTCATCAGAGAAATCCGTTCCCGTGATGCCTACACCAACTAGAGAGGAAGCTAATGATAATGATCATGAAACTTCAGATCAAGTTACTACTGGCGCTCGTAGGTCGAACAGAGCACATTCCGCACCAGAGTGGTACAGTAATCCTGTTCTGGAAGTCATGTTACTAGACCATGACGAACCTACAAACTATGAAGAAGCTATGATGAGCCCAGATTTCGATAAATGGCCTGAGTCCATGAAATCTGAGATAGGATCCATGTATGAGAAAAAAGTGTGGACTTCGATGGACTAGCCCGATGATCGGCGAGCCATGGAGAATAAATGGATCTTCAAGAAGAAGACTGACGCTGATGGTAATGTTACTGTCTACAAAGCTCAACTTGTCACAAAAGTTTTTCGGCAAGTTCAAGGAGTTGACTACGATGAGACATTCTCACCCGTAGTGATGCTTAAGTCTGTCCGAATCATGTTAGCAATTGCCGCATTTTATGATTATGAAATTTGGCAAATGGACATCAAAACGGCATTCATTAATAGATTTCTTAAGAAGAGTTGTATATGATGCAACCAGAAGGTTTTGTCAATCCTAAAGGTGATAACAAAGTGTGCAAGCTCTAGGGATCCATCTATGGACTGGTGCAAGCATCTCGGAGTTGGAATATATGCTTTGATGAGGTGATCAAAGCATATGGTCTTTTACAGACTTTCAGAGAAGCCTGTATTTACAATAAAGTGAGTGGGAGCTCTGTAGCATTTCTAATATTATATGTGGATGACATATTGTTGATTGGAAATGATGTAGAATTTTTGGAAAGCATAAAAGGATACTTGAATAAGTGTTTTTCAATGAAGACCTCGGTGAAGCTGCTTATGTATTGGGCATCAAGATCTATAGAGATAGTTCGAGACGCTTAATAGGACTTTCACAAAGCACATACCTTGACAAAATTTTGAAGAAGTTCAAAATGGACCAATCAAAGAAAGGGTTCTTGCCTTTGTTACAAGGTGTGAAGTTGAGTAAGACTCAAAACCCGACCACGACAGAAGATAGAGAGAGGATGAAAGTCATTCCCTATGCCTCAGCCATAGGTTCTATAAAGTATGCCATGTTGTGTACCAGACCTATTGTGTACATTGCCATGAGTTTGGAAAAGGGGTACAATAGTGATCCGGGAGTAGATCACTGGACAACGGTCAAAACTATCCTTAGGTACCTAAAGAGGACTAAGGAAATGTTTCTCGGTTATGGATGTGACAAAGAGTTCGTCGTAAAAGGTTACGTCGATGCAAGCTTTGACACTAATCTAGATGACTCTGAGTCTCAATCTGGATACATATTGAAAGTGGGAGCAATTAGCTAGAGTAGCTCCGTTCAGAGCATTGTAGACATATAAATTTGCAAAATACATACGGATCTGAATGTGATAAACCCGTTGACTAAACCTCTGCCACAAGAAAAACATGATCACACCTTAGTACTCTTTGGGTGTTAATCACATGGCGATGTGAACTCGATTATTGACTCTAGTAAACTCTTTGGATGTTAGCCACATGGCGATGTGAACTGTGGGTGTTAATCACATGACGATGTGAACTAGATTATTTACTCTAGTGCAAGTGGGAGACTGAAGGAAATATGCCCTAGAGGCAATAATAAAGTTGTTATTTTATATTTCCTTATTCATGATAAAGATTTATTATTCATGCTAGAATTGTATTGATTAGAAACCTAAATACATGTGTGAATACATAGACAAACATTGTGTCCCTAGTGAGCCTCTACTTGACTAGCTCGTCGATCAAAGATGGTTAAGATTTCATAACCATAGACATGAGTTGTCATTTGATAACGGGATCACATCATTATGAGAATGATGTGATGGAAAAGACCCATCCATTAGCTTAGCATATTGATCGTTCAGTTTTATTGCTATTGCTTTCTTCATGTCAAATACATATTCCTTCGACTATGAGATTATGCAACTGCCGGATACCAGAGGAATACCTTTTGTGCTATCAAACGTCACAACGTAACCGGGTGATTATAAAGATGCTCTACCGGTATCTCCGAAGGTGTTTGTTGGGTTGGCATAGATCGAGATTAGGATTTGTCACTCCGAGTATCAAAGAGGTATCTCTGGGCCCTCTTGGGTAATACACATCATGAGAAGCCTTGCAAGCAAAGTGACTAATGAGTTAGTTACAGGATGATGATTACCGAATGAGTAAAGAGACTTGCCGATAACGAGATTGAACTAGGTATGTAGATATCGACGATCGAATCTCGGGCAAGTAACATACCGATGGACAAAGGGAATTATGTATGTTGTCATAACGGTTCGACCGGTAAAGATCTTCATAGAATATGTATAAGACAATATGAGCATCCAGGTTCCGCTATTGGTTATTGACATGATAGGTGTCTCGGTCATGTCTGCATAGTTCTCGAACCTGTAGGGTCCGCACGCTTAACGTTCGATGCCGATTTAGTATTATATGAGTTATGTGATTTGGCGGCCGAATGTTGTTCGGAGTCCTGGATGAGATCACGGACATGACGAGGAGTCTCGAAATGGTTGAGAGGTAAATATTGATATATAGGACGGTGGTATTCGGACAACGGAAGTGTTCCAGAGTACCGGGTACATATAGGGTCACCCGAAGGGGTTACGGGCACCCCGGCAAAGATATGGGCTTAATGGGCCAAGGGAGGGATAGACCAGCCCACAAGGGCTGGTGCGCCCCTCGACCAGACCGGCCAGCCCTAGGGGAAGGAAAGGATGAAAGGAAGGGGGGGGGGGTGCGCCACCTCCCCCTTCCTTCCCCTGGCGCCTATACGAGGAAAGGGGGGCCGAACCAGGGTAGGAGCCCAAGTGGGATTTGGCCCCACTTGGAGCGCCCTTTGGCCTCTCCCCTCTCCCTCCCACCTGTATATATGAGGAGGGGGCGCCTAGAACACACAACATCAATTGTTAGCCGTGTGCGGCGCCCCCCCTCCACAGTTTACACCCCCGGTCATAGTTTTGCGGTGCTTAGGCGAAACCCTGTGAGAATCATTTCACCATCACCTTCACCACACTACCGTGCTAACGGAACTCATCTACTACCTCGACACCTTGCTGGATCAAGAAGGCGAGGGACGTCACCGAGCTGAACATGTGCAGAAGTCGGAGGTGGCGTACGTTCGGTGCTTGATCGGTCGGAGCTAGAAGAAGTTCGACTACATCAGCCGCGTTGTCAAACACTTCCGCTTTCTGTCTACGAGGCTACGTAGACACACACTCCCCCTTGTTGCTCTGCTAGATAGATCTTGCGTGAGCATAGGAATATTTTTGAAATTGCATGCTACGTTTCCCAACAACATGTATAAAAAATATGAACGGTGGCCTTGCCACAAATACTATGCCAACTACATGATCATGCAAAGCAATATGACAATGATGGTGCGTGTCATAATAAACGGAACCGTGGAAGTTGCATGTTAATATATCTTGGAATGACTATGGAAATGCCATAATAGGTAGGCGTGGTGGTTGTTTTGAGGTAAGGTATATGGTGGGTTTGATGCACCGGCGAAAGTTGCGCGGTACTAGAGAGGCTAGCACTGGTGGAAGGGTGAGATAATGTATAATCTATGGACTCAACATTAGTCATAAATAACTCACATAATTATTGCAAAAATTTATTAGTCATCAAAACAAAGTACTACACACATGCTCCTAGGGGGATAGATTGGTAGGAAAAGGCCATCGCTCGTCCCCGACCGCCACCCATAATGAAGACAATCAAAAAATAAATCACGCTCCGACTTCATCACATAACGGTTCACCATACGTGCATGTTACGGTAATCGCAAACTTTAACACAAGTATTTCTACCAATCCACAATTACTCACTTGCATGAATCTAATATCACCATCTTTATATCTCAAAACAATATGCAAGGAATCAAACTTCTCATATATTCAATGCTCTTTATATGAAAGTTTTTATTATATCCCTCTTGGATGCCCATCATATTAGGACTAAATTCATAACCTAAGAAAATTACCATGCTGTTTAAGACTCTCAAAATAATATAAGTGAAGCATGAGAGTTCAACAATTTCTATAAAATAAAACCACCCCATGCTCTAAAAAGATATAAGTGAAGCACTAGAGCAAACTGCCTAGCTCAAAACATATAAGTGAAGCACATAGAGTATTCTAATAAATTCATGATTAATGCGTGTCCCTCTCAAAAGGTGTGTACAGCAAGGATGATTGTGGCAAACTAAAAAGCAAAGACTTATATCATACAAGACACTCCAAGCAAAACACATATCATGTGGTGAATAAACATATAGCCTCAAGTAAATTTACCGATGGATTGAAGACAAAAGAGGGGATGCCTTCTGGGGCATCCCCAAGCTTAGATGCTTGGTTGTCCTTGAATATTACCTTGGGCTGCCTTGGGCATCCCCGAGCTTAGGCTCTTGCCACTCCTTATTCCATAGTCCATCAAATCTTTACCCGAAACTTGAAAACGTACTTCACAACAAAAAAATCAACACTCTAGGTACTGTTGTGAACTCATTCTTAATTTATATTGGTGTAATATCTAATGTATTCCAACTCCTCCATGGTTCATACCCCCCGATACTACCCATAGATTCATCAAAATAAGCAAACAACACATAGAAAACAGAATCTGTCAAAAACAGAACAGTTTGTAGCAATCTAGAAACTTCGTATACTTCTGTAACTCAAAAAATTCTAGAAAACTAGGACCACCTAGGAAATTGTATATCAATCTTTTTTAGAAAAATAAGGATTTTATCATGCTTCTGTGAATTTTAAAAATTCTGCTACTGGACGCAAAAGTTTCTGTTTTTCAGCAAGATCAAATCAACTATCACCATAGACCATCCCAAAGGTCTTACTTGGCTCAAACACTAATTAAAACACCAAAACACAATTAGTGCAGAGGTAATAATGTATATTAATTCAAGAACAGAACCAAAAACAAAAAACACAAAATAAAATTGGTTGCCTCCCAACAAGCGCTATTGTTTAACGCCCCTAGTTAAGCATAAAACATAGATCTAGGTATTGTCATCTTTGGTATTAAATCCATAAGTAGCCCTCATAATAGATTCATATGGCAACTTAATTTTCTTTCTTGGAAAGTGTTCCATGCCCTTCCTTAACGGAAATTGGAATCTAATGTTTCCTTCTTTTATATCAATAATCGCACCAATCGTTCTAAGGAAAGTTCTACTAAGAATAATATGACATGTAGGATTGCAAATATATATCAAGCACAATGAAATCTATGGGCACATAATTCCTATTTGCAACAATAAGAAGTTCATTAATCCTTCCCATAGGCAGATTCAAAGAACAATCATCAATTTTGTGGAAACCTAGCACATCACATAAAGTTTCTGGAATGGTGGAAACGCTAGCACCCAAATCCCACAAAGCATTGCACTAATCTTTAATTTTAATCTTAATTGTAGTTTCCCACTCATCATAAAGCTTTCTAGGGATAGAAACTTCCAACTCAAGTTTTTCTTCAAAAGATTTCATCATAGCATCAACGATATATTTAGTAAAAGCTTTATTTTGATTATAAGCATGAGGTGAATTTAACATGGATTGCAATAAGTAAATACAATCTATCAAAGAACAACTATAACAATTAAAGTCCTTGAAATCCAAAATAGTGGGTTCATTGCTACTTAAAGTTTTGACCTCTCCAATCCCACTTTTATCAATTATTTTTCACTAAGATCTTTAAATTCCAAATTATTGGGATGCCTTCTAGCTAAAGTTGACTCATCTACAGTCCCATATTTATCAAGATTTATTTTATAAAACAAATATTCAATAGGAGTCACACCAATCACTTTAAGATCTTCATCATTATTTTCACAAGAAATAGAAGAACACGCTTTTACAAACCAATCTCGCTCAGCATGCATCTTGGTGGTTCATTCTTTACATTCATCTATAGAAATCATAATAGCTTTTAGAGATTCATTAATATCATGCTTGGGTGGCATAGTTCTAATCTTCAAAGAATCAATCTCAAGAGAAATTCTATCAGCGTTCCTAGCCAAATCATCAATCTTGAGCAATTTTAGACCTGTAGGTCTGTGGTAAACGTTACTAGCTATGGACCCGTAGGTCTGTGGTAAACTACTCACGCTTCATAGGAAGGGCAATAAGGTTGATGTAGACGCCCTCCGTCATCGAATCCCCCTCCGGCAGGGTGCCGGAAAAGGCCCCAATTTGGGATCTCACGGGAACAGAGGAAAGCAGCGGCGGAAAAGTATTTTTGTGGATGCCTCTGGTGGTTTGGGAATATTTTGGAATTTATAGAGCAAGAATTAGGGTTAGAGGACACCCGAGGGGACCACAAGCCCTCAGGCGCTGATGGCTCGTGTCGCGCCAAGATTTTCCCCGAAGAGGAAGGGATGATGCAGCACAACTGCGGTAGGTATTTTCCTCAGTAATGAAACCAAGGTAATCGAACCAGTATGAGAACCAAGCAACACTATGTAAATGGTACCTACACACAAAGAACAAATACTTGCAACCCGACGCGTAAGAGGGGTTGTCAATCCCTCTCGGGTAAAAGATAGATTGATTTGTATGACTTTGGATAAATAAATCTCACAATAAAACAAAATAAAATAAATAAAGAAAAAGTGAAGCAAGGTATTTTTGGGTTTTTAGAATTATAGATCTAAAAACAAAAGCAAATAAAAATAGATCTCGAAGAAAATATGATAAAGAATAAACCCGGGGGCCGTAGATTTCACTAGTGGCTTCTCCCGAGAAAATAGCATACGGTGGGTAAACAAATTACTGTTGGGAAATTGATAGAACTTCAAATAATTATGACGATATCTAGGCAATGATCATTATATAGGCATCACGTCCAAGATTAGTAGACCGACCCCTGCCTGCATCTAATACTATTACTCCACGCATCGACTGCTATCCAGCATGCATCTAGTGTATTAAGTTCATGGAAAAATAGAGTAATGCAATAAGAATGATGACATGACGTGAACAAGGTCTATTCATGTAGGAATAGACCCCATCTTGTTATCCTTAATAGCAACAATCAATACATGTCTTGACGCCCCTTCTCTCACTATGAAAGAACACTTCACGATCGAACCCATCACAAAGCACCTATTCCCATGGCAAGAAAAATCAATCTAGTCGGCCTAACTAAACCAAAGATTCAAAGAAGAAATACGAGGCTATAAGTAATCATGCATATAAGAGATCAAAACTCAAATAACTTTCATGGATAAAATAGATCTGATCATAAACTCAAAGTTCATCGGATCCCAACAAACACACCGCAAAAAGAGTTACACCAAATAGATCTTCAAGAGACCATTGTATTGAGAATCAAAAAGAGAGAAGAAGGCATCTAGCTACTGCCTATGGACCCATAGATCTACAATGAACTACTCATGCATCATCGAAGAGGCGCCAATGAGGATGATGAACCACTCCATGATGGTGTCTAGATTGGATCTCGTGGTTCTGGAACTTGCGGCGGCTGGAATTGTGTTCCGTCGACTCCCCTAGGGTTTTTGGATTTTCGGGGTACTTATAGAGCAAAGAGGTTGTGCGGGAGGTGGCCGAGGTGGGCACAACCCACCAGGGCGCGCCTGGGCCCCTAGGCACGCCCAGGAGGGTTGTGCTACCCTCGGAGCCGCCCTCTGGTACTTCTTTTGCCCAACACGTATCTTCTGGTCCAGAAAAAATCTTCAAAAAGTTTCGCTGCCTTTGGACTCCGTTTGGTATTGTTACGTCTCCGTCGTATCTATAATTTTTGATTATTTCATGCCAATATTATACAACTTTTACATACTTTTGGCAACATTTTATATGATTTATTGGACTAACCTATTGATCCAGTGCCCAGTGCCAGTTCCTGTTTGTTGCATGTTTTTTGTTTCGCAGAATATCCATACCAAACGAAGTTCAAACGCGTTAAAAATTTACGGAGAATTATTTTGGAATATTTATGATTTTGGTAAGGTGGAATCAATGCAGACGGAGGCCCATGGCCTCCACAACCCACCAGGGCGCGCTGGGCACCCCCTAGCGCACCCAGGTGTCTTGTGCCCTTGATGTCTACTATGCAACTTTATTCTTGTAGACACGTGTTGGGCCTCCAAGCGCAGAGTTTTGTAGGACAATAGAAATTTTCCCTCAAGTGGATGACCTATGGTTTATCAATCCGTGAGAGCTGTAGGATGAAGATGGTCTCTCTCAAACGACCCTGCAACCAAATACAAGAAATCTCTTGTGTCCCCAACACACCCAATACAATGGCAAATTGTATAGGTGCACTAGTTCGGCGAAGAGATGATGATAAAAGTGTAATATGGATGGTAGAAATATGTTTTTATAATCTGAATAAATAAAAAACAGCAAGGTAACAAATATTAAACGGGCACAAATACGGTATTGCAATGCTTAAAAATGAGGCCTAGGGTTCGTACTTTCGCTAGTGCAATCTCCCAACAGTGCTAACATAGTTGGATCATATGATTATCCCTCAAAGTGCAATAAAGAATCACTCCCGAGTTCCTATTAGCGGGGAACAAAAGATAGGAATTGTTTGTAGGGTACAAGATTACCTCAAAGCTATTATTTTCATTTGATCTATTCAAGAGTTCGTACTAGAATAACACAAAGCTATTCTTTCCGTTCGATCTATCCTAGAGTTCGTACTAGAATAACACCAAAGCAAATTCATATTCATAATACTCAATCCCCACAAAGAACTATAAAGAGACCCTGAAGTATCTACCGGAGAAAAACGTGCATCAACACCTATGCATAGATTACCACAATATCACCGCGGGAATCCGTGAGTTGAATGCCATAACATATGTCAAGTGAATCAATAAGATACCCCAAATGTCACCTCAAGTATTCATACCGCAAGACATATATCATGTGTTCTCATCTCTGAATATTTGATCCGACAAGACAAAACTTCAAAGGGTAAAGATTCAATTCATCATAACAAGAGTATAGAGGCTAGAAACATCATATGATCCGACTATATTAACAAAGCCCATGATAGAGATCACGAGAGAGAGAGAGAGAGAGAGAGAGAGAGAGAGAGAGATCAAACACATAGCTACTGGTACAAACCCTCAACCTCAAGGGTGGACTACTCCCTCCTCATCGTGGTTGCCGCTGGGATGATGAAGATGGCCACCTGAGATGATTCCCCCCTCCGGCAGGGTGCCGAAATGTGGTCTAGATTGGTTTTCACGGATACAGAGACCTTGCGGTAGTGGAACTTCTGATCTAGGTTAACCCCAAAGGGTTTCGGAATATTTGGGAATTTATAGTGCAAAGAAGGGGTGAGGGAGGCCACCGAGGTGGGCACAACCCACCTGGGCGCGCCAGGGGGCCTGGCGTGCCCTGGTGGGTTGTGCCCCCCTCGGGGAACCCCCAGGTGCTTCTCTGGCCCAATGGGTGTCTTCCGGTCCATAAAAAATCTCCGTGGAGTTTCATTGCGTTTGGACTCCGATTGCTATTGATTTCCTGCGATGTAAAAAACAAGCAAAAAACAGCAAATGGTACTGGGCACTGGGTCAATAGGTTAGTCCCAAAAAATGATATAAAGTTGCTATAAAATGATTGTAAAACATCCAAGAATGATAAAATAACAGCATGAATACTTCATAAATCATAGATACGTTGGAGACGTATCAGCCCTCCCTGTAAGTCGGTTGGGGCCCTTCTTTGGGCGCAAAAAGATAATTTATGGAAAAAATCATGTAAAAATTTCAGCGCAATCGGAGTTACGGATCTCCGGGAATTTAAGAATCTGTGAAGGGCCAGAAAATAGGAACACAAAACAGAAGATAACAAAGGGATATATCCAATCTCGGAGGGACTCCCGCCCCTCCGATGCCATGGAGGCCATGGACTAGAGGGGGAACTCTCCTCCCATATAGGGGGGAGGCCAAGGAATAAGAAGGAGGGACTCTCTCCCCCTCTCTCCCGGTGGTGGGGGTGCATTGGGCAAGGAGCGTGTGACAATCTACATCAACAACCTTGCTACCGTCAACACCAACTTTCTCCCCCTATAAGCTGCAGTGTAACACCCCTTCTCCCCGCTATAATCTATACTTAAACATCGTGTTCAACACTATATATTATTTTTCCCAATGATATGTGGCTATCCTATGATGTTTGAGTAGATCCGTTTTGTCCTATGGGTGTAACACCCCTTCTCCCCCTGTAATCTATACTTAAACATCGTGCTCAGCACTATATATTATCTCCCAATGATATGTGGCTATCCTATGATGTTTGAGTAGATCCGTTTTGTTCTATGGGCTAATCGATGATCGTGGTTGGTTCGAGTGTATATTTTATTATGGTGCTGTCCTACGGTGCGCTTCGTCTCGCACAAATGTGAGGGGTCCCCGCTGTAGGGTGTTTCAACACGTTCATAATTTGCTTATTGTCGGTTGCCGGAGTGACAGAAGCCTGAACATGAATAAGTGGGCTATTGCGTATGGGAGTAAAGAGGTCTTGATACTTAATGATATGGTTGGGTTTTACCTTAATGATCTTTGGTAGTTGCAGATGCTTGCTAGAGTTCCAATCATAAGTGAATATGATCGAAGTAGAGAAAGTATGTTAGCTCATGCCTCTCCCTCATATAAAATTGCAAGAATGATTATCGGTCTAGTTATCGATTGCCTAGGGACAAATGACTTTCTTGTTGACAAAATCTATCTACTTTTATTACCTTGCAATTTATTCATAGTTTTATTCTCGCAAAGTACTCATAGTTTTATTCTTGAAAAATAGTTTCATACTTGTTTTAGTTAAAGCAAATGTCAAGTGTGCGTAGAGTTGTATCAGTGGTAGATAGAACTTGAGGGAATATTTTTCTACCTTTAGCTCCTCGTTGGGTTCGACACTCTTATTTATCAAAGAAGACTACAAACGATCCCCTATACTTGTGGGTTATCAAGACCTTTCTCTGGCGCTGTTGCCGGGGAGCAATAGCGTGGGGTGAATATTCTCGTGTGTGCTTGTTTGCTTTTATCACTAAGTAGTTTTTATGTTCTGTTCTAAGTTACTCTCTATCTTTAGTTATGGATATGGAACACGAAACACCAAAAAAAATTAGTTGTACTTTCTACTCATGGAGATGGGGAACCTCCTAAAACCCTCGATGCTCGTTATGTGAAAAAAATTAAACACTACTCTGATAATCCTGAGAAAACCCCATTCAACTTGATAATGGGAGTAACATTGTATCAACTTGAATACTTTAGGGATTACCGCTTGACTCAAAAAGGGAAACTATTATGGGATCAAATTGAAATGTTGCAATGGTATGCTTGGAATTTATGGTCGAGATATGATTATACTTGTTGCTCTAGGATAAAGGCTTGACACCTTCCATTTTCATGTGAATTTAGTGATAATGAAACCTTGGTTTCTTATTCTAATGGTAGATATGATTATTATGATGTGGAACGAATAGAAGAATTTGTTGCTTTTAATGGTGCTTATGAAATTGAATCTTGTAAGTGCATCTAGTGGCCCTTAGTGATTTTGGTGTATTGAAGACTTATAGGTTAAGGGACTAATATTTACAGAGAAAGTCGACCCCTAAAAATGAAGTTCTTCGACTGAAGACTTTGGTATTCTGAAGACTTTCTGAAGAATTTGAAAGTGAAGAAATTGGTGTGACCTTGAAGACTTGGTATTCATTTGAGGAACATGAAGCGTGAAGACTTTTGTTTTCGTAGTTTCATTTTCTCTTTCTTGAGTCATAGGAAACACCCTCATCTGTTAAAGGGGGTCAAGGAAATACTAACGAAAAATTTCCATGTGATGCTCAACTCAAAATCCTACACCTACCAATCCTTCGAGTGAAGCCTTTGGAAATCTCATACAGTTTAGTCAATTTCTTGATGTGAGACGAAGTTCTTCCGGTGTTGAGGAATTTGTTCGACCGAGGAGTTAGGAATTCGCCAAAGGCGGATTGCCTACATAGTGAGGAACATGATAACCACGAGGAATTTGAGAGTCAAATTTCCGACCATTCTGTCTTCTTGGCAATTTGTCCCAAAATATCTTATCCACCTAACGATCATATCATTGAAGGGCATTTATGTCTTATCATGTCGGGCTGCTCCTAGGCTATAAATAGCCGCCCCTACAACCACTAGCTGGTTGGCTGCTCCGAGAGAACTTGACACTTGTCATTTGAGAGCAACCCATCCTCCGAGGACTTTGAGCGAAAATCATCGAGTGAGGAAAACCCAAAACCAAACCCCTACAAACCCAAAGTGATTGAGCATCACTGAAGAGATTGATCCTACGTGGATCCGACGCTTGTTACCTTTGAAGACTGTCCTTCTTCCAGACGGTTAGGCGTCATGGTCTAGAGAATCCAAGAGGAATTGTGGATCGCCGAGTGACCAAGTCTGTGAAGGTTTGGAAGTCGCTCAAGACTTACCACGAGTGATTGGACGAGGTCTGTGTGACCTTAGTTCAAGGAGAATACGGTGAGGACTTGGTGTCTGAGCTGCGTGCTTTCGGCGGGTGTCCGGGACTATGTGTCCTCGAGTTTAAATACTCGGCCGCTCCAACCAGACGCATAACCGAGACAACAGTTGGAACTGGTCTACCAAATCATTGTGTTCACCAACCTAACTGGTTCTATTTCCTCAACTCTTTCATTTCCTCATTACTGTGTTGAGTGTTCGTTCATATCTGTGTTTGAAGACTTTGACTGAAGACTTTCTCAATTTCCTCAGTTCAATTTCTTCAGTCTGTTTGTCTTCATCTTGTGCTATCCTGTGTTTACACTTTCTGTACTCTTTGATTGTCTTCATTTCATCATGATGACCATGCCCGCATTCTCTTATGCTTACTTCTGAGTACTTATTCCGCTGCAAGTAGTTCTTCACTTAGGAATTTCCTCACCGGCAAATTCCTCATTGAAGAATTCATAAAAATCGCCTATTCACCCCCCCTCTAGTCGATATAACACACTTTCAAATCTCTATTTGAAAAGTATGAATATTATGATGATTCTGTTTATTGACCTGAATTTTTTTGCTATACTTAAATATTGCTATGAAAAATATAAATACAATGTCGATATTGATGCGTTTATTGAGAAAGTCTCTGCTGTCCAAGAAGACACTAATATTTTGCAGGAATTTATGGAAGAAGGAATTGATGAAACTGTGAGCTCATTGGATGAAAAAGATGAGGAGGAGAGCGAATAACAAAAGGAGGAAGAGCGGATTCATCACCCGTGCCCACCTTCTAATGCGAGTAACTCTTCAACTCATACATTGTTTAATTTCCCTTCGTGCTTACCGAAGGATGAATGCTATGATAATTGCTATGATCCCATTGATTCGTTTGAAATATCCCTTTTTGATGAACTTGGTGCTTGCTATGCTTGTGGCCAAGATGCCAATATGAATTATGCTTATGGAGATGAACTTGCTATCGTTCCTTATGCTAAGAATGAAATTGTTGCTATTGCACCCACACATGATAGTCCTATTATCTTTTTGAATTCTCCAAACTACACTATATCGGAGAAGTTTGCACTTATTAAGGATTACATTGATGGGTTGCCTTTTACCGTTGCACATGATGATTTTGATGAATATAATACGCATGTGCTTGCTGCTCCTACTTGCAATTATTATGAGAGAGGAACTACATCTCCGCCTCTCTATGTTTCCAACACGATAAAATTGCAAGAAACTGCTTATGCTATGTATTGGCCTTTACTTAATGTGCATGAGTTATTCTTTTATGGCATGCCGATGCATCAGAAGAGAGTTAGACTTTGTCATTGCATGATATATGTTGCTTTGTGCTCACTACTAAATTATAAATCATTGCGAATTAAAATTGGCTTTGATATACCTTGGGATCCAGGTGGATCGATTACTTGAGCACTTTATGCCTAGCTTCATGGCTTTAAAGAAATAGCTGCCAGGGAGACAACCCAGAAGTTTTCGATAGTCATTTATTTTTGTTGAGTGCTTTATAAATTTTAAAAACAAAAAAATATAGAGGGGAACTCAAAACTTCACAAAAAGAAAAGTGAAAGTGAGAAAGAGCGAGCAAGTGGAAAGTGGGAGCTAGCCTTGAACTTTGTTGATGCCCATGGAAATTTTGTGAGTCTTGATTACATAGACTTTTCAACAAAAATAATTATCCCCTTATACAAATCCATTGTATTATAAAAATAATGTGCCAAGGTATGCCTTTAGGATTATTAGATTGCTTGTTGGTATGTGCGGTGTAAAAACTGAAACTTTGGTTGTATTGCGTGATTTTTCATTTTTTACTGAAATTTCAAAAGTTTGTGAAATTCTTACAAAGTATTGATATATAATTTTTTTATTTTTTCATAATTTTTCATAATTTGTCATAATTTTTGAATTACAGAAGCATGGTAGATGTTCAGATTGCTATAGACTACCCTGTTTAAGACAAATTCTGTTTTTGATGCATTGTTTTGCTTGTTTTGATGAAACTATCAATTTTATCAGTGGTATAAGCCATGGAAAAGTTATAATACAATAGCTGCAATGTAAAAACAAAATATGAATGGGTTTGCAACTGTACTTAGAGTAGTGATTTGGATTATTATACTAACGGATCTCACCAGTTTTCTGTTAACTTTTGTGTGGATGAAGTGTTCAAAGACCGAGGAGGTCTCGATATGAGGAGAAGGAGGAGAGGCAAGAGTTCAAGCTTGGGTATGCCCAAGGCACCCCAAGTAAATATTCAAGGATACTCAAGCGTCTAAGATTGGGGATGCCTCGGAAGGCATCCCATCTTTCTTAAACAAGTATCGGTATGTTTTCGTTTCCGTTTCCGTTTCGTTCATGTGATATGTGTAAATCTTGGAGCGTCTTTAATGCTCATTGCACTTTACTTATATCTTTTGAGTATGGCTTTATAGAATGCTTCATGTGCTTCACTTATATCATTTGAAGTTTGGATTGCATGTTTCTCTTCACATAGAAAATCGTTGTTTGTAGAATGCTCTTTTGCTTCACTTATAATTATTAGAGCATGATCTTTTGTAGAAAGAGTTGAACTCTCATGCTTCACTTATATCTATTTAGAGAGTCAACAAGAATTGGTCATGCACATGGTTAGTCATAAAATCCTACATAAAACTTGTGGATCACCGAGGCCCTGTTTCTTTCAGCTTCGCTTGGATTTTAATCACACGTGGATTCGCTTCACTGGCGAATCTGATTCTGAGAATCAGCTTCACCATCGAAGTACACTTTAAGGTGCTTCAGGAAATTGCACAAAAAATGTTCCAAATCCAGATTCGGCTTCACTGGCAAAGCTGATTCCAAATAGATGTTTGTTTCAGATTCCAGATTCGGCTTCACTGGCAAAGCCGAATCTGCTCATAGAATCCGAAACAAATAGGGCCTGAATATGATATGTTTGATTCCTTGCAATAGTTTTGCGATATATAGATGGAATATGTGGGAGGTACTAGTAAATGGTTGTGGTTAGTAAGAATATTGGTGTTAAGGTTTGTGATTCCCGCAGCATGCACGTATAGTCTCTCGTTATGCTATGAAGTTGGATCATGATTTATTATTGATTGTCATCCTTATGTGTGGCGGTCGGGGATGAGCGATGGTCTTTTCCTACCAATCTATGCCCCTAGGGGCATGCGTAGTAGTACTTTGCTTTGAGGGCTAATAAACTTTGGCAATAAGTATATGAGTTGTTTATGACTAATCTGAGTCCATGGATTATACGCACTCTCACCTTTATGCAATTTGCTAGCCTCTACGGTACCATGCATTGCCCTTTCTCACCTCGAGAGTCGGTGCAAACTTCGCTGGTGCATCCAAACCCCGTGGTATGATACGCTTTATCACACATAAGCCTTATTTTCACTACAAAAAAATACACTTCCATGATGATACGTGTTTGTCACAGTAGGTCGCATATTTTGTCATGCATGTACATCCATGACAAATTTATGACAGAATCAAGATAGTCATACCTGTGCTGTCGTAGAAGTGTTCCATGACATTACCAAAATTATCATGACGAAAGTGTCCACTTCCATGACGATAAATCGCGCGTAACAGAACTGCTTTCGTCAAGGGTGACCGACACGTGGCATCCACCGTAACGGAACACCGTTAAGCTATCGGGTTGGGTTTTGGATCCGATAACCCGTTAACAGCCCCGACCAATGGGGATTTTCCACGTGTAAAATCATCATTGGCTGGAGGAAACATGTGTCGGCTCACCGTTGGGACAGATGTCATCCGCTCATTGGACCGAAGGCGCCTATGATACAGTGACACGTGGCACGACCCAACAAAGGCCCGTTCCTGTGAAAAGGCCGGCCCGTTTGACTTGGTCAAAAGGTGGTGGGCCGGCCCACGGAAAAGCTTTAATGACATGTTCGCATATAGCCCATTTACGACCCGCTAACCTGGGGACCGTTCGCCTATCCGAATTAGGCCCGATGGCGTCATCTGGGCCGTCCAATATGATTCAGCCCGCTTTAACTTCCGCCCGTGTGTGGCCCATGACTTCTTCGGCCCATATGAGGACCTTTGTAACTCTTGGCCCATTAACGGCCCGTGGTGGCGGCCCGTAATGAGCGATGTATCACTTTATACCCATTAACGGCCCGTTATTCCATTGGGCGTTTCAATAAGTTATCTTTCGGCCTTCTCAGGGCACATTGATTCTTGGGCTAATTTGCAGCATTCGGTTACATACGGCCCGTTACTGTCATTTTCTGCTTGTGGGCCTAATTCAGCCCGTCATTACAGTCGGCCCGTTTGCGGACCGTTAATACGTTGGGCTGTTTTCATGTCAAAAAAACCCGTTGGGATGTTTTCATGTCAAAAAAACCCGTTGGGCTGTTTTCATAGGGTTATAAATACGGCCTATTAACGGCCCGTTATGGTCCACGAATAGTACGACCCATGATTAGCGAAATGATGATACGCCCCGTAGAAGGCCCATGGATCCTACGGCTTGTATGAGGCCCATGGATAGTACGGCCCGTAGAAGGCCCATGGACCCTATGGCCCGTAGAAGGCCCATTGATCCCTAAGGCCCGTGTAGAAGGCCGATGGATCCTACGGCCCGTATAGAAGGCCAATTGTCAACCGGCCGAACGAAGCCCCATGGATCATACGGCCTGAAGGAGGCCCATGGTAACAACACACCGTGTGTTGCCATTATTATTTTGGCCTAGTTACCAAAAATAGGCTATTGTGGCCACTAGAAAAACACGTAAAAAGAACTGCAGTGACTAAAAGCAAAAAACTAAACAAGACAATAAGGAAATAAATAAGCAAGCAATTAAGGCTAGCCTATTACCTCTATTACACATATTACATCCACTGGGCATCAAAGTTCGCCACCAGTGCAAATATAGGGAACAAAGCAGCATATTACATACACTTGGTCGTCAAAATTGGCCACCAGTGCAAATAAACACGGCAGCAAAACAAGAGCATAACTGAAACAACTTCAGAAGAGCTCAAGAAGCGTTATCACGGTATCCACCATGCTGGCAATAAGCTTAGCAAGCTGATTAGCTTTGTCCTGTTTGGCGCTAAAATCCTCCAACGCTTGCTGTTGCACTAGAAAGTATGCATCTGAATGCTCCAGGGACTTCCGCAGTCCTTCCGCTTCTTGTCGCAGCACAGCCGATCGATGTCTTTTAGCTTGTAGTTGAGACTCAAGAAACCGAACTGATTCAGCCAGTGAGTTTGAATAGCTTGTGCATGCGGTAGTGGCCAGTAACTCGAACACTAAACCAAGACAGGACTTTGGGGTTGTCTCGCTGTCTTCAAGATAGTCTTCCTTAGCTGTTTTATCAGCTTTGTTGGAGAACAACAAGGATGGCTCACTCTCCTGAACCTTATCTGCATTACTTCCTTTACCATTGCTTAATAAGGCACTCTTCCCCAATATTCTGACAGCATTCTAAAAGAAGAAACAGGCAGACAAATAACAAGTTTAGCATGTACTAGTATATGAAACTCATTTTGGTGAACCAGTTCATTAGTAAGGTGGACAGGATTAAACTACCAAGTCTTCTATTGCCAAGTACTAGTACATAATAAAAGCATCAAACAAACATATATCTATGTCCTATGGTCACTGCATTATCTTGCCAAATCAAAATAGAGACACGGTTCTAATCATATCAGTTCAAGACAAAGCAGCAGTGAAAGAATACAAAGCGTGGGAAACTACACGGCACAACAAGATTTCAGATGGGTACCACGGGTCTACATCTACAACAACACTATTGGCTCTGTTGTGATGCTAGTAATGTGCATGATATGAAAGTCAACTGTATACACAATTGAAATCGAAATCAAAAGAGCTAGTGATAAGAGCAAACCTGTTAAAGAAACATGCGTGAACATACCGCCGTGCCATTGGAGTTTCGATTGGATCCTTCAATTTAAAAATAAGTTTGTATGAGTAAATACAATGATACAAGAGCAAAGCAATCATAGTTAAAAAATGCGCGCCTAAGCGAGCGCTTAAGCGCGCCTAGGCTCTAGGTGTTGGCAAAACGCATTGCGCATAACTACGCTTAATACATGCATAATGCGCATAAGCATGCGCTTTGGTCAAGAAAGTGCAAGGCGGTGGCAAAACACACAATTAATGCCTAGCGCTTTTTTGAACTATGATAGCAATGGAATCTTAAATTAGAACAGTTGTTCTTGAGGTTTAGGCACTTGTTCTACATGAACAGAGTACAAGAAGACACAAGAATATAATACTTAAAAATAGAAAATGAGCTCATAGACCTTACCACATTCTTGGTTCGGGACCAAGACAGAATAAGGCGTTCCCGGTCATCGCCCAAAGAATGTGTCTCAGGAGATTGTGTTTAATTTGATGAGTTTCTTTTGCCGGTGAAGTACGCTTTTCTTCAAGTAATTCCGACATCGCCACCAAGCATTCTTGAAGATAGCAGAGGTATTAGCACAGGTTACCTCATCCCGAGTTTCCAAATCGGTCCTTCTCTATAGAGAAAAATGGGAAAATTTCTTGTATTATAACCATCATGGAGGTAGGATGTCTGGGACCGAAGCAAAGTAATTGCCATGAATAGCATTACTTACACATAACTCCCGGACAAACACACCTGAATCGGCATTTTCCTTCATCTTCAGTATAATATTTCCAAGATGGGAAGATACGCACATACGATTTAACAACATCAAATGCGATAGATGCTAAACTACGACTGGCTGGTTGTGCTTCCTCCATGGGAATAGGCGTACTAACTGGTGGAGCTGGGGTTCGCCGTGATAGTACTGGCCCTTTGGGCACTGGAGCTGCCTTAATGCTTGCTCTTGTTTGGGAGCTCTATGGTGGAGATGGTGCTTTGTGTCAACAGGAACTGGGTTACTATCGGCTAGGGTTGGGGTTAGATTGGGTGAAGCTGGTTCTCTGTCCATCCCAAAGAGGGGTACAATCTCGAGAGTTTGGGTTATGTGTGGTAGGGCTGGTTCTTGTGCATGTACAACCGGGTGCTATCTCCACCAATAGGTAGCACTGCTTTTATTTGAAGACCGTGTTTTTATTCCGCTAGAATCGGCATCACCTGCTCCAATTCAAATGGCTGATAAACAGGAAACATAGTTGAATGTACGAGACATTGTATGAGAGATAGATGCAATAGATAGTGTGGAAAAAAGAGGGCATGAAATAATTGACATGTATATTGTTTAACTAAAACGGATAGCATGACATAATTTCACATATATGATGTCTATCTAAACTGGATATCATAGCATAACATAATTCAAAGATATGATGAATAACAAAACAGGATCACATGACATAATTCACCTACATGTTATCTAAGTAATCAGGATCGCATCATTTAATTCACATATGTGATTTATATGCTAAACAGAGGGCATTCGATATGATGTCCGAACTAAGAACAGGGTGTTGAATATTGTGTATATGATGTCTAAACTATGCAATGCAAGACACCGTATGCATGATATGAGCAGTATAACCATGCCAAGTTAGAGCATACACCTCAGTAGGGGAATAGGACTGGTCATCTGTCTTTGAATCCATCTCTGAGGAGCTATCGGGACCCAACAAGAGATCTGCTTCGACAGATAGCACTGCCTCGCTCAAGGCCTTGTTTTCACTCCAGATTTTTCCATCTCCCACCCAAATGGCTGATTCACGTGAAGAGTAGTTTAATGTACAAACATTGTCAACAAATGGAAATGTAATGAAGAGAAGGATGGGCAAGATATCATTCAAATATATGATGCACGGTTAAACAGGATGGCATTGCACATTTCACATATATTATGGCTGGCTAAAAGACATGAGACCGCATAATTCTATATATGATATAGAAACTAAACAGGTGGCATTACGTAACATGTCTAAACTAAGCAGATGACATATATGAATTCAAAAGTAGGCACTGCAAGGCAACATATGCATGATATGACTAACATCAACATGCCAAGGTAGAGCAAACACCTTGGGGGGTAAATAGGAGTGGTCAGCGGCGTCTGAATCCGCCTCAGAATAGATATCTTCCTCTAGATTACAATCCGGAGAGGGGTGGGGAGGGTTTGCCATTGAACCCACATGGAGCGGTGTCTGCATGACATTGTATTGCCGCGCAAAACTCTTCTCTTTTTCTCTACATGTTCAGCATCACTGTGTACAATATCTGACATGCATATGAAAAAATATGGTGAGATTATGTAAGGAGAGCATGCAGAAATTTAGAGTGATGGTAACAACCAGTGGATGGATCCAAAAATAATGATAGCGGTCGATGATTGCTTTAAATTAATAAAAAGACAGATGATGATTGCTTTACTATTTGTTTCCCACCCAAGATGAACAACATAGGCATACCCTAGGTGAACCAGATATTAGATGGACATACTATTCATTGCTGCCTTGATATGTGCCCCACAACTAATTTAGAACTCAAGTTTGAACATGAATTTGGACCTGAGTTGGGAGTCCAAGAGCTGAACAGACGATAAAGTAGCAGGTAAGTTTAAGCAATGCATAACATAAGCGAAACAAAAGAGTGCGACCTCTCTTGTGGACCCGTACTCCTCGTGTTCATCTGCTGAGTCGATGATGGTGATGCCGTTGGGGTGCGTGCGTGTAGGGAAGGAGATCTGATGCGGCGAAAGACGGTCAGAGTCATGATGTCTGGTTTGGTGGATGCTTCATCGATGGCGCAGCTTCGGTGAGGTGGACGACGTCGCGGCAGGAGCAGGACAAACCACACAAAGTTCCCTTCGACACGCATCAGAATCAAGTAATTATGTAAGGGCTCATTTGGCTTGCATGATTCTTAAAACGCAGGATAGGAAAAACACCGAATAGGATAGGAAAATGCACATGGTAAGCAGAGCATTTGTAAACACAGTGGTTTCTATCAACTTGGGTGTTTGGTTTACAGTGAATTGGAAGAGCGTATTTAATGCAAAGAAACATGGCCAAAATAAAGAGAAACCATATGAAAGCGTCAGTTAGAATGTTATTCGGCACTAATGCACTTGGTCTTGTTTTCATGCATAGGATTTTGAAAAGTAGGTCCAGGTGGATGTTTTGCTTCATTCCTTTCCACAAAATGCATGAATAATTGAATAGTAGAGTGCCATTGGAAAATTCCCTATTGCTATGTTTTTTCGTTGAACCAAAATAGCCCTAATGGATCGACGTGAATGTATAGTAACAAGTGACGCAACAAGTGTACAACCTCTTTGCCGTAGCCGTGTCGACCTCAGCATCATTGGGTTGGTCGCCGGGCGCTTGAGGCAGAGGTGGTTGTCGGAGGTGTGGAGGAAGATCTGAGGAATCTGTAGACGGCGTCCAGGGCACTGCTCTGTTGTGATGGATCGTTCTGTCGTTGGAGCAGCTCCGGTGAGCCGTAAGACGTCAAGGCTGAAGCAGCACAAGACATACATCATCAATCTCAAGTGGGATTCTTATAGCATCTCCAATAGATGATGAAAAATGGATGTAAAATTAACATCACCAAAAACCACCTGACTACAACAGATGAGGTAAAAACTGTTGACTCTGAACTTAACTGTCGAAACTGAAATTAACTGTGGAATCTGAATGCTACTGTCGAAACTGAACGCAATGGTAGCAGAGAGACACTTGACATGTAGTTTAGGGAGGGCCTGCAGTTCATCTTCAACCTGCACACCTCGAGCACTTTGCCACCACCGGCCGAACCACCGGCCCCAGCGCCGCCTCGCCGCCTCGAAACAACTCGCCACCGCCGCCCCGGCCAGCCCTCTAGCCCCCCCGCCCCCACCCTGAACCCTAAGATAGATAGTGGGGTACCTCTCTGGTGAGCCCCCATCCCCGCTGCGGGTGGTTCTTCCTTAACTCCGGCGAGCCCCCCTCCCACAACCCCTGAAAATCGACTGACCCAAAAGTCGATTCAGTCGACTCAAGTGTGGCTTAATCGGAGCAGAGCAGCAGCACGAGCGAGGGGGAGAGCAGCATCAGTAGCTGGGCGAGCGAGTGATCGAGCAAGAGCCAGAGCAGCAGCAGCGCGACCAAGCGAGAGCCGGAGCAGCAGCAGCAGATCCGGCTGGTATGGACGCCGCCGCCGAAGGGGCCTCGCACTGGGGGAGAGCCGCCGTGGAGATGTCGCCCACAGCGCCGACTTCAAGGTAGCCGCTCCATGGCGCTGCGGGATGGAGCACCGTCGGCGCCGGGAGATCGAGTTAAGGAGAAGGTGTGATGCGATGAGTGTACAACCTCTTTGGTGGCGCCGAGTAGGCCTTGGCTTCGTCCGAGGAGTCGGTGAGGATGCTGCGGTTCCGGTGGAGCAGGTTAAGGCGGCGCTGTGGGGATGGAGCAGCCGCGATAGATGAGGCGATCGTCGGAGCAGCTCCTTGGAGGTGGAGGACGGGGCGGCTGAACCGGCGGGACGGTGAGATGGACGACGGATCCTCATCCGGGGAGGTGGACGAGGGACGTCGAGCTGTTGCGGTGGACGACGTCGTCGGGGAAGAGGCTCCGGCTGGGCAGCGGTGGCGTGGCGAACAGAGGAGGGTGGGGTTTCGCGGCTGGAGCGGAGAGGTTATGGCAGCCTGGGATTTCGAATGGCGAAAAGGGGCGATGGGAGGGGTGAAGCATGACTAAGGGACGCGCTTTGTCCAAAATGTAGGGTGTGTTACAAAAGTACCCCACCTATTTGAACTAGCGGCCCTTTCGGCTCAGGGTTAGAAGGGGGATTTCGCGTGTCGGGATATGGCAGCTGGAGGGAGTTTTCGCGCGCGTTGTAATTTCGGGATAGCAAGGCGCGGGTTGTGAAGGCGCCAGTTTTGGGAGCACGATATCTGAATTTTCGGGATATAACAAGACGCTGGTTAAATTTTAGGGACAAGCCTAATGTGTAGTAATATTGTACTTGTAATGCATTCAAATCAATTCACACTTCCCTCAACCAAAAGAAAACGAAAAACATAAAACTATTCACACCACACAAAGAGAGAGTCTTGCCTGGTTTTTCTATACAAATGCTATTATAAGCTACTCCCTCCTTACATCTATATAGGGCCTAATGCGTTTTTTGATGCTAACTTTGACCAAATATTAGAGCAATGATATATGACATGCAACTTACACAAAGCATACCGTTAACTTCGTTTGTGAAAGGTTCTTTCAATGATATAATTTTCACATTGTGCATGTCATGTACTATTAATCTTGTCAATAGTCAAAGGTGGTCTTAAAAATCTCATTACGCCCTATATAGATGGAAGGAGGGAGTATGAATCCATGTTATGTCCGATTAATTTTTTTTCGCTTTGCTGTATAATGCATGTAACCTACTCATACCAACATTTTAGTGCATTCCAAATGTCTATACTACCGCTGCAATTCGAACTAAATTTGAATTCGTTTCTCTATTTCAATAAGAATCTACAATCATGATTGTTGCCAACTTCAACCATCATTTGTGTATTACCTTAATAACACACCACATGATTACTATAGAGATAGATATGAACTATGTGTACTACATGAACTCGAATTCTAATTTTAGAAAACACTTGAAGTTGATACCAAATAATAGTACATTTGATGTAATAACTATATATTCAAAATCTAAACCATGTTCCATACGTACACCGTGTTTATCACACAAAGTATAGTGCCCCGCCCCCTACATTATGACAAGTATTTAGACCTGAGTTGCAAAAGCCACACATTAGCCCAAATTATAATCAATGTTGTACATTATGATATGTTCTTCAAGTATCCGTATCCACCTTTTTATAATGAATTATGATCTTTGTTCGTCTTTTACACCTTCACGATCCTCTTCTATTTGTAGCTAGCTAGCGCTAACTTTCTATCGTGCATGCACACGCCCCCCCCGCACACACCCTGAGCGTCGCCTCCATCGCAAGACGTTCATTATTTCTCTTTAGATCATCCACCAGTGTGTGTGTAGGCCCCTGCCTCCTTCTTTCCGCACACACACCGGTCGATATACCTCTCTAGCCAAGTGTTCCTACAACAAACACATATATACTTCCCCTCTTCTCTTCTCACCGTCCATGCCCCCATATGTCCAATACGATTCCACACAGGTGCACACTCCCGCCCCTCTTTTCATTAGTCACATGCTCGCACACCTCCCCCTCGACATGGTAGGCCTCTCGCACCACCTCCTAGCCACACTCTCTCCCCATGCGCCTCTCCCGACCTTATTTGCTTCTAACACATGCAGGCAGTATATGAACTGATCTCCCTACATATAGCCAGGTCGACTATAATTCGTTTTCACCAAGCACCGATACACTTACCTCGCTAGTTATGTCTCTCCTTTTCTCGGACACACGACGGTTGATCTTCCTATGTAGTTACGCATGCTTACCACAACCATATCTTCTCCCTCATCATCCTTGAATACCTCCCGACCCGTCTCTCACACGCACGTGCATAGGCAGAGCAGACATCCCCGCCCTCTCTTATTGATATTGCACTCATACCCTCCGCTTGTCTAGCAGCCCTCTCCCACCATTTGTGAGACGCCACTCCACCACCAACCATCCGACGCTCTACCTTTGTCTTTTCCCAACCTTATTCCTCTGCTACACATATCCATGGATGTCGATCGATCTCCCTCAATACATAGCTAGGTCTCTCTCCTTCCCCAGACATATACTAGTCGACCAGTCTCTACCCCCCCCCCCCACACACACACACCGATAGTCGAACGTTGTAGGTAGGTATCCATGCCACGGAGAAGAACTGCACCTCTGCCCTCTCAAATTCCAGTAGGCTAGCCGCCCTGTATCTTTGACGTGGGCAAACACAAATTCGATGGCACTCTTTATCGATTGCGCAGCCACACACTTCATCCATGTTTTCAATTCTATCGATATCTCACGTCCATGACTCCGTTTCACACACATTGCATATGTTACGCTTTTTACGATTGAGATATCATCAACACATTGCCTCTGCTTTCGCACAAACCATCTCTCTCACACCCACCCACGCACGCACTGCACCTAAAGAAGAAGTGCACGCAGGACGCACGTACTCACGCCTCGTTCCGGCCACACCCGCGGGTACATGGTGGAGTTCGTTTACATGCGAAAAAGGCAGCCCACGTGATAATTTGACGCGTGTAGCGGTTGTTTACTCGAAGGAGGGTCGGGTACCACGCTTAGAATATAAAATGATTGCCGTGGGGAAAATGGAAAAATGGGTTTGTCTCTCATGAGTCTCGTCACACAATCTCACACAAGGCTGCCGTGGCCTCTCTCTCTCAGTGTTGGTCAGTGATCCGGCCGCATCCCGTCCGCCGGCGGGAAGGGAGGATGTGCATCGTCTCTCTGTTCGACGGCATTGAGGCAGCTCGTCCCGATCTGCGGTACCCGCCGTTCTCTCTGACCAAGCTCCGGCGCTGTAGGGCCTTTGCCACTTGCTCGCTGCCACAGTATGGGCAGATCCCGGCCGCCGGCGCCCTCCTAGTAACATCCCGACGACCCTCAGGTACAGCTTCCTCCGGCCTTGCTCCACTGCCCATCTTCCCACGCCCACGTTGCTGCATGTGGATCTTCTTTAGTTGTTTGCTTAAAGTGTATCTCGGCCGGCATACTTTCCATCTTGCAATCTCGTCCTCAAACCATTTTTGATAAACCACCATGTGCTATCTTTCCCTTTTTACATGGAACATGCTTCTTTTTTGTCGGCGTATGTGTCTTACTCATGTTATTGGGCAGTAATTGTTTCCTTTCGACCTCCTTTTGCAAACAGGGCTATCCATTTTCACCTCGTTGCTATTGCGACCTTTTGGTGAACTGCACAAATCACTTTTTTGAAGAGTGTTTTGTGCAGTTCCGCCAAAATGTCACACGGGCAATGTTTTTACATTTCGTGGGACTGCATGGAAAGGGAGATTGGTTTTGCTATCCTCCTCATCAAACTCCGTGCCTAATCTTCTCTGACAAGAAGTTAGTCCTAAAGAGAGATCGTAGAGGTGATCGGCTTCTATTTATGTGTGTTATGTTTCATCATCTAGTTCCACTATTATTGTAATCACACTGACTGGATATCTTTGCAAACAGGGATGGTCCGCCCGATTTTAGTGGAGCTGCACAAAATGATCGGATTGTGCTGTCCTTCATACACCTCTTTTTCGGCTACAGAGTTGGGTGAAACTAGCTGCCAAGCAATGAACATTGTGCCAAGGAAATGGAGCCATGCCTACGAACAGCATCGATCAATTATATTTTTTCTTTATTTGTACATCTTCTCACAACTTTGTCTTCAGTTGTGATGTGAATATTGGCGCTGATCTGCGAACCATTGAGATGCATTAGCCATGGTAGTTTCATTTGTATTTGATGGAATGTTTTAACGAGATAATCTCGAGGCAAGACACATGAATCCTTAGTTGAAACCTTTTTTTTTCCTGCGGGAACCAGAGTCGAAACCTTCATAGCATCACAGTACAATTTCATCAAAATTATGCGTACATATAAACAAATCCTGAAGGATTGATAGCAATGCCAGAAGCAATTCAACTTCGTTTCGCCGACATGTTGGACATCCTTCATCCGGCTACACCTGCCATGCAGCAATATTGAGTGCACAACACAACTTCAGGGAAAGATTCACCCCGGTCGTTGCACCGCAGTAGTAATGACTAGTGAGCAGTCAAATCACAAAGCCCCACCTTCGCCACAATAAGTTGCTCGGACGAAGCAACCATCATTTCTCTAGTACTCCCATATTCCCATAGTAAAGTTGCTCGGGCGAATCAACCATCACTATATCCGCTCACGTGTGATGACCACAGGAGCTATCCATTCAGATTGCATGTTAAAAAAAATAAAGGTCGATAACTAATGCGGCAAACTTTCAAAAAAAAAACTAATGCGACACTTCGGGCCAACACGGCCAGATCGCATTTTGCACGAGAAATTACACACCATGTTTCGTTGACATGTGGTCCCATTCCAACATATCAGTGAGACGACGGCGAGTAGTAGGAGTATTTCCGAACCGACGTGTAGGCCGGGCGCCTTCTTCGTGAATCGTGGCAACCGGCAACCGTCCCACCGACGCTTCGCCTTTCCCTCTCGATTCGAATCGCTGTCAGACGCTCTTCCTCTCCCTCCTCCATTTTCCTTCCGCCCTTCACGCTTTCTTCTGCCATTGTTCAATTGTCTTCTCCATGGAGGGAACAGGACGGAAACGACTCCGTTATTCTTGCCCCGATCTGAAAGATGACATGGTGGAGGAACTCATTGATCGGTGCGACGTCATCACCTCGGCTAGCATGGCAGGTTCGTTCATGCCCATTCTTGACTCAACTAATAACATCATTACAAGGAACCCAAGAGTCAAGGAACGGTTTGATCTCCCCTATCTTCTTCGCCGTGACACTGATGACCGGCGCTGTCACGACGGAGGCCTCGCCCTGTGCAAGTTGATGCCGCTTGATAATGATACGTATGATGTTAAGATGCCATCGCTTGAGGGCAAGGCTGGCAAAGCGCAAATGGAGATTGGGTTGTTTACATTGGGTCCAACTGCGAGTGGGAACTTGTGAATATGTACACTCGTGACCGGGTTGCACTTCCAAAAATCTCAGCAGACTGCCAAGAGGTTGAGCACACCGGTATTGTATGCACGTTCAAATACAATCATGGTGACTGTCTTCTACGGAAGATAGCAATTTCTCGAGTTCCCACCCGCTCTTGGAATTACAACAACTATGAAGTTGTTGCTATCTTCGACAAGCTTGTTGCCGTCGTTGCTGGTTTGACTCGATGGACATTGCTCAAAAATCAGTTTCTCTACACGGATGAGTACTGTGATGCAATTGAATACGAGGGCCTTGTGTTTACTGCCACCACTCGTGGCACTGTTTTTGCATGGAATCGTTATGATTTCGGTAGGTTTGTCTTCCACCGTAATTATAATTGTTTCATCCACATGCATGCGGGTTAGCAAGTTTCCCTTTACTAATTAACCTTCTTCTTGTGTTTCCAAGGTCCTGTGAAAATTCCACCACCTATACTTGAAATTTTTATAACCAAGGGGAGATGACGATGGTGATGATCACGAGCATGAGGACGAGCAGCGCCCATATACTCGTTGGCTCCTGGCAACTAATTCTGATGGATCACCTCTTCTCGTGTGTATACAGCCCACTGATGATGTTACTGCTAAGGAAGCAGGTGTAGTCTCCCATGGTCGCACTCTCCGGACCTATTCCAACACCTGTTGCATGGTATTCGAGATGGATACTAGTGTGCTAGCGCCAATACCTTCTCCCTGGTACAGAATTGATAGTCTTGGAGAAAACTCGCTCTTCCTAGGACAAAACTATCCGATGATGGTGAAAGGCGATCCAACTGCTGTTGACACAACGTTACTAGCACCATTTATGAGAAGCAACTGTGTCTATACCTCAGGTCAAAAAAAAACTGTGTCTATACCTCGGACATTAGCGTGGTTCCCTACCCTGGTACTGATATAGTAGGTCGCTTCAGCCTGGATGATCAGTCCTGCGTTGGTCTCGAGATCGACAATAGATGCCCCGTCCCAGAGAATCACTTGTGGTTCAAAGCAAGCGTTTCCAACGCCGAGGAATGGTTGAGTTGAAGTTCATTTCATTGCTTGTTATTTGTTGTGTGGTGAAAACTTTAGTATTTATAATGTATCCTCGTTGTCGATGTGGGTTGATGACCTGTTGTATGTAACAAAATGATATGCCTGTGATAAACTTACTAAATTTATGAATGGCTTTCGAGTTGCTTCTGTGAGTGAGTGGTGCGACGAGGCAACAAAATATTTTCCGAATACATAATTGTACGTGCATTGCAATAGGTTATCGGATGAGGCCAATCATCAACAATAGTAGTACACTATTTGTACTAGCTTCACATGCTTCACGCGTCGTGCGGGTGTTTTCACTGTACCCATATTGTACTACGTAACCAGCACCTCGAATCCTCGATACTAGTAGTACTATATAGTAAGTAGTAGGAGTAGTAGGGTGGCATGGGCCAGAACAAGCATTCACGTCCAGGAGTACGGCACACGCCACTAGCACGACTTCCATCTGACACCATATTTCTTGGAGTCCGTGCTAGCGCAATCTCTTCAACCTCATCGTTTCTCTAACTCAGCCATCGCGCGGCGGGCGAGGTGGGGGTTTGCCGATAGTCGGTTTCCTCAACTGCGGTCCCACTTGTAAGGCCAACTCCAACGCTCCATCAATATATGGATGTACTCTTCTTCCCAATACAAAAACTTGCATCCATTCTACTCCCTCCGTTCTACTACCTCCGTCCTGGTTTATAGGTCCCCTTTGTAGTTTGTGTCAAATTTTGACTAAAGTTTTAACTAACAAAATGTTAATGCATGTCAAGAAAAATTATCTCATTGGATTCGTATTTGAACATAGTTGTCAAAAATATAATGTTTGGTGACATGCGTATTCATTTTGTTAGTTTAATCTATGGTCAAAATTTGGCACGAAATATAATGGGGACCAATAAACCCGGACGGAGGTAGTATTTGTCAAAATATATATGTATCTAGACATGTTTTAGTATATAGGCACATCCATTTTTGGACAAATGGAAGTCAAGTATTTTGGAACGGAGGGAGTACACAATAAAAATTTTAAGTCAGCAGAACTAGTCTAATCCGAGAGCACAACCGAAGATTTGGTCGGGTTCTTCCTCCTTTTGCCGACACGTGGGACATCCAACATCCAGGTCGTGTCATGAAAGAAAATAGAGTGGTAGTTGATAAGTTGAAGCCACGAGATGTGCATCTTGGGTTAAAGCGTAAATATAATCTTACTACTCTTGAGTAACTCCAAAAGCGGCCACCGAAGATCTTTCTTGGATTTGTTTTTCATCACCAGCATGTCGAGGTGAAAGATGTGCAGGTTCAGTGGGTCCTCTTGCGTTTTCACTGACATGTGGGGCCGCATGTGAGCAAACAGACGATGGGCTCCACGCGTCCACTGGCTGGTTGAGAAGAGAGATAGAGGAGTGCTGAGCACGGACTACAGGAAATTTGTTCTACGTAACCAGCACCTTGATATTCGCGTGATGTTGTTTCTAGAATAAAAAAAGGAGGTACCTCTTCTTATGTTAATCCCACTACGCCTAGCCTAAGGTTAGTAGGTGACCTTGCGCTTGGCTCTTCGCCTCTTCCGGAAGTCGATGGTTCTACAGTAGTGCTTCTGGCAATCTGACACCAAATGAACTGCTGCACGTCCACCGCTTGTAAGCAAAAGTTTCTCCTCGTGCTGCGAGCCACCGCGCACGCGTTGGCGAGGGAGAAGGCGTAATCAAGCTTCTCGTCGTTCTGCGAGTTGACGGGACACATCAAAGTTATTTACTAGTAGTACACACTCTCTCCAAAAAAGGGCTGACCATGTCATTGCTACCATCCCGTCCTCCGTCGTTGAGTACATGCACTATTCACGTGCCATTCACGTGCCATCGAGGAGAAAAAATATTGCGTAGGTGCCATCGAAGTGCACGACTCACTTACGGAAAAGGGTTTCCCCCCGCACGACTCACTTACGCACTGCTTATCCGATTATCTCCATTTTCTTGCATGACACGTGCACCTTGATGCTAGATGTCTCGCGTGTTGGGAAAAGGATGAACAAAGCTCACGTAAAAGAAAAGAGTTGAAGAGCATAGATTCCCGACGATCGAGGAGGAGCAAGGAACCTCGCGGTGGAGCGTCTGCAAGGAACCTTGTGCGCTTTTCCCTGCTTTTTTGTCACCGCCCACCTATAAACAACTAAAAGAACATGAACTTTTTGCTAACCACTAGAAATGGTACATCAGGATGCTAAGTTGAAGATGTTTTATACTCCCTCTGTCCCCAAATATAAGTCTTTTTAGATATTTCAATAAGGGACTACATACGAAACAAAATGAGTGAATCTACACTCTAAAATATGTACACAAGCGAACGCACTAACTCCATCCGATCCAACTCATGCACATACGCGCACAGCATGGAGCACACAACGCACGTACACAAGACGTGCATGCACACACGCTCGGCCGCAGAATGCACGTGAATAACACATGCATGCGCACACACTGGGCTGCATGGAGGCGTGCGCCATCGGCGGCGACGTCCGGATCGTCGTGCTATGGCAAAGCTCGCACGCAACGGCGCATACGCATCTCTTGCAGCACCTCTTTGCCGTCATTGCTCAACTACTACTCGGAGACGAAGACGACCGCAGCCTTGGCCTTAGAGCTAGCACCGATGGAAAAACACGCACGCTGCACGCACACGAGCACATACGGAGTGCCCATGACGCGGTGGTGGTGCGTCCCCAGTCGCCTCTACTCCTTCTGCGCATGTTATCTATCAAGGCGGCTGCATGCTAATGATGATGTGGGTGAGATCTTCTAGGACTTAGATGATGACGAGGAAAATTATGAGACACAAGTTGAAGTACACCGTCAAGGTCCACGGTCAAGGGGGTGCTAGCAAGTGCTTAGATGTGCTTAGAGCAAGTACAATAGAGCTGAGTCAGCGGGCTATAAGGAATAAACAGTACAGTATATTTCTGCTTAGTTGGAGGAAAGAGAAGAGGAGAGAGAAGGTAAGCGGGCTCTTCGTGAAGAGCCAGCTCTAGCACGTGCTCCTAGGCACTTTGTAGTACATGTTGACTATAAGATGGGTTGTAGGCTTATAGCCAAAGAATCGGCTATACTATTAATGCTCTTTAGATGAGGTGCTAAGTGCATTAAATGGCTTAGTAACTCAAGTGTTCAATGCATAGGTGCTTAGTTTATTGGTGCCACATCATATTTTATGCCTACGTGGCAGGTGCTTAGCAGCTATACATGGTGGAGCACGGGAGAGGCCAAGGCTGGTCATAGTGGGGAGTAACTTGTCTTGTAACATATTACTATGTTACTCTAAACATCTCTATAAACCGGAAAGGAAGGAGTAGTAACATACACTAGTGTCATATGCGAGTATGGGAGCACATGATATTTCCCGTCCGGACCGATCCCAAGTTGGCTTCTCACCTTCTTGGCCCAACAAAACCCTCCCTCCTCCAGCGTGCTTCCGGGCGCCAGCCTAAGCCCGCCGCTCCACATTGATGGCAAGTCAGGCGACGCGACCTCTCACTTCCGCCCGTTGAAGCGGCGCGCCGACCGAGGGCACCGCCCGCTGCACGCCCGGTATTTCAGACTACATAGTGGATAGTAACTTTTAGAGCAAGTACTACCATAATTAGATGACATAAGCAGGCTATATGGATTTAAATATAGTATTTGTGCTTAGATGAAGGAGAGAGAAGAGAAGCGGATTGTAAACGTGTAGCCGGTTGTACTCCAACATACTCTACTTTGTGAGACAAAAGGTGGGGCCATTATTAATGATATTGTATTTATACTAAAGGGACTAACGAACGCCTTAATTACTCCGTTTTTTTGAGACAAACCTTGGTGGGGCTATTATTTACTTTTTTTGAGCTATTATTGACTTGAACGTGGGGTTTGGGGGCCAAAGGCCTACTATTGTACTCCGACCTGACATGCTCTACCCTAGCCGCCGCTGTATCATATGGTTTCGCACCGTTCCAACTCTTAGCGCCGCCACGCAATTCTTCTCCATCCCTCCTTCCGGCGTGCCCCGCGAGAAGGGACAACAGTCCTCCGAACCCCGCCTTTCATGATCCTGTATGGGAGAGGGGCGATCAGGTTTTGGGGAGCACACTCGGATCGCTGCCAATGACGACTTCCTCAATGACAGCCTTCTTCCCGACCTCGGTAACCTCTTCATCAACGACATGAGTGACAACATCAACCACATCGGTTACGCTCCTCAACAGACAAGATGTGATTCTGTCCTCTGGTTTAGTCCGCATCATTACTTTGATGTTTGCAATTGTCGTCATGATCTATTTACTGCTGATTTGGATTAAATCTCATACTAAATTGCTCATATATTCAACAATCCAATCCAAAAACCTGATCACAGGCAATTTAATCCGAGTTGTTTTGCTGCGCTTTTGAAGCCGCCTACTTTTAAGGGGGTGCAATATAAAAGGTGGCTCACAAGAGCAGTATATTGGTTTCAGATCATTTGCTGCTATGACGCCACTAAGGGTAAGCCTGAGGGCGATCTTAATCCTACACAGCAGGAAGCTTTTCAGAACATGGATACCCTCTTCAAAGCCGCCTCTTTGAGTGTTCTTGACGATTCCATTGTGGATTCGTATATGTTGTTTGACAAGCAAAGACATGTGGGCTGCACTCGAGGCCACGTTTGGGCCCTCCACCGGCAACGAGTTGTACGTCATGGAGCAATTCTGTGACTACAAAATGACTGATGAGCGCTCTGTTGTTCAGTAGACTCATGAGATACAGTCACTCTCTAAGGAACTTGAGTACTTTAAGTGTGTGTTGCCAGACAAATTTGTTGCTGGGACCATCATTGCCAAGCTTCCACCTTCGTGGAACGATTTTGCCACTTCTCTGAAAAAACAAGACACATGAGTTTTCTGTTTTGGATCTCATTAGCACTCTTGATTTTCAGGAGAAGGCGAGAGCAAAAGACACACGTGCTCGGGTCGCCGAGGGAGCTTCTAGTGCCCACATGGTACACGAGAAGAACTTCCAGCCCAACCAGCCCCAAAACAACAAGAACAAATCTCAGGGGAAAGGGAAGTTTGATGCAAAGAACAAGCCGTCACATTCTACCAACTTCAAGAAGAATCCTCATAACGGAAAGGGATACAAACCTCAATTTTGGTAGCACCGCACAAAATTTATATGGCTGCATCTACCTGCTGTCAGCTAACCTCATGGTGCTCCAGGTATTCCTACATTCATAACTAGGTACAATGAGCACCGCAAGATGAAATTAGCTTATTCGTACGTTGACTTGCTGAATGCAGTGCGGAACGATCCTGTCATGTCTGGAGGAGCAAACAAGTAGTGCAGCCGAAGGTGGAAACCAACCAAGGACTTATCAAATTATATGTAATCTTCCTCAGGCAGGTCAGTATCCCCTTCGTCCAGATGATCGTGTTTTGTCATGCCGAGCTATTGATATGTGCTACTGTTTTGCAACGCCGTTTAAGTATAACTACTGTTTTCCTATCTTTTCAGATTCAGGACAATGAATAGGATATCGAGAATCGCACAATATGGACCCATGTTGAGTCATCTCTATTGCCTCATGTGTTTGCTGCAAATGTGTCAAAGATCAATTGCAAGATGAGGCAGCTAGATAGCTGTGGAGTTGCCAACATGCTCAAAGTGCTCGCAACATTGAGAAGAAACAAGCATGCCTAGGAAATTAATGCGCATAGGGAGGCCCTTTTGCTCGGAGAAGCATTGACCGATTTTCTTTATTTCCACACCTTCTCACAGTTTTGTATATTGGTTATAGTATGGTGAATCATTGAGATGCATAGACATGCTGCACTTTTGTTCTTACCGAATGTTAGTTTAATGCGAGTGTATGCGCATCAAGACCGCATCCTCTAATTTGGTGGATGCACACAGAGAAAATAAATCTCCTTAATTTACTCCATAACCACCCTATTAAATAGGCCTAGTAACAAACCAGGCGCATGCAGTGGCCGGCGGGCACATGCATCCTGCATGCATGGCCAGTCATGCAGCAACGCAAAAGAAGAGAGCGGTTCTTGGGAAAAAGTGAGTAGTTAGTGCAGAGTGCCTTATTAACACGAACATCTTGCTCTCCCGCTTCCGTCTCCCCACCGAATTCCCCCCGCTCCCCAATCTTCCTCACTCGTCCAGAAAACCCCGCTCACCTTCTTCCTCACTGCATGTAAAACGCCTGCTCCTCTTCTTCCACTCCTACGTAAATCCCCAGCCCTCCTTCTTCCCCACTCAGACCGCCACTAGGCTTGTCTCGGCTACTCTGCTCAAACCCGTGAGCTCGGCGCGACGCCCACAAGGAAAATGGAGTCGGCTGGCCCCAGCGCCAAGAAGATGAGGTTTCGCCACGGGCGATGCCGGGTTGTAGATCGCGCCAGAAGCGTGGGAGAAGCGGGCGAGCCCCCACCCGGATCCGAGGAACCGGTAGAATCTCCGTGGACCGCATTAGCGATCTCCGGACGTCATCCTTGAGGAGATCATCTCGCTTCTCCCCACCAAGGATTGCTGCCGACACAAGTCCTCTCAACTCGGTGGCGCCCTCTATGGCGCACCGCGCCCTCAATCTCGATCGTCGTCGATATCTCATCCTTCCTGAATTTGATCTCATCGAGCCATCGTCTCTTCTCACCAGCAGGCCCCGTTCAATGCCTCTGCATCCCGACAAGCTACACCGCTATCCATACCCGCAAGGTGGACGCTATCGACATCCCCGAATCCGGAAAACTCCAGCAGTTTGATTTCTACCATTACCACGAAAGTTTCATACCACGAACATACCAAGAATTCGTGCCCACACCACCGTTGTCCATCTCGCGGTTTTCCTCCTCTCTCCACACCGCCACCTTCGCCCGGTGCCATCTACCAGACGATCTGGTACAAATGCTTCGACTCCCACTGCTAAAAAAACTTTCTCTTGTGGTGGTTTATCTATCAGAGGCCTCACTGCACATCATCATCCACTCTAGTTTCCCTGCCCTAGAGCGCTTGCTGATTGTTTTGGGAATAGAAATCGGTATCAGTTGTCTCCAAATAAAGTCGCCTCACCTTAAAAGCATTGGAATTTGTTTTGAAGGACAGCAGCTCATCATCGAAGATGCCCCTTCACTTGAAAGGTTGCTCCTTCATAATTGTTATACACCGTCAGAAATAACTATCGTCTCTGCACCCAAACTGGAGACCTTGGGTGTAATTCGTGACCTGTTTAATAATCACAAGGAGTTGGTGTTTGGCTCCTCACCTTTTCAGGTACCATATATTATCATCTACACATTTGTAATCATATGCTGCATTTTTCATTTATGCGCATAAGTTTTATATCATATTGGAGTACACTTTGGGTACTAATGTTATATGCTCAATGAAGAGTTCGTCCATTGATAGACTATCAATGCTGCTGGATTCTGTCAAGATCATATATATCAGAATGTATAGTTTTGATCTAGACATAATTATTGGCTTGCTGCGATGCTTTTGATCTCTGGAGAATTTATACATAGAGATGATGATTTCATGCACATTGAAAGCCTGTATATATTGTACTAGAATTAACTGTTCAGCTGTCATTCTTTCGACATACTCTTTTTTCAGACCTTAACTGTTTTCAATCTTCATGTCTACTTAGGCAGAACCACATGGACAAAAACATATAACCAATCGTTGGCGTAATAAGCACAAGGATTTTCTCAGTTCTCATGACATTCGTTTGAGGACAATAACAATAGGACGATATGCATCCAACCAGGCAAACAGAAGCTTTGTCACATTCTTCCTGTTGAATGCGAGGTTACTATTGTCCATGAGGCTTAATTTTTACAGCAAGAGATTTCTCACGGTAGAACATGTTGAACAGCAAAAAAAGAAGTTTCAGGTGAAAAAATGGGCTTCTAAACGTGCTCGGCTTCTATTTACAACAAGTTGTAGACATCCTAAAATAAAATTTTTTGCACAGGATGTTGATTTTATGGATCAGACCGATCCATTTTTTTGTGACTGCAAAAAAGAGTGGTTGGATTAGATGTTACTGTCATGTTCAATCTGGGTTTTGTCTAAAAATTTGATGAACAATTAATCCTTGGTCTTTTTGTACCATTTGTATGCTTGACTTGCATGTTGTTGCCCTCGTACTCCCTCGACCTGCCACTACACCGCCGCATCTTTCATGGCTGTTGTTCGTTCCCGTCCGAGGCCTTGCCGTGGTTCTCCGCTTGGTTAGCTTCATTTGTGCTTTCGCCGCCGTCTGGTGTTGTCAACATGGTCAACAACCAAGAGGAATCAGGAGATATTTGTACATGGAGAGGCTGACAGTAGGGACCCACCAGAGTCATTGCATTTCGCAAGCAGGTGCCTCGTTATTACAAGCCAAAACAATACTTCCTCCTAATTGTTTGACAACTAGGTTCCACGCCATTGTCAATGTAGTCAATAAACAAGAAAAATACACAACGAGCGGATAACACCAGGAACCCAGCAGCTCACCCAGTTATTTTTCAGTTTCAGAGACGGAGCTCAACTGCGCGTTGTGCGGGGGCTATGGCCCGTCTAGCCCACGCTTACGCTTTTATTAAGCACATGACGAGCACAATTGATATTTTTTTCTTTCTGAAATTGGCTAGCCCAGTTCTTTTTTTTGGAGAATACCAAAACCGAGGCCTACTTGCTTTTCTCAGCCCTGCTGGGCTGCAAATATTTCAAGACGAGGAGGGATAAGAAATGGGCTTCCCGTAAAAAACGGGCTATAAGTTGTAAGAAATGGGCAAGAAATTTTTAAACCAAAGCCAACCGCAATTGCATTAAAATATCACTTTTTCAGGATTTCTCTACTCTCTACTCTTATAAAAACCAAAGCCAACTCGCAATTACATTAAAATATCATCTTTTCACCCACAAGATAAACTACTCATACAAATGCATCTTCATGTTCCGTGCAACGAACGGGCATCTTACTAGTTAAGATTCTAAATTTCATTCTTTTTTTGCGCAGAATTGTTTCTTGAATTTTATTTTGATATAATTTTTTGAAAATTATTTTTAACGTGACTCGAAATTTCGTGATTAGAAGAGTTCGGACCCCACCGAAATATGCAAAATTTCGTTGAATTTTTTAGCAGTGCCCAGAATATATGGTCTGTAATGCTAATAAAAAGAATATGAGCTTCAAATATCCTTAAGAATTAGCAAATGGGCTGTAAATTATTGAAAATAATGGTTAATGGGCTGTATGTTGTTTTTCACAGATTTGGAGGCTGACTTCTAGGCCTACTAGGTTGACGATGACGCTGTCCTAATTTTTTTTTGATGCGTACGCAAGGCTTTGTCAACTTAGTCAACACACAGCAGTGACTGTTGGATGTCCATCCAATGGCCGCCGTGCTTCTTCAATCTCTGATCTTCCTGCTCCAGCCGCCCAAACCAGCGCCGGTGGGACTGCCTGCTCCCTCCTCCCGTGGCCGGGTCAGGCCGCCAGCCATCCCTCTAACCACCCACACATCCTGTTATTTTCGGCGTGACGTCGGCCTCACCCCGCAGCCAACCGGTCGGCCGTTCTCCCCTCAGCGTGGGCATCCGCTGCGGTGGCTTCGCCGGCTACGGGTGGTTCTCTTCCTAGGCCCCGCCCTCGTCCACCGCGTTTGTGCTCTCGACGCGGCGAGGTCAACATGGTCAACAAACAATAGCCATCGGAAGAGGCTGACAGTAGGGGCCCATACAAGAAAATGCCTCCTTATTACACGCAAAATAATGATTCCTCCACCTGATAGCTGGGACCCACCGGAAGGGTCTCTCAGATTTCAAAAACGTTCCCCCGCTGTCAGCTCGGACCCACCGGAAATGCCTCCTTATTACACAAAAAAAAAGAATACTCCCCCTGCTAGCTGGGACTCACCTTGTTGGGAGGCTGACTTGTGGGCCTACTAAGTTTACGGGGACGGAGGGCTTTGTCAACTTAGTCAATATGAACGACTCTAGCTCCAGTGACCGTACGATTTCCATCCAACGGCCGTAGTGCTTCTTGAACCTCTGGTCTTCGTGATCCAGCCGCCCAAAGCAGCGTCGGTCGTGCCGCGTGCTCCTGCCTCCCGTGGCCGGCTGTGATGCCACGGAGGCCTCACCGCCCCCTACTACTCCCACCGCTGGCCAGGCCATCCCTCTACTCACCCACACCCCCTGTTATTCTGCGGCGACGGAAGCCTCACCCTCGTACTCCTCTTCACGTGGGCATTCACTGCTGCGTCTTCCCCGGCTCCGCGTCGTCCCCTTCCTAGGCCTCACCGTGCGTCCCACCACCGTGGTGCTCTCGGCGTGGCGTGGTCAATGTGGTCAACGACCGACTTCCATCGGAAGAGTATCAGGCGTGGAGAGGTCGATACCGGGTCCATGGCGGCCGCAAGAAAGTGCCTCCTTATTACGCGAAAAATAATTATTCCTCCACCGACAATGGGACCCACCAGACGGGCCACCGTATTTCATTTAAAAAAACGCTTTCCCGGCTGGGACCCACCAGCTACATCTTCGCACGGAAGGAAGTGCGTCCGGCAAAAAATGATTCGCTTCGACCGCTGGGACCCACCAGCTACATCTTCGCACGCAAGGAAGTGCGCCCAGGCAAAGAAAACGATTCACCCTCGACCGCTGGGACCCACCAGCTACATCTTCGCAGCAAGGAAGTGCACGGCGGTCCGGGACCCACATGGTCAAGCGCACGTAGCGTTGTCATTCTGGTCGTGAACGTAATGCATATACCGGTCGTAGTAGAGGCGCCGCACGCATACGCACGCATAACGGCGAGGGTGCAAGAAAGAAAATACGGCCACGTACGTACATACGGGCAGGGTCTCGAACGCCTACTCGCGCATACGTACATGGCTGGGTCGGAACGGAGAAACAGCGTCGTCGTCATGTTCATGGGGAGGCAACGGAATGCGTCGTGTATTCATCGGGAGGCAACGGAACGCGTGGGAGCCAACCGGCTGGGTCAGAACGGAATGCGTGGTTGTGTTCATCGGGAGGGCTTGGACGGAACAGGCGATGGAAATGAAGCCTGGCGTACCGCACAACGGAGGAAACGGCCTTGTGTTCGCCCGGCCACGTTCAAAACGGGGTCCTGTTGATCGGGAGGGGCCTGACGTACCGCAAAACGGAGGAAACGAACCTCCTACGGTCGAAACGGGGGTCCTGTTGATCGGGAGGGGTGTGGCGTACCGCAAAACGGATGAAACGAACTTGAGTTGGAGCGCTACGGTCGAAACGGGGAGGGTGTGGCGTACCGCAAAACGCAGGACTCCACAGGATACCGCTCATCTCCACCGTCGACCTCCTCCGGCCTCCACGGGCTCCTGCTCATCTAGCCTCCACCGCGCTACTCCACCGCCACTTTGTTCAACCACCCTCCACGGGCACCCCTCCACCATCTACTGTTCATCCAGCCCTCCACACCACAGTGGTCCCGATCAACCACCCTCCACGGCCACCCCTCCACCGCTCATCGCTCATCCAGCCCTCCACACCACGGGTTCTGTTCATCCAGCGGCAACGCCACGGCTCATTGTTCATCCAACCCCCCACAACGCCACTGTTCATCCCAGAGGCAGCATCGATCGGCTTGATTAGCGGCGATAGCGGCGAATCGCTCCATCGGGTTCGATTAACAACCATCGATCGATCGCCGGGTTCGATAGCAGCGTAACTGCGGTCAATCGCCGGGTTGATTAGAGCCCAACGCCTCGCCCGGCTTGATTAGAGCTAACGCCTCGCACACACGTGCGTCGACGAGAGAAAGCAGCGCATCGCTCGGCCCCGACCTCCCACCGTAACCGCAACTCCCCAAAATTTTCCTCCCCTCGCTTCTACCACGGTTTTTTCCGTCATGGACGGCCCAAAGAATGTCATGCAGCTGCGTCTCTGGCCCGCCCAGGACGAAAAGCCCATTTTCTGTCATGATTTTTTGTCATAGAAGTAGGAGCCCACCACATCTATGATGATACCGGGTTTTGTCACAATTATCGTCACAGAAGTGTTATATGTACGACAGGAAAAAAATTCGTTCGGCCCAAAAGGTCACGGATGTGTCTTTTTTTGTATTGTTTATCTTCCTCAAAAAAACCACCATACCTACCTATTATGGCCCTTCCATAGCCATTCCGAGATATATTGCCATGCAACTTCCACCGCTTCCATTTTGATGACTTGAGCATTCATTGTCATATTGCTTTGCATGGTCGTAAGATAGCTAGCATGATATTTCCATGGCTTGTCCATTTTTTGATATCGTTGTTACACTAGATCATTGCACATCCTAGTACACTACCAGAGGCATTCATATAGAGTCATACTTTGTTATAGGTATCGAGTTGTTGCTTTTATTTCTTTTGAGTTGTAAGTAAATAGAACTGTGATGATCATCATTATTCATCATTAGAGCATTTCCCCAGTGAGGAAAGGATGATGGAGACTATGATTCCCCCACAAGTCGGGATGAGACTCCGAACAAGGAGAGAAAAAAAGGAAAAAGGAAAAATAAAAAAAAAGGAAGAAAAAAAGAAAGAAAAGAAAAAAAAAAGACAAAGAGAGAAGGGGCATGCAAATTCCACACTTGTGCTTCAAAGTAGCACCATGTTTTTCATATAGAGAGTCTCTTATGTTTTCACTTTCATATACTAGTGGGAATTTATCATTATAAAGTTAGATGCACACCCACTTAGTTTCCATATTGAGCTTTCATACACTTATAGCTCTTAGTGCATCCGTTGCATGGAAATCCCTACTCCTCGCATTGATATCAATTGATGGGCATCTCCATAGCCCGTTGGTTAGCCGCGTTGATGTGAGACTTTCTAACTTTTTTGTCTTCTCTATATTTACCCCTATCATCATACTCTATTCCACCCATAGTGCTATATACATGGCTTGCGCTTATGTGTTGCGTGAGGGTTGAAAAAGCTGAAGCACGTTAAAAAGTGTGAACCAATTGCTTGGCTTGTCATTGGGGTTGTGCATGATAAATACTTTGTGTTAAGAAGACAAAGCATGACAAGATTATATGATTTTGTAGGGATAGCATTTTTTAGCATTGATATTTTGAAAGACATGATTATTTGTTGGGATGCCTGAGTATTGATGTATTTATGTCAAATTATAGACTATTGCTTTGAATCACTATTGTCTTAATATTCATGCCATGTTTAGATATATGATCAAGATTATGCTAGATAGAATTCCACACCAAAAATTATTTTTTATCATTTACCTACTCGAAGACGAGCAGGAATTAAGCTTGGGGATGCTGATACGTCTCTGTCGTATCTTTAATTTTTGACTGTTTCATGCCAATATTATACAACTTTTACATAATTTTGGCAACATTTTATATGATTTATTGGACTAACCTATTGATCCAGTGCCAAGTGGCAGTTCCTGTTTGTTGCATGTTTTTTGTTTCGCAGAATATACATATCAAATGAAGTCCAAACGTGATAAAAATTTATGGATAATTATTTTGGAATATTTATGATTTTTGGGAGGTGGAATCAACGCTAATGGAGGCCCATGGCCTCCACAACCAACCAGGGCGCGCCAGCCACCCCCTAGCGCACCCAGGTGTCTTGTGCCCTCCCCGTAAGTCGGTTGGGGCCCTTCTTCGGGTGCAAAAGATAATTTATGGAAAAAATCATGTAAAAATTTCAGCGCAATCGGAGTTATGGATCTCCGGGAATTTAAGAAACGGTGAAGGGCCAGAAAACAGGAACGCGATATAGAAGAGAACAGAGGAATAGATCCAATCTCGGAGGGGCTCCCTCCCCTCTGATGCCATGGAGGCCATGGACCAAAAGGGGAACTATCCTCCCATATAAGGGGAGGCCAAGGAAGAAGAAGAAGGAGGGGGCTCTCTCCCCCTCTCCCCCGGTGGTCCCGGAGTGTCGCCGGGGCAAGGATCGTGATGGTTGTCTACATCAACAACCTTGCTACCGTTGATACATCTCTAACGAATCTATAATTCTTTATTGTTCCATGCTGTTATATTATCATTGTTGGATGTTTTAGAATCATTTTATAGCAACTTTCCATCATTTTTTGGGACTAACCTATTGACATAGTGCCCAGTGCCAGTTGCTATTATTGCTTGTTTTTTACTTCACATAAAATCAATACCAAACGGAGTCCAAATGCAGTGATACTTTTTGGAGATTTTTTCTGGACCAGAAGATACCTGTTGGGCCAAAGAAGTACCGGAGGGGGACTCCGAGGGGAGCACAACCCACCTGGGCGCGCCTGGGGGCCCAGGCACGCCTTGGTGGGTCGTGCCCACCTCGGCCGCCTCCCGCACCGCTCTTTGCTCTATAAATACCCCGAAAATCCAAAAACCCTAGGGGAGTCGACGAAATACAATTCCAGCCACCGCAAGTTCCAGAACCATGAGATCCAATCTATACACCATCACAGAGGGGTTCATCATCCTCATTGGTGCCTCTCTGATGATGCATGAGTAGTTCATTGTAGACGGGTCCGTAGTTAGTAGCTAGATGGCTTCCCCTCTCTCTTTTGGTTCTCAATACAATGGTCTCTTGGAGATCTATTGGATGTAATGATATGTCTCCAACGTATCTATAATTTATGAAGTATTCATGCCATGTTTACAATAATTTTATATGGTTTTGGTATGATTTGATTAGAACTAACCTGGACTGACACCTTTTTCAGCGGAACTACCGTGGTGTCGTTTTTTGTGCAGAAATAAAAGTTCTCGGAATGGGATGAAAATTTATGGTGATTTTTTATGGACCAAAAGAGACCCCCGAAGCACCGGAGTTGGGCCAAAAGAGTCCCGAGGTGGCGGCAAGGGTGGAGGGTGCGTCCACCCCCTAGGGCGCGCCCCCTGTCTTGCTGCTGCCTCGTGGACCCCCCTGACGTGAAACCGACGCCAAAAATTCCTATAAATCCAGAAACCCCCAGGATGAAACCTAGATCAGGAGTTCCGTCGCCGCAAGCCTCTATAGCCGAAAAACCAATCGGGAGCTTGTTCTAGTACCTTTCCGGACGGGGAAACCATCACCGGTGGCCATCTTCATCATCCCGGCGGTCTACATGATGAGGAGGGAGTGGTTCACCCTCGGGGCTGAGGGCGTGTTTGATCTCTCTCTGTCTCTCATGCTCTCAATTTGGCACGATCTTGATGTACCGCGAGCTTTGTTACTATAGCTGAATCATATGGTGTTTCTCCCCCTCTATCTTATTGTGATGAATTGAGTTTTACCTTTGAGGTTTCACTATTGTCGGATTGAATACTATTATGTATTTGGGAACACTTGATGTATGTGTTGCGTGGCATACCCATGGTGACAATGGGGTGTTTTATTGATTCACTTGATATATGTTTTGGCACTCAACTCGTCGATTACCGAGGTGACATTGGGGAAATCTATGCATAGGGGTTGATGCAAATTTTTGTCCTTGTTTCTCCGGTAGATATCTTGGGGCACTCTTTGAAGTTCTTTGTGTTGGATTGAATATTATGAATCTGAAGTTCTTTGACGCATATCGTATAATTTACCCACGGATAATTGTGGTGACATTGGAGTATCTAGGTGACATTAGGTTTTCTTGATATGTGTCATATGGTGTTATTTTACTACGAACTCTAGGGTTGTTTGTGACACCTATAGGAATAGCTCAATGGATTGATCGGAAAGAATAACTTTGAGGTGGTTTCATACCCTACAAGCAATTTCATCTTATGTTCTCCGCGATAGGAACTCTGGAGTGACTCTTTGTCGCACATTGAGGGATTTCCATATGATCTAATTATGTTATCATTGTTGAGAGAATTTGCACTAGTGAAAGTATGAACCCTAGGCCTTGTTTCCAAGCACTGCAATACCGTTTTTGTTACTTGCTACCTTGATGTTTTTGCATTTCCAGATTACAAAACCTATATCTACTATCCATATTACACTTGTATCACCATCTCTTCGTTCGAACTAGTGCACCTATACAATGTACCATTGTATTGGGTGTGTTGGGGACACAAGAGACTCTTTGTTGTTTGGTTGTAGGGTTGTTTGAGAGAGACCATCTTCATCCTACGCTTCCCACGGATTGATAAACCTTAGGTCATCCACTTGAGGGAAATTTGCTACTGTCCTACAAAACTCTGCTCTTGGAGGCCCAACACGAGTCTACAAGAAGAAGGTTGCGTAGTAGACATCAAGCTCTTTTCTGGCACCGTTGCCGGGGAGGTGAGTGCTTGAAGTTATTTCTTTAGATCTTGCAATTGAATCTTTTAGTTTCTTGTTTTATCACTAGTTTAGTTTATAAAAGAAAACTACAAAAAATGGAGGTTGCCACATATGCTTCATCTTTTTAATGTCTTTCGTGAAAATGATGGAAAGGAAAATGGTGCTCAAGTGTTAGAGGAAGAAGTCAACAAAATGTTTGGCACTAAATATTTGAATGATGAGCATGATTGCAATGTTGTTAGTATGAATTATTTGAATATTCATGATGCTAATGATAAGCTACAAGCTTGGGAATGCTATGTTTGATGAAGATGATATTTTTAGTCTCCCAAGTTTTGATGAGAAAATTTATTACAAGGATAGCATGCCTCCTATTTATGATGATTATATCAATGAAAGTGGGTTTGGAAGAGTGTCAACTCTAGGTAATGATTCCACTATTTTGGAGGGTGTTGAATCCTATAATATTTATGAAAGTGGATTTGGAGAGGTCATGACTTTATTTAGTAATGATTCCACTATCTTGGAAGAGGTTTCAATCGATTATGATGAGAATAAAGTTACTATTTATGATGATTATTGTGATGACAATTATGTTATAAAAAGTAGTGATTATTATATTTATAAAACTTGTCATGATTATGATTACCCTTTTTCTGACGATTACTCTTTTAATGTGGAAACAATTTATAGTATTCGACTTTCTTATGATACTCCCACTATTCCGAATGAGAAGAATTTTGCTTATGTGGAGAGTAGTAAAATTTCTATGCTTGTACATCATGAAAAGAATGCTTTATGTGATGGTTATATTGTTGACTTCATTCATGATGCTACTGAAAATTACTATGAGAGATGAACATATACTTTTTCATATTGCAATAATATCAAGTTTCCTCTCTATATGTTGAAAATCTTGAAGTTATGCTTGTTTTGCCTTCCTATGCTAGTTGTTCTTGTAATCATAAATTGTTTGCTCCCAAAATCCCTATGCATAGGAAGTGGGTTAGACTTAAATGTGCTAGTCATATGCTTCATTATGCTCCCTATGTGTTTCAATTCTTATCTTTTATGTGAGCATCTTTGACATCATCATGCCTAGCTAAAAAGGCATTAAAGAAAAGCGCTTGTTGGGAGACAACCCAATATTTCCCCTACTGTTTTTGTGTGTTCACATGATTAGGCTACTGCATTAATCATGTTTTATAGCTTTTGTTTCAATAAAGTGCCAAGTAAGACCTTTGGGATGGTCTATAGTGATAGTTGATTTGATCTTTCTGAAAAATAGAAACTTTTGCGCCCAGTAAAATAATTTTCATTTTTACAGGAGCGTGATAAAATCCTGATTCTTTCTGCACAAGATTGATATACAAATTGCCCAGGTTTTCCTAATGGTTCCGAATTTTTGGAGTTACAGAAGTATACGAAGTTTCCATATTACTACAGCCTGTTCTATTTTTGACAGATTATGTTTTCATTGTGTTGTTTGCTTATTTTGATGAATCTATGGGTAGTATCGGAGAGTATGAACCAAAGAGAAGTTGGACTATAGTAGATATAACACCAATATAAATTTAGAATGAGTTCACAACAATACCCAAGTGGTGATTTGCCTTATTATACTAACGGAGCTTACGAGTTTTCTGTTGGGTTTTGTGTTGTGAAGTTTTCAAGTTTTGGGTTTCGATGGATGATGTATACTATGCAAACTTCTTCTTGTAGACGTTGTTGGGCCTCCAAGTGCAGAGGTTTGTAGGGCAGTAGCAAATTTCCCTCAAGTGGATGACCTAAGGTTTATCAATCCGTGGGAGGCGTAGGATGAAGATGGTCGCTCTCAAGCAACCCTGCAACCAAATAACAAAGAGTCTCTTGTGTCCCCAACACACTCAATACAATGGTAAATTGTATAGGTGCACTAGTTCGGCGAAGAGATGGTGATACAAGTGCAATATGGATGGTAGATATAGGTTTTTGTAATCTGAAAATATAAAACAGCAAGGTAACTAATGATAAAAGTGAGCACAAACGATATTGCAATGCGTTGAAACAAGGCCTAGGGTTCATACTTTCACTAGTGCAAGTTATCTCAACAACAATAACATAATTGGATCATATAACTATCCCTCAACATGCAACAAAGAGTCACTCCGAAGTCACTAATAGCAGAGAACAAACCAAGATATTATTGTAGGGCATGAAACCACCTCAAAGTTATTCTTTCTGATTGATCTATTCAAGAGTCCATAGTAAAATAACACGAAGCTATCCTTTCTGTTCGATCTATCATAGAGGTCGTACTAGAATAACACCTTAGGACACAAATCAACCAAAACCCTAATGTCACCTAGATACTCCAATGTCACCTCAAGTATCCGTGGGTATGATTATACGATATGCATCACACAACCTCAGATTCATCTATTCAACCAACACAAAGAACTTCAAAGAGTGCCCCAAAGTTTCTACCAGAGAGTCAAGACAAAAACGTGTCCCAACCCCTATGCATAAGTTCACAATGTTACGGAACCCGCAAGTTGATCACCAAAACATACATCAAGTAGATCACGTGAATATCCCATTGTCACCATAGATAAGCACATGCAAGACATACATCAAGTGTTCTCAAATCCTTAAAGACTCAATCTGATAAGATAACTTCAAAGGGAAAACTCAATCCATTACAAGAGAGTAGAGGGGGAGAAACATCATAAGATCCAACTATAATAGCAAAGCTCGTGATACATCAAGATCGTGCCAAATCAAGAACACGAGAGAGAGAGAGAGAGAGAGAGAGAGATCAAACACATAGCTACTGGTACATACCCTCAGCCCCGAGGGTGAACTACTCCCCCTCGTTATGGAGAACGCCACGATGATGAAGATGGCCACCGGTGAGGGATGCCCCCTCTGGCAGGGTGTCAGAACAAGGTCCCGATTGGTTTTTGGTGGCTAAAGAGGCTTGCGGCGGCGGAACTCCCGATCTAGGTTATGTTCTGGGGGTTTCTGTATATATAAGAGGTTTTGGCATCGGGAACAAGTCAGGGGTCTCCGAGGCGGCCATGAGGTAGGGCGCGCCTGGGATCTGGCGCGTCCCCACCCTCGTGGGTGCCTCGAGACTCTTCCGTCCATCTCTGATGCTCCGTGGGCTTCTTCTGGTCCAAAAATAATCTCCATCAAATTTCAGGTCAATTGGACTCCGTTTGGTTTTCCTTTTCTGCAATACTCAAAAAGAAGGAAAAAAAAATAGAAACTGGCACTGGGCTCTAGGTTAATAGGTTAGTCCCAAAAATCATATAAAATAGCATATAAATGAATATAAAACATCCTAGTTGGATAATATAATAGCATGGAACAATCAAAAATTATAGATACGTTGGAGACGTATCAACCATCCCCAAGCTTAATTCCTGCTCGTCCTCGAGTAGGTAAATAATAAAAACAAAATTTTTGATGTGGAATGCTACCTAGCATATTTATCAATGTAATTTTCTTTATTTTGGCAAGAATATTCAGATCCATTAGATTCAAGACAAAAGTTTAATATTGACATAAAAATAATAATACTTCAAGCATACTAACTAAGCAACTATGTCTTCTCAAAATAACATGGCCAAAGAAAGTTCATCCCTACAAAATCATATAGTTTGGTCATGCTCCATTTTCGTCACACAAGAATGCTCTCATCATGCACAACCCCGATGACAAGACAAGAAATTGTTTCGTACTTTAGTATTTCTCAAACGGTTTCAACTTTCACGTAATACATGAGCGTGAGCCATGGACATAGCACTATGGGTGGAATAGAATATAATGATGGGGGTTGTATGGAGAAGACAAAAAATGAGAAAGTCTCACATCGACGCGGCTAATCAATGGGCTATGGATATGCCCATCAATTGATGTCAATGCGAGGAGTAGGGATTGCCATGCAACGGATGCACTAGAGCTATAAATGTATGAAAGCTCAACAAAAGAAACTAAGTGGGTGTGCATCCAACTTGCTTGCTCACGAAGACCTAGGACATTTGAGGAAGCCCATTGTTGGAATATACAAGCCAAGTTCTATAATGAAAATTCCCACTAGTATATGAAAGTAACAACATAGGAGACTCTCTATCATGAAGATCATGGTGCTACTTTGAAGCACAAGTGTGGTAAAAGGATAGTAGCATTGTCCCTTCTCTCTTTTTCTCTCATTTTTTTTGTTTTTAGGCCTTCTTTTTTATTTGGCCTTTCTCTTCTTCTTTTTTTCTTTTTTTTCTTCTTCTGGAGTCTCATCCCGACTTGTGGGGGAATCATAGTCTCCATAATCCTTTCCTCACATGGGACAATGCTCTAATAATGAAGATCATCACACTTTTATTTACTTACACCTCGATACTAGAACAAAATATGACTCTATATGAGTGCCTCCGGCGGTGTACCGGGATGGGCAATGAAACAAGAGTGACATGTATGAAGTTATGCATGGTGGCCTTGCCACAAATACGATGTCAACTACATGATCATGCAAGGCAATATGACAATGATGAAGCATGTCATAATAAACGAAACGGTGGAAAGTTGCATGGCAATATTATCTCAGAATGGATATGGAAATGCCATAATAGGTAGGTATGGTGGATGTTTTGAGGAAGATATAAGGAGGTTTATGTGTGATAGAGAGTATCATATCATGGGGTTTGGATGCACCGACGAAGTTTGCACCAACTCTCAAGGTGAGAAAGGGCAATGCATGGTACCGAAGAGGCTAGCAATGATGGAAGGGTGAGAGTGCGTATAATCCATGGACTCAACATAGTCATAAAGAACTCACATACTTATTGCAAAAATCTATAAGTCATCAAAAACCAAGCACTACGCGCATGCTCCTAGGGGGATAGATTGGTAGGAAAAGACCATCGCTCGTCCCCGACCGCCACTCATAAGGATGACAATCAAAGAACACCTCATGTTTCAAATTTGTTGCACAACGGTTACCATACGTGCATGATACGGGACTTGCATACTTTAACACAAGTATTTCTCAAACTCACAACTACTCAACTAGCACAACTTTAATATCACTATCTCCATATCTCAAAACAATCATAAAGTATCAAACTTCTCTTAGTATTCAATGCACTCCATATGAAGGTTTTTTTATATCCAAATTGGATGCCCATCATATTAGGACTAAATTCATAACCAAAGCAAATTACCATGCTGTTTAAGAATCTCAAAATAATATAAGTGAATCATGAGAGTTCATCTATTTCTTCAAAAGAAAACCACCGCCGTGCTCTAAAAAGATATAAGTGAAGCACTAGAGCAAATGACAAACTACTCCGAAAGATATAACTGAAGATCAATGAGTAGTCAAGTAATTATGCAACTATGTGAAGACTCTCTAAAATTTAAGAATTTTATATCTTGGTATATTATTCAAACAGCAAGCGAAACAAAATAGAACAAAATGATGCTCCAAGCAAAAAAATATCATGTGGTGAATAAAAATATAGCTCCAAGTAAAGTTACCGATGAACGAAGACGAAAGAGGGGATGCCTTCTGGGGGATCCCCAAGCTTAGGATCTTGGTTGTCCTTGAATATTACCTTGGGGTGCCTTGGGAATCCCCAAGCTTAGGCTCTTGCCACTCCTTATTCCATAGTCCATTGAATCTTTACCCAAAACTTGAAAACTTCACAACACAAAACTCAACAGAAAACTCGTAAGCTCCATTAGTATAAGAAAATAAATCACCACATTTGGTACTATTGTGAACTCATTCTAAATTCATATTGGAGTAATATCTACTGTATAACAACTTCTATATGGTTCATACCCTCCGATACTACTCATAGATTCATCAAAATAAGCAAACAACACATAGAAAACAGAATCTGTCAAAAACAGAACAGTCTGCAGTAATCTGTATCAAACGTATACTTATAGAACTCAAAAAATTCTGAAATAAATTGGTGGACCTGAGTAATTTCTCTATTAATCATATGCAAATATAATCAACCTAAAATCACTCTCCAGTAAACAATGGCAGCTAATCTCGTGAGCGCAAAAGTTTCTGTTTTTTACAGCAAGATCATAAAGACTTCACCCAAGTCTTCCCAAAGGTTCTACTTGGCACAAACACTAATTAAAACATAAAACCACATCTAAACAGAGGCTATATGAATTATTTATTACTAAACAGGAGCAAAAGGCAAAGAACAAAAATAAAATTGGGTTGCCTCCCAACAAGCGCTAACGTTTAACGCCCCTAGCTAGGCATGATGATTTCAATGATGCTCACATAAAAGATAGGAATTGAAACATAAAGAGAGCATCATGAAGAATATGACTAGCAAATTTAAGTCTAACCCACTTCCTATGCATAGGGATTTTGTGAGCAAACAACTTATGGGAACAATAATCAACTAGAATAGGAAGGCAAGACAAGCATAACTTTAAAACTTTAAGCACATAGAGAGGAAACTTGATGTTATTGCAATTCCTACAAGCATATATTCCTCCCCCATAATAATTTTCAGTACATCATGAATGAATTCAACAATATAACTATCACATAAAGCATTCTTTTCATGATCTACAAGCATAGAAATTTTATTACTCTCCACATAAGCAAATTTATTCTCATCAATAGTAGTGGGAGCAAACTCAACAAAATAACTATCATGTGAAGCATAATCCAACTGAAAATTAAAATCACGATGACAAGTTTAATGGTTATCTTTATTCTTTATATCATAAGTGTCATCACAATGATCATCATAAATAGGAGGCATGCTTTCATCATAATAAATTTGCTCATCAAAACTTGGGGGACTAAACATATCATCTTCAGCAAACATAGCATCCCCAAGCTTGTGGCTTTGCATATCATTAGCATCATGGGTATTCAAAGAATTCATACTAGCAACATTGCAATAATGCTCATTATTCACATATTTTATGCCAAGCATTCTATGTAATTCTTCTTCTAGTACTTCAGCACAATTTTCCTTCCCATCATTTTCATGAAAGACATTAAAAAGATGAAGCATATGAGGCAACCTTAATTCAATTTTTTTGTAGTTTTCTTTTATAGACTAAACTAGTGATAAAACAATAAACAAAAAGATTCGATTGCAAGATCTAAATATATAACTTAAAGCAGTCACCTCCCCGGCAATGGCGCCAGAAAAGAGCTTGATGTCTACTACGCAACCTTCTTCTTGTAGACGTTGTTGGGCCTACAAGTGCAGAGGTTTGTAGGACAGTAGCAAATTTCCCTCAAGTGGATGACCTAAGGCTTATCAATCCATGGGAGGCGTAGGATGAAGATGGTCTCTCTCAAGCAACCCTGCAACCAAATAACAAAGAGTCTCTTGTGTCTCCAACACACCCAATACAATGGTAAATTGTATAGGTGCACTGTTCGGCGAAGAGATGGTGATACAAGTGCAATATGGATGGTAGATATAGGTTTTTGTAATTTGAAAATATAAAAACAGCAAGGTAACTAATGATAAAAGTGATCACAAACGATATTGCAATGCGTTGAAACAAGGCCTAGGGTTCATACTTTCACTAGTGCAAGTTCTCTCGACAATAATAACATAATTGGATCATATAACTATCCCTCAACATGCAACAAAGAGTCACTCCAAAGTCACTAATAGCGGAGAACAAACAAAGAGATTATTGTACGGTATGAAACCACCTCAAAGTTATTCTTTCTAATCGTCCGTAGTAAGATAACATGAAGCTATCCTTTCCGTTTGATCTATCATAGAGTTCGTACTAGAATAACACCTTAAGACACAAATCAACCAAAACTCTAATGTCACCTAGATACTCCAATGTCACCTCAAGTATCTGTGGGTATGATTATACGATATGCATCACACAATCTCAGATTCATCTATTCATCCAACACAAAGAACTTATAAGAGTGCCCCAAAGTTTCTACCGGGGAGTCAATACGAAAACGTGTGCCATCCCCTATGCATATGTTCACAATGTTACGGAACCCGCAAGTTGATCACCAAAACATACATCAAGTAGATCACGTGAATATCCCATTGTCACCACAGATAAGCACATGCAAGACATAGATCAAGTCTTCTCAAATCCTTAAAGACTCAATCTGATAAGATAACTTCAAAGGGAAACCTCAATCCATTAAAAGAGATTAGAGGGGGAGAAACATCATAAGATCCAACTATAATAGCAAAGCTCGTGATACATCAAGATCGTGCCAAATCAAGAACATGAGAGAGAGAGAGAGAGATCAAACACATAGCTAGTGGTACATACCCTCAGCCCCGAGGGTAAAGTACTCCCTCCTTGTCATGGAGAGCGTCGGGATGATGAAGATGGCCACCGGTGAGGGATCCTCCCTCCGGCAGGGTGCCAGAACAGGGTCCCGATTGGTTTTTGGTGGCTACAGAGGCTTGCGGCGGCGGAACTCCCGATCTAGGTTTTGTTCTGGGGGTTTCAATATATATATGAGGTTTTGGCGTCTGGAACAAGTCAGGGGGGTCTCCGAGGCGGCCACAAGGTAGGGGGGCGTGCCCAGGGGGTAGGGTATGCTCCCACCCTCGTGGGTGTCTCGGGACTCTTCTGGTCCATCTCCAATGCTCCGTGGGCTTCTTCTGGTCCAAAAATAATCTCCGTCAAATTTCAGGTCAATTGGACTCTGTTTGGTTTTCCTTTTCTGCAATACTCAAAAACAAGGAAAAAACACAAACTGGCACTGGGCTCTAGGTTAATAGGTTAGTCCCAAAAATCATATAAAATAGCATATAAATGCATATAAAACATCCTAGATGGATAATATAATAGCATGAAACAATAAAAAATTATAGATACGTTGGAGACGTATCAATGGACTACGAAATAAGGAGTAGTAAGAGCCTAAGCTTGGGGATGCCCAAGGCACCCCAAGGTTATATTCAAGGAATACCCAAGCAACTAAGCTTGGGGATGCCCTGGATGGCACCCCCTCTTTTGTCTTCAATCCATCGGTAAAATTACTTGAGGCTATATTTTTATTCACCACATGATATGAGTTTTGCTTGGAGCGTCATCTTCTTTTATTATGATTTGCTTGCTGATATTTAGAGTAACGTTTTGCATCTTTTAGTTCAACAAAAGGTCGAGTATATCATTTACCATGCTTATTTTACAAGTCTATATGTTGTTGTTTTGAAAACAGAAAGTTTTATATCATTGTATGAATTCTTATGGAAAGTCAGTATGTGATAAAATCTTGAAATTTTTACACAATGAGTAAGAACAAATTTTCTACAGTGTGGTAATTTTTAAGAATTTTTGGAGTTAGGGAAGTATGATTCCTCTAGCATTCTTTACAGACTGTTCTGTTTAGACAGATTGCTGTTATGTTTGCATTGTTTTCGTATGTTTGCTTGTTTAATGATTGTATTTGAGGATAGTAGTATTAAATGTGCAGAGGCATTTGGTATGAAATGTAAAATTACAATTTTAGTGATTTTCTACAATAGAGAATGATTAAGTTTTGCGTTGATTTATACTAACTTATCTCATGAGTTCTTGTTGAGTATTGTGTGCATGAAGTTTTTAAGATTCCGGGAAACTATGATATGAGAGGAATTAAGGAGACACAAGAGCTCAAGCTTGGGGATTCCCAAGGCATCCCTAATTAATATTTCAAGAAGTCTCAAGCATCTAAGCTTGGGTATTCCCCGGTTGGCATCCCACCTTTCTTCATCAACAATCATCGGTTAGCCTCGGTTGAGCCTAAGTTTTTGCTTCTTCGCATGATATGTGCTATCCTTGGAATGTCATTTTGTTTTGTTTTGCTTGATGTTTGAATAAAGTACTCAAGATATAAATTTTCTTTATGAGAGAGTGTCTTCACATAGCTACTTAATTATTTGACTACTCATTGATCTTCACTTATATCTTTTTGGAGTAGTTTGTCATTTACTCAAGTGCTTCACTTATATCCTATGAGTAAATGGTTGAATTAATTGAATATCATAAATTTGAAATTATATATGCTTCATATGCTTATACCATGGGGAGTAATGACTTCACATATAAGAAGTAGAGGTGGTATATTTATTGAAAGTTAGCAAACATAGTATTGGTCACTTGAACAATTCTTGAACGAATATTGAAGGAAGAGAGATTTGACATAGAAATATAGTATCTTGGACATCTTCTATGATTGTGGGCCCCATTAATTATTTTCAAACTTGAGAAAATTAGTTAAAGTTGGACAAGGAAGACAACATAATGAGTTATGCTTGGGTATATTTGTATAGAAGTTATATTGTTATGGATCCTCCAAAATGTGGTGCTTGCTATTTAGAATCTTTTGCTAGCCAAAATATCTGTACTAAGTGGGAATACTGCTTGTGCATCCAAAATCCATGAACCAAGTTTCTTCCATGAGTCTCCACCATATCTATCTATATGCGGTACTTACCTGTCGTTCCAAGTAAATTTGCATGTGCCAAACTCTAAATGTTCAAATAATAATATGTTTTGTATGTCCGAATCGCTCATGTAGCAACTAGGGGCTGTCAGTATCTTCCATGCTAGGTGGGTTATTCTCATGATGATTGTTTATTCACTTGTCTCTCACGAGAGAATGGCTGGTAATTGGGATGCCCCATCGTATGATCAAAAGATCAAAAACAAAATTTCAAATAATCAAAGAAAACTCCCCCAAGACTGTTGTTGGTATGGACGGTACCTGTTGTTTCGGATCAGCCGTGGAGTGTGATTGTTGGTGGAGGGGGAGTAAAAACTTTACTATTCTGTTTGGGAACCTCCTATACTGTGTCTAGCATGGAAGATAGTGAGAACTCTCGGTCATTACGTTGACAATGAAAGCATACTTCTCAAAATTATATTCATCTCTATTTTAAAAGCTTCGAGCTCTGGAACCTCTGCAAATCCCTGCTTCCCTCTGCGAAGGGCCTATCTTTTACTTTTATGCAAGAGTCATTAGTATTCCTTCTAATTTCAACCTCCTCTTTAGTTGGCAAGCATCATGTGATGGGGGAAAGATCTAAGCATATATGGCCATTCAAACATATTTGATCATGAATTATTATTGTTGACAATTATCTATATGATAAATAAGTTGGGAGGCGAAACATTAAGCCCCTATCTTTCTCTGTGTTCAGTGGATGCTATTTGTTCTAAAAATATGCTTTGAGTGGTAGTAATCATGGAAGACTAGATGATAGTTGAGTATGTGGGATTTGCTAAATCAAAGCTCTTACATAGACCCTTCCTGAATATAGGATGAATTGCAATTGTTTGAAGACTGAGAACCTAGTTTGTTAGTTTTCAAGAAAGTTTATGATCTATGCTTTAACATGTGAATAGCTTGCTACATGATCATGAGAAGTTTTACGAGATAAGCTACTGTTTATGATATATAATGATGCTAGAAAAAGTGATTGAAATTATCATTGATCAAACTTGTTCACTTGCTAGCATTCACACTTCCTAAATTATTTCTTTTATTATTTACCTACTCGAGGACGAGCAGGAATTAAGCTTAGGGATGCTGATACGTCTCCAACGTATCTATAATTTATGAAGTAGTCATGCCATGTTGACAACAATTTTATATGGTTTTGGTATGATTTGATCAGAACTAACTGAGACTGATGCTGTTTTCAACATAACTACCATGGTGTCGTTTTTTGTGCAGAAATAAAAGTTCTCGGAATGGGCTAAAAAATTGTGGTGATTTCTTATGGACCAAAAGAGACCCCCGAAGCGCCGGAGTTGTGACAGAAGAGTCCCGAGGTGGCGGCAAGGGTGGAGGGCGCACCCCCTGTCTTGCCATTGCCTCGTGGACCCCGCTGACGTGAAACCGACGCCAAAAATTCCTATAAATCAAGAAACCCCCAGAAAGAAACCTAGATCGGGAGTTCTGCCGCCGCAAGCCTTTGTAGCCACGAAAAACCAATCCGAAGCCCATTTCGGCTCCCTGCCGGAGGGGGAAACCATCACCGATGGCCATCTTCATCATCCCGATGGTCTCCATGACAAGGAGGGAGTAGTTCACCGTCGGGGCTGAGGGTATGTACCAGTAGCGATGTGTTTGATCTCTCTCTCTCTCTCTCTCTCTCTCGTGTTCTTGATTTTGCACGATCTTGATGTACCGCGAGCTTTGTTACTATAGTTGAATCATATGGTGTTTCTCCCCCTCTATCTTCTTGTGATGAATTGAGTTTTACCATTGAGGTTTCACTATTATCAGATTGAATACTATTATGGAGTTGAGAACACTTGATGCATGTCTTGCGTGGGATACCCGTGGTGACAATGGGGTGTTATATTGATTCACTTGATGTATGTTTTGGCACTCAACTCGCGGATTCCTGAGGTGACATTAGGGAAATCTATGCATAGGGGTTGATGCATGTTTTCGTCCTAGTTTCTCTGGTAGAAATCTTGGGGTACTCTTTGAAGTTCTTTGTGTTGGATTGAATATTATGAATCTGACGTTATTTGATGCATATCGTATAATTGACCCATGGATACTTGTGGTGACATTGGCGTATCTAGGTGACATTAGGGTTGATTGATGTGTGTCACTTGTTGTTACTTTACTACGAACTCTAGGGTTGTTTGTGACACCTATAGGAATAGCTCAATGAATTGTTTGGACAGAATAACTTTGAGGTGGTTTCATACCCTACAAGCAATTTCATCTTATGTTCTCCGTGATAGGAACTTTGGAGTGACTCTTTGTCGCACGTTGAGGGATTTCCATATGATCTAATTATGTTATCATTGTTGAGATAACTTGCACTAGTGAAAGTATGAACCCTAGGCCTTGTTTCCAAGCATTGTAATACCGTTTTTGCTCACTTTTGTTACTTGCTACCTTGCTGTTTTTATATTTTCAGATCACAAAAACCTATATCTACTATCCATGTTACACTTGTATCACCATCTCTTTGCCGAACTAGTGCACCTATACAATTTACCATTGTATTGGGTGTGTTGGGGACACAAGAGACTCTTTGTTATTTGGTTGCAGGGTTTTTTGAGAGAGACCATCTTCATCCTAGGCCTCCCACGGATTGATAAACCTTAGGTTATCCACTAGAGGGAAAATTGCTACTGTCCTACAAAACTCTGCGCTTGGAGGCCCAACACGAGTCTACAAGAAGAAGGTTGCGTAGTAGATGAATAGATCTTATGGTGCTCAATCCCAGTGACAGAAGGGGACATGACACATATGTATCGTTGCTATAAAGGATAAGAAGATGGGGTATATTCCTACATAAATAGATCTTGTCTACATCATGTCATCGTTCTTATTGCATTACTCCGTTTCTTCATGAACTTAATACACTAGATGCATGTCGGATAGCGATAGATGTGTGGAGTAATAGTAGTAGATGCAGACATGAGTCGGTCTACTAATCTTGTACGTGATACCTATATAATGATCATTGCCTGGATATCGCCATAATTATTTGAAGTTCTATCAATTGCCCAACAGTAATTTGTTCACCCACCATGTGCTATTTTTCTCAAGAGAAGCCACTAGTGAAATCTGCGACCCCCGGGTCTATTCTTTATCATATTTGCCTTCGAGATCTATTTTTATTTGCTTTTATTTTCAGATCTATTAGTCCAAAAACCCAAAAATACCTTGCTGCACTTTTTCTTTACTTATTTATTTTATTTTGTGTTATTTTGAGATTTATTTATCCAATCTACTACAAAACAATCTATATTTTACCCGGGAGGGATTGACAACCCCTCTTATGCGTCCGGTTGCAAGTATTTGTTCTTTGTGTGCAGGTACTGTCTACATAGTGTTGCTTGGTTATCCTACTGGTTCGATAACCTTGGTCTCATCACTGAGAAAAATACCTACCGTAGCTGTGCTGCATCATCCCTTCCTCTTTGGGGAAATGCCGACGTATTTCAAGTGATATCAAAAGGAACTTCTGGCGCCGTTGCCGAGGCGAATCAAGTCAAGTCTCCCAACAACTTGCCAATTTCTGGCGCCGTTGCTGGGGTGTGATGCCCGGGTAATCATGCTACAGTAATCCCACGTTAACGATGCCACGTCACCTCTCTTACTGTGGCTTAGATCAAAACCGGTCCAAAATTCAAATTCAAAATTTGGTAAATAATAAATGTTTTCAAACATTAACACAAAATTGTTCGGTTTGTACTAAATATTACATAGATGGTTATGGTGTAGACGACACAATTTTATACAATGCTTAAATACCCAAAATTTATTAAAACAGAAAAGGAAAAATTAATAAAAGGATAAAGCCAGAGAACAAAAGTAAAGAGAAAAGAACCCTCCCGGGCGATCGGCCCAAATTTTTAGATGTTGGGCCCAACTGGGCCTGCAAGCCCACCCCACTCCTCCCTTATCCTCTCACACCCACCCGAACCCTAGCGTCCCACTCCACCACTTTCCCCCACGCCCGCCACTCCCTCTCCCCCACCCCGATCCAATCTGGATCGAGGCAAAACCCAACACCCCATCGCCAGGCAGGGCAGGCCACCGATCCCCATGGCCTCGCCTCCCCATCGCTTTCTGCACAGCCGAGGCCGCCCTAGCCTCCCCCTGCCCTCTTCCTCGCGTCCCCGCCCCCTCTCCCTTGACGATGCCCCTCGCCGTGCCGACCACGACCGCGCCTGTCGCCGCGCCGCCGTGAACCCCATGGCCACTAGCCACCATTCGCCGCTCCGACGAGTCCAGGAGGATCGCCATCGACGACCTCGTCCATCCAGGCGGCCAAATCGAGCGGAGCCGCACCGATTCGTCTCCATCGATCTCGTCTTCGACATCCTGCATCGCCGGCCTGCCTCCCCCCCACGCCGGACCTCCTCGCCCTCCTCCCCGAAGTCGCTTCCTCACAAGACCGCGTTGCCAAGTCCCTACGGCCCCGATGTGAGCGCCTCCCTCTGCTCCCTCTCCTCCTCGTCCCCTGCTCCGGCCCCGCGCTCACCACGGCCGGCCACGCCTTGGCCACACGCTACATCGACCGTCCGTGCCCGTCGTCCCCCGCCCGTTGGTCAACACCTTTTCCCCGCCGTGAAAGATCAAAGACTCGCGCCTGCTCCTGTTTCGCCGTGTCCGCGCCGGCGGCGTGGCCGCCCTGCGCTTTCACTTGCGGGCACGCCTGCCCCCTTCTGCGGCGCGCCACCGTGGTCGCGCCTATTGGTCACCGCCGACCCGCACCACCGCCGCTCGCATACGATGGCCACGCCTCGCCTCTCATCGCTGACGGCCAGGCGCCGGAGCTCGCTCCGCCCGATCTCGCCTCGCCGCACAGCTCGCCCGCCCTCGGCCTCGTTGCGTTTGGGGCTTGAGGCTGTCGACCGCACCAGCGCCCGCTTCGAGCTTGCCACGCCTCATGGGCGCCCGTCTTCGGTTCGCTCAAGACGCTCAATCGGGCTGGTGCGCGACGCCCGCTAGCGTAATCCATTATGGCCTCGCCCAATGACCGGGGCCCATCCTGTAATGTTAGAGAAAAGAATTAAAAATAATAGTAAAATAAATAAATAATATTAATTAATTAATTAAAGAATTAATTAACTTAATTAATTCTGTTAACTAACTATTAAACCAAATTAACCTGCTAATTAATTTGACTAACAGTTAGTTAGTTAGTTAGGCAATGACATGCGGGACCCCCATGTCAGGTTGACCAGGTCAACTACTGACGTCATGATGACGTCAGCAAACACTATTCTGGATAATGTTGGATTTAAATAAATAATTAAATAAAATCAGAAAATGATTAAATCTTTAGAAAATCATATCTTTTAATCCGTAACTCGGATTAAAATATTTTCAACATGAAAGTTGCTCAGAACGACGAGACGATTCCGGATACGCAACCCGTTCGTCCGCCACACCCCCCTAACCTATCGAACTCGCAACTATCCTCCGCTTCTCTCCTGAAAACACGGAACACCGGGGATACTTTCCGGATGTTTCCCTTCACCGGTATCACCTCATACCGCGTTAGAGCACGTCAAGCTCGCTTGTTGTCCTGTTATGCACTTGCTTGCTATGTATTTATGTTTCTCCCCTCTTCTCTCCGGTAGACCCCGTGATTTACGCCGATGCCCCTATGGTCGACTACGCCACCGACGCCTCTCCTTCTTGCTGAGCAATCGTGCAAGCCCCCCCTTGATCACCAGATATCGCCTATTCTACTCTATACCGCTTGCATTAGAGTAGTGTAGCATGTTATCGCTTTCCGTTATACCTATCCTCGATGCATAGCCTGTCCTTGCTACTACTTTGTTGTTACCTTTACCGCAGTCCTACATGCTTAATACAGATGCTAGTATTCCATCTCGTGGCCCTACATTCTTGTCCGTCTGTTGTGCTATACTATCGGGCCGTGATCACTCGGAAGTGATCACGGGTATATAATTATACTTATACATGATACATGTGGTGACTAAAGTCGGGTCGGCTTGTGGAGCACCATGAGTGATTCACGGATTGGGGGCTGAAAGGACCTTTGTCCCGACGGCCCTCTAGATGGATCTTTGTGGCGAGCGACAGGCAGGTTGAGACCGCCTAGGAGAGAGGTGGGCCTGGCCTCGCTCGGGCTCATGCGGATACTTAACACGCTTAACGAGATCTTGGTATTTGATCTGAGTCTGGCCATTTGTTCTATACGCACTAACCAACTACGTGGGAAAGATATGGGCACTCGGCGTCGTGGTATCAGCCGAAGCACTTCATGACGTCAGCGACTGAGCGGCGCGCGCCGGATTGGAACGTAAGCCTGCTCTTGTATTAAGGGGGCTAGTTCTGCTTTCGTCACAGACGCGAACGCGTGTGTGCTAAGGCGATGGGCCTGCACTTCGTGCGCTTAGGTTTAGACCGCGTGCTGGCCTCTGTTGTGCCTAGGTGGGGCTGCGGCGTGTTGATCTTCCGGCGGGCATGACCCGTAAAAGTGTGTCCGGCCAAATGGGATCAAGCGTGTTGGGTTATGTGGTGCACCCTGCAGGAAGTTAATCTATTCGAATAGCCGTGATCTTCTAATGTGACGACTTGGAGTTGTACCTTGACCTTATGACAACTAGAACCGGATACTTAATAAAACACACCCTTCCAAGTGCGGATACAACCCGGTGGTCGCTCTCTCTCGGGGTTGCGAGGAGGGATCACGGGTAGGATTATTGCTATGTGATGCTACTTGGAGGACTTCAGACTACTCTACGCTACATGTCAGAAGACGGAGGCTGCCGAAGCGTAGTCTTCGGCTGTGATTAGATATCCCCTCTTATTACGGCATTCTGCAGTTCAGTCCAATCGATATGGCCCTTTACACATATATCCATGCATATGTAGTGTAGCTCCTTGCTTGTAGTACTTTGGATGAGTACTCACGGTTGCCTTTGTTCCCCTTTTCCCCTTTCTTTACTCCGGTTCTTTGCGACTAGACGATGGAGCCCAGAGCGACGCCACCGTCGATGACGACTACTACACCGGAGGTGCCTACTACTACGTATGCCCGGCCGACGACACTCAGAGTAGTTAGGAGGATCCCAGGCAGGAGGCCTGCGCCTCTTTCGATCTGTATCTCAGTTTGTCCTAGCCTTCTTAAGGCAACTTGTTTAACCTATGTCTGTACTCAGATATTGTTGCTTCCGCTGACTCTTATATGATCGAGCACTTGTATTCAAGCCCTCGAGGCCCCTGGCTTGTATTATGATGCTTGTATGACTTATTTATGTTTTAGAGTTGTGTTGTGATATCTTCCCGTGAGTCCCTGATCTTGATCGCATACATTTGCGTGCATGATTAGTGTACGATTGAATCGGGGTGTCACAAGTTGGTATCGAGCCATTTGCTGCGAGAATCCCCTTTCCAACTCCTTGGTCAAGTCGAGTCTAGACGTTGCAAAAACTTTTACTAACATGGCTGTGCGGCCCATGGGCCCACGTCGCCATTGGGTGGTATTAGGATCTTTTACTCCTCGATCTTTACTCTGGGACTCTGAGCTCTCTTCTATTCAGGTTAAATGATTTTGCTAAAAACAAAACTAACTTTAGGTTCTCGCAAGTACTTTCTCCCGGAGAGCCACTTGTTACCGATGACCGCCTGCTGCACCAAAAGATTCCGAAGATACTCTACGATGTGCTTTCGAGACTATGTGCCATCGCTTTTGCAATTCACTTCCATCGATAAATCCCTCTGGATAACTACTTACACCTATCGTTCATATTGCCATCCCCAGTTGCTCTTGTTATTACAAGATGTCCTGAAATACTCTTCGATATTCCGAGAATTCTTTACGCTTTACGCCTGCAGTTCCTTGCTGCATGAATACCCCTACGGATAATTACTCGCGCTTTGCCGAGTATCCGTTAAATCTAAAGTTGTTCATGTGTTTCACAAAAATACATTCAAATACTACCTGATCTTCAGAAAATCCTGAGCAGCCTATTGCTCTTGAAATTCTTGCTTGCTTGCATTATGGTTAATCCCATAAGTCTCGTAATCTTAATGGCATACCTTGTCACTATCATTTTGAGTCTGTTGATTCAATATGTTGTGACTGCTCGCAATCCTCAATCAGATTCTAGAATTCATCCTTCCGGCTCAGACGTCATTTCAAACGTGAGCTGGTTCTCAACCAATTAAATTGCCGTCGGTTTGTACCCTAAGTCTATTCAACTATTCCATCCTTAACTGCAGCATTTGCTTCTGATCCCTTGAATTGGAAATCATAAATCCTTTGCGATTGAGCTTTGAATTAGTCAATTGTTCAAATCATATGATATCCTTGCATTCTTTCTTCTCCTGGTTGAGTACCGATGCTCACATCAGATCCCTTATGGACCACCAGATCCTTTGTTGGATTTATCTGACAACGCCCTTCATATTCAATAACCTTGTGAGCCTTTCCTCGGATACATAATGCCTTTGGTAAATTGTATCCTCTGCTTTCTCAACCAAGCTCTGCCTTCGAGTTTGAGTTAATTACTCCTAAAGATTGTGGTATATGTTTCTAAGATGCCCGATGGGTTGAACATATACCTTCACGAATTTTTGTGAACCCAAAAGTCTTCATGGGTCATAACCTTATGGTATTCCGCCAGATTAAACTTTCAAACTCTAAACATTCTTTATCGAGAGCAAGAAATGAAAAGTTGTGTATACGAGAAGTGGAGTCAACCTTGAGCCTTGCGTTCATGCCCATGGACACGATGTCGATCTTATCATGGATGCTTCTCTTAAACCCTATTCGGTATAAGTTCATCTTATATATGGTAATTGGTCTTTTGCAACCGTGGTTCCGACCATATTTTCTTCTTGATTCCATTTCTCGGACAAGTTAGAGTACTTGTCTTCTCGCAGAGCATTACCCTAGTCCAACCTCTATTTTGATCTAGGTCGAGTATTACCCCGGGTATCTCGAGATTATCATGGAACCGCAAAACTTCTTATGAGTTCTTCATCAAGTGCTACCTTCCCATCGATTCCAATTTTTCATGGGCTCTGAGTTATTAAACACTCATAGACACCGATAATCGAACCGAGTCCGCGACCGCGTTCAACAACTCTTCAGTAAGCTTCTATAAGTTCGAGTTTGTACCCGATCACGCCATTCCTAGCCTGTTTGGCTATATCATTGTCGTGATGATTCTAACTGTGCTACCTGGTCCTTATTCTCGGAGCACCAATTTGCGACGGTAGCCAAGCTTACGTCGATTTTCCTCGTCATACCCTTTCACCTTAAACAACAAGCTTGAGTTCGAGTTTGTGTCGTAGAATCGTGGGTTCCAATAACCTCTTGCTTCATCATTCCCTTGACTTGATGTCATCGCTGATTGATTACATCTTCATGAAATCTCTCGACAAATGTGTCGTGATCATCATCAACATTATGAGCTCTTCCAGGATATCAACCGGATTCATGATGAGAAATACCATCCTTGCCCTCGATGATTTGTGTTGTCATCGACCACTTTATTGCCTTCCGTTCAACACAAACTTGTTCATGTTTTGTGTTATACCTTAAGATGCTTGCTATCCAGCATTTGTTCGTCTTTACCTTGGAGTATTACCATCTTTTATGTCAAGAATGTCGTGAGAATTTCACCACCTCTTAAGAATTCTTGGTATGGTGAAACTTCTCACCATCACCATTCTTTCTTGGTCCTCGTGTTGATTCCAACCGGGGTACCAACAAGTGAACGGTGTTGTTTGAGTTCTGGACTTCTAGCAACCCTATTGCTTTGAAGTTAACGATCGACAGTTCGTTCTTAGACTGTTGGTTATTGAATCGTCACTCTAACATTGATCTTGCTACCTAAGGTCATATGTCGGGCACACCTTTCAACTAGTGATTGATGGTGTATACTTTCCTCAAGCATACAACATTATATCATTTGAATTGACAAGTGTCATCTTCTTGTTCACATTATCGTGGAAATCCATCCGTTGGAATTCTCGATGAATTGTCGCTGAGCCCATCAGCCACCTTCTCATCCCCTCCTTGGTTTAATGATGAACTATTGCTTCAGGAACCCGCTCCCATAGCTCATTAACCGAGAATCTTGCAATGTCATTCCGTCGATGTGTTGCACCTTTTCCTCTCGGACCCCCTGAGTCTGAGGTATTATGACACCAATTGGATATGAATGTCGGTCAGACATGATGGTTGGGACAACTTTCCAAGAGTTATGATGTTGATCCTTTGATGACCCGGTAACATGATGTCATGCCTAGCACCCCCCCCCCCGGCTGGAGGACCTATCATTATAATTTCTTTTGCAAGATAACCATTCTTCCCGGAGGAAATTGTAAGACTTATCCTACAAGTTGTTCCTAATGGATCCTTCCTATATCCAAAGTCGACCTTTGCTTGAAGACCATGTCAATGCTATCTCTCGAGCATGTCTGTGATACTCTGATTTTCAACAAGAACATTTGAAGCCCAATGCTAAATGTTTCTTGCTCAATTATCCAAACACCATTGTATGGGCAATGTCATGAAATTTCTCTCCCCTACCTGAGGAGTTTTCTTCATAATATCATGTCGTGGATATCATGCTCTCCTTGTCCTTGGGAAGGATATACCCCTGAGTTATGTGTTTAAATTTCCTTTCCATTGTTCTGTTTAACCTGATGATCACATTTTCCTTTCCATTGGTTTGTTTGACCTTTCTTGTGATCTATATAATCTAAGCAGTAATAATTCACTGCTTATGTAAACACCTCGGTGTACAATTCTGCCAAAGGAGACCCTGTTTCTATTGTTGATGACATTTCGGTAAATCACGATGGATGAGAACTTTGCCTCTTGGCCCACCTCGCTTCAACGAGTAGGAAAATGGTTCTCTTCGTCCCTCGCCCTTGGTACCAACATTGTTGCCGACATAACTGACATGCTACTCTCTGACATGCCTTGCTATCGTGATCGTACAAGATGTCATCGCCCTTCCTACTTTTAACCCACATGGTGGGCCCATAACCCACAGTTCCACAGGATCGAAACCTGACTCTCTGTGCATAACCTGTTGTCAAAGTTATTCCTCGTGCTTGACTTTGTATGTAATTCATGGGCCACTTGCCTGTTGATCTATTCTGGTATCGGACACAATACTTATTCCCGTTGCTCCGCACCTCTTTCACACTCGGCTTCAGGCAATGAACGATTGCCTATCTGCTTGAAACTTCTTATTGTACCTTCTTACCTTACTCTCGATTTGTTCAACTCGAGAGATACTCATCTATTCATTCACGGAAAACCCTGCATTTATTATTACCCTTATAGCATTCTGTCGTTGTCGATCTGCCCCGTTACCTATTCGTAAGTACGATGGAACCCCCCGAAGAAAGGATGCCGACTTCATCTTGATGACTTGAAGCAGAAAAATGAAGACATCTATAATGGATCGACCACTTCGAGAAGAGCAACCAAGACCGAGAATATCTGTTAGAATTTCGTAACTAGACCTCCCCCCCTTCTCTACTTCTTAAATCTCGGGACGAGATTTCTTGTAGTGGAGGAGAATTGTGACGCCCGGGTAATCATGCTACAGTAATCCCACGTTAACGATGCCACGTCACCTCTCTTACTGTGGCTTAGATCAAAACCGGTCCAAAATTCAAATTCAAAATTTGGTAAAAAATAAATGTTTTCAAACATTAACACAAAATTGTTCGGTTTGTACTAAATATTACATAGATGGTTATGGTGTAGAAGACACAATTTTATACAATGCTTAAATACCCAAAATTTATTAAAACAGAAAAGGAAAAATTAATAAAAGGATAAAGCCAGAGAACAAAAGTAAAGAGAAAAAGAAACCCCCCTGGGCCAGTCGGCCCAACTTTTAGCCAGTGCCGGCCCAACTGGGCCTGCAAGCCCACCCCCACTCCTCCCTTATCCTCTCACACCCACCCGAACCCTAGCGTCCCACTCCACCACTTTCCCCCACGCCGCCACTCCCTCTTCCCCACCCCGATCCAATCTGGATCGAGGCGAAACCCAACACCCCATCGCCAGGCAGGTGCCAGCCCGATCCCCATGGCCTCGCCTCCCCATCGCTGCCGCGAGCCGAGGCCGCCCTAGCCTCCTCGCCTCTTCCTCGCCTCGCCTCTCCCTTGACGACACCTCGCAGTGCCGACCACGCATCGCGCTTCGACGCCAAGGCCGGTGAACCCCATGGCCACCAGCCACCGTTCGCCGCTCCGACGAGTCCAGGAGGATCGCCACCGACGACCTCGTCCATCCAGAGCGTCAAATCGAGCGGAGCCGCACCGATTCGCCTCCATCGATCTCGTCTTCGACATCCTGCATCACCGGCCTGCCTCCCCCCCACGCTGGACCTCCTCGTCCTCCTCACAGAAGTCGCTCGCACAAGACTGCTGCCAAGTCCCTTACGGCCCCGGCGTGAGCGCCTCCGCTCCTCCTCCTCCTCCTCGCCCGCCCCGGCCACCGCTGCCGCCACGCTCGCCACGCGCTACACCGACCGTCCGTGCCTCGCTGCCCCCGCCCGCTGGTCAACACCTTTTCTCGCTCGTCGTGGAAGACTCGCGCCACCGGCTCGCTCGTCTCGGCCGTGTCCGCGCCGATCCGTGGCCGCCTGCGCCGCTGGCACGCCCATGCCCCTTCCTGTAGGCGCCCACCGTGGTCGTGCCCCTGTTGGTCACCGCCGACCCCGCACCGCTTCGCTTGCTGGCTACGACGGCCACGCTTGTTTCGCCTCATCGCTGATGGCCATGCGCCCGGAGCTCGCTTCCGCCTCGATCTCGCCCGCCGCGCAGCTCGCGCACCGCGGCCTCGTTGCGGCTGCGGGCTCGCTGCAAGACTCAGCTGGTCGCCAAAGCTTGCCACGCCAAGGGCGCCTGCCTCGGTTCGCTCAAGACGCTCAACCGCCGAGCTGGTGCCCGACGCCCGCTAGCGCCCAACGCCCGCTAGCGCCCAGTCCATTATGGCCCCTGGCCCAATGACAGCCGGGGCCCATCCCAGAATGTTAGAGAAAAGAACTAAAAATAATAGTAAAATAAATAAATAATATTAATTAATTAATTAATTAATTAAATAATTAATTAACTTAATTAATTCTGTTAACTAACTATTAAACCAAATTAACCTGCTAATTAATTTGACTAACAGTTAGTTAGTTAGTTAGGCAATGACATGCGGGACCCACATGTCAGGTTGACCAGGTCAACTGCTGATGTCTTGGCGACGCCAAACACTATTCGATAATGTTGGATTTAAATAAATAATTAAATAAAATCAGAAAATGATTAAATCTTTAGAAAATCATATCTTTTAATTCGTGAACTTCGGATTAAAATATTTTCAACATGAAAGTTGCTCGTAACGCAGCGAGACGATTCCGGATACGCAACCCGCTCGTCCGCCACACCCCCTAACCTATCGAACTCGCAACTTTCCCCTCCGGCTTCCGTCCAAAACACGGAACACCGGGATACTTTCCGGATGTTTCCCCCTTCACCGGTATCACCTCATACCGCGTTAGAGCACGCCAAGCTCGCTTGTTGTCCTGTTATGCACTTGCTTGCTATGTATTTACTGTTTCTCCCCTCTTCTCTCCTAGACCCCGTGACAATGTCGATGCCTCGTGGTCGATTACGCCACCGACGCCTCCTTCTTGACAAAGCAATCGTGCAAGCCCCCCCCTTGATCACCAGATATCGTCTATTCTACTCTATACTGCTTGCATTAGAGTAGTGTAGCATGTTACTGCTTTCCGTTATACCTATCCTGATGCATAGCCTGTCCTTGCTACTACTGTTGTTACCTTTACCTGCAGTCCTACATGCTTAATACAGGATGCTAGTATTCCATCTGTGGCCCTACATTCTTGTCCGTCTGCTGTGCTATACTATCGGGCCGTGATCACTCGGGAGGTGATCACGGGTATATAATTATACTTATACATGATACATGTGGTGACTAAAGTCGGGTCGGCTTGTGGAGCACCCGCGAGTGATTCACGGATTGGGGGCTGAAAGGACCTTTGTCCCGACGGCCCTCTAGATGGATCTTTGTGGCGGAGCGACAGGGCAGGTTGAGACCGCCTAGGAGAGAGGTGGGCCTCGCCTGCTCGCTCGCGGATACTTAACACGCTTAACGAGATCTTGGTATTTAACTGAGTCCGGCCATTTGTTCTATACGCACTAACCAACCACGTGGGAAAGATATGGGCACTTCGGCGCCGTGGTATCACCGGCACTTCGTGACGTCACGATCGAAGGCGGCCACGGATTGGAACGTAGGCCTGCTCTTGTATTAAGGGGCTAGTTACGCTTCCGTCACAGACGCAACATGCAGGTGTGCTAAGGGCGATGGGCCTGCACTTCGTGGCGCTTAGGTTTAGACCGGCGTCTTGGCCTCTCTGTTGTGCCTAGGTGGGGCTGCGACGTGTTGATCTTCCGGCGGGCATGACCCGTAAAAGTGTGTCCGCCAAATGGGATCAAGCGTGTTGGGTTATGTGGTGCACCTCACAGGGAAGTTAATCTATTCGAATAGCCGTGATCTTCGGAATGTGACGACTTGGAGTTGTACCTTGACCTTATGACAACTAGAACCGGATACTTAATAAAACACACCCTTCCAAGTGCGAGATACAACCCGGTGGTCGCTCTCTCTCGTGGTTGCGAGGAGGGATCGCCGGTAGGATTATTGCTATGCGATGCTACTTGGAGGACTTCGGACTACTCTACGCTACATGTCAAGAAGACGGAGGCTGCCGGAAGCGTAGTCTTCGATGTGATTAGATATCCCCTCTTATTACGGCATTCTGTAGTTCACCCATTGATATGGCCCTTTACACATATATCCATGCATATGTAGTGTAGCTCCTTGCTTGCAGTACTTTGGATGAGTACTCACGGTTGCCTTGTTCCCCTTTTCCCCTTTCTTTACTCCGATTGCTGCGACTAGACGATGGAGCCCAGTGAGCTGTGACACCACTGCCGATGACGACTATTACTACATCGGAGGCGCCTTTACTACTACGTGCCCGACGATTTACCTACTGTGAGTAGTTAGGAGGATCTCAGTGCAGAGGCCCGCGCCTCTTCGATCTCAGTATCTCGGTTTGTGCTAGCCTTCTTAAGGCAACTTGTTTAACCTATGTTTGTACTCTCAGATATTGTTGCTTCACGACTCGCCTATGATCGAGCACTTGTATTCGAGCCCTCGAGGCCCCGGCTTGTATTATGATGCTTGTATGACTTATTTATGTTTTAGAGTTGTGTTGTGATATCTTCCCGTGAGTCCCTGATCTTGATCGTACACATTTGCGTGCATGATTAGTGTACGATTGAATCGGGGGCGTCACATGGGGAGACATCATCAACATATATCAGGTTCCTAATCAAAAATCTCATCTCCTTGCAATTTACATTATTTGCCATTTGCCTCTTGTTTTCTTTTCCCCCACTTCACAAAAATTTGATGTTTTAGTCGCACTCTTTTTCGTTTGCCGTTTTCTCATCAGATCTCTCATTTGCTTGATCGTGTCATAATGAGTGACTTTGGAATGGCAGAAACAGATGATGGCCTAACTCCTAAAATTGGACGATCTGGCAATCTGGATGCCAAAAGTTTTGTTTTGGGGGCGAGGGAACGTTATGGGAAAAGAACATATACAAGAATTTTTTAATTGTGTTCGAAACTTGACTCTTGATGATACTCCTATACTTAAAACAAGTAAAACTTATGCGGAATCTATTTCAGCACTAGTTCTGAAACTTGAAAATAGATTTATCTGTACCTGCTGTCTACTATGCAACTCTATTCTTGAAGACTCGTGTTGGGCCTCCAAGGACGGAGTTTTGTAGGAAAATAGCAATTTTACCTCAGGTGGATGACCTAAGATTTATCAATCCATGGGAGGCATAGGATGAAGATGGTCTCTCTCAAACAACCCTGCAACCAAATAACAAAGAGTCTCTTGTGTCCCCAACACACCGAATACAATGGTAACTTGTATAGGTGCACTAGTTCGGCGAAGAGATGGTGATACAAGTGTAGTAATGATGGTAGGTATTGATTTTTGTAATAGTAACAATAAAAAATAACAAGGTTGCAATTGATAAAACGGAGAACAAACGGTATTGCAATGCTTGAAAATGAGGCCTAGGGTCCGTACATTCGCTAGTGCAATCTCTCAACAATGCTAATCTAATTGGATCATATAACCATCCCTCAACGTGTATGAAGAATCATTCTAAAGTTCTTATCTAGCGGAGAACATAAGAAGATATTATTTGTAGCTATTCTTTCCAAGCGATCTATCCAAGAGTTCGTACTAAAATAATGTTAGGGAATGTAGCAATAATTAAAAAATTTCCTACGTGTCACCAAGATCAATCTAGGAGATGCTAGCAACAAGAGAGGAGTGCATCTTCATACCCTTGAAGATCGCTAAGCGGAAGCGTTACAAGAACGCGGTTGATGGAGTCGTACTCGCGGCGATTCAAATCACGGAAGATCCGATCTAGCGTCGAACGGACGACGCCTCCATGTTCAACACACGTACAGCCCGGGGACGTCTCCTCCTTCTTGATCTAGCAAGGGGAGAGGAGAAGTTGAGGGAAAACTCCAGCAGCACGACGGCGTGGCAATGGAGCTCGTGATTCTTCGGCAGGGCTTCGACGGCCCCTTCCCCTTTGGCCCATGAGGCCCTCCAATACTTGCCGGAACTCCTCGTGACGTCGGGGATCTCATCCGGGACTCTGGACTACCTTCGGTAACCACATACTATTTCCCATAACAACTCTAGCATCACCGAACCTTAAGTGTGTATACCCTACGGGTTCGGGAACCATGCAGACATGACCGAGACACCTCTCCGGCCAATAACCAATAGCGGGATCTGGATACCCATATTGGCTCCCACATGTTCCACGATGATCTTATCGAATGAACCATGATGTCAAGGATTCAAGCAATCCCGTATACAATTTCCTTTGTCAATCGGCACGTTACTTGCCCGAGATTCGATCATCGGTATCCCAATACCTCGTTCAATCTCGTTACCGGCAAGTCACTTTACTCATTCGGTAACGCATGATCCCGTGACTAACTACTTAGTCACATTGAGCTCATTATGATGATGCATTACCGAGTGGGCCCAGAGATACCTCTGCGTCATACGGAGTGACAAATCCCAGTCTCAGTTCGTGCTAACCCAACAGACACTTTCGGAGATACCTTTAATGCACCTTTATAGCTACCCGATTCACGTTGTGGACGCTTTGGTACACCCAAAGCATTCCTACGGTATCCGGGAGTTGCACAATCTCATGGTCCAAGGAAATGATACTTGACATTAGAAAAGCTCTAGCAAACGAACTACACAATCTTGTGCTATGCTTAGGATTGGGTCTTGTCCATCACATCATTCTCCTAATGATGTGATCCCGTTATCAATGACATCCAATATCCATGGTCAGGAAACCATAACCATCTATTGATCAACGAGCTAGTCAACCAGAGGCTCACTAGGGACATGTTGTGGTCTATGTATTCACACATGTATTACGGTTTCCAGTTAATACAAATATAGCATGAACAATAGACAATTATCATGAACAAGGAAATACAATAATAACCATTTTATTATTGCCTCTAGGGCATATTTCCAACAGTCTCCCACTTGCACTAGAGTCAATAATCTAGTTCACATCACTATGTGATTGTAATGAATCCAACACCCATGGGGTTTGTTCATATCTCGCTTTGTGAGAGAGGTTATTACTCAACGGGTCTAAACCTTTCAGATCCATGTGTGCTTTACAAATCTCTATGTCATCTTGTAGATGCAGCTACCACGCGCTACTTGGAGCTGTTCCAAATAACTGCTCTACTATACGAATCCAGTTCACTACTCAGAGTCATCCGGATTAGTGTCAAAGTTTGCATCGGCGTAACCCTTTACGACAAACTCTTTTACCACCTCCATAATCGAGAAAATTCCTTAGTCCACTAGTTACTAAGGATAACCTTGATCTGTCCCGTGATCCATTCCTGGATCACACTTGTACCCCTTTGATCGACTCATGGCAAGGCACACTTGAGGTGCAAGACACAAAGATAGCATATTGTAGAGCCTACGTCTAAATCATAGGGGACGACCTTCGTCCTTTCTCTCTCTCTCTGCTGTGGTCGGTCTTGAGTCTTTCTCAATACTCACACCTTATAACACAGCCAAGAACTCCTTCTTTGCCGATCTATTTTGAACTCCTTCAAAATCTTGTCACGGTATGTATTCATTTGAAAGTACTATTAAGCGTTTTTGATCTATCCTTATAGATCTTGATGCTCAATGTTCAAGTAGCTTAATCCAGGTTTGCCATTGAAAAACACTTTTCAAATAACCCTATATGCTTTCCAGAAATTCTACATCATTTCCGATCAGCAATATGTCAACAACATACACTCATCAGAAATGCTATAGTGCTCCCACTTACTTCTTTGGAAATACAAGTTTCTCATAAACTTTGTATAAACCCAAAATCTTTGATCATCTCATCAAAGCGTATATTCCAACTCCGAGATGCTTACTCCAGTCCTTAGAAGGATTGCTGGAGCCTTGCATACTTGTTAGCTTCTTTTAGGATTGACAAAACCTTCTGGTTGTATCACATACAACCTTTCCTCAAGAAATCATCGAGGAAACAATGTTTTGACATCCTATCTACAAGATTTCATAAGTAATGCAGTAACTGGTAATATAATTCCAACAGACTCTTAGCATCACTAAGAGTGATAAAGTCTCATCGTAGTCAACTCCTTGAACTTTTCGGAAAACATCTTAGCGACAACTCGAACTTTCTTAATGGTGACACATACCATCATTGTCTGTCTTCCCTTTTAGAATCCATCTGTACCCAACAGCCTTACGACCATCAAGTAGTTCTTCCGAAGTCTATACTTTGTTTTTATACATGGATCCTCTCCCGGATCTTATGGCCTCAAGCCATTCGTTGGAATCCAGGCCCACCATCGCTTCTCCATAGCTCGTAGGTTCATTGTTGTCTAGCAACATGACTTCCAAGACATGATTACGAACCACTCTGAAGTAGTACGCATCCTTGTCGACCTACGAGTTTTGGTAGTGACTTGATCTGAAGTTTCATGATCACTATCATAAGCTTCCACTTCAATTGGGGTAGGTGCCACAGGAACAACTTCCTGTGCCCTACTACACACTAGTTGAAGTGACGGTTCAATAACCTTATCAAGTCTCCACCATCCTCCCACTCAATTCTTTCGAGAGAAACTTTTCCTCGAGAAAGGACCCGTTTCTAGAAACAATCACTTTTGCTTCCGGATCTAAAACAGGAGGTATACCCAACTGTTTTGGGTATTCTATGAAGATGCATTTATTCGCTTTGGGTTCGAGCTTATCAGCCTGAAACTTTTTCACATAAGCGTCGCAACCCCAAACTTTTAAGAAACGACAGCTTAGGTTTCTCTAAACCATAGTTCATACGGTGTCGTCTCAACGAAATTACGTGGTGCCCTATTTAAAGTGAATGCGGTTGTCTCTAATGCCTACCCCATAAATGATAGTGGTAATTTGATAAGAGACATCATGGTTTGCACCACATCCAATAGGGTGCAACTATTATGTTCGGACACACCATCACACTATGGTGTTCCAGGCGGCATTAGTTGTGAAACAATTTCCACAATGTCTTAGTTGTGTACCAAACACGTAACTCAGATATTCATTTCTATGATCATATCATAGACATTTTATCCTCTTGTCACGATGATCTTCAACTTCACTCTGAAATTACTTGAACCTTTCAATAATTCAGACTTGTGTTTCATCAAGTAAATATACTTAGTATCTACTCAAATCATCGTGAAGTAAGAACATAATGATATCCATCAAGTGCCTCAAAGACTCATTGGACTGCACACATCAAAATGTATTACTTCCAACAAGTTGCTTTCTTGTTCCATCTCACTAAAAACGAGGCATTTCAGTCATCTCGCCCATGTGGTATGATTTGCATGTCTCAAGTGATTCAAAATCAAGTGAGTCCAAACGATCCATCTGCATGGAGTTTCTTCATGCGTATATATCAATAGACATGGTTCGCATGTCTCAATCTTTTCAAAAACGAGTGATTCCAAAGATCCATCAACATGGAGCTTCTTCATGCGTTTTATACCAATATGACTCAAATGGCAGGGCCACAAGTATGTGGTACTATCATTATATCTTTTGGCATGAACATGTGTATCACTACGATCGAGATTTAATAAACCATTCATTTTAGGTCCAAGACCATTGAAGGTATTATTCAAATAAACAGAGTAACCATTATTCTCCTTAAATGAATAACCGTATTGCAATAAACATAATCCAATCATGTCTATGCTCCACGCAAACACCAAATAACAATTATTTAGGATTAACACCAATCCCGATGGTAGAGGGAGCATGCGATGTTTGATCACATCAACCTCGGAAATACTTCCAACACACATCGTCATCTCACCTTTAGCTAGTCCGTTCATTCCGTAGCTTTTATTTCGAGTTACCAACACTTAGCAACCGAACCGGTATCTAATACCCTGGTGCTACCAGGAGTACTAGTAAAGAACACATTAATATAATGTATATCCAATATACTTATGTCGACCTTACCAGCCTTCCCATCTACTATAAGTATCTAGGGTAGTTCTGCTTCAGTGACCGTTCCCCTCATTACAGAAGCACTTAGTCTCGGGTTTGGGTTCTACCTTGGGTTTCTTCACTAGAGCAGCAACTGATTTGCCGTTTCATGAAGTATCCCTTCTTGCCCTTGCCCTTGCCCTTCTTGAAACTAGTGGTCTAACCAACCATCAACAATTGATGCTCCTATTTGATTTCTACTTTCGCGGTGTCGCGAATAGCTCAAGGATCATCATATCTATCCCTGATATATTATAGTTTATCACGAAGCTCTAATAGCTTCGTGCCAGTGACTTTGGAGAACCATCACTATCTCATATAGAAGATTAACTCCCACTCGATTCGAGCAATTGTAGTACTCAGACAATCTGAGCACATTCTCAACGATTGAGCTTTTCTCCTTAGTATGCAGGCTTAAGAAACTTGTCAGAGGTCTCATACCCCTTGACGTGGGCACTAGCCTGATATCCCAATTTCAGTCCTCGGAACATCTCATATGTTCTGCGATGTTTCAAAAAACATCTTTGGTGCCTCAATTTTAAACCATTTAGCATTACGCACTGAACTATCATGTAGTCATCAAAACGTGTATGTCAGATGTTCGCAACATCCACAACCGACGCTCGAGGTTTAGCACAATCGAGCAGGTGCATTAAGGACATAATCCTTCAACGCAGCAATGAGGACAATCTCGCTTTACGGACCCGATCCGCATAATTGCTACTGTCAACTCTCGACTAAATTTTCTCTAGGAACATATCTAAAACAGTAGAACCAAAGCGTGAGCTACGACATAATTTGCAAAGACCTTTTGACTATGTTCATGATAATTAAGTTCATCTAATCAAATTATTTAATGAACTCGCACTCAGATAGACATCCCTCTAGTCATCTAAGTTATACATGATCTGAGTCAACTAGGCCGTGTCCGATCATCACGTGAGACGGACTAGTCATCATCGAGGAACATCTTCATGTTGACAGTATCTACTATATGACTCATGACCTTTCGGTCTCATGTGTTCCGAGGCCATGTCTGTACATGCTAGGCTCGTCAAGTCAACCTAAGTGTTTCGCATGTGTAAATCTGGCTTACACCCGTTGTATGCGAACGTTAGAATCTATCACACCCGATCATCATGTGGTGCTTCAAAACAACGAACCTTCGCAACGGTGCACAGTTAGAGGGAACACGTCTCTTGAAATTTTAGTGAGGGATCATCTTATTTATGCTACCGTCGTTCTAAGAAAATAAGATGTAAACATGATAAACATCACATGCAAATCATAAAGTGACATGATATGGCCAATATCATCTTGCGCCTTTTGATCTCCATCTTCGAGGCGCGGCATGATCACCTTCGTCACCGGCATGACACCATGATCTCCATCATCGTGTCTTCATGAAGTTGTCTCGCCAATTATTACTTCTACTACTATGGCTAACAGTTAGCAATAAAGTAAAGTAATTACATGGCGTTTTTCATTGACACGCAGGTCATACAATAAATTAAGACAACTCCTATGGCTCTCGCCGTTGTCATACTCATCGACATGCAAGTCGTGATTCTTATTACAAGAACATGATCAATCTCATACATCACATATATATAATTCATCACATCCTTTTGGCCATATCACATCACATAGCATACCCTGCAAAAACAAGTTAGACGTCCTCTAATTGTTGTTGCATGTTTTACGTGGCTGCTATGATTTTATAGCAAGAACGTTTCTTACCTACGCAAAAGCCACAACGGTGATATGCCAATTGCTATTTACCCTTCATAAGGACCCTCTTCACCGAATCCGATCCGACTAAAGTGGGATAGACAGACACCCGCTAGCCACATTATGCATCAAGTGCATGTCAGCCGGTGGACCCTGTCTCACGGAAGTGTACGGGTAAGGTCGGTCTGGGCCGCTTCATCCCACAATGTCGTCGAATCAAGATAAGACTAGTAACGGCAAGCAAATTGAACAAATCATCGCCCACAACTACTTTGTGTTCTACGCATACACCTAGCTCATGATGCCACTGTTGGGGAACATAGCAATAATTCAAAATTTTCCTACATGTCACCAAGATCAATCTAGGAGATGCTAGCAACGAGAGAGAAGGAGTGCATCTTCATACCCTTGAAGATCGCTAAGTGGAAACGTTACAAGAACGCGGTTGATGGAGTCGTACTCGTGGCGATTCAAATTACGGAAGATCCGATCTAGCGCCGAACGGACGGCGCCTCCGTGTTCAACACACGTACAGCCCGGGGACGTCTCCTCCTTCTTGATCCAGCAAGGGGAGAGGAGAAGTTGAGGGAAAACTCCAGCAACATGACGGCGTGGTGGCGATGGAGCTCGTGGTTCTCCGGCAGGGCTTCGCCAAGCACTACGGAGGAGCAGGAGGTGTTGGAGGAGGGAGGGGCTGCGCCAGGGAAGAGGTGCGGCTGCCCTCCGACCCCTCCAATATATATAGGGGCAAGGGGAGAGGGGGAGGCACCCTAGGGTTTCCCCTAGGGGGCGGCGGCCAAGCAGATTGGATCTCCCTAGGGAAAATCCTAGGGAGACTTGCCTCAAGCCAAGGTGGAGGCTTGCCTCCCAAGCTGTGGAGGCGCCCCACCTCCCCAAGTAACGTGGGAAAGGGGTGGGGGCGCACCACCCCTTAGTGGGCTGGTTTGCCCCTTCCCCTTTGGCCCATGAGGCCCTCCAATACTTGCCGGGGCACCCGAAACACCTTTCGGTCATGCTGGCCACAACCTGGTACCCCCAGAACACTTTCGGACTCCAATACCCTTCGTCCAATATATCAATCTTCACCGCCGGACCATTCCGGAACTCCTCGTGACATCCAGGATCTCATCCGGGACTCCGAACTACCTTCGGTAACCACATACTATTTCCCATAACAACTCTAGCCTTACCGAACCTTAAGTGTGTAGACCCTACGGGTTCGGGAACCATGCAGACATGACCGAGACACCTCTCCGGCCAATAACCAATAACGGGATCTGGATACCCATATTGGCTCCCACATGTTCCACGATGATCTTATCGGATGAACCACGATGTCAAGGATTCAAGAAATCTCATATACAATTCCCTTTGTCAATCGGTACGTTACTTGCCCGAGATTCGATCGTCGATATCCCAATACCTCGTTCAATCTCGTTACCGGCAAGTCACTTTACTCGTTCCGTAACGCATGATCCCGTGACTAACTACTTAGTCACATTGAGCTCATTATGATGATGCATTACCGAGTGGGCCCAGAGATACCTCTCCGTCATACGGAGTGACAAATCCCAGTCTCGATTCGTGCCAACCTAATGCAGACACTTTCGGAGATACCGTAGTGCACCTTTATAGCCACCCAGTTACGTTGTGACATTTGGTACACCCAAAGCATTCCTACGGTATCCGGGAGTTGCACAATCTCATGGTCCAAGGAAATGATACTTGACATTAGAAAAGCTCTAGCAAACGAACTACACAATCTTGTGCTATGCTTAGGATTGGGTCTTGTCCATCACATCATTCTCCAAATGATGTGATCCCGTTATTAATGACATCCAATGTCCATGGTCAGGAAACCATAACCATCTATTGATCAACGAGCTAGTCAACTAGAGGCTCACTAGGGACATGTTGTGGTCTATGTATTCACACATGTATTACGGTTTCCAGTTAATACAATTATAGCATGAACAATAGACAATTATCATGAACAAGGAAATACATTAATAACCATTTTATTATTGCCTCTAGGGCATATTTCCAACAAATAACACCAAGTTATTCTTTCCGATCAATCTATCAAGAGTTCATACTAAAATAACACTAAGTTATTCTTTTCGATCGATCTATCCAGAGTTCGTACTAAAATAACACCAAAGCAAATTCAGATTCATAATACTCAATCCAACACAAAGAACCTCAAAGAGTGCCCCAAGTTTCTACCGGAGAAACAAAATATGAGAACGTGCATCAACCCCTATGCATAGATTACCCCAATGTCACCTCGGGAATCCGCGAGTTGAGTGCCAAAACATATCTCAAGTGAATCAATATAATACCCCATTGTCACCACGGGTATTCATATGCAAGACATATATCAAGTGCTCTCAAATCCATAAAAGTATTCAATCCGATATGAACGAAATCTCAAAGGGAAAACTCAATTCATCACAACAAGATAGAGAGGGAGAAACACCATATGATCCAACTATATTAACAAAGCCCGCGATACATCAAGATCATGCCATCTCAAGAACATGAGAGAGAGATAGAGAGATTAAACACATAGCTACTGGTACAAACCCTCAGCCCCGAGGGTGGACTACTCCCTCCTCATCATGGTGGCCGCCGGGATGATGAAGATGGCCACCGGTGATGATTTTCCCCTTCGCCAGGGTGCCGGAACAGGAACAATATTGGTTTTTCGTGGCTATAGAGGCTTGCGGCGGTGGAACTTCTGATCTACGGAATCCCCTAGGGTTTTGGAATATTTGGGAATTTATAGGGTGAAGAGGCGGTGCGGGAGGCCACCGAGGTAGGCACAACCAACCTGGGCACGCCTGGCCCCCCAGGGGTGCCCTGGTGGGTTGTGCTCCCCTCGGAGCTCCCCTCTGGTACTTCTTTGGCCCACCAGGTGTCTTCTGGTCTAGAAAAAATCTCCAAAACGTTTCGCTGTGTTTGGACTCCGTTTGGTATTGATTTTCTGCGATGTGAAAAACAAGCAAAAATAGCAACTGGCACTGGGCACTATGTCAATAGGTTAGTCCCCAAAAAATGATATAAAGTTGCTCTAAAATGATTATAAAACATCCAAGAATGATAATATAACAGCATGAATACATCATAAATTATAGATACGTTGGAGACGTATCGGTACCTATCCTACCTTGCAAAGATTATTTTATGATCTACCCATTATAAACAATCCCAAGGCTAAAAAGGAAGCTCCCTTTTTCTTATGAATGAATTTGATTACATAGTATGGGAAGCTAGGGAAAGCTTTGAATATTATGGGATGAGCCATGAAAAACCGGTGATAAATGAGATCCTTTATAATGGTGATTATATGTTGAGACATTTTCTTGGAAATAATCAAAACAATTATGACAATATTAAAAAGGAAATCCCTGTTTTAGATATAATCCACCAGTTTTTAAGGATGTTAATCAACACTATTCTCGGATTGTTGCCGGAAATCAAAGGGGATACGTAGACGGGCAACTTGATAATGCTTAAATTTCTATGGACAATGTGTTTCAAGTGATTTTTGCAACACCTCCAGATAAGAACACATCTATGGAAAATAAGTGAAAGATGACAACACTTAGATCTATGCATTATGCCTAGCTAGGGGCATAAAATGATAGCACTTGTTGGGAGGCAACCCAATGAATTATTTTTTTGGTTTTTTCTATTATTGAGTGTTTGCACAATTATGCTACTGTTATGATTGTGTTTTTTATGTTTTAATTAGTGTTTGTGCCAAGCTAACCTTTGGGATCATGTTGGGCGATAGTTGATTTGATCTTGTTGAAAAACAGAAACTTTTGCGCCAGTCACAGAACTATTAAAAATCACATAAGCGCGATAAAATCCTTATTTTTTTACACAAGATTGATATACAAATTTCCCACGTTGTCCTATTTTTTCAGAATTTTTGGAGGTACAAAAGTCTTTGAAGTTTTCAGATTGCTACAGACTATTCTATTTTAGACAGATTCTATTTTCTTTGTGTTGTGTTCTTATTTTGATGAATCTATGGTTTGTATTGGAGGGTATAAGCCATGGTAAAGTTGGAATACAGTAGATATAATGCAAAAATAAAATATGAATGGGTTTTCAACAGTACTTAGAGTAGTGATTTGCTTTGTTATACTAACGGATCTCATGAAGGTTTTGTTGAGTTTTGTGTGATTGAAGTTTTCAAGTTTCGGGTGAGATCACGATGGATGAACGAATAAGGAGTAAGAAGAGCCTAAGCTTGGGGATGCCCACGGCACCCCAAGTTATTATCCAAAGAGGAACAAGCAACTAAGCTTGGGGATGCCCCGAGTGGCATCCCCTCTTTCTTCTAACGACCATCGGTATTTTAGTTGGAACTCTATTTTTATTCGTCACACATCATGAGTTTTGCTTGGAGCGTCTTGTATTATATGAGTATTTACTTTTTTTCCTTTTTGGTGTGTGTCATCTATACTTGTTGGACACACCTATTTGAGAGAGCCAAAATTATGCTATGATTTGTTAGAATTTCTCTATATGCTTCACTTAAATTTTTTGAGCTATGGAATTGCTCTAGTGCTTCACTTATATCTTTTTGAGCACAGTGTGCTTTATTATTTTTGAAGAAATGCTCTCATGCTTCACTTAGATTTATTTGAGAGTTAGTATATTTTTGAAGAAATTCTCTCATGCTTCACTTATATTGTTTTGAGAGAAGAAAATTTTTATGCTCATGTTCTTCACTTATATTGTTTGAGCTATCAAAAGCAACATATGAAATTAGTACCAAAGTGACAATTATTCAAGAGGGATATAATAAAAACTTTCATGAAGATCATTGGAAAAAATAAACTTGATTCTTTGTAATAGTTTTGCTTATGATGATAATGATATGTGAGTCATGTTGATGAGTAATTATGCTTTAGTAAGAATATTGGTGTTAAGGTTTGTGATTCCCTATGCAAGCATGTCGATAGAACTTATGAACTCATCTATACTGGTTTCTAGGTCTAGAATAATTTTATTTTCTGTACACCTGTTTGATCCAAAATAATATCTGCCAGCTGCGAAACTTGTTTGTGCGATACTTAGGCAAGAATCTGTTTCTGTCAGATCCATTTAACCATTGCGACTCTCATCACCGGCTTAAAATAAACAATATTCGATTGATAACTCCGACCACTCATGGCAGTTAAAAACAACTTAACTGCTTCTCAAACTCAAGGCGGCTTTGACTACCCGGATATAGTTAGCCATATGTCATTAGGCCCCTTTGTAAGCCGCCACCTTGAATATGAATTTGAAATGTTCCCCTCCGGTTTAAATTTGAGCCGGAAAACTTTTTATTTTGTCATAGGCTTCCGACTGCATAATGGCACCCAAGGCTCCCAAAGCACCCGTGACCTGCAACAGGGTTAAATCCATCGTCACTGAGAGCTCTTTGAATGACTTCGTGAAGACCGGCTATCTACCCAAGAAGGAAATCATGTCCTATCGTGCTCTTGATCCGGCCGAGGAGAAATCTCACCCCAAGGAAGGGGAAGTCATCGTGTTTACTGATCACATGAACCGGGGATTTTCTCCACCCGGCTCAAAATTTTTCAGAGACGTTTTGCACTTTTTTGATCTCCGTCCTCAAGACATTGGGCCCAACTCCATATCAAATATTTGCAACTTTCAAGTGTTTTGTGAGGTGTACCTTGGAGAGGAACCCAGCTTGCTGCTCTTTAGGGAACTATTTTATTTGAACCGTCAAAATGAACGCGCCAATGGACCAAGTTTGGAGCTTGGTGGAATTTCAATCCAAATGACGGAGGGACTATCTCTTCCCATATGCTGAACACCGAATCATCCTAAAAGATTGAACGAGACATGGTTCTATCATCAAGATGCTTCGGCCGATGAGAACCCTCTACCCACTTTCGCGCTACTGCGCTACCGAGTCAACTCACCCCCTGCCAAACAAGCTGTCTCCGGCTGAACGCCTAACGCTCGCCCCCACCATGAGCAAGGTAAAGGCTATTTTGGGGAATGGCCTAAATGGCATTGATCTGGTCCGAGTCTAGGTTGCCTGGCGGGTTATTCCTTTGAGCCGCCGCCCTGGCTTGATGTGCGATTACACAAGACAAAAGACTGACCCTCTTCGGCATAGTCCTGACGACTTACCTGAGGATGTTGTTGATGACACTACCAAATCTCTTCTGAATGAGAGCCTGGCAGACTGGGGGAAAGTGGGCTTAAGCCCTTTCTGCAAGACTAACCCGGCTCCGGGTAAGACATTAACTTGAGCATTTTGCTTTTACCTTTAATAATTTCACCTGTACTCAAACTTTTATTGTAATTTACAGGCTGACGACGACTTTTGGAAGGTCAAGTATGATCATGAGTCTGCAAAGAAAGCCAGGAAGGCCAAGAAAGCCACCAGAAAAACCGCTGCCCGAAAGAAAGGGAGAAAGCCTAGCGCCTCTGATATGTTTCATTTGGAGGATACCTCCGAGTCAGAGGTAGCTCTTGATTCTTTAGGCTCCTTTTTTAACCATCTTATTGACACTGATTATCATCAGGATGATACCGGAGAAATTCATGTAGCGATTGACGAGGTAACTATAATTTCCTCCGACTCCGAGCCTTTGCCGAGACAGAGAGTCCGAAGATGCGGAACTCTCCTCCGGCTTACCTAATGTAAAAAGGAAGTGCCAGACTGAGGTCATCTCTGATTTACATTCTCTTTACCCTTTGGGGGGTTTCTTGCGTCAACCACTCAACTCATTTGACTCAAACTATCAGGAAACTTCACCTTCCTCCGGCGAATCAATGCAGTCCAATATGCCGTCTTTCAAAACTGCTCCAGGGTAATAATAACCTATTTATTCTATACTTATCTTACTCATGCTTTTGTGCTAACCTTCCGATTTGCACACACAGACGAAAGTGAAGCCCAAAGAAGAGGGCGAAGAAAATAAGCCGGCCGAAGAGCTAGTCGTGTCTGAACCGGAGCTCGGAACGGCTGCTCCTGACCCCTCTGCACATGAGCCGCCGCCTGAACCGTCCCACGACATTCCAACGCCTACTTCTGACCCGTCTACCGAACAATCTCTTGACGGCTCTGAAAACACGGAGATTCCTAGCCCGGCCAAGGCAGATGACCCGGACGTCGAGATTATTAAGACTGCCTTTGTTGAACCGGGAAGACCCACTGTGTTGGCCAAGTGCTCTGCCAAGGAGGAATTGCTGGAACGCCGTAAGGCCAAGCTGGATGTCACTGATTATACTCATCTGAGTATTGGAGAAATTGTCTTGGTTATATAAGACAAGTACACAGCAGCCGTGACCTGGAAGTTGACATGGTGAAACAGATACACCAAAAATCTGAGGTACAACTCTTGCTACTTATTCTTTATGTATTCTTATTACACCAGCCCCCAAGTCTATTGCTTATGATAAAATATGCGGTAGACTTAATACTAGTTTAGTGATATATACCAGAAGCCCGGCTTATCCTGTAGCACCCAAAGGCCGGCATAGAACAGTGTATTATGAACCGGTCCTTACCATGTTTTAACCAAAGATTTGAACTACAATATGCATTAGCTCCCAAGTGTCAAATACCTTTGTTTGCAAAGTGCTTGGGACTTAATTCCATGAGCCGCCGCAGTAAACAGAGTTGCTCAGCATACATTAGCCCCCAAGTGCCAAGTATCTTTGCTTGCAAAGTGCTTGGGACTTAATGTTGCACAAGGGACTTAACCTTGTGCATTGGCACTGGCCACAAACTCCGGGTTACCGTCAGCCTTACGCTTACTGCCTCCTTGATTCGCCGGGTTATGCTGCTGGCTCTTTCCATTGCCGTTCTTCTTTCCCTTCCCTGTCTTCTCTTCGTCAGACACGGGATACTTGGTACTATCAGAATCGGCGTATTTGACTAGAGCCGCCATGAGCTGGCCCATATCATTACAATCACGCTTGAGGCGCCCCAACTTCTGTCTCAGAGGTTCAAATCGGCAATTCTTCTCCAACATTAAGACTACAGAGCCGACATCCATCTTGTCAGACGAATGTATTATCTCCTCGACCCAGCGCACCCAATGAGTAGTAGACTCGCCCTCCTCTTGCTTACAACTAGTCAGGTCCACAATCGACATGGACTGCTTGCAGGTATCTTTGCAATTCTGAATGAACAGGGCTTTTAACTCTGCCCATGAGCCAATGGAATAAGGAGGCAGCCCCTTTAACCAAGTGCGGGTCGTTCCATCCAACATCATGGTGAAGTACTTAGCCATTACCGCATCACTGACCTCCAACAGCTCCATGGCCATCTCATAGCTTTCGATCCACGCCCCGGGCTGTAAATCGGCCGTATAATTTGGCACCTTTCGGGGTCCCTTGAAATCCTTGGGCAGATGCACATTACGCAAATCCGGCACCAAACAAGGAACACCGCCGGTTCTGGTGGCTACTCCTGCCTTGACAGAAGTCGTCGGATAATCCGGGAAGGTTTGATGAGCCGCCTGCTGAGCTGCCAGCTGAGCCGCCCGTTCGTCCTCTTGACGTATCCTGTCCTGCACCGGATTATATCCACCGGGCTGGTTACGGCGCTGGGCGTTGCTTGACAAGGCCTCCGAATCCATATGTCTGCTGTAACTTGGGCTCCGGCTTGGGCGAGGAGTCGAATGAATCCTGTCTCGACTGTAGGAATAAGCCTCTTGCTGGGCCAGAGCCGTCTGGACGAGTTCTCTGATCCTTCGCGTTTCCACCGCTGTTGGAGAGTCGCCATCCACCGGGAGAGCCGCCAAACATGCCGATGCGGCGATCAGGTTCTCCATGGGGTTAGAGAAGTGACCCGGTGGTGTTGGTACGTAGCGAGGCGGCGCCGTGTTCATGTGAGGAGGTGCCATCACCAGAGGCTGAACCGCCCCCCTGCTCCAGATGTTACAAACGGATTTGTCTCTGGCGGGTTACTGAGGCAGGTTCCGGGCGTGGAGAAGAGACTCCGAGGATCATAAACCAGAGGTAAACGGGATTGAGCCTTCTGGTGTCTCCTCCTCATCACCTCGTTAAATGCGTTCAGGCTCATTGTAAGCTGGAAAGCCTCTGACTGGAGTTGTTGAGCCCGTGCATCCAAAGTCGCCCGCTCTGCGGCCAACCTGGTGTCCTCAGCTGGTAGGGCCTCCTTGGCTCGTGCTATCTCCTCACATACTTGTGCCACCTCAGCATCGTGCTCATCTTGACTTGCCGGAATAATGGTGGCGGTTAAGAGAGCCGTCAATTTGTCCATGAGATCAATCAGCACCTGAGCCGGCGGGTGCACAGGGCCTCCTACCCCGGTCGCTCCTGACCCAGACATTATTGTTGCCGCAGCCGTAGAGTTTTGGCCGGGTTGAGTGCCAGCCATGAAGATCCCTACTCTGCTTGGCGGCTCAAAGGGGTCCGGAATACTGCTTCCATCGGAACAGCCCCCAAGCCCGCTGTCCTGCAATTGAATGAATCCGTCTCACCAGTGGATGACTCACCGTCAGAATAGACGGCTATCTCACCGCCGCCCACAGATCCTTCAGAAAGTTCTCCTCCATGGATGCAACCCACGAAGGCACGCTTCACGGCAGGCTGAGTCCGGGCGGGTCTCGCACGCTGAGCCGTCTCGACGGTGTCGGTGTAGATGTCCGGCTCAGGGCCCGGCTCGCCAATTCGGCCGATGAAGACGTGGATTCCGCCGAAGGGGACCCGGTACCCGTACTCAATTGAGCCGGCGTCGGGACCCCAGCCGGCGTCGTCGATGTAGAGCTTGTCGCGACGACTCTTCGTCATCCGGCCCACCGCGTATCCCTTGAGCCCTTCGAAGTTGCCCTTCAAGAACTCAAATCCATCGTGCGCTGGCCCCATGGTGGGCGCCAACTGTCTTGGAATTGTCACGGCAGATGTCCTCGTGAAAGGACTTAGTCATGGAGCCATCGCAACTAGGAAGCTTAAAGGGGTTAAAGTGGGACAAAGGACACAAGAGTTTTATACTAGTTCGGCCCCTTACGATGAAGGTAAAAGCCTACGTCTAGTTGTGATGGAATTGTTGGGGTTTCGATGACTAGGGAGAAAATCTGCTATGCCCGGTTCTCGATTTGGTGTTACTTGCCCTAAACCGCTGGCGGGTCGTCCCCTTATATACACGGGTTGACGCCCTGCGGCCTACAGAGTCCCGGCCGGCTCATAAACAGTGTCCAGCTCCGTGACTAGTTAATCTTGCCTTACAATACACGTTATGCCATTATGGCGGTTTACTACTATGGGCCTCAATTCGCCTGTAGGCTTTAGGCCCTTTGTTGAACCGCCATCTTCAAGCTTGATATTGGGCTTCATATGTGAATCCTCTTTACGTAACCCGGCCCCTCCTGGGCGGTTTACACAAATAGTTATATCCCCAACAAACCACAGAAGTCAATAGTTATGCAATGAAATTACATCCTACTTATGATGCATTATCCGGTGTTAGTTATGATTAATGCTCGCTTATGAGATTTTTCGTTTCTTGGTTGGATGCTTCTCAATCCTTAAAACCAGTTTTGCCATATGAGTCCACCATACCTACCTATATGCGGTATTTACGTGCCATTCTAAGAAAATTTGTATGTGCCATCTCTAATTTTAAAAATAAATTTCCTTTTTGTGGCCTGTACCGCTCATGAAACGGTAGGGGGTGGCTGATATTTTTCCATGCTAGATGTGTTATTCTCAAGATGATTGTTTATTCACTTGTCATTGCACGAGAGTACGGCAAACATATTAGGGATGCCAAGTCCCGAATTGAAAAATGAGTTTACTTTATGTTGTCAAATAATAAATTCCTTGGAAAGTGTTAGTATGGACGGCACCGGTGGATACGGTTAGCCATGGAATGTGAAAGTATGGTGGAATAAACTTTATTTTCTGTGTGGGAACCGCCTATGATATATCTAGCATGGCAAGTATTGGGAACTACTCAATCGTTTTCTTTGATAGGAAAAGCATGCCACCCAAAATGTTTAATCTCTATCTTTTTTTCGCTTTGAGCTCTGGAACCTCTACAAATCCCTACTTCCCTCTGCGAAGGGCCTTTCTATTTATTTTATGCAATTTTCATTTTCATTTTTGAGTCTCCATCTTCTCTTATGAAGCACCAACCATGGGGCACTATGATCATACTTGAGCACTGGGTGTAGCTAATATACGAGTGTGTTTCATGAATGGACCAATGATTGAGCATAATGGGCTAGGGATAACTTGCTTTCGTGTTGATTGATGTGGCTTGAACTATGTCGGTATTTCGCCAAAGAGGAACGGAGGATGCAACACTGCTACGGTAGGTATTTCCCTCAGTGATGAGACCAAGGTTATCGAACTAGTAGGAGAACCATGCAACACTATGTAAACGGTACCTGCACACAAAGACAAATACTTGCAACCCGACGTGTAAGAGGGGTTGTCAATCCCTCGGTAAAAAGATAGATAAATTTGTAGTAGATTGGATAAATAGATCTCGCGGAAACGCGAAATAAAATAAATGACAAAAAGTGCAGCAAGGTATTTTTGGGTTTTCGGATTAATTGATCTGAAAATAAAAGCGAATAAAAATAGATCTCGAAGGCAAATATGATAAGGAAGAGACCCGGGGACCGTAGATTTCACTAGTGGCTTCTCTTGAGAAAAATAGCATACGATGGGCAAACAAATTACTGTTGGGAAATTGATAGAACTTCAAATAATTGTGATGATATCCAGGCAATGATCATTATATAGGCATCACGTCCAAGATTATTAGACCGACTCCTGCCTGCATCTACTATTGTTACTCCACACATCGACCGCTATCCAACATGCATCTAGTGTATTAAGTTCATGGAGAAACAGAGTAATGCAATAAGAACGATGACATGATGTAGACAAGATCTATTCATGTAGGAATAGACCCCATCTTGTTATCCTTAATAAAAGGGACATTTACATTTATGCCCTTAATTTGCGCCCACTCTCAGATTTACCCCTAAATTTTTGATGTGCTCAAATTTGCCCCTAAAAAGTATTTTACGTCGCAGGAATGCCCTTCCATCTGGTCAAAGTTGTTTGACCGAAACTTTGAAAATTCATAACAAATTCATACAAAGTCAGAAAAATGCAAATAAGATATCCAATGTTCATACAAACATCACCTATACGCGCATGTAATTTACGTTCCTCACCTACATGTGCATTTATTTGCATTCACCCTAAATTGTTTTTAATGTTATAAACCCTAAAAATCTTTAAAGAGTGCTTTTGTCATGAACGTAAATTACATGTGCATATAGGTGTTGTTTTTATGAGAATTTTGATATCTTATTTTGCATTCTTATAAGTTCATATGAATTTGTTATGAATTTTCAAAGTTTTGGTCAAACAACTTTGACCATATGGAAGGGAATTCCTGTGATTTAAAATGCTTTTTAGGGGCAAATTTGAGCACATCAAAAAGTTAGAGGTAAATTTGAGTAGTGGGTTCGAGTTAGGGGCACAAATGTAAATGTCCCTTAATAAAAACGATACATACGTGTCATTTCCCCTTCTGTCACTGGGATTGAGCACCGTCAGATCGAACCCATCACAAAGCACCTCTTCCCATGGCAAGAAAAATCGATCTAGTTGGCCTAACTAAACCAAAGATTCGATGAAGAAATACGATGCTATAAGTAAGCGTGCATATAAGTGATCAAAACTCAAATAACTTTCATGGATAAAATAGATCTAATCATAAACTCAAAGTTCATCGGATCCCAAAAAACACATCGCAAAAGGAGTTCCATCAAATAGATCTCCAAGAGACCATTGTATTGAGAATCAAAAGAGAGAGAGGAAGCCATCTAGATACTAACTACGGACCCGTAGATCTACAATGAACTACTCACGCATCATCGGAGAGGTACCAATGAGGATGATGAACCCCTCCGTCATGGTGTCTAGATTACATCTGTGGTTTCTGGAACTTTTGGCGGCTGGAATTGTGTTTCATCGACTCTCCTAGAGTTTTTGGAATATTGAGGTATTTATAGAGCAAAGAGGCGGTGCGGGAGGCCACCGAGGTGGGCACAGCCCACCAGGGCACGCATGGGCCCCCAGGCACGCCCAGGTGGGTTGTGCCCCCTCAGGGCACCCCTCTGTTACTTCTTTGGCCCATCCTGTGTCTTCTGGCCCAGAAATTCTCCAAAAAGTTTCGCTGCGTTTGGAAGAGAAGATGGAGACTCAAATAAAAAATTTGCATAAAGTTAATAGAAAGGCCCTTCGCAGAGGGAAGTAGGGATTTGTAGAGGTGCCAGAGCTCAAAGCGAAAAAAGATGGAGATAAAACATTTTGAGTGGCATGCCTTTCCTGTCAACGAAAACGATCAAGTAGTTCCCAATACTTTCCATGCTAGATATATCATAGGCGGTTCCCAAACAGAAAATAAAGTTTATTCATTTTTCCATCATACTTTCACATTCCACGGCTAAAGTAATCCATGGGTGCCATCCATACCAACACTTTCGAAGGAATTTATTATTTGACAACATAGAGTAAATTCATTTTTCATTTCGGTACTGGGCATCCCTAGTACCTTTGTCTCACTCTCATGCAATGACAAGTGAATAAACATTCATCTTGAGAATAACACATCTAGCATGAAAAAATATCAGCCACCCCTTACCGTTTCATGAGCGGTACGAGCACACAAGAATGAAATTTATTTTCAAGATTAGAGTTGGCACATACAAATTTTCTTAGAACGGTAAAAGAATACCGCATATAGGTAGGTATAGTGGACTCATATGGCAAAACTAGGTTTAAGTATTTTGGATGCACAAGTAGTAATCATACTTAGTGCAAGTGAAGGCTAGCAAAAGATTGAGAAGAATCCAACCAAGAAACAAAAAATCTCATAAGTGATCATTAAGAATAACTAACACTGAATATTGCACCACAAGTAGGATGTAATTTCATTGCATAATTATTGACTTTCCTGCTTGCATAAGGAATCACAAACCTTAACATCAATATTATTACTAAAGCATAATTACTCATCAACATGACTCACATATCACTATCATCATATCACAAAACTATTACAAACAATCAAGTTTATTTTGTCCAATGATCTTCATGAATGTTTTTATTATATCCATCTTGAATATCTTCCACTTTGGGACTAATTTCATATGTTGCTTGTGATAGCTCAAACAAATCTAAGTGAAGAACATGAGCATGAAAATTTTCTTCTCTCAAAATAATATAAGTGAAGCATGAGAGAATTTCTTCAAAAGTATTAAAGCACACCGTGCTCAAAAAGATATAAGTGAAGGCGTGAAGCACTAGAGCAATTCCATAGCTCAAAAAAATTAAGTGAAGCACATAGAGCAATTCTAGCAAATCATACCATAATTTTGGCTCTCTCAAATAGGTGTGTTCAGCAAGGATACTTGACTTAAACTAAAAGGCAAAACAAGCAAAGACTCATATAATACAAGACGCTCCAAGCAAAACTCATGATATGTGACGAATAAAAATATAGCTCCAAGTAAAATACCAATGGTCGTTAGAAGAAAGAGGGGATGTGTGACGCCCTCGATTCAATCATACACTAATCATACACGCGAATGTGTACGATCAAGATCAAGGACTCACGGGAAGATATCACAACACAACTCTAGACACAAAATAAAAAAAATACAAGCTTTATATTACAAGCCCGGGGCCTCGAGGGCTCGAATACATAAGCTCGAATACACAAGAGTCAGCGGAAGCAACAATATCTGAGTACAGACATGAGTTACACAAGTTTTGCCTTAAGAAGGCTAGCACAAAAGCAACAACAATTGAAAAGGCAAGGCCTCCTGCGTGGGAGCCTCCTAACTACTCCTGGTCGTCAGCGGTCTCCATGTAGTAGCAGGCATCGGCGGTGGCATCTGGCTCCTGGGCTCCGACATCTGGTTGCATCAACCGGAAAGAAGAAAGGGGGGAAAGGGGGAGCGAAGCAACCGTGAGTACTCATCCAAAGTACTCGCAAGCAAGGATCTACAGTACATATGTATCGGTATCAATGAAAAGGGTTGTATCGGTGGACTGGACTGCAGAATGCCAGAAGAGAAGGGGAAAGCCTAGCCTATCGAAGACTAGCATCTTCTGGAAACCACCATCTTGCAGCAATAGGAGGGGGTAGAGTAGCATGAAGTAAAGCAGTAGAAGTGTTATCAACCTCGGCCAGAGATCCTTTCTCGACTCCCTGCGAGAAAGCAATCCTAGAGCCATACTATCCATTTCTCATATCCATGTCTCATCTCAAGTATCCAGTTCTAGTTGTATCGATCGGGATACAACTCCAACTATCTCATATCAGAGGATGTGCTATCGATAGATGTTTTGTTCCCTGCAGGGTGCACCAACTTACCCACCACGCCGATTAACTCCCGGACACACATTCCTGGTCATGCTCGGCCTCGCCAAACAATACGCCGCAACCCGACCTAGGCTTAATAGAGAGATCAGCACGACGGACTAAACCTATGCCCTCAGGGGTCATGGGCCATCGCCTCGGGAACTCCCGACGCTATGAACGCGGCCGGTGAGCAGACCTAGCTACCTCCTTCAAAAGGCAGGTGCTTACCAGTCCAACTTTGGCGCGCCGCTTCGTCGGCCGACGTCTATTAAGCTTCGACTGATGCATACGACGCAGAATGCCCATACTATGCCCACGTGTTGGTTAGTGCTATCAGGCCAGAGGCCCCTTGGATCTAATATCCAAATCATAGTGGATTAGGAACGCGTGGTAACAAGAAGAGACTCACGAAAAATGTGACCCCGTTGCCCCGTCTCGAGGACTTGCGGCAAGGGCTAAGAATGCCCGGCCACGCCTCGTAAGTATCTCGCGGGTACCCCTCAGGGTCGACCCGCCTTTCCAAGAAATAGCTGTAAAGTCCAAGTATCCGTGTGTCCAAACATCAAGGGGAAAACCCGAGGAATCACCCCCGGTGAATTCCACTCGATGTAATCATCAAGGTGAACGTAAGAGGAACCACCCCCGAGGTTCACACTTGAGGGGTTGCACGACAGAGTCGTATCGGAAGTGGTTAAGGCGGAATCACCCCCGATGACCACGACCGAATAGCCACACTACAGCGTTAACATCAGAAGTGCTGTAGAGGTCTCACCCTCGACACTCGATAGTAACCCAGTAGTGTCGAGCAACTAAAGGGAAAGTGATGTGCGGTGCCGGGGCCTGGTCTTCGATCCCGTTGATCGGGTTTTCAGTGATGAAGCAAGGGAAACAAGGACAAGGTGGGTGTCTCTGATGGATCACTAACCAACCTATACTAAGCAGTTTAGGATAAGCAGGTAGGTAACAATAAGCAGGTTACAAAATCAGGCTATGCATCAGAATAGGAGATAACAATAACAGTAGCAAAATCTAATGCAAGCATGAGATAATGGAATGGGCAATATCGGGATGATCAAGGGGGGGGGGGGGCTTGCCTGGTTGCTCTGGCAAGGAGGGGTCGTCGACACCGTAGTCGAACTGGGGATCGCCGACAGCCTAGGGGTCTACCGGAAAGAAGTAACCGAGGGGGAACATAATAAATAACAGAGCAATCAAAGCATCACAAAGCGTAACATGGCACTACACGGTGCTAGAGGTGACCTAACGCAGAGGGAGGTGATACGGCGTGAAGGGGGAAACATCCGGAAAGTATCCCCTGCTTGTTTCGTGATTTTCGCATGATGAACCGGAGGGGGAAAGTTGTGTGTTTGCTATGCTAGGCATGTGTGGCGGACGAATGGGCTGCGTATTCGAATTCGTCTCGTCGTTCTGAGCAACTTTCATGTACAAAGTTTTTCCATCCGAGCTACGGTTTATTTTCTATTAATTTTTAAAGTTTAAATCATTTTTTTGAATTTCCGGAATTTTCTAAATTCGAAATTATAATAAATACTAAATGTTGTGGGTACACAGAAGTGTACCCAGAAATGCACAACACAGGCTGACATGTGGACCCGGTTGACCGGAACATCGCCTACCACAGAGGTCGACCGGTGGTGGAGCTTAGTCACAGCAGCTCACTAGACCCATCTCATCAGTTTGAACAGTAGCAGGGGGTCCCACATGGCATTCACTGTAGTTTACAAACCAGTTTTATTTATCTATAAATGTCCAGAATAATTAGCCGCGGGCTCCATTAGCGATAGGCACAGGGGTAATTAGCAGTATTATTAGTGGCTAATCAGTAGATTAGCCGGTGGCTAAATGGCGACGGGCACCATGTGCGGTAGAGGCTCGCCGGAGCAGTGCTGGAGGCAGCAGTGGGACGAGTCAAGGGCACCAGAAGGTTGCCCTTGCTCGTTCGCATCTATGGAAGCCCGTGGGGGTCACGGGGTGGCCGGAGACGATGGCCAAGACGAGTCGTGCGGCGGCGGCGAAAGCATCAGTAGCAGCATAGTGGCGGAGCAGCAGCTGGTGGCATTCGCGACAGTAGGCGGGCGCGAGCGGGCTTGGTCGGCGAGCGGTAACCAGGGGAGGGTGCACGGGGCGGCAGTAGCAGCCGCCGCTACAGCCGCAATAGCAGCGCAACGCGTGAGCAGCAGGGGAGTCGAGCGTGTGCGGGCGCGATGGCGCACCGTGCGAGGCGAGTGCAGCCCGGAGCGCGGGCACGTTTGGTGACGAGCGAGCAGAGGGGGAAGGGGAGCATGCTCACGAGCATTGAAGGGGAGGTGTCGGCGTGGCTTAGGTCGGCCGACGAGGAGGAGATGAGGAGGCGAGGCGACGACGGCGTAGGGCGATGGGGCACGGCCTCGAGGTGATGGAGTCGACGTGGTTCCGGCGGTGGCGGCGGGTCGATCCCGCGAGGAAGAGGTGCGGGAGGTCCGGTGACGGTAGCGGGCATCGAGGCGCCGACGAGGTGCGGCGGGGTGGCGCGCGGCATCGACATCGGCGGGGTCGGGGGCGCGGTGAGCGGTCGTCTGGTCCGGTCCCCCGATCCGATCTGGATGGATGAGGGGGAAAGAGACGTGAGTGGGGGAGTGCGGCGGTGCGGTTAGGGTTTCGGTAGGTGGGGGGATAAGGTGAGTGGGGGTGGGCTGGCCGGTTAGGCCTTTGCCCAGTTGGGCTGGTGTCCTGCAGGACCGGCTGGCTCGAGTGGGCCAAAGCCCAATTGGGGCAGGGGCTTTCTCTCTCTCTCTCACCTCTTCTTTTTCTTTTGAAAACTTTTGTGTTTTCATTTAACAATAGCCTTTTACATTTTCTTTTGCAATAATTACCTTTTGCAAAAATGTGCCACTCGTGAAAACAAATACTAGGGTAAGTGGTGCACTGCCACCATAAGCTTGGGATTTATTTGAATCCATTTGGATTTTTCCTAATTGGAAAGGCATTTAAAAATGTTGATTTGCACTGTAATAGTTGCTTTTGTCCACCTTAGCAGTGTGGCGAAGTTGTTTTCCCTTAACAATAAGTTGTTTTGGAATATTTGCTAAATGATGAACATTTTTCCAGCAACTTTGTGCAACCAGAAATTTTCACTTTGAATTTGAATTGGATTCAGAGAAGGAATTTGAAATGAGATATTAATCGAATATGATTAAGCTTTGTAAATCAAGATGACTTGGCATTGATCATAAGGGATTACTGTAGTGTGATGCTGGGGACGTTACAGGATGCCACTCGGCGCATCCCCAAGCTTAGTTGCTTGCTTCTCTTTTAGATAATAGCTTGGGGTGCCATGGGGCATCCCCAAGCTTAGGCTCTTATTACTCCTTATTCCTTCATCCATCGTGATCTCACCCAAAACATGAAAACTTCAATCACACAAAACTCAACAAAACCTTCATGAGATCCATTAGTATAACAAAGCAAATCACTACTATTAGTATTGTTGCAAACCCATTCATATTTTATTCTTGCATTATATCTACAGTACTATAGCGACCCGACCTCAAACGGTCAAGTCTCTGTGCTTAAGTGTCATCCCTGGATCGGTATGCTGACACACACAATACTCGAGGATTTATAACAGAGGTAAATCACATTTATAAAGTAACATAAATACTATTACCTCAATCCAAATAGCAGAAGTAACAACAAGGTTGTGGATTCCCATCAACACCAATGGCAAAGTTGAGTGTAGAAATCGTAACCCTAACATAACACTTACTCGTCGTAAGAAATCCTGCAACATGAGACGTTGCAGCCACAAAGGGTCAGTACATTGAATGTACTAGCAAATTCACACCATAGGACAATGATGAATAATAGCTATCACTAGATGCATATATGGCTGGTGGAAAAGCTCTAAGTTTATTTTTGCATAAAGCCAATTTTTCCCTACTGCAAAGGAATATATTTTATTTAACTACAAAGTTTTTTGAAAACATTGAGAAGGTAAATCCCCATCTCAATCCCAATTAAAAGGTAATTAATAACCCAACAAATTAATTAAGTAAAGTGATGAGATCAACATGATAATCCAAGAACCAGATACTCAAGATGTCCATAACCGGGGACACGACTAATCATGATTAGTTTGTACACTCTGCAGAGGTTTGTGCACTTTTCCCCACAAGACTCGATCTCCTCCATTGGATTTCTCGCACTTCATGGTGTTCAGAAACGGATGACCGAGACACAGTCTTTCAGAAGCATTAACTCTAACCCCGGGTAGACAGTACCAACCTACACCCCCTACATCTACTAGCCTACCACTGGAAGAGGTCATGCAACGTACTCAACTATGCTAGAGCCCATAATAGCTTGTGGCCGCACACGGAAGTTTCTAGCATGAATAATCTTATGAACCCTTTGAGCCTGGGTGGCGAACCATAGGATGATCACACGGTATATCCCTGGGATCTCCTAGGAAAACACTGGTATATCCCCAGGTGTCTGGGAAAGTCCACTGGTATATCCCCAGGGTGCCCCTACCAATCCACCCAGATGTTTATTAAAGTAGCCACCTTAAGTTAACCATTAATAATAACTCTCACGTATGTCATGAATCACTCAAACCAATCCACGCCTACGAGCATACCATGGCAATAAGCATAATGTAGAGTAACTCCCAAGGTTTGGATGTAGGACAATAGGTTCCTACCTCATCAACTACTTCCCAATACCCACATGTTATCAATTCCTAACCATGCAATGTTTGAGGGTTGAAACTAATGCATAAAAACTGGGTATGAAATGTATGATCAAAGTGTGAACTTGCATGAACTATTGATGAAGATGATTCACACTCGTAACTCCTGATAGTTCTACTCACCACACTCCGGTCAATCTAGCGTAATCAAGCAATAGTAACCACACATAAGCAATCACTCAAAAGATCAAAAAGAACGAAGAAGACAATTCGGAAAACATCAAAACCAAGAAATAACTCTTGCAACATCAAACAATTTCTAACAGTACCAAAATTATGTGAATTTGGCCTTATCATAAAGTTTAGGTCAAGAGCTACGATTTGCAAAAAGAATCAACTCAAACGGAGTTAAAAAAACTCAAGTTACGATTAAAAGAAGTTTGAAATCAAATCTGTTTGAAAAACAAATTTTAAAATTTCAAAAACATGTTTAAGTTGTTTTACTGGATAGAGGAGATCATGACGAAGAAGTGGGCATTGGTTTCATTGGATTTGGACAAGCGAGTAAAAAGTGGTGATCGTTTGAAGAACAGGGGCTAAACTGTAAATAAAATACTCACAGATAGGTCTCTGGCTGAAATTAAAAAGAAAAAGAAAAAACTATCAAATGAACGTTCGCTGCAGAAGCCTATAAGACGAAAATGTTCACTAACAGATCTAAACGAATGGACGTTCGCTAATTAAACTAACCTAATAAAATTAAACCGATCTAAAACGAAAAACCGAAACTAGAAAAGAACCGGGGCGGGTTTCAGCGGTTTATACCAGCTCGTGATAAATAAACCGGCGGCAGCAGTCTCCGGCGGTTTTCGCGGTGGATCGGGTCGGCGCTGGCGTTCCGTGACGGCGGCAAGTGGCAGCCTGGTCAGTTGGCGGCGTTGCAGGCTAAGTGAGGCGGGAAGGGAGGCGGCATAAGCGGCGGCATGTATATGACGAGGTGAGATCCGCGGCGGCAGCGCATGGGCGGTGCGAGGCGGAGGCGGCGTAAGCGGCGGCGATGTATGGCGGCGCGGTGAGATCCGGCGGCGGCGGTGGTGGTTTGCGGTGCGGGCGGCGGCTCGGCGGCGAGATGCGTGGAGAGGAGGCGGGGTCCGAGGCTGCGGCTTATAAGGGGAGGCGAGGCGTGGGCTTGGCGTGCGCGAGGGGGCATGGGGAGGCGTGCCCGCCTTGGGCACGTAGGCGCTGGCGGCGTACGGGCGACGAACTCCCGAGCGGGAGCTTGGGGACAAGCGGGCTGGGCCGCGGCCTGGCAGGGAGCTGGGCCGGCCTAGTCGGCGAAGAGAGTTTAAAAAAAACAATTTTTTCAGAGAACTAAAATAATAAAAACAAAATAACTAAAAATAGTAAATAGGCATATATATATCAAAATTTTCAGAAAAAGATTTTCCATAGCATGAACATTTTCCTGGCGTCAAATAAAATCTACAAAAATTCAAATAAATCAAACAATGCTACTGCTCTAATAAAATTCAATAAAAATCATTTTAAAAATACCAAAATAATTTCAAATTTATTTCTCTCCAATTTTCTATTGTAGGGAATCATTTTACCCTAATTTCCATATATTTTATTTTTGGGGAAAAATTATTTGAATAAAACCCAAATTACTCCAAATTGAAAATAATTTCAACGGGAGTTTTAAATTTGAAATCTTTGAAACTTACAACTCATATTTCATATAATTTGAAGAAGTCATTTTACCTTCTCTCGTTAAAATATTGAGTTGCATAAAGTTTTTGAGTTGGAAAATATTTCCAAATGAAATTCAAATATTTTTTTGAAAACCCTTTTCATTTATTTAAATGGAAGAAGTCATGACATCTTCTCTCTACGGTTTTGTATTTTAAAAGAATTTGAATTCACGGAGATCATAAATGCAAAGATGAAAGTTTGGGAAAGTCCTTTTATTCCCTCTCATTTAACTTTCAAAAGTTTCGAATTTCACTCATTAACCAAACAATCAATCATAACTATCTATTTATTATAACATTACAAAATTTAGAATTTTGGGATGTTACAAACCTACCACCCTTAAAATGAATCTCGTCCTCAAGATTCAGAGAGGCTAGAAAGAAATAGGTTAGGTTCGGGGGTCTCCTCAAAATCCATCGATCGCCACAGGGGGTCTGGGGTGCTACCACCCTTAGAAGCATGGTTACGGTTCCATCAAAACTCTTATACTCCATCCTTATTCTTGACAGCGTCGGTCTTCTCAGATTCTCGGGATATTCCTTCTCTGGGCTCTTCCGGTTGTGGCATAACCTTTTCCTCAATACCTCTGTCCTTTTGTCCAGGTAAGGTTATTCCGAGACTGGGTCTTCTTAGTTGACAGGTCTGGCGCCAATACTAAACAACTATCGATATATCATGGTGGTCAACAATTTATGGTTTCTCCTGCAGGAATGGGTATGGGTTGAACCTCACCGTATATCCTATGATTGGCAGCAGCTGCCTTGTACAAGGGGAAAATGCTTATACCATTCTAAGGTTCAAACAAGGTTTTGATCGTCGTCTCTCTTCTATGGATAAGTCACTCAGATTTACCATACCACATAGCAAGGCGAATAATAAGAATAAGTCGGTATGGTGATCAATCCATCCTGCAACCAAATCATTACCTTGTACATGGTTTAGCGAATCTCACATTCTAACACTCGGTCATCCTCACAAGCATTGCAGAATTTCTCTTGTCGACGAACCAAGTTCGGATAAATCCCTTGATTCTGCAAGCCAAACAAACATCTATCATTCCTTCACAACTCTCAGGTTTGAAAAAACTCCTATAAGATCGTCTATCGGTAAAATCATAACTTCCTCCAGGGTTTTTCCTTCAGCAAGAGTGTGCTTGCTTCTTGGCAGGTCCTGGGCCTGTGGGTTATGGCCCATCTCATCACTTTCAAGCCCTGAACTCATCCTCGGGGCAACTGATCATTATTCCAACATCCCGCTTCCTAGCATCCATCTAATTGTACTGTCTCCCTTCCTTCTATTGGTGCCAAACTAAGACGTGATTACTCAGACTCATCATGGAGTTATAATTGCTCCATATTTCCAACATCATACCTCCTTTATATCCAATTACTTCATCACTCCATATACTTGGGGATACCCCACATATCGAGACAAAACTCCTTCTTATTTTGTCCGAAGCCCACTTCGTGGAATATCATCATTGTTTCCGGGGGTTTAGTTTCCTCCCAGGGTACTACCACCCTTCAAATGCTCCAATTCTTTCATAGACCATATTTCTCATATCCTCGAAAATGGTCAAAATCTTTCTTCATAGAATAACACTCATAAAATCCAAATCAGTACCAATGATGCTAACTTTATTGATTCTCCAACGATTACAATCTCATGTGTTTCCATTACATGCTTCAACTCAACACCTTAATATAAAAGAATTGTTCCCACTACTACTACTATATTCCTTCTATTGCAAACTCAACTATTTAGCACAAGCCTCCTTCTCTTTGGGACAATCTCTGGCAAGGTGCCCTGCTTCATTACAACGAAAACATATTACTTCTGACAAGTCTCGAGGTTTCCTTGTGATCATATAGCATCCTTGGGTCCTCAGCTTCCTTTTTGGGCAACTGCTGAGGTAGTGCCCTGACTCATTGCACCTGTAACAGGTGATATGACTCAGGTCCTTCCTGGAATCCAATCTACTTCTCTTCCTGGACTTTTCTTTTCCAATCAGGGCTTCTTTCCTGTGGGTCATACTCTAATTCCTCTGTCAGGAATTCTACTAGATCCCCATTCATACAATTCTGGGAGATGTGTCCTTCTCCACATGAATAGCATGACTTAGTGCATGGTTTAATTGGGTCTTCTTCGGGTGTGTCCTCCACCTCTTCCTTCATCACATGTTCTTCTAAAATTTCCATGAGGGCTCCTTTCATTGCTTCTTTCTTCTCCTGGACGGTTCTTCGAACCATGGGGTAAATGTGACACTAAGCAGGGTAGTGGGTAGTCCCTTCACACAAGAAACAAGTAATCTGCCTAGTTGGGCATTCTTCAGCTGGGTGACTTCCTTCACAATTTGGGCATTCACCCTTGTGTTCTTTATGGTTGTGTCCTATTTCTCCACAAAGCTTGCATGCACAAGGTTTCTTCATATCCTTTCCATAAGGCTTCAATTTCTGGGACACAAGACGAGACTTTAGCATAGTCCACTTAAATTCTTTCCAAGTGGTTACTCCTTGCCATCCATTGATGGTTTGGTACATCCTCCACCAAGTAGAAGCACCTCTTTCAAAGCACTGAAGAGCATGTTGGGTCATATCCTTTCCGACTATAGTGTTATTCTTCATGTGATACTCCATGTTCTGAATCTATCGGTCTGTCTCCAATTGACTCATCGATCCAGAAATACATGCTCATCTCCATTCATCCTCTATTGGGTCCAAGGGTTTTGGGGTGGGATAAGAGATATAGAGAGGATGCACACAATACAGACAAAAGTTTTGAAAAGACAAATTTTATTTGCGGCTGTCGGAAAAACATCAAACAAGTGACAGCTCACAATCGTCGCATCTAACGTAGGTATATAACAGGGGTTTGGTCTTCTAAAGGTCGATAAATCTTCAAAGTCTCCAAACTCTTCAAGTCTTGTTCATGTCTCTGATGGCTTCTTCCGATCGTTCTTGTCCTTCTCCAGTCCTTTTTCCAGATTATCTCTGTTGACGCGAAGTCTCTTGTGGCGTCCTTTAATATTTCTGGAGTTGTGTTCCAAACTTCTTGGTTTCAACATCCTTGGCATGAGCCATGGCCCTATTGTCCTTCAGTTCCTGAAGAATCTTCGGTATCTCGAGGTTTTGTTCCTCCAGTTTGGCTACTTCAGCTTCTGGGTCCTAAGTTCTCCACGAAATGCTTCCTTGTCAAATACGGCTTCCTGAAGATCCATCTTAAACTTCTTGATGTAATACTCTAGATCCCAGTGATACATCTGCTAAGGTTAAAACTTCGTCTTACTGATAGGTGCTCCATCAGCCTTCTACCATCCAATCCTTGTGAAGAAATGCATCCTTAACTCTTCACGGTGACAATAGCATCAGCGGGCGCTGACATCACGGATAACCGTGTTTATGCCCATGTCATTGCCACGGGCTTTCATTCCATAGTTGACATCTCTTGCCTTAGGGTTTTCCTGACAAAACTTTGGGCTCTAATGCTCTATGCTCTAGTCTTTCTCCGATACACCTTGATCTCGGGTATTGACAGCTTCCATAGTGTAACGCCCCGGATTCGATGCGCCAGGTGTCTGCCAGTTATTCGTCGTTGTTACCATGTCATTTGCTTGCGTGTTGCATATTGCCATGCCATCATGTGCATCTCATTTTGCATACGTGTTCGCCTCATGCATCCGAGCATTTTCCCCGTTGTCTGTTTTGCAATCCGGCACACCTATGTCCCCCGACGCCCCCTTTTGCCTCTTTTCGTGTGCGGGTATTAAACTTTCTCGGAATGGCCCGAGGTTTGCCAAGCAGCCTTGGTATAGCACCGGTAGACCGCCTGTCAAGTTTCGTGCCATTTGGAGGTCGTTTGGTACTCCAACGGTTAACCGGGTAACCGTAAAAGCCCCCTTCTTTTTGCAGCCCAACACCCCTCCAAAGTGGCCCAAAACCCAGCAAACTCCCCTCCATGCTCTCCGTCGTTCGATCACGATCGTGTGGGCGAAAACCGTACCTCATTTGGACTCTCCTAGCTCCCTCTACCTATATAAACACCCCCTCCCCCGAAATTCCGGGTCCAAACCCTAGTCTCTCCTTCCTCGCGCCGCCGGACGAAATCCCCCGCCGCCGAACATGTCCGCGCCGCCGCCCCTCCGCGAATCAGGAGCCGCCACGTCACCCGGCCCGCGCCCTCTCTCTCTCCCCACCGCCGCCGGCCCACGCGAGCCCATCGTGGGCCCGCTCGACCCGTCCACGCCACCGCCATGCGCCCGAGGCGCCGCCGCGCTCGAAGCTCCTCCTCATGCGCGTCGCCGCCGCCGGGCGCCTCCCGCGCTGCCGCCCTCCGCTTGCTGCCGGGCGAAGCGCCATCTGATGCACGCCGCCCGCCTCCGGCGCCGCCGCTTTCGACCGGCGCCGCCAAGGCCTCAAGGCCAAGGCTCCCGCCGGCGCGCGCCTCCGCTGCCCGGCCACTTCCGGCGAAGCCGCCGCCTCCGACGAACCTCGCCGTCCGTGCCCCGGATCTGGATCCGAAATCCCGAGGTTGACTTTTCCCCTTCCCCGAAATTTCGCTAGTCCCTGAGATCTGCAGCATTATCATGCCAAGTTCATCGCATCATAACTCCACTCATACTGCTCCGTTTCATGCGTGTAATATGTCGAATTGTTCGTCTCAACAAGTACTTCATTTCGTTACATTGCACCATGTTCATTTGAGTTCATCTTGATGCCTGAATCATCGTTGCAAGAGTGCTATATGATGTTAACCTGCTGAAACTGTTATAACTTGATGATTTGTCATTTTTGTTGCATTGGATGTGTGCATCTTATGAGCATGAGCTCTACATGTGTTTTGAAATATATCATGCCATCTTCACAGTGGTGCCATCCATGTATTTTTGTGAGTCCTTTACTGAGTGCATCAAGCTTGTTAAGTAGGGTACTTGCTGTTGCTGTTTTGCATGTCTGAATTTGCTATATCATGATGCTATGTTAACCTGCTGCTACAAGTCATTCTATGCATAATCTGGAGATGTTCACTAAGGATGTTTTGGTATACGTGTCTTGATCTATCCATCCATGCCCCTGGTTGCAATTAGAGCTTGCTGTAACTTGTTCATATATTGCTTCAAAGTTGCTTGATAATGTTGCTGTCAGCCTGTTAACATTAAGTTCAATGTTGCCATGATTGTTCTTAGTGTTCCATGCATTCTATGAACTTTCTCTTGCCATTCTTAACTTCATAAACATGTCTTCTTACTGTGAGTTGCCTTGCCATGCCATGTATTGCTCTGTGGTGAGAGGTTCAAGCTCACCAACATGCCTACTTATTGTTGTTCCTGCCATGTATGGATCTGTTATATAACTTGCTATGTTTACATGGGTGCCATCTTATTTTCTGATCCTTTTTGGCTTATGGTCAGTAAGGGACTCTTGTTCTATGTATTTAGTAGTATCATTCCATGCCTTTGTTTGCCATGATAAGTTCTGTAACATGTTGTTTGATAGCTCTAAACATTGCAGCCTGATGTTATTTCTGCTAAAGTCTGAAACTGTTATTATTTGCAATCTTGCCATGTGTGTTTGAGCATGTTCTGGTAGTTTCTGGAGATAGCTCAGTGCTCATGTTTTGTTATGTTTTACCTTTAGATCATTCCCATGCCTTTTGTTTTCTTGTTGAGGTCCTGTAGCATGTTGTTTTGGTGCTTGCCATATGCCTAGTTGCTGTTTTGGACAGCTTGTCCTTCAAACTTGTATTGTGTGTATGTGTTGCACCGTTGCTCCGTTTTGGGTGTGCTCTATATGAAACTTGCTTGATTTTGCATGTAGTTTCATATTATCATGTGGCATCTTTGTTTTGAGGTGTTTGCTTGATGTTTGTATGCATTTTGCATCAATGCCATGTTTAACTTGTTTTGATGTTATCTTCTAGGCCGTAGCTCCGAATCTAAAGAACTTTATATGTAACTTGACTAGATTTTCTTGTAGATCATCTTGATGCATCTTAACTTGCTGTTTAACAACTTGAACTTAAGGTTTATTCAGATCTGGACCAATTTCGAAATTTGCATATGAGGACTTCACGGAATTGTTATATGTTGTTCCGGCCTCATTTAAACTTGCTTTGACGTGTTGTTCTTGTTTGCATCATCTCTTGCCATGAGTAGCTTCATGTAGCTTTGTCATGCATCATGCTTGGTTGAGCATCAAGCCTTGTTCATGGTGGTGTGTTTACTTTGTTGTGTGCTTCTTCTCAATAGTTCCCGTTTCGTTACGATCGTGAGGATTTGTTCGTCTACGCTTGGTTCGGCTTCATGGCTTAATCTTCTTCATGGACTCGTTCTTCTTCCTAACGGGATTTCAGGCAAGATGACCGCTACCCTGGATCTCACTACTATCATTGCTATGCTAGTTGCTTCGTTCTATCGCTTTGTTGCGCTACCTATTACCTGCTTATCAAGCCATCCCAAATTGCCATGTCGACCTCTAACCTTTGACACCTTTCCTATGCAAACCGTTGTTTGGCTATGTTACCGCTTTGCTCAGCCCCTCTTATAGCATTGCTAGTTGCAGGTGAAGTTGAAGATTGCTCCATGGTGGACAGGATTTTGGTTGGGATATCACAATATCTCTTATATTATTAATGCATCTATATACTTGGTAAAGGGTGGAAGGCTCGGCCTTATGCCTGGTGTTTTGTTCCACTCTTGCCGCCCTAGTTTCCGTCATATCGGTATTATGTTCCCGGATTTTGCGTCCCTAACGCGGTTGGGTGGTTTATGGGACCCCTTAGCAGTTCGCTTTGAATAAGACTCCTCCAGCAAGGCCCAACCTTGGTTTTACCATTTGCCTCACCACCACCTACTTTTCCCTTGGGAGTCGCTCACTCGAGGGTCATCATATTTAGCCCCCGGGCCGTTGCTTCTCTAAGAGCTGGTCCGAACCGAGCTGATCATGGGCCACCTTGAGGCAACACGAGGGCTGGTTTTACTCGTAGCTAGTCTCATCCGGTGTTGCTCGAGAACGAGATATGTGCAGCTCCTATCGGGATTGTCGGCGCATCGGGCGGCTTTGTTGGTCTTGTTTTATTCTTTGTCGAGATGTCTTGTAGCCGGATTCCGAGACCGATCGGGTCTTCCGGGAGAAGGAATATCCTTCGTTGATCGCGAGAGCTTATCATGGGCTGTTGGGACACCCTGCAGGGTTTGAACTTTTGAAAGCCGTGTCTGCGGTTATGTGGCGAGATGGGAATTTGTTAATATCCGGTTGTAGTAAACTTGAAGTAAACTCTTCTAAAATACACCAACCGTGTGCATAACCGTGAGTGTCCCTTTTCGGGGTTGATCGAGAGGAGAACACGGTTTCTGGGTTATGTCTGACGTAAGTAGGAGTTCAGGATCACTTCTTGATCATTTCTAGTTGACGACCGTTCCGATTGCTCTCTTCTCGCTCTTATTTGCGTTGGTTAGCCACCGTATCATGCTTAGTCGCTGCTGCAACCTCACCACTTTACCCCTTCCTTTCCCTTTAAGCTTTGCTAGTCTTGATACCCATGGTAATGGGATTGCTGAGTCCTCGTGGCTCACAGATTACTACACCACCAGTTGTAGGTACAGGTTGCGATGATCATGACACGAGAGCGATGTTTACTTGTTTTGGAGTTCTTCTTCTGCTTCTTCGATCAGGGGATAGGTTCCAGGTCGGCAGCCTGGGCTAGCAGGGTGGATATTGTTTGAGTTTCATTTATGATTCATCCGTAGTCGGATGTTGATGTTGTATGTTGTATTGTTGTATTCATGTGACATTGTATGTATTGGATGTATCCCCACTATTATGTTATGTTGATGTAATGATATCCACCTTGCAAAAGCGTCTTCAAGATGCGCTTCTATCCTTGGTGGGACCTTCGAGTTTCCTTTAGGATAGGGTCGCATCTTGGACGTGACAAGTTGGTATCAGAGTATGCACCGGGATAATTGGATAACGTTAACTGAAGTGTGATGACGTATCTCCCTTTGCTCGTTCGCCTCTCGCCAATTTATCCTTCCGTAGTGTTCAACACATCTCAGGAGATTCGTCTATGTTTGAATTAATTCGAGGTTATCACCTCATTCTAATATTTAAATTGTTCCGATGCATCATCTATCTGTTCAACAACCCTTTCCAACGGTGTTTTCTTTAGTGGGCCCTAACCCATAGGTTTTTCCCAGGATCTTACCTGACCCTTTTAATTTCCCCGGAGCTATTCCCAATTCTTTTCAAGTGTGATGTAAGAATGGATCACATCAGTCACATGCCTTTTCCAAGATGGATTCCAAATCATTTTCATTGTTGGCTCAACCTCTTCGCCTTTCGTTTCCCCGGAGTGTCTCAACAAATTTTGGTGGTGTTTCTCGTCGTCATTCTTAACTTTTGAAGACCGAAGAAGAGTTTTTCCTCTAAACCTTGCCTGTTCTCTCGAAGTTTCATGGTTCTAGCTTCATGTTATCCTCTCATATTATTTCATTTGTCGATATTCTTTTCTTACCCATCCGGAGTATGTCAGAGTTGTTTTTTCGCTTTCTTTTCACCAGAGGCCATCGTTATAGAAGAATTCTTCGTCCTCACATTTCAGTTAACGTTATCCAATTATCCGGTGCTCTGCTCAAGTGTTTTTTTAGTCAGCTCATGATCTCCTTGTCCTTTTGCATCTAAATCCCTCGAGCATATTTGGTCTTCTAATTCTTCCCGGTGATTCATTCTCTTCGTCACCATTTCCGAGTTCTAACGGTGGTTCGCTCAAGATTCTTTTTCTTTGTTTATCATATCAATTCATTCGTTCTTTTCAGTCCTACCGGTGGCTCATGAAGACCTTCCCAAATTTTCGTACTATATCTCCCTTTAATCTTTTCCAACGCGAATAAGTAGTATGCAAATCCATTGCTTCTCATCAATTTAATTGATGAAGGATAAGCATAACATAATTCTTATTCTCATTTCATCGTGGTCAAGCGGATAAATTCTTTTCTTCGGAGATTGTTCTTGATGAATAATCTCTTGGTTCCAAGTTGTTCATCTTTTCTTTTCCGGAGTTCCAAGTCTTCTCGCTTGTCTCGTCGCGAAGCTCCATCCGAATCATCGCAAGGCTTTAATCTTATTTCCTTTCATCCTTCATTCCTATCTCATCATCTTTTGTTACCGGAGTTCTTCACGGTGGTTCTTCATGATTTAATTCATTCTTCAAGAGTTCATCAAGTTTCATTCCATCTTCTGAAGCTCGTGTTCTATTCCTCCATGTTTTAGCCGGAGTGCTGCCTAAATCCTTTCAGTCTTATTCGCTTTCTTATCTCGTGCTAACCGGAGTGGTTTCATAGCCTATCTCGATTCCGTGAGCCTTGATTCTCGTCATTCTCGCTGCTCCTCTCTTCTTATCGAGTGCTCTCGATTCTTTGCTTCTTATCTTAAGTTCTTGTTTCGCCTCTTCCTCTTTCTCTTCCGTCTCGGTCCTAAGATCTCGGGACGAGATCTCTTGTTAGTGGAGGAGTGTTGTAACGCCCCGGATTCGATGCGCCAGGTGTCTTCCAGTTATTTGCCGTCGTTGCCATGTCATGTGCTTGCGTGTCTCTCTTTTCCATGTCATCATTTGCATTTCATATCATGTCATCATGTGCATCTCATTTTGCATACGTGTTCGTCTCATGCATCCGAGCATTTTCCCCGTTGTCTGTTTTGCAATCCGGCACTCCTATGTCCTCCGGCGCCCCTCTTACCTCGTTTCGTGAGTGGCCGAAAAATGTTCTCTGAATGGATCGAAACTTGGCGTGCGGTCTTATTATAGTGTAGACAGAGCGCCTGTCAAGTTTCGTCGCATTCGGAGTTCGTTTGATTGCCCTACCGTTAAACATAGTGGTACCGCTGCAGGTACCTTCGTCGGACGTTTCGGTCTCCGAAACTGTCGCCGGGCTGCACTTCTTTTCTCTCCCCTCAGCCCAAGCCCCCTCCTCATAGCCCACTGCAGCCCAATCTTAGGCCCCTCTGTCTGGAGTCGTCCGATCGTGATCCGAGGGTCCGAAAATGGATGGAAACCCCCAACCCTAGCCCCCTTTTGCTATATGTAGTCCCCTGACTGCCTTTTTTGGGCAGCCGAGCCCTCCCTACCTCCCAGCCAAGAGCCACCCCTCCTCCTCGGAACTGCACAGCCACCTCCATTTCCGCGCCTCTCCAGTTTCGCCACTTGGCAAGTCGCCAATGGCGGCTGCCACCACCGCCGCTCCTCCAATCGGGCGCCACACGTCATCCTCGCCACCTCACCCCACGCCTCTCAAGGCCGCAGCCTCCTCCTCCGCCACTGCCCGCCTAAGCTCAGCTGGAGCCCGCCGAGCCCATCTGGGCCCGGATCGCCGCCCGTGCACCGCGCCTCCTCCTGCTTCACCAGGCCCGCCGCCAGCGCCTCACTTTGCCTTGGCCAAGGCCTTGCGCAGGCGCCACCGGAGCTCCACCGGAGCCACCGCCGGCGACCATCTCCGACCAGGTCACGCCTCCCCGTCGCGCCTCTCCCTCTTGCTTCTCTCTCTCAGATCTCTCTCTCTCTCTCCAGGAACCCCCGCCGCCTTGGAGCCCATCGTCGGAGTCGCCCCTGACGCCGCCGCCACCGGGAATGGATGGATCCGGCCGGGATCCGCCGGTTCCGCCCCATCCCGGACCTCTCCGGCCTTCCTCGCCCGCCGCCGGCTCCGTCACCTTCGCGCTGCCGGCTTCGTCCCTGCGTCGGCGAGGGAGACGAACCGCGTCCTCGTCGGCCGGGACCCATGCCCCGGTGCCTCGGCCCAGCTTCCGGCCCGCGTCCCCAGCCTGCCAGGTCTCCTCCTCCACCGAACGGCCCTTTAGGCCCGCTGGTGAGCTGTCCCCGCTTAAGCCTCGCCTGTGCGTCATATAGTTATCCCGCGCCCGTGTATTTTTTTCCTGGATTTGGCCAAGTCTGGTAAATTCAGCAGCATGTGCACTTGTTTGACCTAGTGTAACTCCATGCATATTGCTCCGTTTTATGCGTGTGATATGTCGAATTGTTCGTCCCAACGAGTACTTTATTGTATTCCATTGCACCATGTTCATTTGAGTTCATCTTGATGCCTGAATCATCGTTGCAAGAGTGCTATATGATGTTAACCTGCTGAAACTGTTATAACTTGGTGATTTGTCATTTTTGTTGCATTTTATGTGTGCATCCTATGAGCATGAGCTCTACATATGTTTTGTGCTATGTCATGCCATCTTTACAGTGGTGCCATCCATTGATTTTTGTGATTCCTGTAGTGAGTGCATCGAGCTTGTGAAGTAGGGTACTTGCTGTTGCTGTTTTGCTAGGCTGAATCTGCTATATTATGATGCTATGTAAACCTGCTGCTACAAGTCATTCTATGCATAATCTGGAGATTTTCACTAAGTATTATTTGTTATAAATGTCATTCTCTATCCATCCATTGCCCTGGTTGCATTTATATCCTGCTGTAGCTTGTTGTAATCTTGCTCCAAAGTTGCTAAATAATGTTGCTGTCAGCCTATTAACATTAAGTTCAATGTTTCCATGAGTGTTGTTAGTGATCCATGCACTCTATTAACTTGCTCTTGACATGCTTAGCTTCATAAACATGTCTTCTTGCTGTTGGTTGCCTTTCCATGCCATGTATTGCTCTGTGGTGAGAGGTTCAAGCTCACCAACATGCCTACTTATTGTTGTTCCTGCCATGTATGGATCTGTTATATAACTTGCTATGTTTACATGGGTGCCATCTTATTTTCTGATCCTTTTTGGCTTATGGTCATTAAGGGACTCTTGTTCTATGCATTTAGTAGTATCATTCCATGCCTTTTTTGGCCATGTTAAGTTCCTGTAACATGTTGTTTGATAGCTCTAAACATTGCAACCTGATGTTATTTCTGCTAAGTCTGAACTGTTATTATTTGCAATCTTGCCATATCCTTTTGAGCATGTTCTAGTGATTTCTGGAGTTATCTCAGTGTTCATGTTCTGTAATGCTTTACCTGTACATCGTGCCCATGCGTTTTTCTCTTACGTTAAGATGCTGTAGCATAGTGTTCTGATGCTTGCAATATGCCTAGTTGCTGTTTTGGACAGCTTGTCCTTTCAACTTGTATAGTGTGCATGTGTTGAACCGTTGCTCCGTTTTGAGTGTGCTCTATATGAAACTTGCTTGATTTTGCATGTAGCTTCATATTATCATGTTGCATCCTTGTTTTGGTGTGTTTGCTTGATGTTTGTATGCATTTTGCATCAATGCCATGTTCAACTTGTTTTGCTTATATCTTCTAGGCCGTAGCTCCGAATTAAATGAACTTTATATGTAACTTGACTAGAATTTCGTGTAGATCATCTTGGTGCATATTAACTTGCTGTTTAACCACTTGAACTTAAGGTTTATTCAGATCTGGAACAATTTCGAAATTTGCATATGAGGACTTACCGGAATTGTTATATGTTGTTCTCGTCCTAATTTAAACTTGCTTTGATGTGTTGCTCTTGTCTGCTTCATCTCTTGCCATGAGTAGCTTCATGTAGCTTTGTCATGCATCATGCTTGTTGTGCATCATGTCTTGTTTATGTGTGGTGTGTTTACCGTGTTGTGTGCTTCTTTTCGATAGTTCCTGTTTCGTTACGATCGTGAGGATTCGTTCGTCTACGCTTGGTTCGTCTTCGTGGCTTCATCTTCTTCATGGACTCGTTCTTCTTTCTAGCGGGATTTCAGGCAAGATGACCGTCACCTTGGATCTCATTACTACCATTGCTATGCTAGTTGCTTCGTTCTATCGCTATGCTGCGTTACCTATCACTTGCTTATCAAGCCTCCCAAATTGCCATGAACCTCTAACCTTTGTCACCCTTCCTAGCAAACCGTTGTTTGGCTATGTTACCGCTTTGCTCAGCCCCTCTAATAGCGTTGCTTGTTGCAGGTGAAGATGAAGTTTGCTCCATGTTGAATTATGTTTATGTTGGGATATCACAATATCTCTTATATTATTAACGCATCTATATATTTGGTAAAGGGTGGAAGGCTCGGCCTTATGCCTGGTGTTTTGTTCCACTCTTGCCGCCCTAGTTTCTGTCATATCGGTATTATGTTCCCGGATTTTGCGTCCCTAACGCGGTTGGGTGGTTTATGGGACCCCCTTGACAGTTCGCTTTGAATAAGACTCCTCCAAAGAAGGCCCAACCTTGGTTTTACCATTTGCCTCACCACCACCTACTTTTCCCTTTGGGAGTCACTCTCGAGGGTCATCTTTATTTAGCCCCCGGGCCGTGCTTCTCTAAGTGCTGGTCCGAACCGAGCTACCTGGGGCCACCTTGAGGCAACCTGAGGGTTGGTTTTACTCGTAGCTAGTCTCATCCGGTGTTGCCCTGAGAACGAGATATGTGCAGCTCCTATTGGGATTGTCGGCGCATCGGGCGGCTTTGCTGGTCTTCCCGGGGAGAAGGAATATCCTTCGTTGATCGCGAGAGCTTATCATGGGCTAAGTTGGGACACCCCTGCAGGGTATAAACTTGTGATCGTTTCCCCGGAGTGTCTCAACAAATTTTGGTGGTGTTTCTCGTCGTCATTCTTAACTTTTGAAGACCGAAGAAGAGTTTTTCCTCTAAACCTTGCCTGTTCTCTCGAAGTTTCATGGTTCTAGCTTCATGTTATCCTCTCATATTATTTCATTTGTCAGATATTCTTTTCTTACCCATCCGGAGTATGTCAGGAGTTGTTTTTTTCGTTTCTTTTCACCAGAGGCCATCGTTATAGAAGAATTCTTCGTCCTCACATTTCAGTTAACGTTATCCAATTATCCCGGTGCTCCGTTCAAGTGTTTTTTTTAGTCAGCTCATGATCTCCTTGTCCTTTTGCATCTAAATCCCCTCGAGCATATTTGGTCTTCTAATTCTTCCCGGTGATTCATTCTCTTTCGTCAGTCATTTCCGAGTTCTAACGGTGGTTCGTTCAAGATTCTTTTTCTTTGTTTATCATATCAATTCATTCGTTCTTTTCAGTCCTACCGGTGGCTCATGAAGACCTTCCCAAATTTTCGTACTATATCTCCCTTTAATCTTTTCCAACGCGAATAAGTAGTATGCAAATCCATTGCTTCTCATCAATTTAATTGATGAAGGATAAGCATAACATAATTCTTATTCTCATTTCATCGTGGTCAAGCGGATAAATTCTTTTCTTCGAGATTGTTCTTGATGAATAATCTCTTGGTTCCAAGTTGTTCATCTTTTCTTTTCCGGAGTTCCAAGTCTTCTCGCTTGTCTCGTCGCGAAGCTCCATCCGAATCATCGCAAGGCTTTAATCTTATTTCCTTTCATCCTTCATTCCTATCTCATCATCTTTTGTTACCGGAGTTCTTCACGGTGGTTCTTCATGATTTATTTCATTCTTCAAGAGTTCATCAAGTTTCATTCCATCTTCTGAAGCTCGTGTTCTATTCCTCCATGTTTTAGCCGGAGTGCTGCCTAAATCCTTTCAGTCTTATTCGTTTCTTATCTCGTGCTAACCGGAGTGGTTTCATAGCCTATCTGATTCCATGAGCCTTCGATTCTCGTCATTCTCGTCGTTCCTCTCTTCTTATCGAGTGCTCTCGGTTCTTTGCTTCTTATCTTGAGTTCTTGTTTCGCCTCTTCCTCTTTCTCTTCCGTCTCGTTCCTAAGATCTCGGGACGAGATCTCTTGTTAGTGGAGGAGTGTTGTAACGCCCTGGATTCGATGCGCCAGGTGTCTTCCAGTTATTCGCCGTCATTGCCATGTCATGTGCTTGCGTGTCTCTCTTTGCCATGTCATCATTTGCATTTCATATCATGTCATCATGTGCATCTCATTTTGCATACGTGTTCGTCTCATGCATCCGAGCATTTTCCCTGTTGTCCGTTTTGCAATCCGGCACTCATATGTCCTCCGGCGCCCCTCTTACCTCGTTTCGTGAGTGGCCGAAAAATGTTCTCGGAATGGATCGAAACTTGGCGTGCAGTCTTATTATAGTGTAGACAGAGCGCCTGTCAAGTTTCGTCGCATTCTGAGTTCGTTTGATTGCCCTACCGTTAAACATAGCGGTACCGCTGGAGGTACCTTCGTCGGACGTTTCGGTCTCCGAAACTGTCGCCGGGCTGCACTTCTTTTCTCTCCCCTCAGCCCAAGCCCCCTCCTCATAGCCCACTGCAGCCCAATCTTAGCCCCCCCCCCCCTGTCCGGAGTCGTCCGATCGTGATCTGAGGGTCCGAAAATGGATGGAAACCCCCAACCATAGCCCCCTTTTGCTACATATAGTCCCCTTCCTTCCTTTTTTGGGCAGCCTAGACCCTCCCCTACCTCCCAGCCGCAGCCACCCCCTCCTCCTCGGAATCCGCGCACAGCCACCTCCATTTCCGCGCCTCTCCAGCCCCTGCTCGCCACTTGGCAAGTCGCCAATGTCCGCGCCGCCACCAGCCGCTGCTCCCCTCCAATCGGCGCGCGCCACATCCTCCTCGCCACCTCACCCCACGTCTCGCGCGCCCCCGCAGCCCCTCCTCCACCACCTCACCCCACGTCTCTTTTGCTATATATAATTTGAAAAAGTCATTTTATCTTCTCTCGTGAAAATCATTGAGTTGCATAAAGATTCTGAGTTGGAAAATATATCCAAATGAAATTCAAATATTTTCAAAAACCCTTTTCATTTATTTAAATGGAAGAAGTCATGACATCTTCTCTCTAGGGTTTTGTATTTGAAAAGAATTTGAATTCACGGAGATCATAAATGCAAAAATGAAAGTTTGGGAAGTCCTTTTATTCCCTCTCATTTAACTTTCAAAAGTTTCGAATTTCACTCAATTTCACTCATCAATCAAACAATCAACCATAACTATCTATTTACTATAACATTCCAAAATTTAGAATTTTGGGATGTTACATGTACTCCAACTTTACCATGGCTTATACCCTCCACTACAAACCATAGATTCAACAAAATAAGCACACAAATGCAAAGAAAACAGAATCTGTCAAAAACAGAACTGTATGTAGCAATCAGAAAACTTCGAATACTTCTGTAACTCCAAAAATTCTGAAAAATTAGAACAACGTGGGCAATTTGTATAAAAATCTTGTGTACAAAAATCAGGATTTTATCGCGCTTCTGTTAAAATTAAATTTGCTTTACTGGACACAAAAGTTTCTATTTTTCAACAAGATCAAATCAACTATCACCGAACGGCTCAAACACTAATTATAACATAAAAAACACAATCATAATAGTAGCATAGTTGTGCAAACACTCAAGAATAGAAATAAAAAGACAAAAATAAATTTTATTCATTGGGTTGCCTCTCAACAAGCGCTATTTTTTTATGCCCCTAGCTAGGCATAATGCATAGATCTAAGTGTTGTCATCTTTATTTAAAGATCCATAAGATGCCCTCATGATTGATTCATATGGTGGCTTAATTCTTGTTCTAAGGAGTGGAAATTGAAATTTAATATTGCCTTCTTTCATATCAATCACGACACCAATAGTACGAAAAAACGGTCTACCAAGTACAATAGGACAAGACGGATTGCAATCAATATCAAGAACAATAAAATCTATGGCATAATTCCTATTTGCAAGAATAAGAACATCATTAATTCTTCCCATATGCTTTTTAATAGTAGAATCCACCAAGTGCAAATTTAAATAACATTCTTCAATATCGGTAAGACCAAGCACATCACATAGAGATTTCGAAATTGTAGAAACACTAGCACCCAAGTAATATAAAGCGAAACACTCATAATTTTTAACCTTTACTTTAATAGTAGGTTCCCATTTATCATGTAATCTTCTAGGGATGGAAATCTCTAATTCCAATTTTTTTTCCAAAGCTTTCATCATGGCATCAACGATATGTTTAGTAAAAGCTTTATTTTGTTCATAAGCATGGGGTGAATTCATCATGGATTGCAACAAAGAAATAAAATCAATCAAAGAACAATTATCATAATTAATGTCTTTGTAATCCAAAAGAGTGGGCACATCACTAGTAATGTTTTGACCTCTCCAAACCCACTTTTATCAACTTTCTCAACAAGATTTTCACCCTCCAAATCACCGTGACGCCTTCTAACTAAAGTTCACTCTTCTTCAGTCCATTTCTCATCTATTTTAATTTTACTAAACAAGGAATCAATAGAAGAAACACCAATCATTTTAAGATCATCATTTTATGAAAGCAATCACTAGAAAACGCTTTTTCTAAAAATTCTCTTTTAGCTCTAAGCATAGCGGTTATTTTCTTACTTTCATCCATAGAAACATAGAAAGCTTTAATTGATTCTTCAACCTTAGGCACAAAAATTTTCATCTTGAGATTTTCTACATCATGAGAAATTCTATCAATGCTTCTAGACATATCATCAATCTTATTCAACTTTTCTTCTATCGTATTATTGAAAACTTTTTGAGCATTGATAAATTCTTTAATATTATTCTCAAGATCAGAGGTATTCCTATTATTATTATTATTAAAAGAAGAGTTACCATAGGAATTACCATAATTATTAGAGGAATTACTAGGAAAAGGCCTAGGATTAAAATTACCTCTATAAGCATTGTTGTTAAAATTATTTCAAGAGACAAAATTCACATCTACGGCATCACTATTTTGCTCAATCAAAGTAGAAAAAGGCACATCATTAAGATCAATAGGAGCACTTTTATTAGAAACCAACTTCATAAGAGCATCAACTTTTTCACTCAAAGAATTTATTTCCTCAACCGCATTAACCTTTTTACTAGTAGGTGCTCTTTCGGTATGCCATTGTGAATAATTTGCCTTAATATTGTCTAACAATTTAGTAGCTTCACCCAAAGTAATTTCCACAAAAGTACCACTCGTGGCGGAATCTAAGAGATTTCTAGCATAATTTTTTTTGTATGATCATCCAAAGATTTAAACCATGAGTAGGACAATTTCTTAGCATCAATTTCATTCTTTCCCAAGATTGCAACATATTCATGCTCAAGTTGCTTAAAATTCATGATTTTCGTCCTAAGGGAAATAATTTTCGTGGGCTGAAAATACTTAATAATAAAAGCGTCTTTGCACTTATCCCAAGAATCGATACTATTGCGAGGCAAAGAAGAAAACCAAGATTTCGCAAGGTCTCGCAAAGAAAACGGGAATAATTTCAACTTCACAATATCATTGTCCACGTCTCTTTTCTTTTGCATATCATATAATTCCACGAATGTGTTAAGATGGGACGCGGCATCCTCATTAGGAGTACCAGAAAATTGATCTTTCATAACAAGATTCAACAAAGCGGCATTAATATCACAAGATTCCGCACTAGTGGCGGGGGGAGCAATCGGAGTGCCAATAAAATCATTATTATTACTGTTGGAGAAATCACACAACTTTGTATTTTCTTGAGACATCGCAACTACGCAAACAAGATTGCACACAAAAATAGATCTGACAAAAAAAGGCGATCGAAAAAGAGGACGAATAAAACGGCAAATTTTTGTGAAGAGGGGGAGATGAAAATGAGAGGCAAATGGCAAATAATGTAAATTGCAAGGAGATGAGATTTATGATTAGGAACCAGATAGATGTTGATGATGTCTCCTCGGCAACAGCACTAGAAACCCATTTTGATGCGGCTTGAATGATACATCTCCAACGTATCTACTATTTCTCATGCTTTTCCTCTTGTTTTGGACTCTATTTCATGATTTGAATGAAACTAACCCCGGACTGACGTTGTTTTCAGCAGAACTACCATGGTGTTGTTTTTGTGCAGAAATAAAAGTTCTCGGAATGGAACGAAACTTTGCGAGGATTTTTTATATCAATAGTAAGAATTTCTGGAGCCAAGACCCACTAGAGAGGGGCCCCTGGTTGGACACAACCCACCAGGGCTCGCCCCCCTCTCCTGGCGCGCCCAGGTTGGATGTACCCACCTGGTGACCCCACTAACGACCCCCATGATACTATTAATTCACATTATTACAGAAAAAATCAAGGAGAAAGAATTATCACGATTCACGAGACGGGGCTGCCGCCAAGCCCCATTCTTACTCGGGAGGGTAGATCTGGAGTCTGTTTGGGGCTCCGGAGAGGGGGATCTTCGTTCTTCGTCATCACCAACCTATCTCCATCGCCAATTCCATGATGCTCCCCACCGGGAGTGATAATTCCTTCGTAGGCCCACTGGTCGGTAAGGAGTTGGATGAGATTCATCATGTAATCAAGTTAGTTTTGTTAGGGCCCGATCCCTAGTATCCACTATGTTCTTAGATTGATGTTGCTATGACTTTCCTATGCTTAATGGTTGTCACTTTGGGCCCGGGTGCCATGAACTCAGATCTGAACCATTTATGAATTCATCATTATATCCATGTTTTAGATCCGATCTTGCAAGTTATAGGCACCTACTACGTGTTATGATCCGGCAACCCCGGAGTGACGACAACCGCGCCCACTCCCGGTGATGACTGTAGTTTGAGGAGTTTCATGTATTCACTATGTGTTAATGCTTTGTTCCGGTTCTCTATTAAAAGGAGGCCTTAATATCCCTTAGTTTCCAATATGGACCCCGCTGCCACGGGAGGGTAGGACAAAAGATGTCATGCAAGTTCTTTTAATAAATCACGTATGACTATTTACAGAATACATGCCTACATTATATCGATGAACTGGAGCTAGTGCCGTATCGCCCTAGGTTATAACATGATGAATATCATCCAATAAGTCACCGATCCAATGCATGCGAATTTATTTAGATTGTTCTTGCTGCATTACTATTGCTATCATCACAGTTACACTTGCTACAAACTACTGCTATCACTGTTACTGTTACCGTTGTTGTTGTCACTACTATCAAAACTATCAAACTACTTTGCTACTGATCACTTTGCTACACAAAATTAATCTCCAGGTGTGGTTGAATTGGCAACTCAGCTACTAATACCTTCAAATATTCTTTGGCTCCCCTTGTGTCGAATCTATAAATTTGGGTTGAATACTCTACCCTCGAAAACTGTTGCGATCCCCTATACTTGTGGGTTATCATTGGACTACGTCGATATTTCCGCAAAGAGGAAGAGGTGATGCAACACGGCTACGGTAGGTATTTCCCTTAGTGATGAGACCAAAATTATCAAACCAGTAGGAGAACCATGCAACACTATGTAAATGGTACCTGCACACAAATAAAAAAATACTTGCAACCCGACGTGTAAGAGGGGTTGTCAATCCTTCCTGGGTAAAAAGATAGATAAAATTATAGTAGACTGGATAAATAGATCTCGCGGGAGCGCGAGATAAAATAAATAACAAAAAAGTGCAGCAAGGTATTTTTGGGTTTTTGGATTAATAGATCTGAAAATAAAAGCGAATAAAAATAGATCTCGAAGGCAAATATGATAAAGAAGAGACCCAGGGGCCGTAGATTTCATTAGTGGCTTCTCTCAAGAAAAAATAACATAAGGTGGGTAAAAAAATTACTGTTGGGCAATTGATAGAACTTCAAATAATTATGACGATATACAGGCAATGATCATTATACAGGCATCTCGTCCAAGATTAGTAGACCGACTCCTGTCTGCATCTACTACTATTACTCCACACATCGACCGCTATCCAGCATGCATCTAGTGTATTAAGTTCATGGAGAAATGAATTCAGGCAATAAGAACGATGACATGATGTAGACAAGATCTATTCATGTAGGATTAGACCCCATCTTGTTATCCTTAATAACAACGATACATACGTGTCATTTCCCCTTCTATCACTGGGATTGAGCACCATAAGATTGAACCCATCAAAAAGCACCTCTTCCCATGGCAAGAAAAATCGATCTAGTCGGCGTAACTAAACCAAAGATTCGAAGAACAAATACGAGGCTATAAGTAATCATGCATATAAGGGATCAAAACTCAAATAACTTTCATGGATAAAATAGATCTGATCATAAAGTCAAGTTCATTGGATCCCAACAAACACACCGCAGAAAGAGTTACATCAAATAAATCTCCAAGAGACCATTGTATTGAGAATCAAAAGAGAGAGAGAAAGCCATCTAGCTAGTAACTACAGACCCGTAGGTCTACAATGAACTACTCACGCATCATCGAAGAGGCACCAATGAGGATGATGAACCCCTCCGTGATGGTGTCTAGATTAGATATGTGGTTTATGGAACTTGTGGCAACTGGAATTGTGTTTTGTCGACTCTCCTAGGGTTTTTGGAATACTGGGGTATTTATAGAGCAAAGAGGCAGTGCGGGAGGCCGCCGAGGTGGGCACAACCCACCAGGGCACGCCAGGGCGCCCAGGTGGGTTGTGCCCCGCTCGGGCACCCCTCTGGTACTTCTTTGGCCCATCCTTTGTCTTCTGGCCTAGAAAAATTCTCCAAAAAGTTCCGCTGCGTTTGGACTCCATTTGGTATTGATTTTCTGCCAAGTAAAAAACAAGCAAAAAATAGCAATCGCACTTTGGGCACTATGTCAATAGGCTAGTCCCAAAAAATGATATAAAGTTGTCATAAAATGATTGTAAAACATCCAATAATGATAATATAATAGCATGAAACAATAAAAAATTATACATACATTGGGGACGTATCAGTTACATCAAATAGATCTCCAAGGGACTATTGTATTGAGAATCAAAAGAGAGAGAGAGGAAGCCATCTAGCTACTAACAATGGACCCGTAGATCTACAATGAACTACTCATGCATCATCGGAGAGGCACCAATGAGGATGATGAACACCTCCGTGATGGTGTCTAGATTGGATTTGTGGTTTCTGGAACTTGCCGCGGCTGGAACTGTGTTTCATCGACTCCTCTAGGGTTTTTGGATTTTCAGGGTATTTATAGAGCAAAGAGGTTCTATGGGCGGCGGCCGAGGTGGGCACAGCCCACTAGGGCGCGCGCAGGTGGGTTGTGCTCCCCTCGGAGCCCCCTTTGGTACTTTCTTGGCCCATCGTGTGTCTTCTGGTCCAAAATAATTCTCCAAAAAGTTTCGCTGCGTTTGGACTCCGTTTGGTATTGATTTTCTGCGAAGTAAAAACAAGCAAAAAACCACAACTGGCACTAGGCACTATGTCAATAGGTTAGTCCCAAAAAATGATATAAAATTGCTATAAAATGATTGTAAAACATCCAAGAATGAGAATATAACAACATGGAACAATAAAAAATTATAGATACGCCGGAGACATATCATTGATATTTTGAAAGACATGGTTGCTTGTTCATATGCTTGAGTATTGAAATCTTCATGTCAAAACTAGACTTATTGCTTTGAATCATATAAAAGTCCAAATGTCCATGCTACAAAACAAAATAATATGTTATGAACATGATAGGCAACATCCCACATCAAATTCTTTTTCATCATTTACCTACTCAAGGATGAGTAAGAATTAAGTTTGGGGATGCTGATACGTCTACAAAGTATTTATACATTTTGATTGTTCCATGCTGTTATATTATCATTCTTGGATGTTTTACAATCATTATATAGCAACTTTATATCTTTTTTGGGACTAACCTATTGACATAGTGCCCAGTGCCAGTTGTTGTTTTTTGCTTGTTTTTTACTTCGCAGAAAATCAATACCAAACGGAGTCCAAACGCAGGGAAGTTTTCGGAGATTTTCTCTCGACCAGAACACACTTGTTGTGCCAAAGAAGTACCATAGTGGGGCTCCAAGGGGAGCACAACCCACCTGGCTGCGCCATATGAGTCCACCATATAATAGATCTCGCAATAACACAAAATAAAATAAATAAAGAAAAATTGTAGCAAGGTATTTTTTGGTTTTTGGAATAATAGATCTCGCAATACCTTGCTGCACTTTTTCTTTATTTATTTTATTTTGTGTTATTGCGAGATCTATTATATGGTGGACTCATATGGCGTGCCCAGGTGGATTATGCTCCCCTCGGAGCCCCCTCTGGTACTTCTTTGGCCCAACAGGTGTCTTCTGGTCCAGAAAAAAACTCCAAAAAAATTTCGCTACGTTTGGACTCCATTTGATATTGATTTTCTGTGAAGTAAAAAACAAGCAAAAAACAGCAACTCGCACTAGGCACTACATCAATAGGTTAGTCCCAAAAAATGATATAAGGTTGATATAAAATGATTGCAAAACATCCAAGAATGATAATATAACAGCATGGAACAATCAAAAATTATAAATACGTTGGAGACGTATCAGCGCCCCCTAGGGGCACGCCTAGCAGGCTTGTGGCCTCCTCGGGACTCCTCTGGCCCCTCTCCAAGTCTTCCGGATGTCTTCTGGTCCAAGAAAAATCATCGCAAAAGTTTCATTCCGTTTGGACTCCGTTTGATATTCCTTTTCTGTAAAACTCAAAAACAAGGGGAAAAATAGAAACTGGCACTGGGCTCTGGGTTAATAAGTTAGTCCCAAAAATAATATAAAATAGCATATTAATGCATATAGAACATCCAAAACAGATAATATAATAGCATGGAACAATCAAAAATTATAGATACGTCGGAGACGTATCACCTTAGCTCCAACCGATCCATTCCCCTAACCCATAGAAACCCCTTGTCCCTCATCCACCCTTCCCCTCGTCCGCCAGAGCGCCGTAGCCCCGAGTTCACTGGTGCCCGCTGTAACACCCCGAGAATCATGCTACAGTAATCTCCCCCTAATGGTGGCCATGTCATCATGATTACTAGGCAGCTTGCCACTTGTCAAAAATCAAAGCCTTTTCAAATTTAAAATAAGTCGAATAAATTATTTCTTCGAGCAGTAAAACAAAAATGTTTGTTGGGTTGAAAATATTCACTAACTAATTATCGTATAAGACCCAACCTTAGTTGAGTATCTGAAGTGCCATTAACCTATTTGGACTTGGACCAGTAGCATTAAATTTATCATTTACAATTTAAATAAATGGTGAAACTTCTCCAAATAAATTGAGACCTTGTGTGTGGCTTCAGAATCCTACCTAGTAATTACGTGCAAAGTTGCACCTACAAATAAATTCATTTAGTACTACCTCAAAATAATGCAAAACAGAGGTGAACTAAAGAATAGCAGAATATAAACAAAAACAAAAGGAGCCTAGCTAACTCATCGCACCGGGCCCTAATGGCCCCAAAGACACAGCCCAGCCCATTCACGCCTCCTCCTACCTCCTGTTCACCCCGTGGACGCCTGCGCCAAATCCGGCATGGGGATGTCGCTGCCGCCCATCCCGGTTGAAGAGTTGGATAAGAGCCCTCCTCGACGCCCCTCTCTCGCCATGAACCCTAGCTCCTCCATTTTCCTCTAACGCCGTTCTCCAACGAATCAAGCCGTCTCGAGAGCTCCGTGGCTGCGCCCGTCGGCGTTAGCACGGACACCGCCTCCCCTCGCCTTCCAGCAGGTCCAGGAGACGTGCACCTTCACCCTCTTCGTCTACGGCAAGTCGCGCGAGTAGGGACGCCCTCACGCCGTCGCAATCGTCAATCCCCATCGTCGGTCGTCGCTTCTACCTCGTCGTCGACGAATCGCCACCACGAGCGCAACCCCGAGCCTGCTACACCGTCGTCGAGTGTGATGTGAGCCCCCCATCCCTCTAATTTCCATGACGAATCGTCGCCATGCTCGCCGCACCTCCCCTCGGTCGCGTCTGACCCGCGCCTCCAGCGTGCCAGTAGGCCTTGGCCTCGGCTGCTGCTGCGCCGCGCGCCCGCTACGTCGCCCCTAGTCTTGCTTGCTCGTCGGTGCCGCCGCAGACTTCGCCCGCTGCCTCACCGCGCCGCCCGCTCGTCTCTGCCGCCCGCGCTCTGGAGCCCGACGCGGTCTCCGCTCGTGACCACGCCCCAGTGCCGGCGCCATACATCCCTCGCCCCTGCGCTCCGGCCCGGCCATAGCCGTCGGCCGCAGTAGCCATCTCGTGCGCGGCAGCAGCGCCAGGCGCCCGCTCTCCCGCCTCAGAATCGCTTGCCCGGTCGGCCGCTCTTGGCCATGGCCTCGCCTTTCTCTGAAGGAGCATGGGCTCATCCGAACTGATAATGGGGATTAGCCCCTGTTCTTTTTGTTTTTTATTACTTAGAGTTAGCCTAACGACAGGTGGCCCCCAACCCCCACTATTAGTTAATTAACTAAAAACTAAATTTAATTAAGTTAATAGAGACCCATACTCAGCCCCATGATTTAATTAGATTAACTAAAACATTTAGCTGTTCGATCAATGACAGATGGGTCCCACAAGGGCCTTTGACGATCGGCATTGACGATCAACTCATCGACTAGGCAGTTGACTGGGCCCTCTGTCAGCCCCACACAGCCGCGGGCTGGGTGTACTTTTGGGTACACTTAGCATTTCTAATCTATTTTCAAAATATTTTTAATTTCAAAAATTGTTTAAATCTTTGATAAATCACACAAAATAATCCGTAACTCGGATGAAAAAGTTTTATATATGAAAGTTGCTCAGAACGACGAGACAAATCCGAACGTGCGGTCCGTTTACCTGTCAGATGCCTCTAACTATCTGAACATGGAACTTTCCCTCTCCGGTCATCTGTCTGACACAGGTCCGGAACCGGGAAAACATTCCCGGTTGACTTCCCCCTTCACCGGTATCATGTAGCACCGCGTTAGAACACGTCTAGCTCTGCCTGTTGTCCTGTTATGCACTTGCTTGCTATGTATTTACTGTTTCTCCCCCCTCTTCTCTTTGGTAGACCCCGTGACGATGCTGATGCCCATGTGATCGACTACGTCGACGACGACACTTCTTCCTTTTCAGCAGAGCTACCAGGCAAGCCCCCCCTTTGATCATCCCGATATCGCCCATTCCATTCTCTCATGCTTGCATTAGATTTTGCTACTGTTATTGTTTGCTCCTATTCTAATGCATAGCCTGCTTTTGTATCTGATGTTGTACCTTACCTGCTTATCCTAAACTGCTTAGTATAGGTTGGTTAGTGATCCATCAGTGACCCCCACCTTGTCCTTGTTGCCCCTGCTTCATCATTGAAGACACGATCAACGGGATCGAAGACCAGGCCCCGGCACCGCACATCACTTTCCCCTTAGTTGCTCGACACTCTTTGGGTTACTATCGAGTGCCGAGGGTGAGACCTCTACGACTTCCGATGTTAACCCTATAGTGTAGCTATTCGGTCGTGGTCATCGAGGGTGATTCCGCCTTAACCACTTCGATACGACTGTCGTGCAACCCCTCAAGTGTGAACCTCAGGGGTGGTTCCTCTTACGTTCACCTTGATGATTACATCGAGTGGAATCCACCGGGGGTGATTCCTTGGGTTTTCCCCTTGATGTTTGGACACACAGTTACTATGGTTACTATGACTTTACTGTGAACCATGTTACTAAAGACAGGTCGGCCCTGAGGGGTACCCACGCGAGCTTAATTGCGAGTGATGTGGAGACGGGTTGACCTGCAGGGTGCCCGCGAGATAATTACGAGGCGTGGCCGGGCATTCCTAGCCCTTGTCGCAAGTCCTCGAGACGGGGCAACGGGGTCAAATCTTTCATGAGTCTCTGCCTGTTACCGCGTTCCTAATCCACTATGATTTGGACATTTGATCCGAGGGGCCTCTAGCCTGATAGCACTAACCATCACGTGGGCATAGTATGGGCGTTCTGCATCGTATGCATCAGCCGAAGCTTAATAGACGTCGGCCGGCGGCGGGCGCGCTACTGGTTGGACTGGTAAGCTCCTAACTTTTTAAGGAGGTAGCTAGGTCTGCTCACCGGCCGCCCACGCAACGTGCAGGAGTTCCCGGGGCGATGGCCCATGACCCCTGGGGGCATAGGTTTAGTCCGGCGTGCTAGCCTCTCTATTAAGCCTAGGTCGGGTTGCGGCGTATTGTTTGGCCGAGACCGGGCATGACCCAGGAAAGTGTGTCCGGCCGGAGTTAATCGAGCGTGGTGGGTAAGTTGGTGCACCCCTGCAGGGAAGAAAACATCTATCGATAGCCTGTCCTACGGTAACGGACACTTGGAGTTGTATCCCGATCGATACAACTAGAACTGGATACTTGTGATGAGAATTGGATTATGATGAGAATTGGATAGTATGGCTCTGGGATTGCTTTCTCGCAGGGAGTCGAGAAAGGATCTCTGGCCGAGGTTGATAGCACTTCTACTACTTTACTTTATGCTACTCTACTCCCTCCTGTTCCTGCAAGATGGTGGTTTCTAGAAGATGCTAGTCTTCGATAGGACTAGGCCTTCTCTCTATTCAGCATTTCTGCCCAGTCCACATATCTGACCTTCCTTTGATAATGTTGCATATGTAGTGTAGATCCTTGCTTGCGAGTACTTTGGATGAGTACTCACGGTTGCTTTGCTCCCCCTTTTCCCCCTTTCTTCTTCTTTCCGGTTGATGCAACCAGATGTCGGAGCCCAGGAGCCAGATGCCATCGTCGATGCCTACTACTACGTGGAGACCGCCGACGACCAGGAGTAGTTAGGAGGCTCCCAGGCAGGAGGCCTTGCCTTTTCGATCGTTGTTGCTTTTGTGCTAGTCTTCTTAAGGTAAACTTTTCTAACTCATGTCTGTACTCAGATATGGTTGCTTCCGCTGACTCTTGTGTATTCGAGCCCTCGAGGCCCCTGGCTTGTAATATAAAGCTTGTATTATTTTAATTTGTGTCTAGAGTTGTGTTGTGATATCTTCCCGTGAGTCCTTGATCTTGATCGTACACATTTGCGTGTATGATTAGTGTACGATTGAATCGAGGGCGTCACACCCGCTGCCTCCGTCCCCTACAACCGCATCCCTGCTTGACTCCGACCTCCCCAGCAGGCGTGAGTGGTACAGGCGAGTGTGGCTCGATCCCCTAATCATGCTGGTATGCTGCATATCTCGAGTGGTGGCCTACATCACCGGCGGTTGCCGTTGGGGTGTGCCCCTGTCCTTGCTTTTCCCGAGGGGAAATAGGTAGAAGACTACCTGCCGATGGGCCCAGTAATTTAAGTGGAGGCGCATTTTCTAAAGTACGCTTTCCTTCGGATAAAGCGTATTATGCCTCTATACTAGAGCAAAGTATGTTTTCGCCGCACGAAGGCGTATTTTTCAAAATGCGCTTTCTGATTCCAGCCGCCGGCCGAAACCCTTAGATTGCGGGCGTTCACCCGTTAAGAGCAGAAATGGGCAGTTTCTGTTTGTTTTTCTGCCTAACGAACGGCTGTAATTTTTCAATCGTAACTCTGAATCAGGTGATTCCAAAGCCCGTGTTTTCTATTCATCGAGCCCGTTCTGACGGTGTCATTTTCAAATTCTTGACACGTACTAAAAATGACCATTTTGCCCCTGCCCTATATTCAGCCCCCTTAGAGAGAGAATCTTTTCTGACAAATATTTCCGCTAGATGATCGCATTTCTTCCCGATGGATCCATGGACCCCAGGCAAGCCACACCCTGCATTTGCATGATTGCAATGCAATGTCATGGTTTTGTTTAATAATCTTGCTTAAATTTTGCATTAGCTAAAGATGATTTATTCATGGCAATACTTGGAGAAAGATTTGATCTTGCTACTGTCATGATTATGCTTGGGTTCTTTATGACTAATATCTTGCAAGTGTGAGGATTCCATGTTACCTTTGGAGTATTAGGATCAATAGTTGCACTTTTATTATGATCATGATTACCTTGAGAATATTTGGAGTAGTAGGAATGGCATGATGATTATATTATTTGGATTTCTCGTTTGATATTGCCATGATAGCATTGGATTATTAGGATCAATATATGTATATCTCATATTTAGTATTTTATCTATGGAGTTGATAATAATGATTTGGCTATATTATTCTTTGGATTATTGGATGGACATTGTTATGACTTGAATCACAGGTTGATATATGATATTGGAGTAACAGTTATCATAGATATACCTTGTGGACAAATTAGGACATTTCGTTGATCAGGTGCCACCGAATCGCGCTCACCAGTGCAGCCACACTAGCCTAGTTGGGGAGGCCCTAATTTGGTCTATTGTCATGCCTCTCGTTGGTGCCTCCAATGAGGGAAGGTTATTTATGCGTGCTACCCTGGCCCGGTTGGCGGCAATAACCTTGCATGCCCGGTTTGGATATATGTGCACAGGTCCCTTTTTGGGACAGTTTTAGCCACAAGGTGGTAGTTTTGTTTGGCCATGACGGTGGCGGATGTCGCGGGGTGACATCGGGGCCACCCATGGGTATGACCTGAAGGAAATATGCCCTAGAGGCAATAATAAAGTTGTTATTTATATTTCCTTATATCATGATAAATGTTTATTATTCATGCTAGAATTGTATTAACCGGAAACTTAGTACATGTGTGAATACATAGACAAACAGTGTCACTAGTATGCCTCTACTTGAATAGCTCGTTGAATCAAAGATGGTTAAGTTTCCTAGCCATAGACATGAGTTGTCATTTGATTAACGGGATCACATCATTAGAGAATGATGTGATTGACTTGACCCATTCCGTTATCCTAGCACTTGATAGTTCAGTTTATTTGCTATTGCTTTCTTCATGACTTATACATGTTCCTATGACTATGAGATTATGCAACTCCCAAATACCGGAGGAACACTTAGTGTGCTACCAAACGTCACAACGAATCGGGTGATTATAAAGGTGCTCTCTGGTGTCTCCGATGGTGTTTGTTGAGTTGGCATAGATCGAGATTAGGATTTGTCACTCTAATTGTCGGAGAGGTATCTACGGGCCCTCTCGGTAATGCACATCACTATAAACCTTGCGAGCATTGTGACTAATGAGTTAGTTGCGAGATGATGCATTACGGAACGAGTAAAGAGACTTGCCGGTAACGAGATTGAACTAGGTATTGAGATACCGACGATCGAATCTCGGGCAAGTAACATACCGATGACAAACGGAACAACGTATGTTGTTATGCGGTTTGACCGATAAAGATCTTCGTAGAATATGTGGGATCCAATATGAACATCCAGGTTCCCATATTGTTTATTGACCGGAAATGTGTCTCGGTCATGTCTACATAGTTCTCGAACCCGTAGGGTCCACACGCTTAACGTTCGGTGACGTCGGTATTATGAGTTTATGTGTTTTGATGTATCGAAGGTAGTTTGGAGTCCCGGATATGATCACGGACATGACGAGGAGTCTCGAAATGGTCGAGACATAAAGATTGATATATTGGATGACTATGTTTGGACATCGAAATGGTTCCGGGTGAGTTCGGGCATTTACCGGAGTACCGGGAGGTTACCGGAAGGCCCCGACAAGTATATGGGCCTTATTGGGCCATAGTGGGAGAGAGGAGAAGGGAGCCTAGGAGGGGGGCGCCCCCCCCCCCCAAACCCAATCCGAATTGGGTGGGCACCCCCCCTTTCCTTCCTCCTTCCTCCCCGTTCCTTCCTCTCCTAGTCCAACTAGGGAAGGGGGGGAATCCTACTCCTGGTGGGAGTAGGACTCCTCCAGGGTGCGCCATAGAGGGCCGGCCCTCCCCCCTCCTCCACTTCTTTTTATACGGGGGAGGGGGCACCCCATTGACACACAAATTGACATTATCTTAGCCGTGTGCGGTGCCCCCCTCCACCATAATCCACCTCGGTCATACCGTTGTAGTGAATAGGCGAAGCCCTGCGCCGTTAACTTCATCATCATCGTCATCACGCTGTTGCGCTGACGAAGCTCTCCCTCAACACTCAGCTAGATCGAGAGTTCATGGGACGTCACCGAGCTGAGTATGTGCAGATCGCGGAGGTGCCGTACTTTCGGTACTAGGATCGGTCGGATCGTGAAGACGTATGACTACATCAACCGTGTTGTCATAACACTTCCGCTTTCGGTCTACGAGGGTACGTAGACAACACTCTCCCCTCTCGTTGCTATGCATCACCTAGATGGATCTTGCGTGTGCGTAGGAATTTTTTTGAAATTACTGCGTTCCCCAACAGTGGCATCCAAGCTAGGTCTATGCGTAGTGGTTATATGCACGAGTAGAACACAAAGAGTTGTGGGCGATAATAGTCATACTGCTTACCAGCATGTCATACTTTGATTCGGCGGTATTGTTGGATGAAGCGGCCCGGACCGACATTACGTGTACGCTTACGCGAGACTGGTTCTACCGATGTGCTTCGCACACAGGTGGCTGGCGGGTGTCAGTTTCTCCAACTTTAGTTGAATCGAGTGTGGCTACGCCCGGTCATTGTTGAAGGTTAAAACAGCACACTCGACGAAAAATTATGCATAGGTAAGAACGGTTCTTGCTCAGCCCGTAGCAGCCACGTAAAAACTTGCAACAACAAAGTAGAGGACGTCTAACTTGTTTTTGCAGGGCATGTTGTGATGTGATATGGTCAAGACATGATGCTAAATTTTATTGTATGAGATGATCATGTTTTGTAAAAAAATTATCGGCAACTGGCAGGAGCCATATGGTTGTCGCTTTATTGTATTAAATGCAATCAACATGTAATTGCTTTACTTTATCACTAACCGATAGCGATAGTCGTAGAAGCAATAGTTGGCGAGACAACAATGATGCTTCGATGGAGATCAAGGTGTCAATCCGGTGACGATGGTGATCATGACGGTGCTTTGGAGATGGAGATCAAAGGCACAAGATGATTATGGCCATATCATATCACTTATATTGATTGCATGTGATGTTTATCCTTTATGCATCTTATTTTGCTTAGTTCGGCGGTAGCATTATAAGATGATCTCTCACTAAATTTCAAGGTACAAGTGTTTTCCCTGAGTATGCACAGTTGCGAAAGTTCGTCGAGCCGAGACACCACGTGATGATCGGGTGTGATAAGCTCTACATTCACATACAATGGTGCAAGCTAGTTTTGCACACGCAGAATACTCGGGTTAAACTTGACGAGCCTAGCATATGCAGATATGGCCTCGGAACACTGAGACCGAAAGGTCGAGCGTGAATCATATAGTAGATTATTAACATAGTGATGTTCACCATTGAAAACTACTCCATCTCACGTGATGATCGGAGATGGTTTAGTTGATTTGGATCACGTGATCACTTAGATGATTAAAGGGATGTCTATCTAAGTGGGAGTTCTTAAGTAATATGATTAACTGACTTTTAATTTATCATGAACTTAGTAACTAATAGTATTTTGCATGTCTATTTTGTTGTAGATAGATGGCCCGTGTTGTTGTTCCGTTGAATTTTAATGCGTTCCTAGAGAAATAAGTTGAAAGATGATGGTAGCAACTACACGGACTGGGTCTGTAACTTGAGGATTATCCTTATTGCAGCACACAAGAATTACATCCTCGAAGCACCGCTAGGTGCCAAACCCGCTGCGGGAGCAATGCCAGATGTTATGAACGTCTGGCAGAGCAAATCTGATGACTACTCGATAGTTCAGTGTGCCATGCTTTATGGCTTAGAACCGGGACTTCAACGACGTTTTGAACGTCATGGAGCATATGACATGTTCCAGGAGTTCAAGTTAATATTTCAAGCAAATGCCCAGATTGAGAGATATGAAGTCTCCAATAAATTCTACAGCTGCAAAATGGAGGAGAATAGTTCGGTCAGTGAGCATATACTCAAAATGTCTGGGTATAATAATCACTTGATTCAGCTGGGAGTTAATCTTCCTGAATATAGTGTCATTGACAGAATTCTTCAATCACTGCCACCAAGCTACAAGAGCTTCGTGATGAACTATAATATGCAAGGGATGGATAAGACAATTCCCGAGCTCTTCGCAGTGTTAAAGGCTGCGGAAGTAGAAATCAAGAAAGAGCATCAAGTGTTGATGGTCAACAAGACCACCAGTTTCAAGAAAAATGGTAAAGGGAAGAAGGGGAACTTCAAGAAGAACAGCAAGCAATTTGCTGCTCAGGTGAAGAAGCCCAATTCTAGACCTAAGCCTGAGATTGAGTGCTTCTACTGCAAAGGGACTGGTCACTGGAAGCGGAACTGCCCCAAGTATTTGGCGGATAAGAAGGATGGCAAGGTGAATAAAGGTATATGTGATATACAAGTTATTGATGTGTACCTTACTAATGCTCGCAGTAGTGCATGGGTATTTGATACTGGTTCTGTTGCTAATATTTGCAACTCGAAACAGGGACTACGGATTAATCGAAGATTGGCTAAGGACGAGGTGACGATGCGCGCGGGAAATGGTTCCAAAGTCGATGTGATCGCCGTCGGCACGCTACCTCTACATCTACCTTCGGGATTAGTTTTAGACCGGAATAATTGTTATTTGGTGCTAGCGTTAAGCATGAACATTATATCTGGATCTTGTTTGATGCGAGACGGTTATTCATTTAAATCAGAGAATAATGGTTGTTCTATTTATATGAGTAATATCCTTTATGGTTATGCACCCTTGAAGAGTGGTCTATTTTTGTTGAATCTCGATGGTAGTGACACACATATTCATAATATTGAAGCCAAAAGATGCAGAGTTGATAATGATAGTGCAACTTATTTGTGGCACTGCCTTTTAGGTCATATTGGTCTAAAGCGCATGAAGAAACTCCATTCTGATGGACTTTTGGAATCACTTGATTATGGATCACTTGGTACTTGTGAACCATGCGTCATGGGCAAGATGACTAAAACTCAGTTCTCCGGAACAATGGAGCGAGCAACAGATTTGTTGGAAATCATATATATTGATGTATGTGGTCCGATGAATATTGAGGCTCGCGGCAGGTATCGTTATTTTCTCACCTTCACAAATGATTTGAGCAGATATGGGTATATCTACTTAATGAAACATAAGTCTGAAACATTTGAAAAGTTTAAAGAATTTCAGAGTGAATTGGAAAATCATCGTAACAAGAAAATAAAGTTTCTACGATCTGATCGTGGAGGAGAATATTTGAGTTCTGAGTTTGGTCTTCATTTGAAACAATGCGGAATAGTTTCAAGAACTCACGCCAATTCAAACACCACAGCGTAATGGTGTGTCCGAACGTCGTAATCGTACTTTAATAGATATGGTGCGATCTATGATGTCTCTTGCTGATTTACCGCTATCGTTTTGGGGTTTTGTTTTAGAGACGGTTGCATTCATGTTAAATAGGGCACCATCTAAATCCGTTGAGACGACACCTTATGAACTGTGGTTTGGCAAGAAACCCAAGTTGTCGTTTCTTAAAGTTTGGGGTTGCGATGCTTATGTGAAAAAGCTTCAACCTGATAAGCTCGAACCCAAATCGGAGAAATGTGTCTTCATAGGATACCCAAAGGAGACTGTTGGGTACACCTTCTATCACAGATTCGAAGGCAAGACATTCGTTGCTAAGAATGGATCCTTTCTAGAGAAGGAGTTTCTCTCGAAAGAAGTGACTGGGAGGAAAGTAGAACTTGATGAGGTAATTGTACCTGCTCCCTTATTGGAAAATAGTTCATCACAGAAATTAGTTCCTGTGGCTCCTACACCAATTAGTGAGGAAGCTAATGATGATGATCATATAACTTCAGATCAAGTTACTACTGAACCTCGTAGGTCAACCAGAGTAAGATCCGCACCAGAGTGGTACGGTAATCCTGTTCTGGAGGTCATGTTACTTGACCATGACGAACCTACGAACTATGAGGAAGCGATGATGAGCCCAGATTCCGCAAAATGGCTTGATGCCATGAAATCTGAGATGGGATCCATGTATGACAACAAAGTGTGGACTTTGGTTGACTTCCCTGATGATCGGCAAGCCATCGAGAATAAATGGATCTTCAAGAAGAGGACTGGCGCTGACGGTAATGTTACTGTCTACAAAGCTTGACTTGTTGCAAAAGGTTTTCGACAATTTCAAGGAGTTGACTACGATGTGACTTTCTCACCCATAGCGATGCTTAAGTCCGTCCGAATCATGTTAGCAATTGCTGTATTTTATGATTATGAAATTTGGCAAATGGATGTAAAGACTGGATTCCTGAATGGATTTCTGGAAGAAGAGTTGTATATGATGCAACCTGAAGGTTTTATCAATCCAAAGGATGCTAACAAAGTGTGCAAGCTCCAACGATCCATTTATGGACTGGTGCAAGCATCTCGGTGTTGGAATAAACGTTTTGATAGTGTGATCAAAGCATATGGTTTTTTACAGACTTTCGGAGAATCCTGTATTTACAAGAAAGTGAGTGGGAGCTTTGTAGCATTTCTAATATTATATGTTGATGACATATTGTTGATTGGAAATGATATAGAATTTCTGGATAACATAAAAGGATACTTGAACAAGAGTTTTTCAATGAAAGACCTCGGTGAAGCTACTTATATATTGGGCATCAAAATCTATAGAGATAGATCAAGACAATTAATTGGACGTTCACAAAGCACATACCTTGATAAAGTTTTGAAGAAGTTTAAAATGGATCAAGCAAAGAAAGGGTTCTTGTGTGTGTTACAAGGTGTGAAGTTGAGTCAGACTCAATGCCCGACCACTGCAGAAGATAGAGAGAAAATGAAAGTCATTCCCTATGCTTCAGCCATAGGTTCTATCATGTATGCAATGTTGTGTACCAGACCTGTTGTGTGCCTTGCTATTAGTGAGCAGGGAGGTACCAAAGTAATACAGGAGTGGATCACTGGACAACGATCAAGAACATCCTGAAATACCTGAAAAGGACTAAGGATATGTTTCTCGTTTATGGAGGTGACAAAGAGCTCGACGTAAATAGTTACGTCGATGCAAGCTTTGATACTGATCCGGATGAGTCTAAGTCACAAACCGGATATGTGTTTATATTGAACAGTGGAGCTGTCAGTTGGTGCAGTTCTAAGCAAAGCGTTGTGGTGGGATCTACGTGTGAAGCGGAGTACATAGCTGCTTCAGAAGCAGCAAATGAAGGAGTCTGGATGAAGGAGTTCATATCCGATCTAGGTGTCATACCTAGTGCATCGGGTCCAATGAAAATCTTTTGTGACAATACTGGTGCATTGCCTTGGCAAAGGAATCCATATTTCACAATGTCGGATTTCGGGTTCCGGCAGACCCTTGAGGTTTGAACACTGGGGTGCGCGCGGAGATCTTTCCCCTACCAGCTCACGCGTCAATGGTTTGCAAGGGATCTAAACTAGGAACGATGAACAGCACGAGAGACACAAGATTTATACTGGTTCGGGCCACCGTTGTGGTGTAATACCCTACTCCAGTGTGTGGTGTGGTGGATTGCCTCTGGGGTTGATGAAGAACAGTACAAAGGAAGAACAGCCTCGCGAGGGGCTGTTCTTGAGCTGGTGCGGTGGATTGCTTGGGTGAGTCCGGCCGCTTCTCTCCCTCTCTCTGGTAGGTTCGACCTCCCCCTTCTCTCTGTGGTGGCTGGTCCTATTTATAGAGGGAGGCCCTGGGCCTCTTCCCAAATAATGAGCGGGGAGGGCGCCAACAATTGGCCATTTTGAAGGGGAACATCTAGTACACTTATCCTGACTGAAGTTGGTCTTCGGCTGCCAAAGGCTCTGACGGTGACGCTGTCCTGGTCTCCACGATGACCTCCGTCCTGCCGCTCTGCTGGTCCTGGTCTTGTTGCAATCAAGGCGGTAACCTTTGCTCGATGCCTTGGCACATGCTTGCCTCCTTTGCACCAAAGGGGAAATGAGGACATTCGCCTGGCGGCGCCCTTTGGCGCCCGCTTGATCTTGATCATCATGGCTTGCGTCACGGGCACCCTCGTGAGGTACCACTGCCTTGATCTCTCCGCCTCCTCGTGAGCCTGCTCGACAGGCTGCTCTGAGGAAGGTTCTGTCGTCCGCCTCATGAGGCTTGGCCTCGCGAGGGTCTTGAGCTTGGGCTGATGAAGCTGGGCCGCTTGGGCCCCCACTTGAGCCACGCCAGCCGCAGGTAGGCAAGTCTGGGGACCCCGTTCCCGAACGCCGACAAGAGCCCCCGGCCAAGGCGCGCCGGACTTGGCTTAGCAGAGAAGGGGCAAGTGCGGCACCGTGGGCTAACAACCTGCGGCCTTGGGCGCCCGCATGGCGATTGATTGGTCGTGGGCGTCTCCGCTTCCCCACGATCCTCGGCAACTTCATGACTTGACAAGTCCTGCATGCGAAATGGGTCATGATTACACAGCGATCATGGAGGCCGACGGTTGGCCTCCTCGGCTATAAGGCACGAACGGCGCAAGCCCTTCCGATCCATCCCCTCTTGCTACTCCTTTCTCTCCATGGCTCCGTCAAAGAGGTTCTCGGCCGCGGAGAAGGGGAAGGCCCGCCAGGTTGGGCCTGACTCTCCCCCGGCCAAGCGCGGTCGAGGTCGTCCTCGCAAGCATCCTGTGGCTCCCGTAGCGGCTTCCCGTGGTCGTGGAGGCGATCCCCTGTGCGGCGATGGGCGCCAGGTTGTCGACGGGGGGCGTGCCGCGACTACGCGCCCCCCTAGGCCGCACTTACACTCGGCGAAGGTGTTGCCAGAGTTCGTCGTGTGGTCGGTGGAGCCGACCAGCACCTGGCTCCAGCTTCCCCGCTTCTTTGTGGGTGAACTTTCGGCCGGCGTTCTAGGCGGCCTCTGACTTCAGGCGGACGGTTGTTGCAGCAGGGCCTCCTAGGCTTCGCTGGAGGTCTTCGTCGCCGGGAATGTGGCCCTAAACCGCGGCTGGCAAGCGTTTGCCCGTGCACGTGGCCTGAGCCAGCGGTGCACCCTGCACTTCAAGTTCGACGGCGACGCCACCCTCTACGTGAGGGTGTTCAGAGAAGACGGTCACCGTGCCGGGTGCTGCCCCGAAGACGATGACCGCGGCCGTGTACCCAGCCCTGGCGATGAGCGGGATGAAGATGACAGCAGGCGCGTGGTCGGCGGCGCTCGGGGCTCGTCGAGCTTCGGCGGCTCTCCTTCGTACAGCAGCTCCTCCAGCGGTGGCCGCGACCAGCCTCCGTGCCGTCGCGCCCGCCTAGAGGGAGGTAGCGGGTCGGCCCGCCATCGAGCCTCGGTGAAGCGCGAGGAGGAGTCCGACTGAGCTCCGGAGGCAGTACGAGCCTTCGTCGCGAGTTGGTGCCGAGCAAGTCGTGCCTATTTTGTTTTTCTCTCTTCCATGCGCAAAGAGACAGTAGTGTAGGGCCCCGTGGGGGCGTGCTGAACTGTTGTCGTTAATTATTATGTTGTTTCCGCTATTCCTGTGTTGTGCTTTTGTGCCGCATGCCCGCGTGCAGGAATTACTTAGCTCGGGGGGGGGGGCTTGTCGCGGTCTTCTCTTCCCGAGGCCGAGGCCTTGCCGCGCGCTTCATGTCTTGCAAGGATTAGTCAGGAGGGGTAGCTTACGATCTCGGTTGCGGAGGCAACCGACCCAGGTCCTATGTTCGCGTCGCGATGCCCGTGGGGCACGGACTGGGAGGGGTGCTCCCGTAGTGGACCTGGATAGGAAAGCTTCAGACGACAGGGGCAGAAAACACTCGTGAGGGCGCCCGCGCTGCTCCCTCGCGAGACTTGCGCGAGAGAAATCAAGGCAAGTGAGCGAAAAAGACAAAGAATCACAAGCCAAGGACGGCAACAACTTCAATAAAACTTCAAATAGGAACGAACAAGCCAACTGCAGAAAGGAAATGAAAAAGCCGCGTCCGGCACCTAATCTAGTCTTCGACGTCTTCTCACCAGCGCGGAGCTAAGTGCTGCCACTAGGCGTGGGCGGGAGCCCGCGAGGCCCGAGGGCGGCTCTCCGGAGACTCCGGGGCGTGTACAGCCCCAACTCATTATTACGTGAGAGTGTCACGGGCGGCGAGCTTCACAGGCATTGGCCTTCTTCACAGGCTCCGGGCCTTTCTCGGGGAAATGAGCTTCACAGGCGTTGGCCTTCTTCACAGGCTCCGGGCCTTTCTCGGGGAAATGAGCTTCACAGGCGTTGGCCTTCTTCACAGGCTCCGGGCCTTTCTCGGGGAAATGAGCTTCACAGGCGTTGGCCTTCTTCACAGGCTCCGGGCCTTTCTCGGGGAAATGAGCTTCACAGGTGTTGTCCTTCTTCACAGGCTCCGGGCCTTTCTCGTGGAAATGAGCTTCACAGGCGTTGGCCTTCTTCACAGGTTCCGGGCCTTTCTTCATGGGTAGAACTTCCGGAGATGCTGGATGTTCCACACGTTCGGGATGGGCACCCACTCCTGAGTCTCCAGGCGCGCGGAGCCGGGCCTGGAAACATGAACAACCTTGAACGGGCCCTCACACATGGGAGAAAGCTTATGCAACCCTTCCCTGGAGAGGACCCGTCTGAGCACGAGGTCCCCTACCTCAAGAGTCCTGGGGCGGATGTTGCGGAAGTGGTTTCGCCGCAGCGCCTGTTGATAGCTTGCCGCTCGTAGCGCGGCCTCTCGACGATGTTCCTCCCCCAACACGAGATCCATCTCCCGCATGGCGTCCTATTGCGCCTCGTCGAACGCCAGGACCCGTGCGGAGCGACGCCTGACCTCGTGAGGGAGGACGGCTTCTGCTCCGTAGACGAGGAAGAACGGGGTCTCGCCAGTCGGCTTGGCCGCGGTCGTGCAGATGGACCACAGCACGGACTGGAGCTCGTCGTGCCAGCCCCTGCCGCAGGCCTCCAGCTTCTTCTTGAAGGTCCTGGTTTTGAGGCCCTTCAGGACCTCCGCGTTGGCTCGCTTGGCCTGGCCGTTACTCCGGGGGTGCGAGCGTAGCATATCTGCGTTCCAAGGTTAGCCTGATGCGTTTTGAAGAGATTCTTTGGTGAACTGTGAACCGTTGTTGGTGATGATGCGGTTAGGCACCCCAAACCGGCTCACGAGGCCCCTGATGAACTTGACCGCAGAGCCCGCTGGGATGGTGCGGACAGCTTCCACCTCAGCCCACTTGGTGAACTTGTCCACGACGACATAGAGGTAGCGATAGCCCCCTGGCGCCCGAGGAAATGGGCCTAGAATGTCCAGCCCCCAAACTGCGAATGGCCATGAGAGGGGTATAGTTTGCAGACCTCCTGCCGGCTGATGGATCTGCTTGGCGTGAAATTGGCAGGCCTCGCAAGCCTTTACCAGCTCAACAGCGTCGCTGAGTGCTGTGGGCCAGTAGAACCCGCTGCGGAACGCCTTGCCAACGAGGGTCCGTGACGATGAGTGATGCCCACAGTCTCCGCCGTGTATGTCTTCCAGCAATTCCTTCCCTTGCTCTCTGGAAATGCAGCGTAGGGACACGTCATTCGGTCGCCTCCGGTAAAGCTCTACATCCCTGATGCAGTAGGCCGTGGCTTGCCGGGCCACACGCTCCGCCTCCTCCTCCTTCTCCGGCAGGGTCCCCCGCATCAAGTAGCTCTTGAGCTATGTGATCCAACACCCTTCCTAAGGCTCCAACGCCAGGAGCAGGCGTGCCCCTGAGGCCGGGCCGCAGACCGGAGCTCCCGAGGCAGGCGGCTGGGGGAGCTCCTCCCGAGGTTGCGTCGCGCTTGATAGTGATGGTGCCGCTGAGGGCCTGAAGAGTCGCTCTTGACGCCAGGGCTCTGAGGCAGCCGCTGGACGCCCTCTTGGCGATATCATCCGCCCTTGATTGGTGCCATGAGGCTATCTGCAACTCCGGCCCCAGGCTGTTTCTCCATCCTGCGAACCTCCGCGAGGTAGGCTTCCATGTGCTCGTCCTTCGGCTCGTATATCTTGTTGGAGAAGTTGACGAGGAGCTGTGAATCGCCCTTGATGATGAGGCGCTTTACCCCCAAAGCGACTGCGGCTCTCAGGCCAGCTATCAGGCCTTCATATTCTGCTATGTTGTTGGAGACCTTCTCCCCGTGCTGGAAACAGAGCTGCATGGCATAATAGAGCTTGTCCTGTGTCGGGGATAAGCCCACTGCGCCCCCCCCCCCCCCCGCGCCATGTCGGGAGAATGCCCCGTCGAAGTAGATGACCCAGCCGTCCAGTGCCTCGCTCCCCGGAGAAAGTGATCGGTCTTTGCCTGCTTCGAGGCGGGGTGCCTCCGTCCATTCTGCCACGAAATCTGCCAATGTGGCCCCTTGATGACTCTGGTTGTGCTGAATTCTAGCTGAAACGCTTGCAGTTCGATGTTCCACTCGGCGACTCTTCCAGTTGAGTTGGGGCTCCTGAGCACCCTCTCCAGAGGGTATGCTGAGACGACCTTGATGGGATGACCTTGGAAGTAGTGTCGCAGCTTGCGTGAGGCTACCAATAGCGCGAGGAGGAGTTTTTGGGGCATGGGGTACCGCGCCCTCGCGTCCCGTAGCACCGTGCAGACGAAGTACACGTGGTGCTCAACGAGGCTGTGAGCGCTGGCGCTGTTCGCGTCCTCCGTAGGTTGGGGTGCCTCCCGAGACGGCGGAGCCCCCAGCGCCTGGTCGCTCGGCGGGGCCTCTTCTGCTCCGGGCGCGCTTTCCTGCTGCGGCTGATCCCCTTCGGCCGCGGCCGCGGTCTTTGTGAGGCTTTCTTGGCTTCGCTTCGCTCCTGCCCGAAGGGCGATGCCTTGGCAACTTTGTCTCCTCCCCGACCGCTACCAGGCTCTTGTTGGCGGAGTACGGGTGGCCGCGAGGTAGAGCACCAGAGGCCCCGAGGGCCGGAGCTACCATCACCGGAGGGCTGGTAAGGTACCTCTTGAGTTCTTGGAATGCCTTGTCGGCCTCTTCAGTCCATTCAAAGGGGCCATTCTTCTTCATCAGCTTGAAGAATGGCAGTGCTTGTTCCCCCAGCTTGGAGATGAAACGTCCTAGCGCGGTCACGCGCCCGGTGAGTTTCTGCATTTCTCTGAGGGTCTTTGGCGGGCTCATGTCTTCGACTGCTTTGAACTTTTCCGGGTTGGCCTCGATGCCCCTATGGGACACGAGGAAACCCAGGAGCTTGACCGAGGGGACTCCAAATACGCACTTCTCCAGGTTGAGTCGCAGATCCACTTTATCAAGGCTCGCGAAGGTTTCTTCCAAGTCCTGTATCAGGGTTTTCGCCTCCCGAGACTTCACTACATTGTCATCGACGTACGCCTCGGCATTCCTCCCGAGCTGTTGGCCCAGGGCGATGTGCATCGGCTGAAAGGTCGGCGCTGCGTTGCGCAACCCAAACGGCATGCAGGTATAGCAGTACACTCCGCACGGGGTCAGGAAAGCCGTTTTTTCCACGTCTTCTACCGCCATCTTGATCTGGTGATAGCCTTGTTGAGGTTGGTGAAGTCGACACACATACGTTCCTTTCCCCCCTTTTTTGGCACGACAACTGGGTTGGCCAGCCAATCCGGGTAGCGGACCTCGCGAATAACCCCTGCTACCTCTAGCTTGCGGGTCTCTTGGATGATAAAAGCTTGTTTCTCTATGGACTGTCTCCTCGCCTTCTGCTTCACGGGGCACACGTTGAGGTGATGCTCAATCACGCCCCTCGGGACCCCCGCCAACTGATCAGGTCCCCATGCAAACACCTTCTTGTTTGCGCGCAGGAACTTCACCAAGGCCTCCTCCTTCTTGGGTTCGAGGTTTGCACCTATGGTGAAGGTGGCGTCAGTGGACCCGTCCTCATTGACTGGTACCTGCTTGGTTTCCGCCTTGTTTTGAGTGAATAGCTTCTTCTTCTTGGACGGCGCAGCCCCCTTGGGCTCGGGGGCGTCAGTCTTTGTGGCCGTGCCGCCGGTATATGAAAACAAGCTTGAGCACCTGCAGTGCATCTCCGGTGTTTCCTGACACGGTAAGGACGCCGCTGCTCCCGGGCATCTTCATGAGGTTGTACGCCGGGTGAGTTGCTGCCATGAACCGGGCCAAGGCCGGGTAGCCGAGGATGACGTTGAGGCCGGCTCCGCCATCGATGATGGTCCTGGTGACAGCCACTTCGCAGATGGTGGGGGTGCACAGCATCGGAAGCCCACCGGAACCGGCGGGGTTGGAGGGGTGATTGTCCGAGTTGAAGAGCAGGTCGGTCTCGGGCGCCACCTAGCCCGGCGGGGCTCCCTGGCGCTTGGAGGTCGTGGCGATCTGGCGGGTGAACGGCTTGACGTGGTGGCTCAAAGGTGGCTCCAGTGAGCCGCCCGGGAGAGCTGCGACGACCGGGGGCGCCGGCCCGGCGCGATGGGCGAGGTAGAGGTCATGTAGCTCCCACCAACAGGCCTGCTGCTCGTTCCCCGCCTGGCCAGTGGGGGCGTTGGCAGCAGACGACGAGGAACGATGGGGGTGTCCGCCGACGGGAGCCGTTCGGGCGACTCGAGCGGCGCGAGCAGCCCGACGCTCGGCGCGGTCTCGGCGAGCGTCAACCATGGACATGACGGAAGATCACACGCGACCAGCGGAAGAAAGATTCTGGTGCACCCCTACCTGGCGCGCCAAATGTCGGATTTCGGGTTCCGGCAGACCCTTGAGGTTCGAACACTGGGGTGCGCGCGAAGATCTTTCCCCTACCAGCTCACGCGTCAATGGTTTGCAAGGGATCTAAACTAGGAACGATGAACAGCACGAGAGACACAAGATTTATACTGGTTCGGGCCACCGTTGAGGTGTAATACCCTACTCCAGTGTGTGGTGTGGTGGATTGCCTCTGGGGCTGATAAAGAACAGTACAAAGGAAGAACAACCTCGAGAGGGGCTGTTCTTGAGCTGGTGTGGTGGACTGCTTGGGTGAGTCCAGCCGCTTCTCTCCCTCTCTCTGGTAGGTTCGACCTCCCCCTTCTCTCTGTGGTGGCTGGTCCTATTTATAGAGGGAGGCCCTGGGCCTCTTCCCAAATAGTGAGCGGGGAGGGCGCCAACAATTGGCCATTTTGAAGGGGAACATCTAGGACACTTATCCTGACTAAAGTTGGTCTTCGGTTGCCAAAGGCTCTGACGGTGACGCCGTCCTGGGCTCCACGATGACCTCCGTCCTGCCGCTCTGCTGGTCCTGGTCTTGTTGCACCAAAGCGGTAACCTTTGCCTGATGCCTTGGCACATGCTTGCCTCCTTTGCACCAAAGGGAAATGAGGACATCACACTTGGCGTCCGCTTGATCTCGATCGTCATGGATTGCGTCACGGGGCACCCTCGTGAGGTAACCTGCCTTGATCTATCCGCCAACTCGTGAGCCTTCCTGACGAGTCTGCTCATGATGAATCTTCCTGTCGTCCGCCTCATGAGGCTGGGCCTCGCGAGGGTCTTGAGCTTACGATGAAGGTGGGCACTGGGCCCCCACTTGAGCCACGCCGTAGGCCGCAGGCAGGCAAGTCCGGGGACCCCCGTTCCCAGAACGCCGACACACAAGAGAACCAAGCACATCAAGAGACGCTTCAATTCCATTGGCGATCAAGTCAAGGAGGGAGACATAGAGATTTGCAAGATACATACGGATCTGAATGTTGCAGACCCGTTGAGTAAGCCCCTCTCACGAGCAAAACATGATCAGCACCAAGACTCCATGGGTGTTAGAATCATTATTGTGTAATCTAGATTATTGAGTCTAGTGCAAGTGGGAGACTGAAGGAAATATGCCCTAGAGGCAATAATAAAGTTGTTATTTATATTTCCTTATATCATGATAAATGTTTATTATTCATGCTAGAATTGTATTAACCGGAAACTTAGTACATGTGTGAATACCTAGACAAACAGTGTCACTAGTATGCCTCTACTTGACTAGCTCATTGAATCAAAGATGGTTAAGTTTCCTAGCCATAGACATGAGTTGTCGTTTGATCAACGGGATCATATCATTAGAGAATGATGTGATTGACTTGACCCATTCCGTTAGCCTAGCACTTGATCGTTTAGTTTCTTTGCTATAGCTTTCTTCATGACTTATACATGTTCCTATGACTATGAGATTATGCAACTCCCAAATACCGGAGGAACACTTAGTGTGCTACCAAACGTCACAACATAACTGGGTGATTATAAAGGTGCTCTACAGGTGTCTCCGATGGTGTTTGTTGAGTTGGCATAGATCGAGATTAGGATTTGTCACTCTGATTGTCGGAGAGGTATCTCTGGGCCCTCTCGGTAATGCACATCACTATAAGCCTTGCAAGCAATGTGACTAATGAGTTAGTTGCGAGATGATGCATTACGGAACGAGTAAAGAGACTTGCCGGTACGATATTGAACTAGGTATTAAGATACCGACGATCGAATCTCGGGCAAGTAACATACCAATGACAAAGGGAACAACGTATGTTGTTATGCGGTTTGACCGATAAAGATCTTCATAGAATATGTGGGAGCCAATATGAACATCCAGGTTCCGCTATTGGTTATTGACCAAAAACGTGTCTCGGTCATGTCTACATAGTTCTCGAACCCGTAGGGTCCGCACGCTTAACGTTCGGTGACGATCGTTATTATGAGTTTATGTGTTTTGATGTACCGAAGGTAGTTCGAAGTTCCGGATATGACCACGGACATGCCAAGGAGTCTCGAAATGGTTGAGCCATAAAGATCGATATATTGGATGACTATGTTTGGACATCGGAATGATTCCGGGTGAGTTCGGGAATTTACCGGAGTACCGGGAGGTTACCGGAACCCCCCGGTATTTATATGGGCCTTATTGGGCCATAGTGGGATTGTGGAGAAGGGAGCCTAGGAACCCCCCCCCCCCCAAGCCCAATCTGGATTAGGTGCCCCCCCCCCCCCTTTCCTTCCTCCTTCCTCCCCCTTCCTTCCTCTCCTAGTCCAACTAGGTGACGGTGTCCTGGACTAGGGGGTACTCACCACGTCATCTCGCGATCTGTTAGACTGGGCCGAGGACCCCCATGGCCGTATACTCATGGGCTAGTCCAGATAGCTGCCGCATACAAGGAAGATTCCACAAGACTTAGCGATCAAGACAAGGACTCCTCCCCACCGGCGTATTCGGCTAGGACTCTTGTTATCCTAGGCCTCTGGTGCATTATATAAACCAGGGCCAGGCTAGTCGATATAGATATACAACAATCATACCATAGGCTAGCTTCTAGGGTTTAGTCTCTACGATCTCGTGGTAGATCAACTCTTGTACTACTCATATCATCAAGATCAATCAAGCAGGAAGTAGGGTATTACCTCCATCAAGAGGGCACGAACACAGGTAAACATCGTGTCCCCCGCCTCCTGTTACCATCCGCCTTAGATGCACAGATTCGGGACCCCTACCCGAGATCCTCCGGTTTTGACACCGACCTCGGTGCATTCATTGAGAGTTTCATTGTGTGTTCGGCAAAAGGTCGATGGCTCGCTGCAGATCAGCTGCGACTTGGCATCTTCGTCACCATTTCATTTGGTTACCTTGGTTCGACCAAGGACTGCGCCCTACCTCCGATCGTCATGTTCGGATGAGGGCCTTCATCAACATCAACTCCGATCTCTATCAAGATCATGGAGGAATCATCCTGGGAGCCCGGGGGCTCAACGCCAACATTGCCCTCGGGTGACCGTGCTGTTTTCTGGACAGCGAACTTGTGTCCGCCGCCACCGCCTCCTAAATTGTCGTTTTAACAATTGCTTCGGTCGAATTGTGCAGAATTGAGTCTACAACAACCTGGAAAATTTTGTCGAGTTCCGATGGAGGAATCTCTGGCAATCCACGATATACCGGAGCCCTGTCAAATCTGGACGAAAATCTAGACGAGTTTAGGGCGTGGTGTACAGCTTCTAGCTCGGACGTCCTTTGGAAGATCCAACCATTGATCGGCTGGGGAATTCCTATATCTGACACCCCTCAAAATTTCAGCTTGATCCGACCGTCCAAACTCCGGGAACCTTCCGATTAGTGCATCACTTTTCGGATCTGCTTTCCGCGCGAAAACGAATCCGACCCGAGTTCGTCTTTTTTATGAACGGGATTTCGGACATCCTTTTTGAAGGAAGTTTTGTATGGGATGTTGTGTTTTGTCCCGAACACATCCCACTAACTTTAAAATCTTTTGAACATGATCTTCAACATCGTGTTGGTGTCAAACCAATCCGGCAATATTGCTCCACGGCCGCCGACCTGCGCTAAACACGTCGTCACTTTGTTGAGCCGAGCTCAACTTCTTCGGATCATCATCTCGGCAAGCCGAACAAGAGTTCGGCATCGGAAAGGATAAATCATCACCAACATCGCCGCCCCATGGATTACACGGAGCAGGCGCACCGGCATCGCCGCACGGTCACTTCATCAAGCCGGCATTGACCACGTCACGACCTGCATCGGCAGGGCCGCACTGTTGCTCCTTCGAGCCGGTGTCCATCACGCCGACCTACTTCGACTCATCGGCTGACATCGAGGCTTCGACATCTCGGCTGGACCGGGGGCTTCGCCATCTCTTCATCAACCTATACTCCAGAGACTTCGGCGTCACTAGCCGACCAGCTCTGTCACGTTAGCTGGACCGGGGGCTTTGCCTTGGCGAGCCAACCTTTGCCAGCATTGCCATGCCGTCGCTTTATCACCCGTCAGGCAATGGGTGTGCGGATCGAGTCCCAATTTTGGGAATCACCTTTTCTTCGGATTGCTACAATAAATAAACCAGGTGCTATTAATTCTAGTATTTTTTTGCTTGTTTGGGTTCATTTTTTCCAAGGAATTATTACTCTGGTTTGTCCATCATATGTACGCAGGTCTATCAAATGGTGGCCACATTAACGACGATCGCATGGTGGTTCGGTCAGTTTCCGTACATAGTCCGACAAACGCCGCGTCCGGAACTCGGACCGACCTGTGAATTCAAGCTTTGCCACGCCTTTACCGCATCACACTGACGCCCTGCATCGACATTGACTTCGGCGCCAGGCCATATTTCTTTTATTACTCACTTTGCATAAATTATTTATTGTGCAACATTTTTTATTATTACTATTATCCCTCGTCTGCACTATTTTTTCTGCACAGGAAAATGATCCAGCCGGACTATATCCTTTGGCGTCACCTCGGCTGGACGGGGGGCTTCGTCAACAGTTCATTACCCCGTGCCGGGGACTTCGGCATCACTCTGCCGGCCTGCATTGACCGTGCTATGTCACTACTTCGGAGTGTCGAGCTCTTTGCTCCGCCACCTCGGGACCGGCTTGGGGGATGGAACCTTGTCCCACATCAAGCTTGGACCGCGTCATCAATACCGAACACATTAACCAACTAAGTTGCCTTCATCTCAAAGATTTAAATTTTTAATTTATGTTCGGATCGCCCAAGCATTATACTTTTTTTGGAAAAAGTTGCTTGTAAAAATTTCCTTGTCCAAACTTTATTTGTGACACACAAATTCAAATACCCCGTTTACTTGGGGGCTCCCTTGCTGGAGCATTTCCTCTTGCATATGATTATACTTGTACGGCTTCGTTCCTTGTCCGTGTATTACGCCACAATGCACCATATTGACCTAAGTGATTTTCATGTTGGGTTGCCTTGCTCCTGTGTTTATCCCTACGTTCCCGATTGTTCGGCTAGGGAGTAAAGGGAGCACCTCTGCGATTGTCACGATCGGGTTACCCGAGCCGGACCTCAGACAGGGTGAAGCCCAAAGCTAGCGCTCTTACTGTTTTCAATTATGGTCGGCACACAACGGAACTCACGAGTACAAAAAATCTATTACACAAGTCTCATATTAACAATGAGCACCGAAGAAAGGTATCGGTGGGGGTACTATTTTCTTCGAAGATGCTTCTTACACTTCATCAGTAATATAGCATAAGTTCCCTGAGCGCGCTTTGTCTATTACAGCCTTATGACCTGATTGCCTGGTTATCGGAAACACCGTCGATATTCTCGACAGGTGGAGTACATAACATTTTTCGGTCCTTGGCCGAAGAGGGAGAAGCCGACGGTCGGTTAAGACGCGTTTAAAGTTCGGGTGAACATAGATATGATATAAGTACTTCGGTACATACAATCATTCTTTTACCCAAGTCACTTGGGGGCTCTTAAATTTATGTGAGCTGTTTTATAATAAGTGTTCTTATTCTTAGTCATTGCAAAGTCTTTTTTCTATCACTCCTTTTTTCGACGCGAGTGTGCGGTCAATAGCCGGGGCGCCTAATTTCTCTCTCAAAGCCGCTAAAGTTTGCTAAACTGGCCTAACGAGAGGTACTCCGCCTTCGGGATAGGAGGTTGAAGCCATAGGTTGACCCGCTTGAAGTCTCGAGATAGGATGTGTCATGTTAAAGCATGACAAAAACACCTTTTTTTCTAAGACCAATTTTCGATTTGGCACCGAACACTTGATCTAGTTCGGACATTAAACTTTTGAATAAGTTTTTGGCTTTTCGAGCCTATGGCACTTTTAAACTATTTGTGCGTTTCCAGCATTAGTCTTGCAGTGCAACGCCGGACACCTTTAGGGATTCGGCAAAAACCTTCTCGGATATTGCCATATATGCATCGGTTTCGAATTGTGTCTTCTGTCAATAGTTGGGTTGCCCGGCTCCTGTGCTTGCCTCCTACGTTCCGCTTTATTCGGCTAGGTGTTCCAAGGGAGAACCACTGCGATTGTGCTTCCAGCTCGCATGGTCAAGCACCTCAGTGGAGAAAGCCGAAAACTGACTGTCACAATAGGCGTAAACGGGTCAGCGATCCGATGACTATGTTAAAAGACGGGCCGTTCATAACATTGGCCAAAGTGTTTAGGCTTGACCTCGGCTATCGCCGAACACTAACCGGGGGCTCATAGCTAGCTTCCCCAGTATAAAGCTCCTATGACTAAGCGAAAGTTATAAAGCCAAGATATCTGATTGCCTCGTTTCTGCTAACACAACCGCCTTCGGGCACCGAGACGTCGGCTAAGGGTTGTTTTGTTAGTACGGAAACACCCTGCGTAGTATCTACCAAGGGATAGAAGCCGACGATGGGACACTTTCAACTGATAAACGGTCACAATGAAGTCAAAATAATGATGTGAAGTACTTGGATACATAGAATCATTACACATAATCTGTGATTTTACCGGATATCGATCCTTAATTCGCCACCCGTGCCCACATTAAGGCTCGGGGCTCTTGGGCTTCGTGCTCATTATTTATAAATATTAAAAGGGCACATCGATCCTCGATTCGGTGTTGCCACCCGACCAGTGTCTCGGGTGCTCTTTGCATTGCTTATTCAATGCGAGAGAATTCAAAGTGCTTTCGGTGTTGGCTTGAGCGAACTATGCACATACATGTCTTCGGACAATAATAGGTACCATATGGACCTATCCGGCATCAAGCTAGTATATTCGGCGACTTCTCACGACCCTCTCTCGGGGCCCGCTCGCCAATCACTATTATCTCTAATATATTACACTGCGTTTTTATTCCTATGTATCTTTGCCGAGCTAGGAATTGATCCTCGGGCCGATTACACGCATTGACACGAGTCTCGGGGCTCTCGGGAACAGTGGTTTTTATGCTTGCCTTCAGGTGCATCTCGGGTTTTAGACTGATACACACCTTGAGGGCTACTAGATATACATCGGCAGAGAATAAACTGCACCAGTTAAAAATATTCATAAAAATCAGTCCCATGGCCAAGGTGGTGCACCACCTCGGAAGCAGTCCGGCATAGAGCTCGGGCGCCAGTGGCTGGCTCCATAGAAGGCATTTCCGGTATTAAGCTTAGCTAAACTCTTTCAACTTTTTGAACCAAGGTGATCTATGACACCTCGGATATAATCCGGCATTGGAGCTCGGATATAGTCCGGCGTTGGAGCTTGGATATAGTCCGGCGTTGGAGCTTGGACATAGTCCGGCGTTAGAGCTCGGAAGCGGTCGGGCATTGGTGCTCGGCTGCAAAAGATACCTCGAATGCAGTCCGACGTTGGAGCTCGGACGCAAGAGGACGCTGCCTCCCGGGAAAAACTTCAAACCCGAGGTAGGGCATAAAAATAACAAGGCATTGATAAAGGCCAGAAACTTAAAGGGGCTCCTCGGATACCCAACGTGTAAACTCTTCGGATGCACTTCGGCGATCCTCAAGATCGAAGATGAGAAGATTTGTTGAACCAGTTTTCAAGACCGATGACCGAAGATGAAGAACAGTTCGGAAGAATCGAGGAGCGTCCCTAACTTGAAGACCGGTTCAGGGAGCTCGGCGGTGTCACGGACTAGGGGTACTCACCACGTCATCTCCCGATCCGTTAGATTGGGCCGAGGACCCCCATGGCCGTATACTCATGGGCCAGTCCGGACAGCTGCTGCATACAAGGAAGATTCCACAAGACTTAGCGATCAAGACAAGGACTCCTCCCCACCGTGATTCGGCTAGGACTCTTGTTATCCTAGGCCTCTGGTGCATTATATAAACCAGGGCCAGGCTAGTCGATATAGATATACAACAATCATACCATAGGCTAGCTTCTAGGGTTTAGCCTCTACAATCTCGTGGTAGATCAACTCTTGTACTACTCATATCATCAAGATCAATCAAGCAGGAAGTAGGGTATTACCTCCATCGAGAGGGCCCGAACCTGGGTAAACATCGTGTCCCTGCCTCCTGTTACCATCCGCCTTAGATGCACAGTTCGGGACCCCCTACCCGAGATCCGCCGGTTTTGACACCGACACTAGGGAAGGGGGGAATCCTACTCCCGATGGGAGTAGGACTCCTCCAGGGCGCGCCATAGAGGGCCTGCCCTCCCCCTCCTCCACTCCTTTATATACGGGGGAGGGGGCACCCCATAGACACACAAATTACATTGCCATAGCCGTGTGTCGTGCCCCCCTCCACCATAATCCACCTCGGTCATACCGTTGTAGTGCTTAGGCGAAGCCTTGTGCCGCTAACTTCATCATCGTCATCACGCCGTCGTGTTGACGAAGCTCTCCCTCGACACTCAGCTGGATAGAGAGTTCGTGGGACGTCATCGAGTTGAACGTGTGCAGATCGCGGAGGTGCCATACTTTCGGTACTTGGATCGGTCGGATCGTGAAGACGTATGACTACATCAACCGCGTTGTCATAACGCTTCCGCTTTCGGTCTACGAGGGTACGTAGACAACACTCTCCCCTCTTGTTGCAATGCATCACCTACATGGATCTTGCGTGTGCGTAGGAATTTTTTTGAAATTACTGCGTTCCCCAACATGACCCAGATGGGTGTCTATTGGAGTGGCCGTGAAAGTGTCATGCAATAGATTGGTTTTGTTGGAACATCCCTGGTCCACCCAAATGGGAGCATGTACTTAAGTACGAGGCCACGAGTTCCATGGTGTGGGTACGATGTACTAACCTCTACAAAGTGTACAATCTATCCGGATAGCCGCGTCCTCGGTTATGGACACTGTTCGTTGTAGGTCACATCGTTCGTTCAACACTCATGATGACTAAATGACTTAGATTTATATGTTTGCAAGTAATAGTTTAGCAGGAAGCCGATGATGATACTGGGATGATCTTGAGGATGATAATTCGGTTCGTGATATGATCACGCGGTGATCACGAGGATATATTGATCACGAGGTAATCGAGAGGATATATTGCTTGGCCGAGTAGCCAAGAGTGAGATGGTCCATGTGACCTAAGATGAGGGTTCATGAGTAATTCTAGCATTACCATATCATGATTAATATTTACTTCCACACCTTGATGCTTTTGGTTGTTGTGGTCTTGCGAGTACATTCAAAGTATTCACATAGCGTATCATCCCAGATTGCAGGTGATGCCATGATTGATTGGTTGTTGAGGATCCTGAGTCTGCGAGGTAGGCCATGTCCCAGCCAGAGTACCTGTGGAGTGGAGTCCATCACCGTCGTCGTTGTTCTGCTGCTTGAAGTTATTCCGCTACTACAAGTTGTTCCGCTGCTAGTATAGAGCTACCTTAGCAGGCGTAGTGTCGCCATGCTGATGTATTCCTTGTAATATCCTAACCCTTGTACTCGTATTATATGTAATAAGAGTTGTTCTGTTCTATACCAAGCAGTGATGTATTCCAGAAGACTTGATCTCTGGGCTGGAATACGGGGTGTTCCGGTTCCTCTGAGCCGGGGTGCCACAAATTATTACTACAAAATTGCCATGATTGAGATGGGTCCTCCAACTCAATCAAAAATCCCAAGTTATTACTAACCAGTTCATTAAATTAATTTTGATGATGAGATCATGCGATAAATCACTTCTGGACGCTCAAAATTGTCCATAACCGAGGACACGGCTAATCATGATTAGTTTTTACACCCTACAGAGGTTTGCGCACTTTGTCCCACAAGACTCGACCACCTCCATGATCGGAAGATTGAGACAAAGTCTTTCAGAAGCGTTTCCCCTTAACCATGGGTAGACCAATACACCTACATTCCCCTACGTCTGCTAGTGATAACCCACAAGTATAGGGGATCGCAACAGTTTTTTAGGGTAGAGTATTCAGCCCAAATTTATTGATTCGACACAAAGGGAGCCAAAGAATATTCACAAATATTAGCAGTTGAGTTATCAATTCAACCACACCTGAAAGACTTAATAACTGCAGCAACGTATTTAGTAGCCAAGTAGTATGATAGTAACGGTAACAGTGGCAATAGGAACAGTAACAATTTTGGAGTGATTGTAACAGCAGTAACAACAAAAGTAACTTAGCAAAGATCAATATGTGAAAAGCTCGTAGGCATTGGATCAATGATGGATAATTGTGTTGGATAACATTCATCATGTAGTAGTCATACCTAGGGCGATACAGAACTAGCTCCAGTTCATCAATGTAATGTAGGCATGTATTCCGTATATAGTCATACGTGCTTATGGAAAAGAATTTGCATGACATCTTTTGCACGCACCTTGCGCACCCAAGAATCTTGGATGCCAAAAAATCATATTATTTTTTTGAATTTTCCTGCTATTTGTTTGAATTTACTATTTACAGGCGTACAAATTTATTGTTTTCTTTTGCCACGAGCTCCTGGTATGTCTAAATAGCATGAAAATTTGCATGCACATTGCACAAATGAGTATCTTTGATCCCACAAATTTTCAGAATTATTTAATTTTTTGCTTTTTTTTTGAGACGGTTGAAGCCCTTTGACCAGACGATAACGACGAAGAAGTGCATTTCTGTAAGGTCACCTAATGGTAGAGGAGAAAATTTGAGCAAGTTTCGAAATTAGATAAAATCTGAGTAGTGGGTTCAAGTTAGGGATACAAATGTAAAAGACCCAGAGAAAATTTGGAATAGAATCTAAAAATTGAAACTGTTAAGTTTCGGCAGATCGTGGCAGAAGTGCCACGTGGCACGTTGTGGCTGGCTGATGGTTGTTTGCTGCGTAACCCGATGGCGGACGGTCGAACTTAAACGATTTAGGGGTAATTAAGAAAAGCATATCTAACCTAAACTGTTAGATCTCGACCGGATGGCTGGGGTTTGTCCGCTGCTTGGCTTATACGACGGATGGCTGAATACTGGAGCATACCATTTTGGAAGAAAACCAAAAAAAAAACAAGATCTAATCTCGGTCGTGTATACACGATCTAACGGAAGGGGGGTGTTCGCCGGTGCTTACAGAGGACCGGCGTCTGCGATGAAGGCCGCGGCGGCTCAGGCGTCGAGGTGGGCGGCGCTTCGGCTGTCCTCCAGCGTAGCATGAGGTCGGGGTGGTACGACTCAGCGATGGGGTCCCGGTGGTGGTGGAGATGGTGGTCGGGGATGACAGATGGCGGCGGGGCGAGCTCGGTGAGCTTTGTGTTAGAAATTTAGGGTTTTGCGGTCTACCCCTAATTCCTCTGCGTTTATCTGTGGTGCCGCTCACAATTCGCATATCTGAGACTAGGGGGTAGGGACCTTTTTTATACTGTCTTTCCAAAGAGTTCATCTCTTATACAGATAAGATTCCTAGTCTTTTCAACTAGTTTTCCGGGATAGACTCCAGATCAAATTACCAACCACGATCAAATTTGTGCATTAACGGATTCTACCCGTTGTGTCCCGAGCACGCAGCTTGTGAGCAACAGCGCCATAATAGAGTGTAAATTCCTCTAATCATGTAGATCAACATTAGGGCTGTAATCTAACTATACGATCTAGCTCCTTCCGATTATCACTGTACCGGGTAGTCTTTCCAATATAAATAGTATATTGTGTTCCACCGATAATCGACCAGCTTCCTTAAGCATATAACTTAAAATGCGTTCCAACAAGTGATAATTCCATGATAATCATGTAAAGTAATTCCATGCATAAATACATGTATAATTCCATAATGAGGTATTCCGAATATTATTAACTCCTAGTAATTTGAATATAGTTGCAGGACACATAATTCCAACATCTCCCACTTGTCCAAAACGATCATTCAAATATTCGTAAACCCATAGCCTTAACATGCTTACCAAATACCTCATGACTAAGAGGCTTAGTCAAGGATCAACAATCATATTAGCACTATGTTGAAAAACCCACACTAAAATTGTGATACTTTCCCTCAATATGTTTCCTTGTTGTGACACTTAAGATCATTAGAGACCTTTAGTTTCCGCCTAACTATTCCAAAGACACCTGTCCTCGGCGCCTCGAGTATTTTTCCTCGAGTGTAATTCCACCTTTATAGGCACCTTGAGTATTTTGTTTCGTCAAGTGAAATTCGCATCAATCATTTTCAGTCACATATATCAATAATATGAGTAATTCCACATTGAGTCAAATAGAAGATAACCAAATAAAGTTTCCAAAAACCAAATAAATATCAAATCCAATCAGATGATGAAGTTCCATCAAGAACCATGTTTTGAACGAAATTCCTGACTTGATTCGGTGAACCCGCACCATATTAGTACAAAATACAATAATTGAATATGCATACCTGAATATATTTCTCATCTCGTAAAATATAGTAATAGCTTCCTCAATGTGTTTACTTTTAATACAATTCCTAGAATAAATGTCACATTGTGATGCACTTTCCATGATCATGATGTGTGGGATTCCCTTAACCACCCTTTTATCCTTCCAACGCTTAAATGCAGCAAATAATTATGTAGCTAAGGTATTTTGTATAATAAAAATACATTTTAAAAATACAGTACCATTTATTCATTCCTTTTCCTCATGAGTTAAACAATAATTCCTCATTGAGTGTCGTTCCCTTCCCCAAAGGTGCTTTAATAGGTTAGCAATTTTCCATAAAAAACATTTACCCTATGTATTTCCACTCCCAAGAAATAGGAATCTTCAAACTTTCCTTTCATATGAAAGTTAAAACATGACCAAGCTTTCACTTCCATCAACATGATTTTACCATTGCAAACAACAAAACAATGTTAATGTATACAATGACAATGCAAAAATATTTTACACTTACATTTGTAGATGAACTCCTTCCTTCATTTATAAAATTACAAGACATGTTATTCCATTGATGTGAAGCTTGTTATAAGACCATACATAACGTATTCAGTTAGCAAACCATGTCATTAGTTCCTCTTTCCCAAAATTCCAAGAGAGAGTTTTTACAACTTATATTTACCTTTGTGCAAAGAACTGAATGGCAAGAGTTACATTATAATATTCTAAGGAGACAAAATTCCTTACTAATAAATAAAAACACTTACAAACAATGGGCTTGCGGTTGTTTGGTATGATAATAAGTTCCCAAACAATATAATTCCTCGTTGAGTTTATTCCTTCCCACATTTCTTCCACCCATAGTTGAAGATGATGAAAACTTAAGCCTTCTTAAGAAACTTCAGTTATTCCTCTAAAATTTAGAGTAACTTCCCAAAAAACCACATAACAATTATCCAGATATGACATTCCAAGTTAATTCCTCCCACTTATCCTAACCATGTTAGTGTCGGAGTTTCACTTGTAGTCTCATTTGGGGTCAAATTTATATTCTAGTATGATTGCCAATAATTCCATCGTTATCCATAAAATAATTGTGCTCCTACTTTCCACCAGTATTCCTTTTCCAGATAACTAAGGAAACACCCTTTGAATCACTAGAATAACCATGAAAAAAAAATCACGATTACGCTTTGTAATAACTGAGAATTTCATGCCAAAGTAGAAGATTTCCTTCCAATCACAGTATGTAATGCTTCTTTCCAAGGAAATCAGGGAGTATACAAGACATTCAATTCCTCCATTCAATTGTGGTGTGTACGGTGCATTTCAATGGTGAATAGTTCCATACCCTTTACATACAAACGATATATTCCTGAAGTGTACTTCCCCCACCAATCGATTGTTAAAATATGATATTATTTAATCAATTGATTTTTCCACTTCAGTATAACATGTGACCAACACAATAAAATCTTCCGATCGATGTGAAGCCCTTTCATGTCCTTCCACCTTAATAAACAAGGTGTATTAAAAACAATATATGCTTCACATGTACCATAGTCCTCCCACTAATATTTAGAATTCCAGAATAATGAACCACTTAATCATATTCCAAGATATGTGTCCAAGTCGTACATGGCATAAATATTGAGATTCCAAGCATGTATTCCCATTGTAGGTATTCCTCCATGTGGAGTTATCTTCCCCAAATAAACAGTTTGGGTTGCCAACATTCATTGGACCATCAACAAATAAGAGACCATCATATAAAATTCCATAATGTACTAATGTTACCATTGAGCAATATGTTTACTCTTCCTTTTCCAAATAGAATGACAGTCAATAGACTCCAAGATAGAACAATAAATCAAATACCTTCTCACTGAAGTTTCACAGTGTTCTATAACAATAATAGTTTTCCTCCACAAGGGAGTTTCATGGCAAAATTTCCAATTCCAAAGTGTAGCAGATTTAGCAAAGAATGACAAAGCACATAAATACTATAATTTCCTTTGAAATTGTTGCATGCCAATAAAGTTGTTATAGTATTCCAATAATGAATTATGTATATATATACCAACACCATAATCCAACTATTTGAAAGAGTACGGTGCAAATATTTATCATTAGACATACCGATAAATGAAGAGCCAATTTCCTTGTCCTTGGAGGGACTCTCATATTCCTCCATACACAAGTGATGCTCCATAAAAAACACTTCTTTGAAATCCCTTTCCAGGTTATGTGTAATTTTCCGGACAATATTTTCACCATAGCAATTTTAGTATAATCATTTGCTCCTTGCGGTGCATCCACATTTAATCCGGAGTCCTCCTTAAGTTCTTCCGAGGAGTAGACTTATTTTCCTTGTATGATGTACATGTGCAGTAGATTAACAATCAAACAAGTTAGTCCGTTAATCAACAATCTAGTAAAATAAATAAATTAATAGGTACTAGTTGGGATCCGTAATTTGCATCCCTGTCCTTGTAGCACGCATGCACAGTGCATGTGGATCTTCAAACCCGTCCGGTTGGCCGTCTGATTGGCTAGATGATAGGCCTAATAAACAACATCAAAAATTCCTTCTCCATCCTACAACAAATTTATTGAAATTCCTGTAATTTTCAGAGAGATATACTATTTTTGATGACGTAGGTAGCAGCGGCAAGGCGTGGTAGAGACCTGCAGTTTCCGAGCAGTTGCTCGTTCGGCTAGCCAAGTCGTCGGAGGGCGAGGACTCGGTGATTACAAGGACGAAGAGGCGCCGGATTTCGTGTGTGGAGGTTTCACGACGGATCCGTTGTTAGCTAGATTCCAAAGCAAGGCATCGACAGCAATGCATATACTAGCCTCGATTGATTCTGTACAACCCGTCTGAAGCTAGGCTTGGTTTAATAATTTCCTTGATCCATGTGACCCAGAATATGCATGCTTTTTGATTTCCTCGTTCGAGTGCAAGGCAGAAGTATTAAAACAAGATGACCACGATCCGCGGCGCGAGTTAGAACAGATCAACTCACCACAAAACAACCTTAACCGATCCTGTACCGCATTAATCGGGTGCGGCACGGCGGGCGACCGCCAGCAGAGTATCAGACGCAGCGGATTAGGATCGCGGTGAGGCAGATCTCATGAGCAAAGCAGCGTAGAAACCTCGCTTGGCTACTCGATGCAGCCGACCAACGGGCCTAGGGGAAGCACTCTCGTAGAGTTTGCAGCGGATGACGGACCACAAGCGACGACAAGAAGATGGCGCAAAATCAGATGCGATCGGCGGCCATCACGACGGCAGAGTTGGACTAGGGTTAGAGCGCGACCGAACCTTGCGCTGATGCCAATGTTAGAAATTTAGGGTTTTGCGGTCTACCCCTAATTCCTCTGCGTTTATCTGTGGTGCCGCTCACAATTCGCATATCTGAGACTAGGGGGTAGGGACCTTTTTTATACTGTCTTTCCAAAGAGTTCATCTCTTATACAGATAAGATTCCTAGTCTTTTCAACTAGTTTTCCGGATAGACTCCATCAAATTACCAACCACGATCAAATTTGTCTCATAACGGATTCTACCCGTTGTGTCCTCGAGCACGCAGCTTGTGAGCAACGCGCCATAATAGAGTGTAAATTCCTCTAATCATGTAGATCAACATTAGGGCTGTAATCTAACTATACGATCTAGCTCCTTCCGATTATCACTGCATTGGGTAGTCTTTCCAATATAAATAGTATATTGTGTTCCATCGATAATCGACCAGCTTCCTTAAGCATATAACTTAAGTAATGCGTTCCAACAAGTGATAATTCCATGATAATCATGTAAAGTAATTCCATGCATAAATACATGTATAATTCCATAATGAGGTATTCCGAATATTATTAACTCCTAGTAATTTGAATATAGTTGCAGGACACATAATTCCAACACTTTGGGCTCCGGCTAGAGCAGACAATGTTGAAACGGTGTCTCAAGTGGTTCCTACGTGTCGTATTGGTGTAAAACGAGATCGCAAACAAGATAGACGACGACAGATGGAGATTGGAGAGTCGAGGGGGCTTAGCAGCGTCGACAACGATAGGCGAAGCAACTCGCCCGCCAGAGATTGAGTCTGCTCGTGCATGCTCTCGAGAGGTTTTTGGGTGCAGGTGGCGGCATGGTGTGGACGCGGTGGACTCTGTCCCATGGCTTGGGGAAGAAGAAGGGAGGAGACCCACGCGTTAGTGGCAGCGGGAACGCGGGCGAGAGGGAGAGAAGCTGCGGGCGACCGGACGTATTCGGGCGCTGGAGTAGACCATGGGTCGAAAGTCTAGCTGGCTGGGCCGGCGGCTGGCGCTGATCAGGCCGGCGGGATTTTCTTTCTGTTTTGAAATAAACTGAGGATTTTATATTTACTAATTTACAGAAGCACAAAAACCAAGTAAAGACAAAGTAAAATAATCCTAAAAAATACCAGAAGAATTCACATAAATATATGGGCCTGCTTAATACCCTGTGAACTATTTTTTGGCCTAAATTAATTATTTTGAAAATACTTTTTTTGCAAAAGAGTTTATTTGGGTAACAAAAATAATTTGTCAATAGTTTTAAAATATCAAATGGTATTTAAAATCTTTCTCCAACTCACTTATTTTGAAGAAGTCCTTTTATCTTCTCTCTTGATTATATTTGAGTAGATGGAGAAAAGAATTTAAATTCCAACTTTGATCCAACTTTCAAATTTGATTCAAATAAACTCCCAACTCTCTCTTTTTACACATCGGAGAAGTCATGTTTTCTTCTCTCAAAGAATCATTGAGTTTCACAAAGTTTTGAATCAAGTCAAATAAAGCTCAAAATGCAAAGAAAATATATGATATGCATATGATTCTATTAACATTACAAATTTAGAAAATTTGGGATATTACAGCCACAAGACACAAATGCTAAGTGGGGCCCCTTCACAACATTCATGAAGTTATTAAACTAAGCATTCAACAAGGGATCTCATATCCACAATAACGTTTCATATCCTACACATACCAAGGTTCATCCATATCCCCGAGAACTTGTGGTCTACTCACACATGAGGACAACAAACATCTAGCGATGGTAATGGAATACATGGATGAGTGGTTAAACTGATACACCGAAGGATCCACTAGGGTTCTTGATGTTGCAGATCATAAGGATGTGGATGATGATGATGATGATAAAATGGATGACGAGGATAGTGGTGATGATGTTGTCCCCTTCCTCGCGGTGGGAAGGGATGTTGTCCCCTTCCTCGCGGTGGGAAGGATCCACTCCTTCTCCTTGCTAATGCCTCCTCTAGATGAACTCCAGAGGCTAGGATTCTGTCTTCTGGATGAGTTTCTGGTGTCTGTGAGCGTCTGATCCATGATCAGATTCGACAGGGGTAAAAATAGTCGATCCAGTGGCGACGGCGTGCCATACTGATGACCCACAAGTATAGGGGATCAACTGTAGTCCTTTTGAGGAGCAGAAGGAAATGATAAGTGATTTTCAGCAAGGTATTTTTGTAAGTACTAAAAAAAGCAGTGATAGATAGTTTTGTAGCAAGACAATTCATAACAAGTAACAAGTAACAATGTTAACGAATGTGCAGCAAGATGGTCAAATCCTTTTTATATCAAAGGACAAGCGGGAATGTTTTCTTATATAAAGAAAACATTCTCGAGGACACATGGGAATGGTCTTCTAGTCACGTTCATCATGTTTAGTTGATTCACGCTCGCTACTTTGATAATTTGATATGTGGGTGGACCAGTGCTTGGGTGTTGTTCTTACTTGAACAAGCAACCCACTTATGATTACCCCCTCTCGCGAGCATCCTCAACTACGAAAGAAAAAATAAGAAAAATCTAACCATAGCATGAAACATAGAATTATGACAACTGAACTGCTAAGGCTTATAAACATTCTTTGGCTCCCCTTGTGCCGAATCAATAAATTTGGGTGAAATACTACCCTTGAAGATTGTTGTGATCCCATATACTTGTGGGTCATCACTGATCTCCCTCTGCAGCCGATCTCTTAGATTCGGTTTATCGCGGGCGAGTGCACGTGTCTCATGCAGCTCCTGCATCAACTCCATCCAGGTGAACACGTCATTGTGGATCCGTCTCGTCCGTTTCCTCCACAGCTTCAACTACAAACTGATACGTCTCCAACGTATCTATAATTTTTGATTGTTCCATGCTATTATATTATCCATATTGGATGTTTATGGGCTTTATTTAACACTTTTATATTACTTTTGGGACTAACCTATTGACCCAGAGCCTAGTGCTAGTTCCTGTTTTTTCCCTTGTTGCAGTGTTTAGAAGGAAAGGAATATCAAACGGAGTCGAAACGGAATGAAACAAACTGGAGAAGTTATTTTTGGAAGGAAAGTTACCGGATAAACTTGGAGTGCACGTCAGGAAAGAAACGAGGGAGTCACGAGGTAGGGGGCGCGCCCACCCCCCTAGGGCGCGCCCTCCACCCTCGTGGGCCCCTCGTGGCTCCCCTGACGTACTTCTTTCTCCTAAAAACTTCGTAGACATATACCCTAAAAACTTCGGGGAACATAATAGATCGGGAGTTCCGCCGCCGCAAGCCTCCGTAGCCACCAAAAACAAATCGGGACCCTGTTCCGGCACCCTGCCGGAGGGGGATCCCTCATTGGTGTCCATCTTCATCATCCCAGCGCTCTCCATGACGAGGAGGGAGTAGTTCACCCTCGGGGCTGAGGGTATGTACCAGTAGCTATGTGTTTGATCTTTCTCTCTCGTCTTCTTGATTTGGCACGATCTTGATGTATTGCGAGCTTTGCTGTTATAGTTGGATCTTATGTTTCTTCTCCCCCTCTACTCTCTTGTAATGGATTGAGTTTTCCCTTTGAAGTTATCTTATAGGATTGAGTCTTTAATGATTTGAGAACACTTGATGTATGTCTTGCCGTGCTATCTGTGGTGACAATGGGATATCACGTGATTCACTTGATGTATGTTTTGGTGACCAACTTGCGGTTTTCTCCCATGAACCTATGCATAGGGTTTATCACACGTTTTCGTCTTGATTCTCCGGTAGAAACTTTGGGGCACTCTTTGAGGTTCTATGTGTTGGTTGAATAGATGAATCTGAGATTGTGTGATGCATATAGTATAATCATACCCACGGATAGTTGAGGTGACATTGGAGTATCTAGGTGACATTAGGGTTTTGGTTGATTTGTATCTTAAGGTGTTATTCTAGTACGAACTCTAGGGCTGTTTGTGATACTTATAGGAATAGCCCAATGGATTGATTGGAAAGAATAACTTTGAGGTGATTTCGTACCCTACCATAATCTCTTCATTTGTTCTCCGCTATTAGTGACTTTGGAGTGACTCTTTGTTGCATGTTGAGGGATAGTTATATGATCCAACTATGTTATTATTGTTGAGAGAACTTGCACTAGCGAAAGTATGAACCCTACGCCTTGTTTCTTAGCATTGCAATACCGTTTATGCTCACTTTTATCATTAGTTACCTTGCTGTTTTTATATTTTCAGATTACAAAAACCTATATCTACCATCCATATTACACTTGTATCACCATCTCTTCACCGAACTAGTGCACCTATACAATTTACCGTTGTATTGGGTGTGTTGGGGACACAAGAGACTCTTTGCTATTTGGTTGCAGGGTTGTTTGAGAGAGACCATCTTCATCCTACGCCTCCCGCGGATTGATAAACCTTAGGTCATCCACTTGAGGGAAATTTGCTACTGTCCTACAAACCTCTGCACTTGGAGGCCCAACAACGTCTACAAGGAGAAGGTGGCGTAGTAGACATCAAGCTCATTTCTGGCGCCGTTGCCGGGGAGGCTAGGTAAGCGGCACTCACTCCCCGTCAACTAAGCCCTTTTCTGGCGCCGTTGCCGGGGAGGTGAGTGCTTGAAGGTATATATTTAGATCTTGCAATCGAATCTTTTTGTTTCTTGTTTTAGCACTAGTTTAGTTTATATAAAGAAAACTAAAAAATGGAATTGAGTTTGTCTCATACGCTTCATCTTTTTAATATCTTTCGTGAGTATGATGGGAAGGAAAATTGTGCCAAAGTGTTAGAAGAAGAATGCATTAAAATGTTTGGCACTAAATCTTTGAATGATGAGCATGTTGTTAGTATGAACTCCTTGAATATCCTTAGTACTAATGATGATTGCACTAGTTATGATGAAAATGTCTCCTATAAACATGTCAATTTTTGTGGAGTGCATTGGGTTTGCAAGTACACACCAAATAGGGAAGAAAGATATTGCAAGAGGCATAAGCATTTAGAAAATTTAAAATATATTTACCGTACTTGTGAACTTTACATGGTCATTTAAATATCAAATGCGAATTGTTTCATGATCGAATTGTGTCCAAAAATTGTGATCATTTGATTTTCCTTGCACATCATAATGAACTTAGTTTGCTTTTGGGTTATGAAGAAATGAAACGTCAAACTAAGCATTTTCCAGAATATAACCTTGAGAAATTCCTCGATATTGATCTAGAAGAAATTTATATGTATTGTGCGGTGAATTGCATTGAAAATCCTTATATTTCCAACTACATAAAGAAAAGAAAACAAATAGAAGATGAAGAGAATACTAATGAAAGGGAAGAGGCTTCCCAATATCCTCCTATTATTTCTTATGATGAATCAGGTAACGAGGAGGAGCCTTCTACCCAACCAATCTCATTAATAAGGAGCTCAACAAAGAGGGTTAAACCCACGCACGATGTGAAGAAGAAAAATAAAAAACGGAGAAGCAAAGGTAAAAAGGTATCCCTCCCAAATGATGTTGCTCTTACTACTCATTGTGATGATGATAATTGCTATATTATTGGTGCTATCCATACTATTAATAATGAGAGTGATTATGCTTATGATATGAAAAGGCCCAAGCTTGGGGATGCTATGTTTGATGAAGATGATGTTTTTGAGAATATTTTTGCTGAAATTAATGTTTGCCCCAAGCTTGGGGATGCTACGTTTAATGATGATATCTTTAGCCTCCCAAGTTTTGATATGCAAATTTATAATAATGATAGCATGCCTCCTACTTATGATGATTATATTTATGAAAGTGGATTTGGAGAGGTCATGACTTTATTTAGTGATGAGTCCACTATCTTGGAAGAGGTTTCAATCGATTATGATGAGAACAAAGTTGCTACTTATGATGATTATTGTGATAAAACTTATTCTATAAAAAGTAGTGATGATTGTATTTATAGAACTTGTCATGATTGTGATTACCCTTTTTCTGAACATTACTCTTTTATTGTGGAAACAATTTATAGTATTCAAGTCTCTTATGATACTCCCACTATTCCGAATGAGAAGAATTTTGCATATGTGGAGAGTAGTAAAATTTCTATGCAAGTAGATCATGAAAAGAATGCTTTAGGTGCTGGTTATATTGTTGAATTCATTCATGATGCTACTGAAAAGTATTATGAGGGAGGAACATATGCTTGTAGGAATTGCAATAATATCAAGTTTCCTCTCTATGTGCTTAAAGTTTTAAAGTTATGCTTGTTTTTCCTTCCTATGCTAGATGATTCTTGCTCCAATAAGTTGTTTGTTCACAAAATCCCTATTCATAGGAAGTGGGTTAGACTTAAATGTGCTAGTCATATTCTTCATGATGCTCTCTTTATGTTTCAATTCCTATCTTTTATGCGAGCATCATTGAAATCACCATGCCTAGCTAGGGGCGTTAAACGTTAGCGCTTGTTGGGAGGCAACCCAATTTTATTTTAGTTTCTTGCTTTTTGTTCTGTTTAGGAATAAATAATACATCTATATTCTGTTTAGATGTGGTTTTGTGTTTTAATTAGTGTTTGTGCCAAGTAGAACCTTTGGGAAGACTTGGGTGAAGTCTTTATGATCATGCTGTAAAAAAACAGAAACTTTAGTGCTCACGAGATTAGCTAAAACTTTTTACTGGGGAGTGCTATTTAGATGATTATTTTTGCATATGATTACTAGAAAAATTCCTCAGGTCCACCAATTTATTTTAGAATTTTTGGAGTTCCAGAAGTTTGCGTTAGTTACAGATTACTACAGACTGTTCTGTTTTTGACATATTCTGTTTTTCGTGTGTTGTTTGCTTATTTTGATGACTCTATGGCTAGTAAAATAGTTTATAAACCATAGAGAAGTTGGAATACAGTAGGTTTAACACCAATATAAATAAAAAATGATTTAATTACAGTACCATGAAGTGGTGTTTTGTTTTCTTTTGCTAACGGAGCTCACGAGATTTTCTGTTAAGTTTTGGGTTGTGAAGTTTTCAAGTTTTGGGTAAAGATTCGATGGACTATGAAATAAGGAGTGGCAAGAGCCTAAGCTTGGGGATGCCCAAGGCACCCCAAGATAATATTTAAGGACAACCAAGAGCCTAAGCTTGGGGATGCCCCGGAAGGCATCCCCTCTTTAAATCTTCGTTCATCGGTAACTTTACTTGGAGCTATATTTTTATTCACCACATGATATGTGTTTTGCTTGGAGCGTCATTTTATTTTCTTTAGCTTTGCTTGCTGTTTGAATAAAATACCAAGATCTGAAAGTCTTAAATGTTATAGATTCTTCATATAGTTGCATAATTATTCGACTACTCATTAATCTTCACTTATATCTTTCGGAGTAGTTTGTCGTTTGCTCTAGTGCTTCACTTATATCTTTTAGAGCACGGTGGTGGATTTGTTTTATAGAAACTATTATTCTCTCATGCTTCACTTATATTATTTTGAGAGTTTTAAACAGCATGTTAATTTGCTTAATCCTAATATGCTAGGTATTCAAGCCTAGTAAAAACTTTCTTATGAGTGTGTTGAATACTAAGGGAAGTTTGATGCTTGATGATTGTTTTGAGATATGGAGGTAATAATATCAAAGTCGTGCTAGTTGATTAGTTGTGAATTTGAGAAATGCTTGTGTTGAAGTTTGCAAGTCCCGTAGCATGCACGTATGGTAAACGTTATGTAACAAATTTGAAACATGAGGTGTTCTTTGATTGTCCTCCTTATGAGTGGCGGTCGGGGACGAGCGATGGTCTTTTCCTACCAATCTATCCCCCTAGGAGCCTGCACGTAGTGCTTGGTTTTTGATGACTTGTAGAAATTTGCAATAAGTATGTGAGTTCTTTATGACTAATGTTGAGTCCATGGATTATACGCACTCTCACCTTTCCATCATTGCTAGCCTCTTCGGTACCATGCATTGCCCTTTCTCACATTGAGAGTTGGTGCAAACTTCACGGTGCATCCAAACCCCGTGATATGATACGCTCTTTCACACATAAACCTCCTTATATCTTCCTCAAAACAGCCACCATACCTACCTATTATGGCATTTCCATAGCCATTCCGAGATATATTGCCATGCAACTTTCATCATCCAGTTCATCATGACACATTCATCATTGTCATATTGCTTAGCATGATCATGTAGTTGACATAGTATTTGTGGCAAAGACACCGTTCATAATTCTTTCATACATGTCACTCTTGGTTCATTGCATATCCGGTACACCACGGAGGCATTCATATAGAGTCATACTTTGTTCTAGTATCGAGTTGTAATCATTGAGTTGTAAATAAATAGAAGTGTGATGATCATCATTTTCTAGAGCATTGTCCCAAGTGAGTAATAAAAAAAGAAAGGCCATAAAAAAGAGAAGGCCCAAAAAAAGGCCATAAAAAAGAGAAGGCCCCAAAAAAAGAGAAAGGCCATAAAAAAAGAGAAGGCCCAAAAAATGAGAGAAAAAGAGAGAAGGGACAATGTTACTATCCTTTTACCACACTTGTGCTTCAAAGTAGCACCATAATCTTCATGATAGAGAGTCTCTTGTTTTGTAATTTTCATATACTAGTGGGAATTCTTCATTATAGAACTTGGCTTGTATATTCCAACAATGGGCCTCCTCAAGTGCCCTAGGTCTTCGTGAGCAAGCAAGTTGGATGCACACCCACTTAGTTTCTTTTGTTGAGCTTTCATACATTTATAGCTCTAGTGCATCCGTTGCATGGCAATCCCTACTCCTTGCATTAACATCAATCGATGGGCATCTCCATAGCCCATTGATTAGCCTCGTTGATGTGAGACCTTCTCCTTTTTTGTCTTCTCCACATAACCCCCATCATCATATTCTACTCCACCCATAGTGCTATGTCCATGGCTCACGCTCATGTATTGCGTGAAGGTTTATAAAGTTTGGAATTACTAAAGTATGAAACAATTTCTTGGCTTGTCATCGGGGTTGTGCATGATGAGAGCATTCTTGCGTGACGAAAATGGAGCATGACTAAACTATATGATTTTGTAGGGATGAACTTTCTTTGGCCATGTTCTTTTGAGAGGACATAATTGCTTAGTTAGTATGCTTGAAGTATTATTATTTTTATGTCAATAAGAACTTTTATCTTGAATCTTTCGGATCTGAATATGCATGCCACAAGTAAGAAGAATTACATTGAAATTATGCTTAGTAGCATTCCACATCAAAAATTCTGTTTTTATCATTTACCTACTCGAGGACGTGCAGGAATTAAGCTTGGGGATGCTGATACGTCTCCAACGTATCTATAATTTTTGATTGTTCCATGCTATTATATTATCCATCTTGGATGTTTATGGGCTTTATTTAACAATTTTATATTACTTTTGGGACTAACCTATTGACCCAGAGCCCAGTGCCAGTTCCAGTTTTTCCCTTGTTGCAGTGATTCGAAGGAAAGGAATATCAAACGGAGTCAAAACAGAATGAAACCAATTGGAGAAGTTATTTTTGGAAGGAAAGCTACCGTTGGAGTGCACATCAGGAAAGAAATGAGGGAACCACGAGGTAGGGGGCGCGCCCTCCACCCTCGTGGGCCCCTCGTGGCTCCCCTGATGTACTTCTTTCTCCTATATATATATATATATATATATATATATATCCCTATACCCTAAAAACTTTGGGGAACAGAACAGATCGGGAGTTCCGCCGCCGCAAGCCTCCGTAACCACCAAAAACCAATCGGGACCCTGTTAAGCACCTCACGGAGGGGGATCCCTCACCGGTGGCCATCTTAATCATCCCGGCGCTCTCCATGACGAGGAGGGAGTAGTTCACCCTCGGGGCTGAGGGTATGTACCAGTAGCTATGTGTTTGTCTCTCTCTCTCTCTATCTCGTGTTCTTGATTTGGCACGATCTTGATGTATTGCGAGCTTTGCTATTATAGTTGGATCTTATGTTTCTTCTCCCCCTCTACTCTCTTGTAATGGATTGAGTTTTCCCTTTGAAGTTATGTTATCGGATTGAGTCTTTAATGATTTGAGAACACTTGATGTATGTCTTGCCGTGCGTATCTGTGGTGACAATGGGATATCACGTGATTCACTTGATGTATGTTTTGGTGACCAACTTGCGGGTTTCGCCCATGAACCTATGCATAGGGGTTGGCTACGTTTTCGTCTTGATTCTCGGTAGAAACTTTGGGGCACTCTTTGAGGTTCTATGTGTTGGTTGAGTAGATGAATCTGAGATTGTGTGATGCATATCGTATAATCATACCCACGGATACTTGAGGTGACATTAGGGTTTTGGTTGATTTGTGTCTTAAGGTGTTATTCTAGTACGAACTCTAGGGCTGTTTGTGACACTTATAGGAATAGCCCAATGGATTGATTGGAAAGAATAACTTTGAGGTGGTTTCGTACCCTACCATAATCTCTTCGTTTTTTCTCCACTATTAGTGACTTTGGAGTGTCTCTTTGTTGCATGTTGAGGGATAGTTATATGATCCAACTATGTTATTATTGTTGAGAGAACTTCCACTAGCGAAAGTATGAACCCTACACCTTGTTTCCTAGCATTGCAATACCGTTTACGCTCACTTTTATCATTAGTTACCTTGCTGTTTTTATATTTTCAGATTACAAAAACATATATCTACCATCCATATTACACTTGTATCACCATCTCTTCGCCGAACTAGTGCACCTATACAATTTACCATTGTATTGGGTGTGTTGGGGACACAAGAGACTCTTTGTTATTTGGTTGCAGGGTTGCTTGAGAGAGACCATCTTCATCCTACGCCTCCCACGGATTGATAAACCTTAGGCCATCCACTTGAGGGAAATTTGATACTGTCCTACAAACATCTGCACTTGGAGTCCCAACAACGTCTACAAGGAGAAGGTGGCGTAGTAGACATCACAAACCATATGTATCCTCCGTTGTGACTGACTATATTGGTGGCGTATTGAATGGCTTCATCTCCATCGGTCGCTCCCTCCACAACTTCACCTACAGGGGTTGTAACTCTTCCAGCACAGAAGACCAGATCGATGGAATATTGAGTGGCTCCATCTACAATGCCAGGAGCGAGAGAAATGACAAAGGGGAGACTGCCACAGAGGTACGTCCATAATACTAAAGATCGAATCAATCTCCATCTTTAGCTAAATATCCCATACGAAGATACTTTGCAACACCTAGATATTAAGTGTAAACATGGGTAATTGTATTTAGAATGATGACATACTGTTATGATTAGGGAACTATTCATCCTCTACTAATCCTCAACCCTCAGTGGCAACAATTCTTGCAAGCCTTTTTCATTTTTTGTCACTATTGTAAATTACTTGTAACTCTTGAACCAAACTAATGCACACCACTTCCACAACGCTAGCAATCTAAGTTGGCCAAGAGAATACATGCATCCAGAAGGAAATATGCATCCATATATCAAATATGAATCATGAAAAAATCTGAACATATATAGTTAATCCATTACTCATAATCTACATCACCACCATAAACTCATTTGATAAACTACAATCATGTAGGGTAGCTCATGTAGTTATTGTATTAAACATGGAAAATACATCTAGGAGGAGAGATTACAACATTGGCTACTGACATCCGGGGGTGTACTACTCGCAACTCATCTTGGAGCACGATGATCGAGTTTGATGAAGATGGAGATGAATTCCCCCCTCCGGTAGAGGTCCAGATCACGGTTGAAAATGAAGATCGCCTCGAAAACGCAATGTGGCGGTGATGGAAAATTTCTCGACCATTAGGGTGTGCAAATGGGGGTATATATGGACCATGGGGCACCGGAGGCCAGCCAGCCCCCACAAGCCATATGCACCTAGGCACTGGGATAGCCTCTGGTGTGGGCCCCAGTCTCTAGGTGTCCTCCTGTTCTCGAAACTTCTGAATCACATTTTTTGGATTTTTTTCAGGGACTTTTTTGAGTATTTTTGAAACACAATAGCAAAACATATGAGCTAGCACTGGGCATTGAATTAATATGTTAGTGCAATAAATTCAATAAAATTCATTTCAAAATTGTTTAAAGTTGATAGCAATATAGCACGAATCATGCAAAAATCATCGATTCGTTGGAGAGATAGTTGAAGGAAATATGCCCTAGAGGCAATAATAAAGTTATTACTTATTTCCTTCTTTCATGATAAATGTTTTATTATTCATGCTAGAATTGTATTAACCGGAAACTTAGTACATGTGTAGATACATAGACAAATAGAGTGTCACTAGTATGCCTCTACTTGACTAGCTCGTTGAATCAAAGATGGTTAAGTTTCCTAGCCATAGACATGAGTTGTCATTTGATTAACTGGATCACATCATTAGAGAATGATGTGATTGACTTGACCCATTCCGTTAGCTTAGCACTTGATCATTTAGTATACGGCTATTGCTTTCTTCATGACTTATACATGTTCCTATGACTATGAGATTATGCAACTCCCGGATACCGTAGGAACACTTTGTGTGCTACCAAATGTCACAACGTAACTGGGTGATTATAAAGGTGCTCTACAGGTGTCCCTGTGGTACTTGTTGAGTTGGCGTAGATCGAGATTAGGATTTGTCACTCCGATTGTTGGAGAGGTATATCTGGGCCCTCTCGGTAATGCACATCACTATAAGCCTTGCAAGCAATGTGACTAATGAGTTAGTTGCGGGATGAGGCATTACAGAATGAGTAAAGAGACTTGCCGGTAAGGAGATTGAACTAGGTATTTAGATACCGACGATCGAATCTCAGGCAAGTAACATACCGATGACAAAGGGAACAACGTATGTTGTTATGCGGTTTGACCGATAAAGATCTTCATAGAATATGTAGGAACCAATATGAGCATCCAGGTTCCGCTATTGGTTATTGACCGGAGACGTGTCTCGGTCATGTCTACATAGTTCTCGAACCCGTAGGGTCCGCACGCTTAACATTCGGTGACGATCGGTATTATGAGTTTATGTGTTTTGATGTACTGAAGATAGTTCGGAGTCCCGGATGTGAACACGGACATGACGAGGAGTCTCGAAATGGTTGAGACATAAAGATTGATATATTGGACGACTATATTCGGACACCGGAAGTGTTCCGGGGGTCACCGGATAATTATCGGAGTGCCGGGGGGTTATCGGAACCCCCGGGGGAACTTGTCATGGAATTGTCACGGCAGATGTCCTCTTGCAAGGACTTAGTCATGGAGCCATCGCAACTAGGAAGCTTAAAGGGGTTAATCGGGACAAAGGACACGAGAGGTTTTATACTAGTTCGGCCCCTTACGGTGAAGGTAAAGCCTACGTCTAGTTGGGTTGGTATTGCTTGAGGTTTCGATGACCAGGAGCGAGATACGCTATGCTCGGTTCTCGATTGGTTGTTTCTTGCCCTAAGCCAACAACGGTCGTCCCCTTATATACACGGGTTGACGCCTGTGGCCTATATAGAGTCCCTTGGACGGCTTATAAACAATGTCGGCTCGGTGACTAGTTAAGTCTACCTTATGATACAAGTCATGCCATTATGGCGGTTTACTACAACGGGCCTTAAGTCGCTTTGTGGGCCTTAGGCCCTTTGTTGAGACGCCATCTTCATGCTTGGACTTGGGCTTCATTCGGTAATCTCTTTACGTAACCCGGCCCCTCCTGGGTGGCTTACACAAATAGTTATATCCCCAACATTAGGCCCCAGATTGATTTGAACCTGTTCATGTCGATCTTAAAATAACTTAAAACATAAATCTTCAGTCTTCTGACTGCGCAAAAAGACTTTTCTTTAACCCGCCATGACATCATTCTTTGGATCCGTGTTAACTCGTCATGACGTCATCTTTCCTTTTTATTCCGCCGTATCGCCCAACGGGTCTCTGTCTTTATTGACCGTTCCGGAAATCGAGGCGTCGGGGCCGCTGGATAATAATTCTTATCTCCTCGTTTCCCGCGCCGTCTCAGTTATTCTCTCCTTATAAATAGGCGTGACCTAGGTTTCATTTTCACCTTTCCAGTCGTCTTCTTCCTCTTGCCTCCTCTCGAGCTCCGCCGCCGCCGCCGTCAAGCTTCTTGTCTTCACCGATCCAGGCCGCCGCATCAACCTGAATCGGACCAGAACCACGTCGGCGAACCTCCACAGCTCTTCCAGATCCGTAAGTTTCCTTTCCTTCCCTGCCTAGATCTGCATTAGAGCTTCTTTGAGTTCGCCGTAGTTCATCACCATTGGAGCCATCTCCTTGTTAGTTTTTCTCCTAGATACCTCTTCCGATCTGAGAATGATATAAAACAGCTGCGGTAGTTGTTTTCGCCCTTATCTTGGATACGAAACAGATCTCTTTCTCTGTATGAAGGCCTTATTCAAACCCGTGAACGCATCTGCGTCGGTTTTTAGGTCTAGAAAAACTTTCTTATCAGAACAGACCTTTGATCTCAAATCATAGCAGAAGATTATGAAACCTGTTTTTATCACCCGGAAAACTTCTTATGTTAAATGCCTTTAACATAACTGTCCAGGTATCCGGTTTAAATGCATTCCACTTGATCTGTGAACCTTGGCGCCTTCTCAGGTCTTTAAAACTTTTGAACTGTTGCTAATGCTTGTAGCGGCTTAAATAATGCTGCCCAATTATCCTTATGTCATTAGGCCCCTTCATAAGCCGCTACCTTCGGTGATTTGAATATTCTCCCGGGTTAAAATTTAAACCGTAACTTCTTATTTTGTAATAGGCCAACTGTTGTCATGGCGCCTAAGTCGACCAAAGCTCATGTAACCTGCAACTGGGTCCCATCCACAGTTACTGAGAGCAAACTGGCTGAGTTTGTGAAGTCTGGCCATCTGCCAAAAAAGGAGGTCATGTCTTATCGTGTCCCTGACCCATCTGAAGAGAAGCCTCAACCCAAAGAAGGGGAAGTGATAGTTTTCACGGATCACATGAGCCGGGGATTTTCCCCTCCCGGCTCAAAGTTCTTCAGAGAAGTTTTGAATTTCTTTGACCTGAGACCTCAAGACATTGGACCCAATTCCGTGTCCAATCTTTGCAATTTCCAAGTCTTACGTGAGGTGTACCGGAGAGGAGCCAAGCCTGCTCTTGTTCGAGAGAACTTTTCTACTTGAACCGGCAGGAATGAGGCCTAACGGGCCGAGTCTTGAACTTGGCGGTATCTCGATCCAATGACGGAGAGATTATGCATTTCCTTATCTTTGGCTGCCGAGTCACCCCAAATATTGGAACCGGTCATGGTTCTCTTGTCATGATACTTCTCCGGTGATGAGAAGCCTACGCGACTTCGCGCCTAGCCTTGAGTCCAACCATCATTTGGCGGATAAAGCGATCATTGTTGAGCGTCGCTTAACCCCACCATCAAGAAGATTAAAGCTCTTCTAGGAAATGGTTTAAATGGCATCGACTTGGTCCGGATGCAGGTCACTTGGCGAATACTCCCATTAAGCCGCCGCTCCGGCTTAATGTGTACCTACACAGGCGAATAGAACGACCCAATGCGCCACAGTTGTGACGACTTACCAGATGATGTGGCAGATGCCACAACCCAGTCATTGCTGAAGGAGGGTACTGTTACTAACAATACCTTCGGGTTACTTCCCTTCTGCAAAAAGAACCCGACCCCCGTAGTAAGTTACCAACCTTAATAAATACTCTTTAACATGTTTACCTCTTTTGTACTTATAATTCCTTATCTTTTCCACAGGCCGGTGATGATTTCTGGAAAGTCAGATATGACCACGAGGCCGCCCAACAAGCCAGAGCAGCCAAGAAAAATGAAAGGAAAAACGCCAAGACGGGGACTTCAAAAAAGAAGAAACCCAGCGCCTCCGAATTGCTCAAATTGGATGACTCTTCTTCAGATGAGGAAGAGGTAATCCCTTATTCTCTTAACTCCTTTGTTACTATTTTATTGATATTTCCGCCTTTCAGGAGGACACTGGAAACAGCCAAGCTCATGGCGAAGAGGTAACTATAATCTCCTCCGACTCAGAGCCTTTGCCAAAGCACAAAACCCGGCGGGTGACCCGGAAAGTAAGATTTTCGCATCCCTTAGCTTATCAAGATCCTCAATTTCTTTTGAAGCAACAACAGCTTGAGAGCCGGGAGGCAAACCCGGACAAGTAAGGATGTAGAGCTCTCTTCCGGCTTACGATGTGAGCGAGAAGCGCCGAATCGAGGTCATCTCCGCTTATGCGTTCTGTTTATCCTTTGGCGGGTTTAATTGTCGACCTCTCAATTCATCCGACTCCAATTATCGGGATACCTCTCCTTCCTCTGGCGAGTCTATGCAATCCAACATGCCGGCCTTCAAGATCGCCTGGGTAATGTACCTTTGTTGTCCTCATGCTTTGCCTTACTCATATTTTGTACTTATCCTCCGCTTTGTCCCACGGTGTGCGGTGAAGCCCAGTAAGACGGCAAAAAGAATAAGCCGATCGAAGACCTGGTAGCAATCGAGCCGGAGCTTTCAAATTACCGCCCTCGACGCTTCTACCCATCAACCTCCTCTGAGCCGGCCTATGAAATTCCAACGCCATCTTGACCCGCTTGCAAGCCACTTTAAACAGCTCGGATAATCCGAAAATTCCTAGCCGGTCCAAGACAATTGAGCCGGAAGTTGAAATCTTGAAGAGCCATTATGTTGAACCGGGAATGACCTCATCGTCCTTGCGGATGTACTGACCAAGGAAGAACTTGTCAAACAGGAAGACCAAACAGGACATCGCTGATTATGCTCACTTAAGCATTGGCGACATAGTCTCGTGCTATTTGAATCAAGTGCATAACAGCCGTGACTGAAATTGACATGGTGAAACAGATCTGACATAAATCTGAGGTATACCTTAAAATATTTCTCCCGAATCTTACTTTCATCGTACCAGCCCCAAGTCTACTGCTTATAAGTAAATATGTCGTAGACTTAGATACCTGCTTATTGTTAGTTCATCCGGTTTACAAGAAAGGATTTTTAATCTGGCCATAATATAGCAGCTTTAAAACGTGCGATATACATTAGCCCCCAAGTGTCAAGTATCTTTACTTGTAAAGTGCTTGAGACTTTAATGTGCTTAATCTGACATTTATAAGGTAAAATTTTCTTCAGCATACATTAGCCCCCAAGTGTCAAGTGTCTTTACTTGTAAAATGCTTGAGACTTTAATAATATCTTACCATAACCTTACTTGTAACCCGGCATCAATGCAGGTCTCCACGATCAATTTGAATTGGAGATTCTTGACACGAAGACCGGTGGCATGCCCAAGACCTTGAGATTCAAAAAGCCGACTCCAAATTCGCCTTCAGCGTCTCTGAGCAAGAAAAGTTGAAGAAGGATTTTGCCACGGAGAAGAAGACCTGGGTAGATGGAAAAACTTCACTTGTGACCCGGGCCCAGACAGCAGAAGCAGATCTTGTCAAGCAATCACGAATCGTCTGGCTTAAAGCACCAGATATCTCAAATGGTCTCGACAATTTTCGGTAGGTTACTATGTGTAACCGTGAACATCGCCATGGTTTCTTTTGATGACTATTTCAGATATTATCTCGGCTTAACTTATACGTATAAACGCAGCCCCTGTGAGCACCAACTGAAGCGAGAATATCTTTGATCAAGCTTAAGGCGGTGTACACTAGTGGAACAGCTATACACGGGTCTGGCGATGCTTTGGCCGTTGTGGCTTTATCAAATGATACTCCTTATCTCCTGCAGGACGTGCTCAAACGGCTTGCCATGTTACCTCAACGAATTCAGGAGCTAAGGCGGGCATCTGGTAGAGCCGGGGCCATATCCGCCTTAAGCCAGGCCAAAGCGTTGGTTCCAGAGCTAGATCTAGCCGATGTTGCTCTTGGATATCCCAGCTTAAAGGAGGACGGCTCTGTATTCAATGAATCAGACTTCACCGCTTGTGTGAGAGTCGTACGTCCTGTGGCCACCATCATCGGCAATGATATTGATCTTACGAAGTATCAGCCGGGTTATGACAACGAGAACCGGAGGATTCCAACTCCGCATTATGATGACATCAACTCGATCCTCCAATTCGTAAGCATACCTTTGCTCACGAAGTTGACCCGGCGGTTTAATAGATGATGAAGCTGAATTTGAAGCCTTAAGCGGCATTGACTGGACCTCGTCAACCTTCCAGGACAAAACAGCCATTTAAGAGGCGGAGAAGGATAACCCGGAGTCTTCAAGTCCACCAAAGGAGTAACCCGCCTGGCACGAAGTCTTTTGAAAAATGATGCTTCATTATTCAGACTCGGGGAGTCTTGTAATAGGGTAGCAAAAACTCCTTAACGCTGTCATGCCTTCGCGCATGTTTGTGGTTTCTAACAATGTCACAAGCCGCTATCATTGTATACTGCAGGCTCATATGAATTGCTCCTTGACATCCAAAAGCTTTTTGCTTTGCCCTGTGTATAAAAAACAAAAAAAATCCTTTGGCGTCTTACCACATCCGGGGTCATATAAAATAATGTTAACCCAGAGCATGAACCAAAACATCATAAGTATCAGCCGGTTTATGATCATGACCATAATAATATACCTGCTATCTTATTGAAGCGTACATTACCGGCTTATGTGATCCCAAAAAAGCAGACAGTTAAACTTAACTTCTGAGAATCGGCACATATAATGTTTACCTGGCCCTTAATATTATTTACCCTTATAGAATAAAATAAACTTAATTTTTCAAAGGCCTCTGATTCGAATACGATCAGTAGAACCGTTCCAAAGGGGTTAAGCTAAGATTCAGATACGATCATATAGCCCCCGATGGCTTTGGCAATGCCGATCAAGTGGGTATCGGCGACTATGTTCTCTTTGGTTGAATCGACCTATGTTTGAACAGGAAGCCCCCAAGTGACCATGAGAGTTGTTTAATGACGCTGATTTGAATATGATCCACGTCAGACCCAAAGGGGTTAAGCTATGATTCAAATATGATCAAGAAGCCCCAAAGTGGGTTTGGCAGTATGCCGATCAATTGGGTATCGACAGCTATGTTCTCTTTGGTTCGAATACGACCTATGTTTGAACAGAAGCCCCAATTGACCATGGCTAGATTCAGATATGATCATAAGCCGGACCAAAGGGAAAAACAGGATTCAGATATGATCCGCCTCGTTGGTTGTTTCCACCACCGGTAAAGAAGATACATAAACCTTGTAGGATGGAAAGAAAAGAGGTCCTGCTTTATTGCTTTATCTAATATATACATTGCTAAAAAAGAAAGACAAATATACTCTGAGAGCCGTTGGCTTAAGTATAATAGGGCCGGAGATGCGCTATGTTCCACGGCCGGCGGGTCTCTTCCTCCGACTTACGTGAGTCTTTGTGCTCTCGAACATCGATGAGGTAATATGACCCGTTGTTAAGATTCTTGCTGACCACAAAAGGTCCTTCCCAAGGAGGGACAGCTTGTGCATATCAGATTGATCTGGATGAGTCGGAGCACTAAATCGCCTTCACGAAAAGTTACGCTTCTAACCCGGGCGGCTGTGATAGCAGCACAGTTTCTTGGTAAATCGCCGAGCGGGCTATTGCCAAGTCTCGCTCCTCATCCAACAAGTCAAGTGCATCCTGACGAGCTTTTTCATTAGCATGCCCTCTTGGACCTGATACAGAGAATCTGTTGAACTGGAGGACGAATCGTCATCCAATGGGACGGTCGTCTCTCGCCATATTTAGATCCTTCAGAAAGTGTCTCTCCGTGAACACAGCCCACAAAGGCACGCTTCATGGCAGGTTGAACCCGGGCGGGTCTCGCATGTTGAGCCGTCTCAATGAGGTCGGTGCAGCTGTCCGGCTCCGGGCCCGGCTCACCGATCCGGCCGATGAAGACGTGGATTCCGCCAAAGGGGACCCGGTACCCGTACTCAATTGAGTCGGCCTCGGGGCCCCAGCCTTCATTGTCTATGTAGATCTTGCCGCGACGACTCTTGGTCATCCGGCCCACTGCGTATCCCTTGAGCCCTTCGAAGCTGCCCTTCAAGAACTCAAATCCACCATGCGCTGGCCCCACGGTTGGCGCCAACTGTCGTGGTTGGTTGGATGAGTCCCTGTCCGTGTTTTCCTCTGGATCGTGGGCTTCCCTTCTTTCTCTTTTTTTAAATAGCGTATATGCTTCCGTCCTTGCATGCAGGAGATGCTGGCGGCCGTGGCTCTCTGCTTTTGCTGTTAATTGCTGATTTCCTTTTATGATGACGTGGAAAACAACAACACAAACGTGCTACCTTGGCCGATTGAACCTCTCGCAACCTCGGGACTTGATCATTGGACCAGGGGAGATGCAGTAGCAGTCGAATACGGACGCCGTACAGGTTGATATTGCAGCGATTTTTTTCTTTGGCAACCTTGACTCGGCGACTTGACCGCTTTCCAGGCGCACGTTACGCTACGAAAATTCTTCTAGTATTCTTGTCAACCTGCGTGACTTGATCCCTGCGCTTGATTGATCTTGTGCACGTCTTGATCTGCAATAAAGGCGGCGTTGTACTCAATGTCACCTTAATTTCTCTTGATCTTGATCCTTGTACTATCAGCTCCAAAGCTAAATCCGATAACAAACAATAAATTTGCTGGCTCTTCCACGTGTGACGAATCGCAAGCTTCTCGATCCCTGAGAGAGATCCCTTCAAGAACTCAACACCACCGTGCGCAGGCCCCACGGTGGGCGCCAACTGTCATGGAATTGTCACGGCAGATGTCCTCTTGCAAGGACTTAGTCGTGGAGCCATCGCAACTAGGAAGCTTAAAGGTGTTAATCGGGACAAAGGACACGAGAGGTTTTATACTAGTTCGGCCCCTTACGGTGAAGGTAAAGCCTACGTCTAGTTGGGTTGGTATTGCTTGAGGTTTCGATGACCACAGAGCGAGATACGCTATGCCCGGTTCTCGATTGGTTGTTTCTTGCCCTAAGCCGCCAACAGGTCATCCCCTTATATACACGGGTTGACGCCCTGTGGCCTACAGAGTCCCGGTCGGCTTATAAACAATGTCCGGCTCGGTGACTAGTTAAGTCTACCTTATGATACAAGTCATGCCATTATGGCGGTTTACTACAACGGGCCTTAAGTCGCCTGTGGGCCTTAGGCCCTTTGTTGAGACACCATCTTCATGCTTGGACTTGGGCTTCTGTCTGGTAATCTCTTTACGTAACCCGGCCCCTCGTGGGCGGCTTACACAAATAGTTATATCCCCAACAGAACTAATGGGCCATCATGGGCCTCATGGGAGAGAGAGGAGAGGGCCAAGGGCTCCCCCCCCCCCTTGGGAGTCTGAATTGGACAAGGAGGGGGCGGCGCCCCTTCTTTCCTCCCTCTCTCCCTCTCCTTCCGTTCCCCTTCGTCCTTCCTAGTTGGACTAGGAAAGGGGAGTCCTACTCCTACTAGGAGGAGGACTCCCCCCTCTCCTTGGCGCGCCCCAAGGCCGGCCGGCCTCCCCCCTTGCTCCTTTATATACGGGGGCAGGGGGCACCCTAGAACACACAAGTTGATTGTTTCCAGCCGTGTGCGGTGTCCCCCTCCACCATAATCCACCTCGGTCATATCGTCGTAGTGCTTAGGCGAAGCCCTGCGCCGGTAGCTTTATCATCACCATCATCATGTCGTCGTGCTGACGAAGCTCTCCCTCGACACTCTGCTGGATCGTGAGTTCGTGGGACGTCACCGAGCCGAACGTTCGATCGTGAAGACGTACGACTACATCAACCGCGTTGTCATAACGCTTCCGCTTACGGTCTACAAGGGTACGTGGACAACACTCTCCCCTCTCGTTGCTAAGCACCACCATGATCTTGCGTGTGAGTAGGAATTTTTTTGAAATTACTACGTTCCCCAACAGTGGCATCTGAGCCAGGTTTATGCGTAGATGTCATATGTACGAGTAGAACACAAGTGAGTTGTGGGCGATGCTATTCATACTTCTTACCAGCATGTCATACTTTGATTCGGCGGTATTGTTGGATGAAGCGGACCAGAGCGACATTACACGTACGCTTACGCGAGACTAGTTCTACCGACGCGCTTCGCACATAGGTGGCTGGCGGGTGTCAGTTTCTCCAACTTTAGTTGAATCGAGTGTGGCTCCGCCTGGTCCTTGTTGAAGGTTAAACAGCACATACTTAATGAAATATCATTGTGGTTTTGATGCGTAGGTAAGAATGGTTCTTGCTCAGCCCGTAGCAGCCACGTAAAACTTGCAACAACAAAGTAGAGGACATCTAACTTGTTTTTCAGGGCATGTTGTGATGTGATATGGTCAAGACATGATGCTAAATTTTATTGTATGAGATGATCATGTTTTGTAACAGAGTTATCGGCAACTGGCAGGAGCCATATGGTTGTCGCTTTATTGTATGAAATGCAATCGCCATGTAATTGATTTACTTTATCACTAAGCGGTAGCGATAGTCGTAGAAGCAATAGTTGGAGAGACGACAACGATACTACGATGGAGATCAAGGTGTCGCACCTGTGACGATGGTGATCATGATGGTGCTTTGGAGATGGAGATCAAAGGCACAAGATATGATGGCCATATCATATCACTTATATTGATTGCATGTGATGTTTATCCTTTATGCATCTTATTTTGCTTAGTTCGACGGTAGCATTATAAGATGATCTCTCACTAAATTTTCAAGGTATAAGTGTTCTCCCTGAGTATGCACCATTGTGAAAGTTCGTCGTGCCGAGACACCACGTGATGATCGGGTGTGATAAGCTCTACGTTCACATACAACGGGTGCAAGCCAGTTTTGCACACGCAGAATACTCGGGTTAAACTTGACGAGCCTAGCATATGTAGATATGGCCTCAGAACACTGGAGACCGAAAGGTCGAGCGTGAATCATATAGTAGATATGATCAACATAGTGATGTTCACCATTGAAAACTACTCAATCTCACGTGATGATCGGACATGGTTTAGTTGATTTGGATCACGTGATCATTTAGATGACTAGAGGGATGTCTATCTAAGTGGGAGTTCTTAAGTAATATGATTAATTGAACTTTAAATTTATCATGAACTTAGTCCTGGTAGTATTAGCATATCTATGTTGTAGATCAATAGCTCGCGTTAAGCTCCCGTGTTTTATTTTTGATATGTTCCTAGAGAAAACTAAGTTGAAAGATTAGTAGCAATGATGCGGATTGTATCCGTGATCTGAGGATTATCCTCATTGCTGCACAGAAGAATTATGTCCTTGATGCACCGCTAGGTGACAGACCGATTGCAGGAGCAGATGCAGACGTTATGAACGTTTGCAAGCTCGATATGATGACCACTTGATAGTTTAGCGCACCATGCTTTACGGCTTAGAATCGGGGCTTCAAAGACGTTTTGAACGCCACGAAGCATATGAGATGTTCCAAGAGTTGAAATTAGTATTTCATACTCATGCCCATGTCGAAAGGTATGAGACCTTTGACAAGCACTTTGCCTACAAGATGGAGGAGAATTGCTCAGCTAGTGAGCATGTGCTCAGAATGTCTGAGTACTACAATCACTTGAATCAAGTGCGAGTTAATCTTCCAGATAAGATAGTGATTGACCAAGTTCTCTAGTCACTATCACCAAGTTACGAGAACTTCGTGATGAACTATAATATGCAAGGAATAACGGAAACAATTCCCAAGCTCTTCGTGATGCTGAAATCGATGAAGGTAGAAATCAAGAAAAGCATCAAGTGTTGATGGTTGACAAGACCACTAGTTTCAAGAAAATGGCAAAGGGAAGAAGGGGAACTTCAAGAAGAACGGCAAGCAAGTTGCTGCTCAAGTGAAAAAGCCCAAGTCTAGACCTAAGCCTGAGACTAAGTGCTTCTACTGCAAAGGGACTGGTGACTGGAAGCAGAACTGCCCCAAGTATTTTGCGGATAAGAAGGATGGAAAAGTGAACAAAGGTATATTTGATATACATGTTATTGATGTGTACTTTACTAGTGTTTATAGCAACCCCTCGATTATTTGATACTAGTTCGGTTGCTAAGATTTGTAACCAAACGAGAGTTGCGAGAATGAACAGAGACTAGTTAAGGGTGAAGTGACGATGTGTGTTGGAAGTGGTTCCAAGATTGATATGATCATCATCGCACACTCCCTATACTTTCGGGATTAGTGTTGAACCTAAATAAATGTTATTTGGTGTTTGCATTAAGCATGAATGTGATTTGATCATGTTTATTGCAATCTGATTATTCATTTAAAGTCAGAGAATAATTGTTGTTCTGTTTACATGAATAAAACCTTCAATGGTCATACACCCAAGGTGACTGGTTTATTGAATCTCAATCGTAGTGATACACATATTCATAATATTGAAGCCAAAACATGCAAAGTTAATAATGATAGTGCAACTTATTTGTGGCACTACCGTTTAGGTCATATTGGTGTAAAGCGCATGAAGAAAATCCATGCTGATGGGCTTTTGGAATCACTTGATTATGAATCAATTGATGCTTGCGAACCATGCCTCATGGGCAAGATGACTAATACTCCGTTCTCCAGAACAATGGAGCGAGCAACATACTTGTTGGAAATAATACATACTGATGTATGCAGTCCGATGAGTGTTGCATTTCATGGCAGTATCGTTATTTCGACCTTCACAAATGTTCTGAGCGGATATGGGTATATCTACTTGATGAAACATAAATCTGAAACATTTGAAAAGTTCAAATAATTTCAGAGTGAAGTGGAAAATCATCGTAACAAGAAAATAAAGTTTCTACGATCTGATCGTGGAGGAGAATATTTGAGTTACGAGTTTGGTCTTTATTTGAAACAATGCGGAATAGTTTCGCAACTCACGCCACCTGGAACACCACAGTGTAATGGTGTGTCCGAACATCGTAGCCGTACTTTATTAGATATGGTGCAATCTATGATGTCTCTTACCGATTTACCACTATCGTTTTGGGGTTATGCATTAGAGACATCTACATTCACGTTAAATAGGGCACCATCTAAATCCATTGAGACGACGCCATATGAACTGTGGTTTGGCAAAAACCAAAGTTGTCGTTTCTTAAAGTTTGGGGTTGCGATGCTTATGAGAAAAAGTTCAATCCTGATAAGCTCGAACCCAAATCGGAGAAATGTGTCTTCATAGGATACCCAAAGGACACAGTTGGGTACACCTTCTATCACAGATCCGAAGGCAAGACATTCGTTGCTAAGAATGGATCCTTTCTAGAGAAGGAGTTTCTCTCGAAAGAAGTGAGTGGGAGGAAAGTAGAACTTGATGAGGTAAATGTACCTGCTCCCTTATTGGAAAGTAGTTCATCACAGAAATCTATTTTTGTGACTCCTACACCAATTAGTAAGGAAGCTAATGATGATGATCATGTAACTTCAGATCAAGTTACTATCGAACCTCGTAGGTCAACCAGAGTAAGATCCGCACCAGAGTGGTACGGTAATCCTGTTCTGGAGGTCATGTTACTTGACATGACGAACCTACGAACTATGAGGAAGCGATGATGAGAATAAAGTGTGGACTTTGGTTGACTTGCCCGATGATCGGCAAGCCATAGAAAATAAATGGATCTTCAAGAGGAAGACGGACGCTGATAGTAGTGTTACTATCTATAAAGCTAGACTTGTCGAAAAAGGTTTTTGACAAAGTTCAAGGTGTTGACTACGATGAGATTTTCTCACTCGTAGCGATGCTTAAGTCTGTCTGAATCATGTTAGCAAATTGCCACATTTTATGAAATCTGGCAAATGGATGTCAAAACTACATTCCTTAATGGATTTCTTAAACAAGAGTTGTATATGATGCAACCAGAAGGTTTTGTCGATCCTAAAGGTGCTAGAAAAATGTGCAAGCTCCAGCGATCCATCCATGGACTGGTGCAAAGCATCTCAGAGTTGGAATATACGCTTTGATGAGTTTTATACAGACTTGCGATAAAGCATGTATTTACAAGAAAGTGAGTGGGAGAACTACAACCTTTTTGATAAGTATATGTGTTGGGGAACGCAGTAATTTCAAAAATTTCCTACGCACACGCAAGGATCATGGTGATGCATAGCAACGAGAGGGGAGAGTGTATGTCCACGTACCCTCGTGAACCCGTGTGAGCGTTATAACAACGCGGTTGATGTAGTCGTGCGTCTTCACGATCCGACCGATCCAAGTACCGAACGTCGGCACCTCCGAGTTACGCACATCGTTCATTTCGATGGCGATCCCGGACTCCGATCCGGCAAAGTGTCGGGGATGAGTTTCGTCGACATGACGGCGTGGTGGCGATGATGATGCTCCACCGGCGCAGGCTTCGCCTAAGATCCTGACGATATGACTTCTCCGTGAGGGCTTCGCCTAAGCTCATGACGATATGACCGAAGTGGAATATGGTGGAGGGGCACCGCACGGCTAAGGGCGATCCGTAGATCAACTTGTGTGTCCATGGGGTGCCCCTGCCCCGTATATAAAGGAGGGAGGGAGGAGGAGGCCGGCCCTAGGAGGGCGCGCCATGGGGAGTCCTACTCCCACCGGGAGTAGGATTCCCCTTTCCTAGTCCAACTAGGAGTCCTTCCATGTATTAGGAGTAGGAGACAAGGAAGGGAAGAGAGAAGGGAAGGAAGGAGGGTGCGGCCCTCCCTAGTCCAATTCGGACTAGGCCATGAGAAGCGGCCTGCCCTAGGCAGCCCTCTCTCTTTCCCATGAGGGCCCAATAAGGCCCAATACTTCTCCCCGGCGAATTCTCGTAACTCTCCGGTACTCCGAAAAATACCCGAATCATTCGGAACCTTTACGAACTCCAAATATAGTCGTCCAATATATCGATCTTTACGTCTCGACCATTTCGAGACTCCTCGTCATGTCCCCGATCTCATCTGGGACTCCGAACTCCTTCGGTACATCAAAACTCATAAACTCATAATATAAGCATCGCCATCGAAACCTTAGCGTGCGGACCCTACGGGTTCGAGAACTATGTAGACATGACCTAGAACTATTCTCGGTCAATAACCAATAGCGGAACCTGGATGCCCATATTGGCTCCTACATATTCTCTGAAGATCTTTATCGGTCAAACCGCATAACAACATACTTTGTTCCCTTTGTCATCGGTATGTTACTTGCCCGATATTTGATCGTCGGTATCCAATACCTAGTTCAATCTCGTTACCGGCAAGTCTCTTTACTCGTTACGTAATGCATCATTCCGTAACTAACTCATTAGCTACATTGCTTGCAAGGCTTATAGTGATGTGCATTACCGAGAGGGCCCAGAGATACCTCTCCAGACAATCGGAGTGACAAAACCTAATCTTGAAATACGCCAACCCAACATGTACCTTTGGAGACACCTGTAGTACTCCTTTATAATCACCCGATTACGTTGTGACGTTTGGTAGCACCAAAGTGTTCCTCCGGTAAACGGAGTTGCATAATCTCATAGTTACAGGAACATGTATAAGTCATGAAGAAAGCAATAGCAACATACTAAACGATCAAGTGCTAGGCTAACGGAATGGGTCATGTCAATCAGATCATTCAACCAATGATGTGACCTTGTTAATCAAATGACAACTCCTTTTGTCTATGGTTAGGAAACATAACCATCTTTGATTAACAAGCTAGTCTAGTAGAGGCATACTAGTGACACTCTGTTTGTATATATATTCACACATGTATTATGTTTCCTGTTAATACAATTCTAGCATGAATAATAAACATTTATCATGATATAAGGAAATAAATAATAACTTTATTATTGCCTCTAGGGCATATTTCCTTCAGTCTCCCACTTGCACTAGAGTCAATAATCTAGATCACATCACCATGTGATTAACATCGATAGTTCACATCATCATGTGATTAACACCCATAGTTCACATCGCCATGTGACCAACACCCAAAGGATTTACTAGATTCAGTAATCTAGTTCACATCGCTATGTGATTAACACCCAAAGAGTACTAAGGTGTGATCATGTTTTGCTTGTGAGAGAATCTTAGTCAACGGGTCTTTCATATTCAGATCCGTTATGTATTTTGCAATTTTCTATGTCTACAATGCTCGCACGGAGCTACTCTAGCTAATTGCTCCCACTTTCAATATGTATCTAGATCAAGACTTAGAGTCATCCAGATCGGTGTCAAAACTTGCATCGGCGTAACCCTTCTGACGAACCTTTTGTCACTTCCATAATCGAGAAACATATCCTTATTCCACTAAGGATAATTTTGACCATTGTCCGATGATCTACTCCTAGATCACTATTGTACTCCCTTGCCAAACTTCGGTGTAGGGTATACAATAGATCCGGTACATGTATGGCATACTTTATAGAACCTATGGCCAATGCATAGGGAATGACTTTCATTCTCTTTCTATCTTCTGCCGTGGTCGGGTTTTGAGTCTTACTCAATTTCACACCTTGTAACACAGGCAAGAACTCTTTCTTTGACTGTTCCATTTTGAACTACTTCAAAATCTTGTCAAGGTATGTACTCATTGAAAAAACTTATCAAGCGTCTTGATCTATCTCTATAGATCTTGATGCTCAATATGTAAGCAGCTTCACCGAGGTCTTTCTTTGAAAAACTCCTTTCAAACACTCCTTTATGCTTTGCGAGAATAATTCTACATTATTTCCGATCAACAATATGTCATTCACATATACTTTATCGAGAAAAGGCTGTAGTGCTCCCACTCACTTTCTTGTAAATATGAGCCTTTCCAAAAGTCTGTATAAAATCATATGCTTTGATCAACACATCAAAGCGTATATTCCAACTCCGAGATGCTTGCACGGTCCATTGATGGATCATTTGGAGCTTGCACATTTTGTTAGCTCCTTTAGGATTGACAAAACCTTACGGTTGCATCATATACAACTCTTCTTTAATAAATCCATTAAAGAATGTAGTTTTGACATCCATTTGCCAGATTTCATAAAATGTGGCAATTGCTAACATGATTCGGACAGACTTAAGCATCGCTACAGTTGAGAAAATCTCATTGTAGTCAACACCTTGAACTTGTCGAAAACCTTTTGTGACAAGTCAAGCTTTGTAGAATAGTAACACTACTATCGGTGTCCGTCTTCCTCTTGAAGATCCATTTATTTAACATGGCTTGGCGATCATCGAGCAAGTCAATCAAAGTCCATACTTTTGTTCTCATACATGGATCATATCTCAGATTTTATGGCCTCAAGCCATTTCCCGAATCTGGGCTCATCATCGCTTCCTCATAGTTCGTAGGTTCATCATGGTCTAGTAACATGACTTCCGAACATGATTACCGTACTACTACAGTGCGGATCTTACTCTGGAAGACCTACGAGGTTTGGTAGCAACTTGATCTGAAGTTTCATGATCATCATCATTAACTTCCTCACTAATTGGTGTAGGAATCACTTTGGAACTGATTTACGTGATGAACTACTTTCCAATAAGGGAGAAGGTATAATTACCTCATCAAGTTCTACTTTCCTCCCACTCACTTCTTTCGAGAGAAACTTCTTCTCTAGAAAGGATCCATCTTAACAACGAAAAACTTGCCTTCGGATCTGTGATAGAAGGTGTACCCAATAGTTACCTTTGGGTATTCTATGAAGACGCACTTCTCCGATTTGGGTTTGAGCTTATCGGTGAAAACTTTTTCACATAAGCATCACAACTCCAAACTTTTAAGAAACGACGACTTAGGGTTTCTTGTTAAACCATAGTTCATATGGTGTCGTCTCAACGGATTTAGATGGTGCCCTATTAAGCGTGAATGCAAATTTGTCTCTAATGCATAACCCCAAAATGATAGTGGTAAACCGATAAGAGACATCATAGATCGCACCGTATCAAATAAAGTGCGATTCTGACGTTCGGACACACCATAACATTGTGGTGTTCGGTGGCGTGAGCTGAGAAACTATTCCACATTATTTTAATTGAAGATCAAACTCGTAACTCAATTATTCGTCTTTGCGATTAGATCGCAGAAACTTTATTTTCTTGTTACGATGATTTTTCCACTTCAATCTGAAATTCTTTGAACCTTTCAACTATTTCAGACTTATGTTTCATCAAGTAGATATACCCATATCTGCTCAAATCATCTTGTGAAAGTCGAAAATAACGATACTTGCCACGAGCATCAACACTCATTGGATCGCATACATCGGTATGTATTATTTCCAATAAGTCAGTAGCTTGTTCCATTGTTAGGAGAACGGAGTTTTAGTCATCTTGCCCAAGCGGCGGGGTTACGTAAGCATCAAATGATTCATAATCAAGTGATTCCAAAAGTCCATCAAAGCATGGAGTTTTCTTCATGCGCTTTACACCAATATGACCTAAACGGCGGTGCCACAAATAAGTTGCACTATCATTATTAACTTTGCATCTTTTGGTTTCAATATTATGAATATGTGTATCACTATGATCGAGATCCAATGAATCATTTTCATTGGGTGTGTAACCATATAAGGTTTTATTCATGTAAACAGAACAACAATTTATTCTCTTACTTAAATGAATAACCGTATTGCAATAAACATGATCAAATCATAATTATGCTCAACACCAAATAACACTTATTTAGGTTCCATACTAATCCCGAAAGTATAGGGAGTGTGCGATGATGATCATATCAATCTTGGAACTACTTCCAACACTCATCTTCACTTCCCCTTCAACTAGTTTACATTCATTCTGCAACTCCCGTTTCAAGTTACTACTCTTAGCAACTGAACCAGTATCAAATACCGAGGGGTTGCTACGAACACTAGTAAAATACACATCAATAATCTGTATCTCAAATATACCTTTGTTCACTTTGTCATCCTTCTTATCCGCCAAATACTTGGGGTAGTTCCGCTTCTAGTGACCAGTTCCATTGCAGCAAAAGCACTTAGTCTCGGGCTTAGGTCCGGACTTGGGTTTCGCACTCGAGCGACAACTTGCTTGCCGTTCTTCTTGAAGTTCCCTTCTTCCCTTTGCCCTTTTCCTTGAGACTAGTGGTCTTGTCAATCATCAACACTTGATGCTCTTTCTTGATTTCTACCTTCGTCGATTTCAACATCACGAAGAGCTCGGAATCGTTTTCGTCATCCCTTGCATACTATAGTTCATCACGAAGTTCTAGTAACTTAGTGTTGGTGACTAGAGAATTCTGTCAATCACTATCTTATACGGAAGATTAACTCCCACTTGATTCAAGCGATTGAAGTACCCGGACAATCGAGAACATGCTCACTAGTTGAGCGATTCTCTTCCATCTTTTAGCTATAGAATTTGTTGGAGATTTCATATCTCTCAACTCGGGTATTTGCTTGAAATATTAACTTCAATTCCTGGAACATCCCTTATGGTCCATGACGTTCAAAACGTCTTTGAAGTCCCGATTCTAAGCTGTTAAGTATGGTGCACTAAACTATCAAGTAGTCATCATATTGAGCTAGCCAAAGCGTTCATAACGTCTACATTTGCTCCTGCAATAGGTACATCACCTAGCGGTGCATTAAGGACATAATTCTTCTGTGCAGCAATGAGGATAAACCTCAGATCACGGATCCAATCCGCATCATTGCTACTAACATTTTCAATACAGTTTTCTCTAGGAACATATTAAAACAAACATATGAAAGCAACAACGCAAGCTATTGATCTACAACATAATTTGCAAAATACTACGGGACTAAGTTCATGATAAATTAAAGTTCAATTAATCATATTACTTAAGAACTCCCACTTAGACAAACATCTCTCTAGTCATCTAAGTGATCATGTGATCCAAATCAACTAAACCATAACCGATCATCACGTGAGATGGAGTAGTTTTCAATGGTGAACATCACTATGTTGATCATATCTACTATATGATTCACGCTCGACCTTCGGTCTCCGTGTTCCGAGGCCATATCTGCATATGCTAGGCTCGTCAAGTTTAACTGAGTATTCAGCGTGTGCAAAAGCGGCTTGCACCCGTTGTAGATGGACGTGAGCTTATCACACCCGATCATCACGTGGTGTGCCGGGCACGACGAACTTTGGCATGTGCATACTTAGGGAGAACACTTCTTGATAATTAATGAGAGATCATCTTAAAATGCTACCGTCAATCAAAGCGAGAATAAGATGTATAATGATAAACATCATATGCAATCAAAATATGTGACATGATATGGCCATGATCATCTTGCGCCTTTGATCTCCATCTCCAAAGTACTGTCATGATCTTTATCGATACCGGCACGACACCATGATCTTCATCATCTTGATCTATATCAATGTGTCGTCACATGGTCGTCTCGCCAACTATTGCTCTTGCAACTATTGCTATCGCATAGCGATAAAGTAAAGCAATTATTTGACACTTGCATCTTATGCAACAAAGAGACAACCATAGGGCTTCTTCCAGTTGCCGATAACTTCAACAAAACATGATCATCTTATACAACAACTTATATCTCATCACATCTTGACCATATCACATCACAACATGCCCTGCAAAAACAAGTTAGACGCCCTCTACTTTGTTGTTGCAAATTTTACGTGGCTGCTACGGGCTTAGCAAGAACCGTTCTCACCTACGCATCACAACCACAACGATAGTTCGTCAAGTTACTGCTGTTTTAACCTTCTCAAGGACCGGGCGTAGCCACACTCGGTTCAACTAAAGTTGGAGAAACAGACACCCGCTAGTCACCTGTGTGCGAAGCACGGCGGTAAAACCAGTCTCGCGTAAATGTACGCGTAATGTCGGTCCGGGCCGCTTCATCCAACAATACCGCTAAACCAAAGTATGACATGCTGGTAAGCAGTATGACTTATATCGCCCACAACTCACTTGTGTTCTACTCGTGCATATAACATCAACGCATAAAACCGGGCTCTGATACCACTGTTGGGGAACGCAGTAATTTCAAAAATTTCCTGCGCACACGCAAGGATCATGGTGATGCATAGCAACGAGAGGGGAGAGTGTATGTCCACGTACCCTCGTAGACCGTAAGCGGAAGCGTTATAACAACGCGGTTGATGTAGTCATACGTCTTCACGATCCGACCGATCCAAGTACCGAGCGTCACGGCACCTCCGAGTTACGCACGTTCAGCTCGATGGCGATCCCGGACTCCGATCCGGCAAAGTGTCGGGGATGAGTTCCGTCGACATGGCGTGGTGGACGATGATGATGCTCCACCGGCGCAGGGCTTCGCCTAAGCTCATGACGATATGACTTCTCCGGCGCAGGCTTCGCTAAGCTCATGACGATATGACCGAAGTGGAATATGGTGGAGGGGGCACCGCACTGCGGCTAAGGAGCGATCCGTAGATCAACTTGTGTGTCCATGGGGTGCCCCCTGCCCCGTATATAAAGGAGGGAGGGAGGAGGAGGCCGGCCCTAGGAGGCGCGCCATGGGGAGTCCTACTCCCACCGGGAGTAGGATTCCCCTTTCCTAGTCCAACTAGGAGTCCTTCCATGTATTAGGAGTAGGAGACAAGGAAGGGGAAGAGAGAAGGAAGGAAGGAGGGTGCGGCCCCTCCCTAGTCAATTCGGACTAGGCCATGGAGAAGCGGCCAGCCCTAGGCAGCCCTCTCTCTTTCCGCAGGGCCCAATAAGGCCCAATACTTCTCCCGGCGAATTCTCGTAACTCTCGGTACTCGAAAAATACCGAATCATTCGAACCTTTACGAACTCCGAATATAGTCGTTCAATATATCGATCTTTACGTCTCGACCATTTCGAGACTCCTCGTCATGTCCCGATCTCATCTGGGACTCCGAACTCCTTCGGTACATCAAAACTCATAAACTCATAATATAAGCATCGCCGAAACCTTAAGCGTGCGGACCCTACGGGTTCGAGAACTATGTAGACATGACCTAGAACTATTCTCGGTCAATAACCAATAGCGGAACCTGGATGCCCATATTGGCTCCTACATATTCTACGAAGATCTTTATCGGTCAAACCGCATAACAACATACTTTGTTCCCTTTGTCATCGGTATGTTACTTGCCCGAGATTTGATCGTCGGTATCCAATACCTAGTTCAATCTCGTTACCGGCAAGTCTCTTTACTCGTTACGTAATGCATCATTCCGTAACTAACTCATTAGCTACATTGCTTGCAAGGCTTATAGTGATGTGCATTACCGAGAGGGCCAGAGATACCTCTCCGAGCAATCGGAGTGACAAAACCTAATCTTGAAATACGCCAACCCAACATGTACCTTCGGAGACACCTGTAGTACTCCTTTATAATCACTCGATTCACGTTGTGACGTTTGGTAGCACCAAAGTGTTCCTCCGGTAAACGGGAGTTGCATAATCTCATAGTTACAGGAACATGTATAAGTCATGAAGAAAGCAATAGCAACATACTAAACGATCAAGTGCTAGGCTAACGGAATGGGTCATGTCAATCAGATCATTCAACCAATGATGTGACCTTGTTAATCAAATGACAACTCCTTTTGTCTATGGTTAGGAAACATAACCATCTTTGATTAACAAGCTAGTCTAGTAGAGGCATACTAGTGACACTCTGTTTGTCTATATATATTCACACATGTATTATGTTTCCTGTTAATACAATTCTAGCATGAATAATAAACATTTATCATGATATAAGGAAATAAATAATAACTTTATTATTGCCTCTAGGGCATATTTCCTTCAATATGTGAATGACATATTGTTGATCGGAAATGATGTAGAATTTTCTAGAAAGCATAAAGGAGTGTTTGAAAGGAGTTTTTCAAAGAAAGACCTCGATGAAGCTGCTTACATATTAGCATCAAGATCTATAGAGATAGATCAAGACGCTTGATAAGTTTTTTCAATGAGTACATACCTTGACAAATTTTTGAAGTAGTTCAAAATGGAACAGTCAAAGAAGGAGTTCTTGCTCATATTGCAAGGTGTGAAATTGAGTAAGACTCAAAGCCCGACCACGGCAGAAGATAGAAAGAGAATGAAAGTCATTCCATATGCCTCAGCTATAGGTTCTATAAAGTATGCCATGCTGTGTACCAGATCTATTGTATACCCTACACTGAGTTTGGCAAGGGAGTACAGTAGTGATCTAGGAGTAGATCACTGGACAGCGGTCAAAATATCATTAGTGGAATAAGGATATGTTTCTCGATTATGGAGGTGACAAAAGGTTCGTCGTATAGGGTTACGTCGATGCAAGTTTTGACACTGATCCAGATGACTCCAAGTCTCAATCTGGATACATATTGAAAGTGGGAACAATTAGCTAGAGTAGCTCCGTGCAAAGCATTGTTGACATAGAAATTTGCAAAATACATACGGATCTAAATATGGCAGACCCGTTGACTAAACTTCTCTCACAAGCAAACAATGATCACACCTTAGTACTCTTTGGGTGTTAATCACATGGCGATGTGAACTAAGATTACTGAATCTAGTAAACCCTTTGAGTGTTGGTCACATTGCGATGTGAACTATGGGTGTTAATCACATGGTGATGTGAACTATTGGTGTTAAATCACATGGCGATGTGAACTAGATTATTGATTCTAGTGCAGGTGAGAGACTGAAGGAAATATGCCCTAGAGGCAATAAAAAAGTTATTATTTATTTCCTTATTTCATGATAAATGTTTATTCTTCATGCTAGAATTGTACTAACCGGAAACTTAGTACATGTGTGGATACATACGCAAACAGAGTGTCACTAGTATGCCTCTACTTGACTAGCTTGTTGAATCAAAGATGGTTAAGTTTCCTAGCCATAGACATGAGTTGTCATTTGATTAACGGGATCACATCATTAGAGAATGATGTGATTGACTTGACCCATTCTGTTAGCTTAGCACTTGATAGATTATGCAACTCCCGGATACCGGAGGAACACTTTGTGTGCTACCAAACTTCACAATGTAACTGGGTGATTATAAAGGTGCTCTAAAGATGTCTCCGATGGTACTTGTTGAGTTGGCATAGATCGAGATTAGGATTTGTCACTCTGATTGTCGGAGAGGTATCTCCGGGCCCTCTCGGTAATGCACATCACTATAAGCCTTGCAAGCAATGTAACTATTGAGTTACTTGCGGGATGATGCATTACGGAACGAGTAAAGAGACTTGCCGGTAACGAGATTGAACTAGGTATTGAGATAAGACGATCGAATCTCGGGCAAGTAACATACCGATGACAAAAGGAACAATGTATGTTGTGTTGGGGAATGTAGTAATTTCAAAATTTTCCTACGCACACACAGGACCATGGTGATGGCATAGCAACGAGAAGGGAGAGTGTTGTCTACGTACCCTCGTAGACCAAAGCGGAAGCGATCACAACGTAGAGGAAGTAGTCGTACGTTCTCCTCGCGATCCTGCCGATCCAAGTGCCGTTACTCCGACACCTCCGAGTCGATGATGACGTAGAGGAAGTAGTCGTACGTTCTCCTCGCGATCCAGCCGATCCCAGCGCCGTTACTCCGGCGCCTCCGAGTTCTTGGCACACGTTCAGCTTGATGACGCTCCTCGGGCTCCGATCCAGCAAAGCTCCGGGGAGAGGGAGTTCCGTCAGCACGACGGCGTGGTGACGATCTTGATGTTTCACCGACGCAGGACTTCGCCTAAGCACCGCTACGATATGACCGAGGTGGAATATGGTGGAGGGGCACCGACACGGCTAAGGAGCGATCTCAAGGATCAACTTGTGTGTTCTAGGGTGCCCCCACCCCGTATATAAAGGAGGGAGGGAGGAGGTGGCCGGCCACAAGGGGCGCACCATAGGGAGGAAACCTACTCCAAGTAGGTTTCCTCTCTTTCCTTATCTTATTTGGAGGGAAGGAAGGAGTACTAGTATTAGGAAGTAGTACTAGTAGTAGGAATAGGAAGAGGGGAAGGAGAAAGGAAAGGGGGCGGCCCCCTCCCCAGTCGGATTGGGCTTGGGGCGCCCCCTCCCTGTTCCTTCTCCCTTCCTCCTACATGGGCCCAATAAGGCCCATATACCTCCCGGGGGTTTCCGTAACCTCCCGGAGCTCCAAACTTCTCCGGAACCTTTCCGGTGTCCAAATATATCCGTCCAATATATTAATCTTTATGTCTCAACCATTTCGAGACTCCTCGTCATGTCCGTGATCATATCCGGGACTCCGAACAACCTTCGGTACATCAAAATACACAAACTCATAATATAACCGTCATCGAAACCTTAAGTGTGCGGACCCTACGGTTCGAGAACAATGTAGACATGACCGAGACACATCTCCGGTCAATAACCAATAGCGGGACACGGATGCCCATATTGGTTCCTACATTTTCTCTGAAGATCTTTATCGGTCGAGACCGCATAACAACATACGTTGTTCCTTTTGTCATCGGTATGTTACTTGCAGAGATTCGATCGTCGGTATCCAATACCTAGTTCAATCTCGTTCTTGGCAAGTCTCTTTACTCGTTCCGTAATACATCATCTCACAACTAACTCATTAGTTGCAATGCTTGCAAGGCTTATGTGATGTGTATTACCGAGAAGGCCCAGAGATACCTCTCCGACAATCGGAGTGACAAAACCTAATCTCGAAATACGCCAACCCAACAAGTACCTTTGGAGACACCTGTAGTACTCCTTTATGATCACCCGATTCACGTTGTGACGTTTGGTAGTACCCAAAGTGTTCCTACGGTAAACGGAGTTGCATAATCTCATAGTTATAGGAACATGTATAAGTCATGAAGAAAGCAATAGCAATATACTAAACGATCAAGTGCTAAGCTAACGGAATGGGTCATGTCAATCATATCATTCTCCTAATGATGTGATCCCGTTAATCAAATGACAACTCATGTCTATGGTTAGGAAACATAACCATCTTTGATTAACGAGCTAGTCAAGTAGAGGCATACTAGTGACACTCTGTTTGTCTATGTATTCACACATGTATTATGTTTCCGGTTAATACAATTCTAGCATGAATAATAAACATTTATCATGATATAAGGAAATAAATAATAACTTTATTATTGCCTCTAGGGCATATTTCCTTGATCTCCCACTTGCACTAGAGTCAATAATCTAGTTCACATCGCCATGTGATTTAACATCAATAGTTCACATCTATATGTGGTTAACACCCATAGTTCACATCGACATGTGACCAACACCCAAAGGGTTTACTAGAGTCGATAATCTAGTTCACATCGCTATGTGATTAACACCCAAAGAGTACTAAGGTGTGATCATGTTTTGCTTGTGAGATAATTTTAGTCAACGGGTCTCATCACATTCAGAGCCGTATGTATTTTGCAAATATTCTATGTCTACAATGCTCTGCGGGGCTACTCTAGCTAATTGCTCCCACTTACAATATGTATCCAGATTGAGACTTAGAGTCATCCGGATCTGTGTAAAAGCTTGCATCGATGTAACTCTTTCTGACGGGCTCTTTTATCACCTCCATAATCAAGAAATATTTCCTTAGTCCTCACTAAGGATGTTCTTGACCAATGTCGATGATCTACTCTTAGATCACTATTGTACTCCTTGCCAAATTCAGAGAAAGGTATACAATAGGTCCGGTACATAGCATAGCATACTTTATAGAACCTATGATCGAGGCATAGGGAATGACTTTCATTCTCTTTTCTATTTTCTGCTTTGTGGTCGGGATTTGAGTCTTACTCAATTTCACACCTTTGCAACACAGGCAAGAACTTTTCTTTGGTATTCCATTTTGAACTTCTTCAAAATCTTGACAAGGTATGTACTTATTGAAAACTTTATCAAGCGTTTTCATCTATCTCAATAGATCTTGATGCTCAATTTGTACGCAGCTTCACCGAGGTCCTTCTTTGAAAAACTCCTTTCAAATACTCCTTTATGCTTTGCAGAATAATTCTACATTATTTCGATCAACAATATGTCATTCACATATACTTATCGGAAATCTTTGTAGTGCTCCCACTCACTTGCTTGTAAATACGGGCTTCTCCAAAAGTCTGTATAAAACCATATGCTTTGATCACACTATCAAAGCGTTTATTCCAACTACGAGATGCTTGCACCAGTCCATAGTTGGATCATTGGAGCTTGCACATTTTGGTAGTTCCTTTAGGATTGAAAAAACCTTACGGTTGCATCATATACAACTCTTCTTTAATAAATCCATTAAAGAATGTAGTTTTGACATCCATTTGCCAGATTTCATAAAATGTGACAATTGCTAACATGATTCGGACAGACTTAAGCATCGCTACGGTTGAGAAAATCTCATTGTAGTCAACACCTTGAACTTGTCGAAAACCTTTTTGTGACAAGTCGAGCTTTGTAGATAGTAACACTACTATCGATTGTCCGTCTTCCTCTTGAAGATCCATTTATTTAACATGGCTTGGCGATCATCGAGCAAGTCAATCAAAGTCCATACTTTGTTCTCATACATGGATCATATCTCAGATTTCATGGCCTCAAGCCATTTCGCGAATCTGGGCTCATCATCGCTTCCTTATAGTTCGTAGGTTCATCATGGTCTAGTAACATGACTTCCGAACATGATTACCGTACCACTGCAGTGCGGATCTTACTATGGAAGACCTACGAGGTTTGGTAGCAACTTGATCTGAAGTTTCATGATCATCATCATTAACTTCCTCACTAATTGGTGTAGGAATCACTAGAACTGATTTACGTGATGAACTACTTTCCAATAAGGGAGAAGGTACAATTACCTCATCAAGTTTCTACTTTCCTCCCATTCACTTCTTTCGAGAGAAACTTCTTCTCTAGAAAGGATCCATCTTAGCAACGAAAAACTTGCCTTCGGATCTGTGATATAAGGTGTACCCAATAGTTACCTTTGGGTATTCTATGAAGACGCACTTCTCCGATTTGGGTTTGAGCTTATCAGGTGAAAACTTTTTCACATAAGCATCACAACCCCAAACTTTTAAGAAACGACGACTTAGGTTTACTTGTTAAACCATAGTTCATACGGTGTCATCTCAACGGATTTAGATGGTGCCCTATTAAGCGTGAATGCATTGTCTCTAATGCATAACCCCAAAAGCGATAGTGGTAAACCGATAAGAGACATCATAGATCGCACCATATCTAGTAAAGTACGATTACGATGTTCGGACACACCATTACATTGTGGTGTTCCGGTGGCGTGAGCTGTGAAACTATTCCACATTGTTTTAATTGAAGACCAAACTCGTAACTCAAATATTCATCTCCATGATCGAGATCGCAGAAACTTTATTTTCTTGTTACGATGATTTTCCACTTCACTCTGAAATTCTTTGAACCTTTCAACTATTTCAGACTAATGTTTCATCAAGTAGATATACCCATATCTGCTCAAATCATCTGTGAAGGTCGGAAACTAATGATACACGCCGCGAGCCTTAACACTCATCGGATCGCATACATCGGTATGTATGATTTCCAACAAATCAGTTGCTTCGCTCCATAGTTAGGAGAACGGCGTTTTAGTCATCTTGCCCATGAGGCACGGTTACAAGCATCAAATGATTCATAATCAAGTGATTCCAAAAGTCCATCGGCATGGAGTTTTCTTCATGCGCTTTACACCAATATGACCTAAACGGCAGATGCCACAAATAAGTTGCACTATCATTATTAACTTTGCATCTTTTGGTTTCAATATTATGAATATGTGTATCACTATGATCGAGATCCAATGAACCATTTTCATTGGGTGTGTAACCATATAAGGTTTTATTCATGTAAGCAGAACAACAATTTATTCTCTTATTTAAATGAATAACCGTATTGCAATAAACATGATCAAATCATATTTATGCTCAACACCAAATAACACTTATTTAGGTTCCACACTAATCCCGAAAGTATAGGGAGTGTGCGATGATGATCATATCAATCTTGGAACTACTTCCAACACTCATCGTCACTTCCCCTTCAACTAGTTTCTGTTCATTACGCAACTCCGTTTCTAGTTACTACTCTTAGCAACTGAACCAGTATCAAATACCGAGTGGTTGCTACGAACACTAGTAAAATACACATCAATAATCTGTATATCAAATATACCTTTGTTCACTTTGCCATCCTTCTTATCCGCCAAATACTTGGGGTAGTTACGCTTCTAGTGACCAGTTCCATTGCAGCAAAAGCACTTAGTCTCGTGCTTAGGTCCAGACTTGGGCTTCTTCACTCGAGCAACAACTTGCTTGCCGTTCTTCTTGAAGTTCCCCTTCTTCCCTTTGCCCTTTTCCTTGAGACTAGTGGTCTTGTCAATCATCAACACTTGATGCTCTTTCTTGATTTCTACCTTCATCGATTTCAACATCACGAAGAGCTCGGGAATCGTTTTCGTCATCCCTTGCATACTATAGTTCATCACGAAGTTCTAGTAACTTAGTGTTGGTGACTAGAGAATTACATCAATCACTATCTTATCCGGAAGATTAACTCCCACTTGATTCAAGCGATTGAAGTACCCGGACAATGCGAGAACATGCTCACTAGTTGAGCGATTCTCTTCCATCTTTTAGCTATAGAACTTGTTGGAGATTTCATATCTCTCAACTCGGGTATTTGCTTGAAATATTAACTTCAATTCCTGGAACATCTCATATGGTCCATGACGTTCAAAACGTCTTTGAAGTCCCGATTCTAAGCTGTTAAGTATGGTGCACTAAACTATCAAGTAGTCATCATATTGAGCTAGCCAAACGCGTTCATAACGTCTACATTTGCTCCTGCAATAGGTTACATCACCTAGCGGTGCATTAAGGACATAATTCTTACGTGCAGCAATGAGGATAAACCTCGGATCACGGATCCAATCCGCATCATTGCTACTAACATTTTTCAATACAATTTTCTCTAGGAACACATATAAAAACATAGGGAAGCAACAACGCGAGCTATTGATCTACAACATAATTTGCAAAATACTACCAGGACTAAGTTCATGATAAATTAAAGTTCAATTAATCATATTACTTAAGAACTCCCACTTAGATAGACATATCTCTAGTCATCTAAGTGATCACGTGATCCAAATCAACTAAACCATAACCGATCATCACGTGAGATGGAGTAGTTTTCAATGGTGAACATCTTATGTTGATCATATCTACTATATGATTCACGCTCGACCTTTCGGTCTCCGTGTTCCGAGGCCATATCCGCATATGCTAGGCTCGTCAAGTATAACTCGAGTATTCTGGCGTGCAAAAGCGGCTTGCACCCGTTGTAGATGGACGAGAGCTTATCACACCCGATCATCACGTGGTGTATGCAGGCACGACGAACTTTGGCAATGGTGCATACTCGGGAGAACACTACTTGATAATTTTAGTGAGAGATCATCTTAAAATGCTACCGTCAATCAAAGCAAAATAAGATGCATAAAGGATAAACATCACATGCAATCAATATAAGTGATATGATATGGCCATCATCATCTTGTGCTTGTGATCTCCATCTCAAGCACCGTCGTGATCACCATCATCACCGGCGCGACACCTTGATCTCCATCGTAGCATCGTTGTCGTTCGCCATCTATTGCTTCTACGACTATCGCTACCGCTTAGTGATAAAGTAAAGCAATTACGTATGCGTTGCATTTCATACAATAAGCGACAACCATATGGCTCCGACCGATTCTTGCCGATAACTTCGGTTACAAAACATGATCATCTCATACAATAAAATATAGCATCACGTCTTGACCATATCACATCACAACATGCCCTGCAAAAACAAGTTAGACGTCCTCTACTTTGTTGTTGCAAGTTTTACGTGGCTGCTACGGGCTGAGCAAGAACCGTTCTTACCTACGCATCAAAACCACAATGATACTTCGTCAAATAGACTCCGTTTTAACCTTCTCAAGGACGGGCGTAGCCACACTTCAGTTCAACTAAAGTGAGAGAGCAGAGACACCCGCCAGCCACCTTTAAGCACGAGTGCTCGTAGCAGTGAAACCGGTCTCGGCGTAAAGCGTCTGGCGTAATGTCGGTCCGGCCGCTTCATCTCACAATACCGCTGAACCAAAGTATGACATCTTTGGTAGGCGGTATGACTTGTATCGCCCACAACTCACTTGTGTTCTACTCGTGCATATGACATCAACGCATAAAACCAGGCTCGGATGCCCTTTGTTGGGAACGTAGTAATTTCAAAATTTTCCCACGCACACGGGACCATGGTGATGGCATAGCAACGAGAAGGGAGAGTGTTGTCTACGTACCCTCGTGAGACCAAAGTGGAAGCGATCACAACGTAGAGGAAGTAGTCGACGTTCTCCTCGCGATCCTGCCGATCCCATGCGTTACTCCGGCACCTCCGAGTCGATGATGACGTAGAGGAAGTAGTCGACGTTCTCCTCGCGATCCAGCCGATCCCAGCGCCGTTACTCGGCGCCTCGAAGTTCTTGGCACACGTTCAGCTTGATGACGCTCCTCGGGCTCCGATCCAAAGAAAGCTCGGGAGAGGGAGTTCCGTCGACGACGGCATGGTGACGATCTTGATGTTTCACCGGCAGGGCTTCGCCTAAGCACCGCTACGATATGACCGAGGTGGAATATGGTGGAGGGGGCACCGCACACGGCTAAGGAACGATCTCAAGGATCAACTTGTGTGTTCTAGGGTGCCCCCACCCCGTATATAAAGGAGGGAGGGAGGAGGTGGCGGCCACAAGGGGAGGCGCACCATAGGGAGGGAAACCTACTCCAAGTAGGTTTCCCTCTCTTTCCTTATCTTATTTGGAGGGGGAAGGAAGGAGTACTAGTATTAGGAAGTAGTACTAGTAGTAGGAATAGGAAGAGGGGGAAGGAGAAAGGAAAGGGGGGGCCGGCCCCCTCCCCAATTCGGATTGGGCTTTGGGGGGCGCGCCTCCCTTGTTCCTTCTCCTTCCTCCTACATGGGCCCAATAAGGCCCATATACCTCCCGGGGTTCGGTAACCTCCGGAGCTCCAAACTTCTCCGGAACCTTTCCGGTGTCCAAATATATCCGTCCAATATATTAATCTTTATGTCTCGACCATTTCGAGACTCCTCGTCATGTCCGTGATCATATCCGGACTCGAACAACCTTCGGTACATCAAAATACACAAACTCATAATATAACCGTCATCGAAACCTTAAGCGTGCGGACCCTACGGTTAGAGAACAATGAAGACATGACCGAGACACATCTCCGGTCAATAACCAATAGCGGGACATGGATGACCATATTGGTTCATACATTATCAACGAAGATCTTTATCGGTCAGACCGCATAACAACATACGTTGTTCCTTTTGTCATCGGTATGTTACTTGCCGAGATTCGATCGTCGGTATCCAATACCTAGTTCAATCTCGTTCTTGGCAAGTCTCTTTACTCGTTCCGTAATACATCATCTCACAACTAACTCATTAGTTGCAATGCTTGCAAGGCTTATGTGATGTGTATTGAGAAGGCCCAGAAGATACCTCTCCGACAATCGGAGTGACAAAACCTAATCTCGAAATACGCCAACCCAACAAGTACCTTTGGAGACACCTGTAGTACTCCTTTATGATCACCCGATTACGTTGTGACGTTTGGTAGTACCAAAGTGTTCCTACGGTAAACGGGAGTTGCATAATCTCATAGTTATAGGAACATGTATAAGTCATGAAGAAAGCAATAGCAATATACTAAACGATCAAGTGCTAAGCTAACGGAATGGGTCATGTCAATCATATCATTCTCCTAATGATGTGATCCGTTAATCAAATGACAACTCATGTCTATGGTTAGGAAACATAACCATCTTTGATTAACGAGCTAGTCAAGTAGAGGCATACTAGTGACACTCTGTTTGTCTATGTATTCACACATGTATTATGTTTCCGGTTAATACAATTCTAGCATGAATAATAAACATTTATCATGATATAAGGAAATAAATAATAACTTTATTATTGCCTCTAGGGCATATTTCCTTCATGTTGTTATGCGGTTTGACCGATAAAGATCTTCGTAGAATATGTAGGAACCAATATGAGCATCCAGGTTCCGCTATTGGTTATTGACCGGAGACGTGTCTCGGTCATGTCTACATAGTTCTCGAACCCGTAGGGTCCGCACGCTTAACGTTCGGTGACGATCGGTATCATGAGTTTATGTGTTTTGATGTACCGAAGATAGTTTGGAGTCCCGGATGTGATCATGGACATGACGAGGAGTCTCGAAATGGTCGAGACGTAAAGATTGATATATTGGACGACTATATTCGGACACCGGAAGTGTTCCGGGGGTCACCGGATAATTATCGGAGTGCCAGGGGGTTATCGGAACCCCCGGGGGAACTAATGGGCCATCATGGGCCTTATGGGAGAGAGAGGAGAGGGCCTAGGGCTGGCCGCGCCCCCCCCTTGGGAGTCCGAATTGGACAAGGAGGGGGGCGGCACCCCCTCTTTCCTCCCTCTCTCCCTCTCCTTCCTTTCCCCTTTATCCTTCCTAGTTGGACTAGGAAAGGGGAGTCCTACTACTAGGAGGAGGAAGTAGTAGGACTCCCCCCTCTCCTTGGCGCGCCCCAAGGCCGGCCGGCCTCCCCCTTGCTCCTTTATATACGAGGGCAGGGGGCACCCTAGAACACACAAGTTGATTGTTTCCAACCGTGTGTGGTGCCCCCTCCACCATAATCCACCTCGGTCATATCGTCGTAGTGCTTAGGCGAAGCCCTGCATCGGTAGCTTCATCATCCCCGCCATCATGTCGTCGTGTTGACGAAGCTCTCCCTTGACACTCTGCTGGATCGTGAGTTCGTGGTACGTCACCGAGCCGAACATTTGCAGATCGCGGAGGTGCCGTACGTTCGGTACTAGGATCGGTCGATCGTGAAGACGTACGACTACATCAACCGCGTTGTCATAACGCGCTTCGGTTCTGGTCTCACGAGGGTACGTGGACAACACTCTCCCCTCTCGTTGCTATGCATCACCATGACCTTGCATGTGCGTAGGAATTTTTTTGAAGTTACTACGTTCCCCAACAATAGTATCATTCTAAAAGTGGGTAGAGCCAAGTACAAATGCATGCATACATGCAGCAACTACACATCACATACACCACAATGGTTCCTCCCCACATTCTGTTTCCAGAACAGTGATTAAGGGTTTCCCATGGATGCAGCTAAAGACAGTCTCCGTTGATCCCTATTGAAATGTTCAGGAAGGAGGGAAGTAGCTTATGTCATCGCGATACCTCCGAAAACCCACAATCACATCAATGGTAATAATCTTTTCTCCCAAAGAGGTAAATGTTGGGTGATCGACTTCAACTAATTAACATGGAGAAGGTTATTAACATGAACATACAAAGAGGATATCAAATCCTATCGGGGTTCATCAACTAAACTTACTAGGCTTCCTTCATATCCCCGAGAACTAGGGAGTCTACTCAGACATGAGAACGATAAGCACCAAAGGGTAAATCATGATGAACATAGGTTATCAAAGTAATACAAGAACAGGATCCGCTAGGGTTTTTCATTACAAAGAGATGGAAATGGCGGATGTCGTAGTCCTCTTGACCGAGACGATGGTGTATTGAAACCCTTGTATCGATTCCACTCTCCGGATCCCTTCCAGAGGCTAGGGTTCTTGAGTCTGGTGGAGTTTCTAGTCTCTGTTTTGCTTATTCTCTCAATTTGAAGGCACAGGGTTAAAATAGTTGATCACGAGGTGGGGGGCGGTAGCTGGTACGAGCGCGCGTGCTCGTACTAGACGTCGTCTTTTTCCATGGAGTCCCTCATGTGGCTGATTTTTGCTGTTCTTGCCTTGTACTCTTTATGAGATGTTTTTATCACGTAAATTAACATGATTTTCACACCGTATCACAAGATTCTTTTTCTTTGCATCTCGCGTTAAGGATCCTGATAAAATCAATAAAAAGGTGTGCGAGCGCGGTAAAATTTTGACTAATCTCATGATACAAAACTAAACATAAAACATGATGATGCCGGTTAGGATTGCTCTCGGCGTTGATTGTGTACGTCCTAAAGACACGATGTGTACTCATATGTGTCTGTATACTTGATGCTTTGTTTTGATCACTAAAATTCATACTTTATAAAAAGCCAACGACACAAGGATCAACTTTGTTTCTGCAACAACGAATGTATTTTTAAAGACAGTACAACCACAAATACTCACATACATATACATACATTCACTCATATTCTTGAGATTGATGAAGCCGCCACACGCGCTTCGAAAACATCTCGCCTCACTAAACGGACACTGCCAAAAAAAATCTAAATAAGTCTAGAATATGAACACCAATGCAAAATCTTAGACTTAATCCTACTTGTCTCATAAAAAACCCGTAACAATATGAGCTACGCTTAAATCATTTCCACCCTTCTTCTCTCTCTTGCGCGCGCGTGCACGTGGTCCACAGCGAAAACAACCGACCATGCCCGCCTGACGGCAGCAGCAGCGAAAAGGACGATCGTCCGCGCCGTGGCCGGTGCCGCCGGTCCGACACCAGCCAGCCCTGCCCGCCAGCCTGCCCAGCAGGGAAAGGGAAATTCCTCGCCGCCGTCGCCTTCCTCCACGCAGCCATGGCCCGCCCTCTCCCCTGACATCCCGGGCCCACGCAACGTGGCACCTACCTACCAGTCAAACGAAGTGGGACAGCCGCATTAACAGAGAGACAGAAAGGCCGGGCCCGCCCACTCCCTTCCGCTTTCTCCGCCACTGCCGCCCTTCCTTTTCCTCTTCTTTTTTTCTTTTCTTTCCCTTCTCTTCTCCTCGCCCTCTGGCGATCGCCATCGCCGCCCCCCACCACCGCCACCAAATCCGCTTCGCTGCACCGCGAAGTCGCCGCCGAAAGCGGCGGTCCAAGCTCCGACCCGCACTTCTATCAGCTGCTGCCCCACCGCGCGGAGACGCAGGCGTCCGGCACTGCATTTCTGCGCTGACGCCGCTGTGATTTGACCCCGGCGCTCGGCCGATCGCTTCTTGCTATTGGCTTCCTCCTTTGGCCGGGTCGCTGGGTTCCAGCACAGGAGTTCCGGCTGTTTTGTTCCTTCTGCTTCTTGGAGCTTTCCCCGCCCTCGCCTCGTGGTAGCCGCCAGCCCGCCCGCCAGAGCTTCCTCGGAGGTACGCTGTTGCTCAAAGATAGCGAGCCCTGGGGGTCCCTGACCGACGGGATCGCTTACGCTCGTGTCTTGATTCTCTGTCTAGTGTTCGTTGTGGCCGGGGATTAAGTTCTCCGTGGGGAAGATCTGTGCTCGATAATAAGCAGTAAAGGTGATGGCGTTTCCATTGTTCGTGCTATGATTCACCTTCTCTAGTCGGGGTTTAGCTTATCGATTTCGCATCTGAAGCTCTTTTGATGCTAGATAGTGTCCCACCAGGGATGATCTGCCTGGTAACGGGCTTGCCCGTTGCAACGTTTTCTTTGTTGTTGTTGTTGTTGTTGAGGAAATTGATTTGTGAATTGCCAATTGCTGGGCAATTTCTTAATAAGAGTTGCTTATTAGCTCGCCTTATGTTTGCGCTAGGGTACTCCCGATCTAATTTTACTAGCTAGTTCTCCTATGGATCTAACGATCTTGTATTTGGCTCAATTGCAAAAATTGGTGCAGTTGGTCTACTGAACTGTGGTTATTCGGATTAGCTCGGCTCTCTTAAAAATTAGGAACAAACCATAACTTGCGTTGATTTGCTAAGTTAGCATAACAGATTTTTTTTGGAAAGAATTTTATATGCACCAAGTGATACAAAATTCAATGTTTTACTAGATGAACCAACTGAATATTTTCTGTATTTTTGCAATGCTAGGTTTGTGCTGGAGACTGAGAGGGTACATGCCATGGCTCTTGAGACAAAACAAGTTGGTCTGTGTATCAAGAAAGTTCTGAGGTCCTCCATTAGAACAAGCTACAGATGTGTCTCTGAACATCCAGTCCTGTTCAGTTTGGGTGTTTTGCTCTACTTATTGTACAGATCTGCCCCGGGATTCTTTGCATTCCTTCTTTCTTCTTCACCTGTAATTATATGTACCACTCTTCTTCTGGGAATCCTACTGAGTTATGGAGACACGAACCTACCTGAAGCTAATGATGAGGATACCAAGACTACTCCAGAGATTCCAGCCTTTAAGGTGGCGACTTCTTCAAGGGATGTTCAATTTGAGTCAGATCAGAGAGTTTCAGTCCCTAGTTTTAGGAATACTACTGAAAACTTCAAAGAAAGGGAAACAAAGCGGACAGGTTCTGTCAGAGAGAGGTCTACTCAGCTTGATGATGAGGTTCCTCTTCTGAGAAGAGTTGATGAAGAAGATGAGAAGTTTGAACATGGCGACAAACCTAAAACATTAACTCCATTTCCTTCCATGGTCAATTTCCGTGGAGAGGTTGGGGTTAGGGAGGGCTTGCACTTTAACCGGGGAATGCAATTCACAGATTCATTTTTTATGACAGATATGCCTGATAGGAACGCTAGCTTATTTGAAGGTCTGAATGAGAAGGATGCATCCTTGGACATGTTCTCATCCAGTGAGAATGTTAATAAGCATGGTGAAATGCAGGAGAATCTGAATCTAGCAGCTAGCAAAGTGAGTGATTTCTCTGAAGAGTTGCCGACTGATGGGACAGCTGGAACTAGCAGACCAACTTATGCAGTTTCTGTGCGCCAGAATAAAAAGCTTGATGTGCTTAAGATCAATACTAGCAAGGCCGTTGAGGAAAATCGCCTTGATTCCTCTCTTGGTTCGCCATGGGCATCAGTCGGCAGTCAGGATGGTTCATCTGGTTTTGACTCTGATGGGGCTGAGAGTTCTTCACCCGATGCGTCCATGACTGACATTGCACCAGTTCTTGATGAAATTGACCCTCTTCTGGGTGCTGATTTCACTCGTCCTGATCCCATTCCTGATGATGATTCAGACAGTGATTCACATGTCTCCTCGCAGGATCATGAAACGGATGATGATAGTAATGATGATGATGGCAACAATGATACTAAAGATGGTGGTGAGGAGAACAAGAAAGATGAAGGTCAGGAAGCTGCATTTATTTGGACAGCAGATGATGCAAAGAATCTGATGGATCTTGGATACTCTGAGATGGAAAGAAACCGTAGATTGGAGATTTTGATGGTTAGGCGAAGATCCAGGAAGAATATAATATTTGACATTGACAGTAACCTAACGGATGCCAATGGGAAAAGCGTAGATGACTTATCACGCTTCGGTGCACAAGTATCACACATCTCAGTAACAAGGAGGAACCCGTTTGACCTTCCATATGATTCTGACGAAGCGGCAATTCCTGGCTCAGCTCCTTCAATCCTGCATGCAAGAAAGAACCCATTTGATTTTCTTGAGCATTCCAGTGAAAGTGGCGTTTCTGCACATGATAATTTAAGCCCTGGGGAATCACCACAAACTTCTCATCGTGAAATCTTTAGAAGGCACGAGAGCTTCAACTTTGGAACTACAGATGCTACGCAGGAGAGACGTTTGTCTAGATTGAGGCCATATTTTGTCCCTGAGACAGTAGAAGGGAGCACAAGTACTTTCCAAAGGCAGTTCAGTGACAAGAGTGAGTCCAAATTGAGTTCTGTTACTGAATCTGATATGGCTTCTTCAGTTGCCGATCAGGAGGAACACAAGGACCTCGATGAAAAGGATGTGCACAGGGAGCATGAGTCACCAGCTCTCCTGAGACAGGACAGTGACCTTGCAGATGCTGGCAGTGAATGTTCAGATGGTATCAATTCCGTGGATGTTGAACTAGACAATAGTGACATTGATGAGCGTGAGATTGCTCTGCATCATTTTGTCTTCGAAAGATCCGAAGAAAGAGAGGCATATCTTGTCTCAACAAAAGGGAAGGGTCATGATGACAATTACATGCTCAAGTCAGATGGGAATTCTACGGTGCCACTTCATCCAGTTGGTGACTTGCTTAGCTGGGAAGATGGGGATGGTAAGCAACTTACGTGTGACACCTTAAATGAATGAATACCCCCCTGCCCGTGCACGATAGACTTTTATTTGAACAACTAGCACTATTTCCCGCTCAACATCCTTACCTGAACGGATCAGCATCGATATATATCCAACTGATGGATTTTTGTAAGTGTACTAAATATATCATGACTAATGGGTATTCTCCAAAATCGTGTCTAAATTGATCATGAACGGCCGTAGTCGATTCCACCCCGTTGTTTAATTTTGGATCAAACAGCCCGCCAACCATTTTGGTGTTATTATTGTAAATAGCATAATAATTCTAATACATGTCTAAGATGACCATGGTTGCGATCTGTTTAAGTATAGTTGTGATGGTCCATTGGTTGTGAACTATTTAGGCGCATGTTATGAATATTTACCGGTTCTGTTCTGTTTAGTTACATTCATGATGATCTATTGGCTGTAATCTGAAGTACCTTTGTGAAGGTTTGTCGGTCGTAGTCCACTAATAAAATAGGTCCACCAAATTAACGGGTGGATGGGAATGTCTAGCTTTTCTCTCTTTTTCGGTCGCATTGTCTTCTTATTATATAATGGATGTACTCTTGTCCAGGTGAAAGCGTCCTGGGTGCTAAGTCTTCTATAGCACCAAACATAACAGCTGAAGTCTCAGAATGGCTTTCTTCTCCTAGGCCAGCTGAAGATCATGAATTGAGATCAAGGGACCTTGGTCTTGGTGCCACCAGTATTGCCGGGGAAGATGGAAATGTTGATTCAATGTCCTGTCCAAACAATGAAATCCCATTACAAAACCTTATTCATGGGCCTATGGACTTGCTAACCGATTTTGAAAAGGAAACATTACCAGCAATATCTATGGACCTTCACCCTATCCCTGAGGAGAGGGTTCTCGAGAACTTCAACATGGAAGAAAAGCATGAAACTGGAGCGTGTACTGGTTCTGGTACTGCCATGACTGACTTGCATGTAATTGAAGAGCACTTTGATGTTGCATCGGAAGTAAGCCCAAGTTCTGTGGTTGCTTCCTTGTGTCCTCCTGGTGCGAGTGGTTCCATCCAATCTCCATCGATTGAACCTAAAGATATTCCAAACCCATTTTTTTCAGTGACTTCTGAACCTGACAGGGTGGATATGGTTGATATGAATGAAGAAATGACTTCTGATTATCTACTTGATTCTGATGATGATGATGCTGATAGAATCTATCCTGAGCCTTTAGAGGATAACGGTATTGATGAAAGTTTCCTGTCGGAACTGGATGCGGTGGGAGACTTCCGGGTAGAACCGGTTAGACTGGATCAGCAGGTGCCTGATCTTAGCTCCCCATTTACAACCCTGCTGATGGTGTTGCAGAAGACTCCTTGATTAGCCCCGAGACTTCTGGTGATATTGCCACATCAGATGCCAGTGCCTTAGACTCTGGCGATCTGTCCCCATTGGTTGATTATCTAAGCGGCACTGATCCTGAATTCAGTTGGACATTAGGATCATCTCATGATGATCCTGAGCAAACTGTCTACAATCCTCGGCAAAGGATTCTTGAAGCAATGAACAGAGAGTTGAACCTACCATGCATTTAACTAGAAGTCACAGAAATGCCTTCAGTCAATACGCCATCTGAAGCATACTTAACGGTTGGAGCAACTGAACTGGAAGTTACTAAAAATGAGCCTGGGACAGCTAAAACTGAAGCTGAGATGATGGCTGTTGATGCCAAGTCCCTGGAGGACATAGAGATGGCCTTTAAACAAGCGAGCGGTGGTGGTGTTGATGAGGCTGAAACCGCACACATCTCAGGCGTTGATATTGACTTAGAGCCTTTAGAGGGTTCTGAAGAACTGCATGTGATTGATGCAAAATCTGTTGAAGACATTTCTGCTGCTTTGAAGGAACACTCTACTGTTGATGTGAACAATTGCTTCGAACAAAATGAAGATGAAGTTGGATGTGGAGAGGCTGCAGAATGTGCAAAACACGATAGTCTTCCAGAAGGAACACATGTTGAAAGTCTACAGAAATACCTACCACGCGACGAGCCAGAAGTCACAGAAATACCTTCAGTCGATACACCGTCAGAAGCATACTTAGCAGTTGGAGCAACTGAACTGGAAGTTACTAAAAATGAGCCTGGGACAGCTAAAACTGATGCTGAGATGATGGCTGTTGATGCCAAGTCCCTGGAGGACATAGAGATGGCCTTTAAACAAGCAAGTGCTGGTGGGTATGATGGGCCCATCCTTGACGCCGAAACCGCACTTATCTCAGGCGTTGATATCGACTCAGAGCCTTTGGAGGGATCTGGACAGTTGCATGTCATTGATGCAAAATCAGTGGACATTTCTGCTGTTCTAAAGGAACACTCTAGTGTTGATGTGAACAATTACTTTGAACAAAACAAAGATAAAGTTGGATATGCAGAGGCTGTCGAGCGCCCGAGACACGACAGTCTTCCAGAAGCAGCATATGTTGAAAGTCTGCATTTGGCCGGAGATGATAGGGAGCCTGAAAGCAACATGAGTTGTATCGAGGCGAAGACCATCGATGACATGAATGCAGTGTTCAAGAAGCTGTCTGATGGCCATGAGGAAAGTACTGTAAAAGCAATGGAGTCCGAGGATGATCGCGACGGAAGAGACGCAAGTGAACAACACTGAATTACTATCGCACGATTAGGGAATGCAAGTTGAAGAAGCTTATTCTTGGTTACCTTATGAAGCACTCGACGGTACTTGGGTTCATATAGTTTCCAACGCTGGAAATATGAAGTTTTGCTCTAGATTTTTGTGGGTATTTTTTTTCTTCTCCGTTTGAGGTTTTGACCGTTTGTATTCAATTTGATTCTATTTTTGCCGTTGCATTCTCTCCCTCCGTTGTCTGTAATTTGTTAGCCCGGGCAGTGTGGTGTGGTGACAGGGAGAGAGAACGGTGGATTTTATCATGTAATGTAGATTATCTTTGCCTACTTGATGGAGGTGAGATGGTTTGATGTAAGAGAGCTTGTGCAGTTGGAAATAGAGGAAGTACACAAGGCTGAGTGCATGCTTGCAATCTATTTTTCCACCTGGGCTGGTAACTTTGGAACTGCAGGTGTGGGTACAAACATCACACTTCTTGTGTAAGCTAGTGAATGTGAAGACTACATCACTACTCGCCTGTCAGATTTATAGCAATCAGTCTGCTTATTTTGCCTGCAAAATTCTTCTTTACCTCGTGAAGAGAACTAGTAGAACCTTGCAAAACCCAGCTACTCACAGAGGAGAACAGCGAAACACCCTATGAGCCACTGAACTAATCCTGGTACTCCCTCTGTTCCTAAATAATTGTCTTTTTAGAAATTTCAACAAATGACTACATACGGAGCAAAATGAGTGAATCTATAATTTAAAACATGTCTACATATATCCGTATGTTGTAGTTCATTTGAGATGGCTAGAAAGACAAATATTTGGGAACGGAGGGAGTAGATAAAAACAGCCTTGGTGTACTGGGAGGAGATTTGTGACACACAGATTGTGGACCGCTGATCTGTGCTAGGACTCGTAAACTCGTTTCTGTATATCACCTTTCCCCTCTCGTATAGCGCTCCCGATATCACCGTAATGTGTTTGTAAATGGTGAAACGATATGCCTGTTGGTCAGTGCCCTGTGATTTTGGGTCGCCATGTACATACCACAGATAATTAGGAGATTTTTTCTATTTCAGATCAAGGACATTTTTCTTCGAGAAACCAGAGAATTTGGAGTTTTGTTTTTGCTGGGTAAGAATTAGCGAAATCATTAGTTAAGGGGCACCCTTTGCAATGGTCACTCCCCACCTTCTCAGGTGCTGACAAATGAGGCACTGCATGTGCGCTACTTGTCGCAATCTAGGTGTTTTTTTTTCTTAGATTTATTTATTCAAATCGTTTTATCTCCTGAACCGTGCGTTCAAATACCAAACCGTATTCACCGTTGTATCTCCCGCATTGAGATTTTCAAAAATAGATCCCATGCTAATAGGTTTCAATGATTCTTTTTCCGGAAAAAAACGTAAAAAAAGGGCAACTAAAAAAACAAATACGTAAGAAAAAATTGGAGCCCAGAAGCAGGGTTATGGTTTTCATCTTTTTGAAAGCACAGGTTGTATTTCCCACGGAAGCAAATATGTGTTTCTCATAGAAGCACAAGCTGTGCTTTTCCCTTTTTTCACGGAAGCACAAATGTGTTTTTCTTTTTTGAGAAGCACAACTATGCTTCTCAGGAAAGCAAATATTGTGCTTCCTGTGAAATAAATTTATGCTTCCATGAAAAGTAAATCCGTGCTTCTCTAGGTGATCTACAAATTTAGATGCAATTTTTTATTACTTCTGTTTTTCACTGTACTGTCATGATTGAAGATGAATATTTATTGAAAGTTTCTCGTAGAAAAAATGTTGTGCTTCTTGTGAAATAAATTTATGTGTGGCTTCTCATGGAGGCACATGCTGTTTTTTTTCCTTTTTTGGATGCACAATTGTGCTTCTAGCAAAAGCACATATTGTGCCTCTTACTGAAAACACTATTTTTTAAAAAAAAATCTCCAAACCTAAGGAAAATCAATTAAAAATAAAAAAAATCTTTTAAACCCAAAAACGTGTAAAATAAACATAGAAAAATTTAGTAGAAGCGTCCAACACATAACACATGACACATGACGGCTGGCCACATCACTTCGGCGCTCGCAGGTCAGGAAAGTGACTTGCGGGAGCCCCACAAGTGGTAACCCTTAGGTAGTTGCTCCCATTAGGATAATGTAATTAGGAGATTTTTTTTAGGGTAGTAGTATTTTTTTAGTTTTTTTGGGTAGAAAACGGCCCACTCGTCCCGGCCCGCAGCACAACAAGCCAGCAGGACCGACTCCTCTGCCCCAGCGCCTGCTGTGTCCTCTCTCTCCCGCACCAGCCGCCTCCCGCCGGACCCGGGCGCCCCGCCGTAGCCGGTTAGCCGCACACTGACGCCGGCACGCCGCACCCTTCCCCGTCCTCCAACTCAAGCCGCCCTTCCTGCAAGTGGCTGCGCGCCTCGCCGGAGCCGCCCACCGCGCCCAGCCGCCAGCGGCCAGCCACATCAGTCTCCCCGGCGGCCGGCGGTGTGCAGGCCTGCACCCTGGTCCCTGTGGCCTGGAGAAGTGCAACATAACAAGCTAGCAGCTGGGAGCTGAGCAGCATCCTGCAGCCACTTTTTTGCAGAGTCGATTTGCGGTTTGTCCAGCGCCGAAGGTGAGATTGAGGCGGACCAGGTTGCTAATTGTTTGCTACGTAATTGCTACCCAGAGCACAAATCATGATCCCAGCTAGCTAGCACAAAATAATCAAGAGCAAGTTGCTAACACTGCGTTTGGATGTCTCAATTGGAACCCAGGAAACTAGATCGGGATCGCGCCTTGGCACGAGGGTGCCGGTTCCACCATTTTGGTTAAGCAAGTAATGCTGAAGTTAGTAAGAATAATCATTTAGCATATGTATTCAAGCAAGAAAACAAAATAAAAGAAAGAAACAACATTAACTTGTAATAGAAGCAAGACATCGAAAGATAACCACTTAGACATTAAGTTCAGGTTTAAGAGCACAAGCATGAGAGGAAGTACTAATATTAAATAAAGTTTGCAACATACCCATTACAGGCTAAATTTATACCAAAAGAAAATTCATTATAAAGGAAACATACCCATTAAGCTGTTTACAAAGAAAGGGACTGAAAACCAAATAGGACATTACAGGGCAACTGGACAAAGTAAGGCATACAAAAGACTACAAAAGGCAAGTGACAAAATCAGATAGCAGCCTTGAAAGTACACAACATGAAACAATGATGTAGCTCATCATGGCAAGTGATACCGCTGGAATCATGGCTATGGTTATCGCTTGTCCAGAGAAGAGGCTGCACGGAGCAGAGGGGTTAAACTTGGCAGTGAGAAGAAAGAAAGAATCACAGTCAATAAGCTTAGCTTGAGGCGCTAAAATATTTGCTACAGGGCTACAACACAACTATGAAATATATAAATAATTCTATTAGTCATGTCGCTGATGATTCTATTCCCAAGTCAAACCAGATAAATAAGAGACAAAGGGGTAACAAGCCTTGAGTACAGATCCTCCAAACTCATTGTCCCATGCTCCATTACTTATTTTATTGCTACAAATCACGTCCAATGGGGGCATATCCTCGAAGTAAAAGCATGAACATATAATGCCAAATAGTGACATTTACTCGAAGTGTCACCGTATACATCACGATCTGCACCCACAAGCTATTTTAAGATCACAGTGACACTGTCAAAATTCACAAAGTGCCAATGGTGGTTAAGTTATGTATAAATTAATATAAAGTTTTAAACATATTTATCCTAAGATCAGAGTGCAGCTCATATAAAAATGTCTTCCAGTCAAAAAGGAATTGGCAAATAACAAAATGCCAATGTCAATTAATGTGCCAGTGTAGTTCATATAACAAGATGCTACAATGAACAAACACATATCTATTGACCCACAATTTTGTTAACTGCTACAAAGTTCATTTAATTGCCAAGGAGGGAAACATGATTCACAGATGGCTTGATGAACTGTGGGAAGTGCGTGTAAATCTCTCATACAAGAAAGAAAAGAGATATCAGGATAAGAGATAGAAGTTCATACCTGCAGAGGCGGATCTTAGGTCGGCGGGGGTGGCCCGAATCGGTCCGGCAGGCCGCGTGGTGCTCAGCAGCGGTGAACAACGATGGAGAAAAGAGGTGGCCGTGCAGTAAAATGGTAAAGTTGTACATGAAACAGAGCTGAAGGATGCCACCTGTATGGAACATGGAAGCAACCAACAACGAAAAATAAAAAGGGTGGAAATGTTTACATAATATATAGGGCAGCGTTATTAAAATTGTTAACAACCAATCATGAAAAGAACTATAAAATAATTACAGAACACACAGAGATGCTATATAATTGGAAAAAAGCTATCGAGCACACCTTCGTATCATCTAGTATAAGCTGCAGCTCATAAGAGCTTCAGTTTTTAACTACAGACATTAGCACTGTGTAGTGAACAAAATATCTAAATGAATATAACAAAAGATGTAACCATGCCAATACTGTAATTTGCATATCCACCTAATTGATTAAAGAACTAAACATGAATAAAAGCATCAATTTGCCATATGCTAAGCGCCACACTTTGTTACCGAAAAGTTTGTCTAGATAATTTGGGCAACCTAAGATCAGCCACCATACCAAAATCCTAAGCTTGTGAATACTACAAATATCTCACCATTGAAGCAAGCGAGATAAAACATGGCAGAGCGCTAAGAATAAAATGGTAGAACATGGCCATTGTTACCAAATTAGGACTCCCCCTTCCGATACATAATCAGGAGCAAGGCCAAGGATTGATGCCCAAATCCCTCTCCAAAAAAAGAATGATTTGCGCTAGCTCCGTGAATAAATGAGCACTCATCCATGCCGTAACTTGTCACACACCAACAATATTAGAACATATGCTCCAGATTATAACTCACCTAAGATCAACACATGTCACGCTCCACCAATAACAAGCCATAACACTTTTGGCTTTTACCAAAGACAAGAAAAAACATCAGAAGGACCTCACTTCCCATCCAGCACACCAGCACATGGCCATACTGGCATACACCTATCCCTAAAAGAAGATTGAAAAATAACCATGGTAACGGAACATTAGGTGATTTCCTAACGAGTGGATGATAAACAATCAAAATGAAGAAAATCATCTTGTCTACAAAAGAAGGAAAAGCATGATCATCACCTGACCAAACAACCATGATTCGCTCATCCGCTCAGTCACAACTACACGCTCAAAAAATCAGACGCCTCAATTCTAGAAATAACATTCAGGTGGCAATCCTAGGCCAGATATGCATTTGCAGGCTCGACACCAAGCACAACTATGTGTACAGAGGACATGCTTCATCTGATAAATAAAATCAATTGTAGTTAAGTATTATGTGCACACTTGAAACTGATTTCAAACAGCTATAAACACCGGAAAGCATCCACAAAATGCACACATTGCCTTCATAATCTCAACAAGGAGCATCTTAATAACAGGTGATAGATATATTAGCTTAAAAGCACACGAATCAAACCAGAAATATAAACAGTGTGTTAATATATTTCTCGAATTATCAACCATTTCTTCGTCTTGTTCAAGTCTAACACACTCCCTGATGTTGCCTCTGTGTGCAACCCATAAAAGAATAACGAAAACACAAATATAATATCAGAAGAAGAACAAAAACATGAGAACTAATGGTCTATCAAATACTTGAAATAGGAATGAAAACAATCATATTTCAACAAACGCAGGTTGCAGGAACAAAAAGAAATGGATGCTTAGCAGCTACAACAGAAAGCTGGCTGCATGGCAATCAAACTTATAAGCTCGGTTTAATTATTATCCATGAAGCTATTTTGTATAGATGAAGGCGGGATTATATAAAATCATAAAACTGGGGCAATAAAAAATTAATTTCAGGGGTACAGGATTTTTAGAAATCACATGTATTGAAATATGCAGCCTACTTTGATGTGAAGATATTCCGCTGTACATGTTCTTTAAGAATCTCATTAGGGACATAATCTCAACGGTACTGTGTTTAGAAGCAAGAGGGACACTCAATATGTCCATTCTGGGTGTTCTAATCACTGAAATATGTCGTCAGTCAGATAAAAACGATCTCTAGGAATGTCCCCTGAAAAATTAAAGTGAAATGTCATCACAAAGTACTCTAGTAGTAAGAAAAATGCCAATGTCCTCTAATAGTAATAAAGTTGTAAAGGAAGTTTGGTACCTTAACTCGGCAGTGCTTCAGGCCCAATCTAGAGCTACGGTGACGGAATTGCCGAGGCTTCCATCTGCCTGAACCTTGAGCACAAAGCTCTGGATTTGCCATTGGGGATGAACCTAGCAGAGCAGATTGTAAGAATGTAAAGGATATATAAATTTATAGCACACAAAAATAGTCACCAGTGTACATCACATCAAGCAGTACATAAGAACATTAAATAGAGTAAAGGCATGATTCTTAATGAGCTAGAAAATGCATGCTCTGCTCATTGAATCAGAAAACAGCATCACCGAGTAATCTTAATTTCATGGCCACCTCTACCTCCTCCGCTATCTATGTCACTGTCCCCCTCACATAACATAAGCGCATAACAAATCTATATCTTTGTGTTTAAGCATAGTTCTTACGTCGTATTAAATGGTCAATATCCATATTAGCACACATATGCATATGGAACAGACTCAAACCCCCCATTAATTGTCAGGACAAACACGCAGAGCAACCCATGGCATTACGAATGCTTCATTTAGAAAGAGTTGCAAACATCTAATGGTAAACAATACATGCATGTTCTGATCACTCAACCAGGGAACATCAGGACAACAACAGAAAATCAAAAGCACTCCAAATATGTTTCCCAACCTGTGCTATCACTACACATGTCAAAATATAGAAACATAAACAGATGGAATTGAGCTATGAATCTCCCATTTGAACAATTAAACCATCAACTGCAAAATTGTACATCATTAGACCCTGCTTCCTGCAAGCAATTCATCAAGCACTCCATGAGCACAAAAACAGAAGATATATTCCAACACGAGAACCCACATAGACACACAAGCAGGATTCTTCCAGGCTCTGCCAGCTCACTTGACGATCTCTGGCGCTACCAAGGCAAGCAAAGGCGGTGCGGATTTGGTTTGACTCCTTGACGGAGCACCAAAGCCGCCCGGAACTCTGGCGATGCGACCTCCCGACACACCTTCTTCAGGTCCAGTTGCACCTCCCCTGCCTCGATGACCTGCACGCCTCCCACGTTCTTGGTGAGGTCCAGCATAGTGGTTGGGCCAGAGGAGTTGATGGAGATGGAGCACAATACCAAGCCTTCGCCCCTCGTTGCGCAGCTCGGCTCGCCGCCTCCATGGGGCGCGGGTGGTTGTGCTCACCCTCGTACGTCGCCTCTACCACCGAGCTGTCCTCCGCGCTTCTTGTTGGGGAACGTAGTAATTTCAAAAAATTTCCTACGCACACGCAAGATCATGGTGATGCATAGCAACGAGAGGGGAGAGTGTTGTCTACGTACCCTCGTAGACCAAAGCGGAAGCGATCACAACGTAGAGGAAGTAGTCGTACGTTCTCCTCGCGGTCCAACCGATCCTGCCAGCATTACTCGGCGCCTCCAGTTCTTGGCACACGCTCATTTCGGTGACGCTCCTCGGCTCCGATCCAAGCAAAGCTCCGGGAGAGAGAGTTCACAAGACGACGGCGTGGTGATGATCTTGATGTTCTACCGACGCAGGGCTTCGCCTAAGCACCGCTTCTGATATGACCGAGGTGGAATATGGTGGAGGGGGCACTGCACACTGCTAAGGAACGATCTCAAGGATCAACTTGTGTGTTCTAGGGTGCCCCTGCCCCGTATATAAAGGAGCAAGGGGAGGGCCGGCCCGGCCCTAGGAGGCGCCAAGGGAGGGAGTCCTCCTCCTAGTGGGAGTAGGACTCCCTTTCCTAGTCCTACTAGGAAGAAGGAAGGGGAAGGAAAGAGAGGAGAGGAAGAGGGCCGCCCCCCTCCTTGTCCAGTCGGACTCTCCATGGGGTGGCGCGCGCCACCTCTGGTCTGACCCTCTCTCTCCCCTCTTGGCCCAATAAGGCCCATTACTTCCCGGAGGGTTCCGTAACCCTCGGCACTCCGTTTTCTCCGAAAACTTCCGGAACCTTTCCGTGTCCGAATATAGCCGTCAATATATCAATCTTTATGTCTCGATCATTTCGAGACTCCTCGTCATGTCCGTGATCACATCCGGGACTACGAACTCCTTCGGTACATCAAAATACACAAACTCATAATATAATCGCCATCGAAACCTTAAGCGTCGCGGACCCTACGGTTCGAGAACAATGTAGACATGACCGAGACACGTCTCCGGTCAATAACCAATAGCGGGACCTGGATGCCCATATTGGCTCCTACATATTCTACGAAGATCTTTATCGGTCGACCGCATAACAACATACGTTGTTCCCTTTGTCATCGGTATGTTACTTGCCCGAGATTCGATCGTCGGTATCCAATACCTAGTTCAATCTCGTTCTTGGCAAGTCTCTTTACTCGTTCCGTAATACATCATCTCACAGCTAACTCATTAGTTGTAATGCTTGCAAGGCTTAGTGATGTGTATTACCGAGAGGGCCCAGAGATACCTCTCCACAATCGGAGTGACAAATCCTAATCTCGAAATCACGCCAACCCAACATACGCCTTTGGAGACACCTGTAGTACTCCTTTATAATCACCCGATTACGTTGTGACGTTTGGTAGTACCAAAGTGTTCCTCCCAGAACGGAGTTGCATATTCTCATAGTTATAGGAACATGCATAAGTCATGGATAAAAGCAATAGCAACATACTAAACAATCGGGTGCTAAGCTAATGGAATGGGTCATGTCAATCAGATCATTCAACCAATGATGTGACCTTGTTAATCAAATGACAACTCCTTTGTCTATGGTTAGGAAACATAACCATCTTTGATTAACAAGCTAGTCTAGTAGAGGCATACTAGTGACACTCTGTTTGTCTATGTATTCACACATGTATTATGTTTCGGTTAATACAATTCTAGCATGAACAATAAACATTTATCATGAAATAAGGAAATAAATAATAACTTTATTATTGCCTCTAGGGCATATTTCCTTGATCTCCCACTTGCACTAGAGTCAATAATCTAGATTACATAGTAATGATTCTAACACCCATGGAGTCTTGGTGCTGATCATGTTTTGCTCGTGGAAGAGGCTTAGTCAACGGGTCTGCTACATTCAGATCCGTATGTATCTTGCAAATCTCTATGTCTCCCACCGGACTAAGTCCCGGATGGAATTGAAGCGTCTCTTGATGTGTTTGGTTCTCTTGTGAAATCTGGATTCCTTTGCTAAAGCAATTGCTCAAGATTGTCACAAAAGATTTTCATTGGACCCGATGCACTAGGTATGACACCTAGATCGGATATGAACTCCTTCATCCAGACTCCTTCATTAGCTGCTTCCGAAACTGCTATGTATTCCGCTTCACATGTAGATCCCGCTACGACGCTTTGTTTAGAACTGCACCAACTTACAGCTCCTCCGTTTAGTCTAAATACGTATCCGGTTTGCGATTTAGAATCGTCCGGATCAGTGTCAAAGCTTGCATCGACGTAACTGCCATTTATGAGCTCTTTGTCACCTCCATATACGAGAAACATATCCTTAGTCCTTTTCGTATTTCAGGGATGTTCTTGATCATTGTCCGATGATCCACTCGTGGATTACTTTGGTACCTCCCTGCTAAGCTTATAGCAAGGCACACATCAGTCCGGTACACAAGATTGCATACATGATAGAGCCTATGGGTGAGGCATAGGGAACATCTTTCATTTTCTCTCTATCTTACTGCGGTGGTCGGGCATTGAGTCTTACTCAACTTCACACCTTGTAACATACGTGCAAGAACCCTTTCTTTGCTTGATCCATTTTGAACTTCTTCAAAATTTTGTCAAGGTATGTGCTTTGTGAAAGTCCAATTAAGCGTCTTGATCTATCTCTATAGATTTTGATGCCCAATATGTAAGCAGCTTCACCGAGGTCCTTCATCGAAAAACTCTTATTCAAGTATCCCTTTATGCTATCCAGAATTCTATATCATTTCCGATTAGTAATATGTCATCTACATATAATATCGTAAATGCTACATAGCTCCCACTCACTTTCTTGTAAATACAAAGCTTCTCCAAAAGTCTGTATAAACCCAAATGCTTTGATTACACTATCAAAGCGTTTATTCCAACTCGAGATGCTTGCACCAGTCCATAAATGGATCATTTGGAGCTTGCACACTTTGTTAGCTCCTTTGGATCGATAAAACCTTACGGTTGCATCATATACAACTCTTCTTCCAGAAAACCATTCAGGAATGCAGTCTTTACATCCATTTGCCAAATTTCATAATCATAAAATGCGGCAATTGCTAACATGATTCAGACAGACTTAAGCATCGCTACGGGTGAGAAGGTCTCATCATAGTCAATCCCTTGAACTTGTCGAAAACCCTTTGCGACATAAGTCGAGCTTTGTAGACGATAATATTACCGTCGGCGTCGGTCTTCTTCTTGAAGATCCACTTGTTTTCTATTGCTTGCCGACCCTCGGGCAAGTCAACCAAAGTCCACACTTTGTTTTCATACATGGATCCCATCTCAGATTTCATGGCCTCAAGCCATTTTGCGGAATCTGGGCTCACCATCGCTTCTTCATAGTTCGTAGGTTCATCATGATCTAGTAGCATGACTTCCGTAACAGGATTACCGTACCACTCAGTGCGGATCTTACTGCTTTGATCTACGAGGTTACGTAGTAACTTGATCTGAAGTTTCATGATCAACATCATCAACTTCCTCACTATTTGGTGTAGATGTCGCAGAAACCGGTTTACGTGATAAACTACTTTCAAATAAGGGAGAAGGTACGATTACCTCATCAAGTTCTACTTTCCTCCCACTCACTTCTTTCGAGAGAAACTCCTTCTCTAGAAAGGATCCATTCTTAGCAACAAATGTCTTGCCTTCGGATCTGTGATAGAAGGTGTACCCAACTGTCTCCTTTGGGTATCCTATGAAGACACATTTCTCGATTTAGGTTCGAGCTTATCAGGTTGAAGCTTTTTCACATAAGCATCGCATCCCCAAACTTTAAGAAACGACAACTTTGGTTTCTTGCTAAACCATAGTTCATAAGGTGTCGTCTCAACGGATTTTGACGGTGTTCTATTCAGCGTGAATGCGGTCGTCTCAAGAGCATAAACCCCAAAACGATAGCGGTAAATCTGTAAGAGACATCATAGATCGCACCATATCTAGTAAAGTGCGATTACGACGTTCGGACACACCATTGCGTTGTGGTGTTCCGGGTGGCGTGAGTTGCGAAACTATTCCGCATTGTTTCAAATGTAGACCAAACTCGTAACTCAAATATTCGCCTCCACGATCAGATCGTAGAAACTTTATTTTCTTATTACGATGATTTTCAACTTCACTCTGAAATTCTTTGAACTTTTCAAATGTTTCAGACTTATGTTTCATTAAGTAGATATACCCATATCCGCTTAAATCATCTGTGAAGGTGAGAAAATAACGATATCCGCCATTTAGCCTCAACATTCATTGGACCACATACATCCGTATGTATGATTTCCAACAAATCTATTGCACTCTCCATAGTACCGGAGAAGCGGGTTTTAGTCATTTTGCCCATGAGGCACGGTTCGCAAGTGCCAAGTGATTCATAATCAAGTGACTCCAAAAGTCCATCAAGATGGAGTTTCTTCATGCGCTTTATACCGATATGACCTAAACGGCGGTGCCACAAATAAGTCGCACTATCATTATCAACTCTGCATCTTTTGGTTTCAACATTATGAATATGTGTATCACTACTATCGAGATTCATTAAAATAGACCACTCTTCAAGGGTGCATGACCATAAAAGATATTATTCATATAAATAGAACAACCATTATTCTCGATTTAAATGAATAACCGTCTACGCATCAAACAAGATCCGGATATAATGTTCATGCTCAACGCGGCACCAAATAACAATTATTTAGGTCTAAAACTAATCCCGAAGGTAGATGTAGAGGTAGCGTGCCGACCGCGATCACATCGACTTTGGAACCATTTCCCACGCGCATCGTCACCTCGTCCTTTGCGGTGTTCGCAATCCGTAGTCCCTGTTTGAGTTGCAAATATTAGCAATGAACCAAGATCAAATACCAGTGCTACTGCGAGCTCTAGTAAGGTACACATCAATAACATGTATATCACATATACCTTTGTTCACCTTGCCATCCTTCTTATCCGCCAAATACTTGGGGCAGTTCCGCTTCAAAGGACTACCGCTTACAGAGAAGCACTTTCGGTTTCAGTGTTTAGGTCCAGACTTGGGTTTCTTCTCTGAGCGGCAACTTGTCTGCTTGTTCTTCTTGAAGTTCCCTTCTTCTTCCCTTTGCCTTTCTTCTTGAAACTAGTGGTCTTATTGACCATCAATACTTGATGCTCCTTCTTGATTTCTACCTCCGCAGCCTTTAGCATTGCGAAGAGCTCAGGCATAGTCTTTACTAACCCTTGCATATTATAGTTCATCACAAAGCCTTTGTAGCTTGGTGGCGATGATTGAAGAATTACATCAATGACACAATCATCCGGAAGATCAACTCCCGGTTGAGTCAAGTGATTGTAATACCCGGACATTACGAGTATGTGCTCACCGAGCAGACCCATTCTCCTCCATCTTGCGGCTATAGAACTTATTGGAGACTTCATATCTCTCAATCCGGGCATTCTGTTGAAATATCAACTTCAACTCTGGAACATCTCATATGCTCCATGATGTTCAAAAGCGTCGTTGAAGACCCGGTTCTAAGCCGTAAAGCATGGCACACCGAACTATAGAGTAGTCATCGACTTTGCTCGCGAGACGTTCTTAACGTCGTCGGTTGCATCGGCTGACGGGCACGGCACCTAGCGGTGCATCCAGACGTAACTCTTACGTGCAGCAATGAGGATAATCCTCGTGTTACGGACCCGATCCGTGTAATTGCTACCATCATCTTTCAACTTTGCTTTCTCAAGGAACGCATTAAAATTCAACGGAACAACAAAGACGAGCCATCTATCTATAAGCAGACATAGACAAGCAAGTTACTATCGGTACTAAGTTCATGATAAATTTAAGTTCAATTAATCATATTACTTAAGATCTCCCACTTAGACAGACATCTCTCTAGTGATCTAAGTGATCACGTGATCCTACTCCACTCAACCTTATCCGTTCATCACGTGAGATGGAGTAGTTTTCAATTGTGAACATCTTATGTTGATCTTATCTACTATATGATTCACGCTTTCGACCTTTCGGTCTCCGTGTTCGAGGCCATATCTCGCATATGCTAGGCTCGTCAAGTATAACCTGAGTATTCTGCGTGTGCAAAAGCTGGCTTGCACCCGTTGTAGATGGACGAGAGCTTATCACACCCGATCATCACGTGGTGTCTCGGCACGCATTTAACTTTGGCAACGGTGCATACTCGGGAGAACACTACTTGATAATTTTAGTGAGAGATCATCTTAAAATGCTACCGTCAATCAAAGCAAAATAAGATGCATAAAGGATAAACATCACATGCAATCAATATAAGTGATATGATATGGCCATCATCATCTTGTGCTTGTGATCTCCATCTCTGAAGCACCGTCGTGATCACCATCGTCACCGTCGCGACACCTTGATCTCCATCGTAGCATCGTTGTCGTTTTCGCCATCTATTGCTTCTACGACTATCGCTACCGCTTAGTGATAAAGTAAAGCAATTACAGGGCATTTGCATTTCATACAATAAAGCGACAACCATATGGCTCCAGCCCGATTGCCGATAACCGGTTACAAAACATGATCATCTCATACAATAAAATATAGCATCACGTCTTGACCATATCACATCACAACATGCCCCGCAAAAACAAGTTAGACGTCTTCTACTTTGTTGTTGCAAATTTTACGTGGCTGCTACGGGCTTAAGCAAGAACCAATCTCACCTACGCATCAAGACCACAACGATACTTCGTCAATTAGACTCGCTTTTAACCTTCTCAAGGACCGGCGTAGCCACACTCGGTTCAACTAAAGTGAGAGAGACAGACACCGCCAGCCACCTTTAAGCACGAGTGCTCAGAACGGTGAAACCAGTCTCGCGTAAGCTGTCACGCGTAATGTCGGTCCGGGCCGCTTCATCTCACAATACCGCTGAACCAAAGTATGACATCTTTGGTAGGCAGTATGACTTGTATCGCCCACAACTCACTTGTGTTCTACTCGTGCAAAACATCAAACCATAAAAACCTAGGCTCGGATGCCCTTTGTTGGGGAACGTAGTAATTTCAAAAATTTCCTACGCACACGCAAGAAGATCATGGTGATGCATAGCAACGAGAGGAGAGTGTTGTCTACGACCCTCATAGACCAAAGCGGAAGCGATCACAACGTAGAGGAAGTAGTCACGTTCTCCTCGCGATCCAACCGATCGGTAGCCGTTACTCCGGGCGCCTCCGAGTTCTTGGCACACGTTCAGCTCGGTGGCGCTCCTCAGAGCTCCGATCCAAAGAAAGCTCGGGAGAGAGAGTTCCACAAGACGACGGCGTGGTGACGATCTTGATGTTCTATCGACGCAGGCTTCGCCTAAGCACCGCCACGATATGACCGAGGTGGAATATGGTGGAGGGGGCACCGCACACGGCTAAGGAGCGATCTCAAGGATCAACTTGTGTGTTCTAGGGTGCCCCCTGCCCCGTATATAAAGGAGCAAGGGGAGGGCCGGCCGCCCTAGGAGGCGCGCCAAGGAGGGGGAGTCCTCCTCCTAGTGGGAGTAGGACTCCCTTTCCTAGTCCTACTAGGAAGAAGGAAGGGAAGGAAAGAGAGAGAGGAAGAGGGAAGGGGCGCGCCCCCCTCCTTGTCCAATTCGGACTCCCCATGGGGGGGGGGCGCGCCACCTCCTGGTGCGGCCCTCTCTCTCCCCTCTTGGCCCAATAAGGCCCATTACTTCCTCGGAGGGTTCCGATAACCCCTCCGGCACTCCGGTTTTCTCCGGAAACTTCCGGAACCTTTCCGGTGTCCGAATATAGCCGTCCAATATATCAATCTTTATGTCTCGATCATTTCGAGACTCCTCGTCATGTCCGTGATCACATCCGGGACTCCGAACTCCTTCGGTACATCAAAATACACAAACTCATAATATAATCGTCATCGAAACCTTAAGCGTGCGGACCCTACGGTTCGAGAACAATGTAAACATGACCGAGACACGTCTCCGGTCAATAACCAATAGCGGGACCTGGATGCCCATATTGGCTCCTACATATTCTACGAAGATCTTTATCGGTCGGACCGCATAACAACATACGTTGTTCCCTTTGTCATCGGTATGTTACTTGCGAGATTCGATCGTCGGTATCCAATACCTAGTTCAATCTCGTTCTTGGCAAGTCTCTTTACTCGTTCCGTAATACATCATCTCACAGCCTAACTCATTAGTTGTAATGCTTGCAAGGCTTAGTGATGTGTATTACCGAGAGGGCCCAGAGATACCTCTCCGGCAATCGGAGTGACAAATCCTAATCTCGAAATCGCCAACCCAACATCCGCCTTTGGAGACACCTGTAGTACTCCTTTATAATCACCCGATTACGTTGTGACGTTTGGTAGTACCCAAAGTGTTCCTCCCAGAACGGAGTTGCATATTCTCATAGTTATAGGAACATGCATAAGTCATGGATAAAAGCAATAGCAACATACTAAACGATCGGTGCTAAGCTAATGGAATGGGTCATGTCAATCGATCATTCAACCAATGATGTGACCTTGTTAATCAAATGACAACTCCTTTGTCTATGGTTAGGAAACATAACCATCTTTGATTAACAAGCTAGTCTAGTAGAGGCATACTAGTGACACTGCTGTTTGTCTATGTATTCACACATGTATTATGTTTCCGGTTAATACAATTCTAGCATGAACAATAAACATTTATCATGAAATAAGGAAATAAATAATAACTTTATTATTGCCTCTAGGGCATATTTCCTTCATTTCTCTGCACCTGCACCACCATGGATCGCACCAAGAAATCAGTGACATAGCACAAGCTTTTCAGACCGTACAAGTACCAGATGGTGATGCAGCTCAATGCTCGTCAAATTGGGCGGAGTTTGTAGGATACCTTCTTCTTGACAGGGAAGCCTCGCCCAATTCGATCTGATAGCACAAATTCACACAAAGACACTGCACATGACCGCATCCAGCATCGATCCAAAAAATCACCTTTATCTCTCACCAGATCCACCTACTTATCCAACAACACCAATCTAAAGGGCACACCAAAGCACCAAAGCATCTCGATGGTACTCCTAACTATCATATGACTACTCATCCAACAACATCAATCAAAAGGGGCACACCAAAGCACCAATGCATCTCGATGGTACTCCTAACTATCATATGACTACTCATCCAACAACATCAATCAAAAGGGCACACTAAAGCACCAAAGCATCTCTAGAGTTACTCCTAATTATCGTATGACCTCAAGACTATACCTACCTTGACAACAAATGCATACTTCAGAAAAAATGCTTCTAGATCTAAAGCTCCCCTGGATAGCAAACTAACAAAATAAGATAGCTCCAAAGAGCCCCTTCATTGGAACCTAGCTAGAGCAGTAAAGAAATAAGAAACAACAACTCATGTACAAAAACATAGCCTTCCTGCATGCAAAAGGAACAAAACCAATGTCCAGCCAAGAATAAAAGGCATATGTCCACACCCCACTAAAACAAGCACAAATTCTTTTGTCCCTTACCGTAATCAAGACAAAAAGAAAAGAGTACAAAAAACACATGGCCATACATGTATACATCCAACCTAGAATAGAAGAATAGTGAAAGTAAGGAGGAGAAGGGTTGAACCACTGATCCATGAAGGCCAGATAGAAGGAGGCACTGGTGACAATGGACGATATCTTGACAAATGGAATCCACTACAGGTTGAGTAACAAGCTGGAATTTGATACATGAGCACTTCCTGCAAAATTGAAGAACAACACACATGAGAAGACAAAAGTAAAGCCAGATCTGCCTCTCCATGAACACCAAAACAAACCCATCGGGTTTTCTATTCCACGCCCAAGCGACACAAATCTCTAGCTTTAGGGAGGAGAAGGGGAGAGGGACACAGAGGTCTAGTAGGCGTGAGAGGAGGGTGATGCACGGCAGGGAGGTGGGACGGTGTCGGGGAGTACCAACCGGTGGTGCAGTGCGGCAGGCGTCCATGGCGACCATGACGCTAGGTTTATCCCGGGCTCGAGCTCGCCACGGCCGCTGGCGTGCTCACCAACACGTCCACACGCCGAGCTAGCTGGAGATCCATCGCGCTCACCATCGAGCCGCCTCGCCCGGACCCGACGCGCCCCTCGACCACGAGCTTGGGCCAGGCGGGGGGCGCGAGGAGAGGAGGCGACGGCGAGTGGGAGAAGCGGGGTGGAGGAGAGAGGAGGCGGCGGCGGGGCAGGCCGTCTGGCGGCAGTAGGGGCGAAGCGGAGTGAACAGGCGAGTGGCTGGGAAGGGAAGAGGAGAGGAGACGGCTAGGGTTCTACGGGAGCTGATAATATTTTATACCCAAAAGTGAAATGACTAAAATGCCCTTGGGGGGCACCGATTTTACACACGGTGGCACGGCAGCGAAGTAAGCAGCAGCGCTTCGAGCGTGCTAGGGGGGGAGGGTTTCGATCCGACGGCCGCGGTCGCTCCAGGGGTCGATCGGACGGCCAGGAGGCTCAAATCGCTGAGGAGCCTCCGGCATCCACTCGTCTCTTATTTCTGGATGGATTTCGTAATCATCTGGGTCAATACGGACGTTTGGCTGGACACTGGAAATGAAAAAGCAATTCAGGCCCGTTTTCGTTCCCGTGAAAATCTCCCTCCCACGTTTCGGAGGGGTGGTGCTCCGAATTGGCCCGAAATCGCTCTCTCCCGCAAAAGGTACCGCTTCTGCCCACGAAACAGAAACAGAAGGCAGCGAAGGGGAACGGGAGGGGCGAACTCGAGCGCTGACCTAGGTCGTGGCGGCGGCGACCTAGCAGCAACCGGCGGCGGCGACCACAACGGCAACCGGCGGCGGCGACCACAACGGCGACCGGCGGCGGCGCGGGTCCGTCCCTCCCCTCTTCCCCACCCCTTTTCCCGTCGCCCCCTCGCCATCTCCCGTCGCCCTGTGCTGCGCCCCGCCATGGAGGTCGACGGCGGCCCAGGACTGACGCGCCCCGCCGTCGGCTCCGCCCTTCTAGCCACGTGTGGCCGTCGTCCTTGCCTATCGTTGCCTGGCTCAAACCCTCCCTTCTCCACGAGCTGCAGCTCCTTCTGTACAGCACTCCACCATTACTGATGTACGAGCTGCTCCTCTTTTTGTGCAGCCACAACACTGCTCCACCATGGATCCATGGCAATGACCTAGATCTTCTTGCCAAACCCCTCCATGGCTATGCAATTCCAAAGTTTGTCATCCAAACATGATTTGGTATTGAAATCTCAGAGGCATTTCAAGGGCCAATTCACTGGACAACCAAACAGGTGAATTCGTATTCGTGCCATTTCAGTTTCCTCGTTGATTTGGAATTCAGACCAATACAATACGGAGCTCCCCAATGGAGACATCCAAACGAAGCGTAAATGATATTCAGTACAGTACATGACCTGATGAACACATACACATGTACATAATTTTGTTGTCAATTTTTTAAGGTGGATCACCCTGTTTTCAAACCCTAGATCCGCCGTTGGTCATAAGTGCTTAGTTTTTGGCCCGGGGTTCGCTGCAATCCTGGCTCCGATGAACCTGACTCGTCCGTGCTCTTGAAGATCTGTGCTTGCTGTGTATAGGGATGTGCGCTTCGTCGCCACGACGAGTATGCCCACACCATATCTGCCGAGGAGTTCCTCGCGGCGCACCCAAACAATGTGCTGGAGAGCAGCGGTCCAACAAGGGCATATTAGTATATTTTTGTATAGTTTATTTGTTCTGTATTTGTTGTTCTGTATTTGTACAAACGTCTTCAACATATATCATCAAACCAAACAATCAACTTTGAATATTTCATCAAAGGCTGATTAAGTTCTGATATATATGATCAAAGATCCACCAACTTTGTTACAGATCATCAAATTCCTCCAACCTTACTTCGATTTCTTTTTCCTTTTTCTTTCAGTCAGATCTTTCCCCGCGTCAGGTTTAGCTGGACTTTATGGTGGATGAAGCAGCAGTACACCAGGTGTCCCCGCTGTTGGCGCCAATGTCCAAGGAGGAAGCTCGGCGCTGCTTCTTTGATTTCATGACCAAGTAATTAGTGACCTCAATCTTTTTAATACCATACACTTGATTGATTCACCATTTGCAGTGGACATAGTGAATTGGCGGAGCTGTAGTTGGAAACAAAAGCCCATTGTGAATTAACATGGTTTGACGACACAATTGGTAGGAGTAGAGAACCAGATATCGACAGAAAGTTTTCAACATTTAGTACTGACATCGGGTAACTCAGTTAAAATGTCACAGTACATGTATATAGATTTTCACCAAATGTCGCAGTATATGTGTATCAAAATAATTATTAGCTAATCTTCGAAAATGATGCTATTTCATAACTGAAAACTTATCAATCTTTAACTGTGTTGTAACTTCATTTACAATTGCTAGTAGAACAATCCACTTATTTTTGGAACAACAATGTGCTAACAAGCATCAGCCATCTCAAGGAGTCGTGTCTAGTATTTCCCTTTGAATTGTGTGTGAACTTTATTTTATGACTTTATGCCATTAGTTTCAGTTTGTCACTGGACTTGAATTTGGAAGGAACGATATATTACTCCCTTCTTTTGTGTGTTTTGGAGAACATTTTTTGGTGATATATGCTCAGCTGATTTTGTAGGATATAACTAGCATGTGTTCCCTTGCTCTGCATATACACTTCTGTTGTGATTTTATTTATATATTTTTCCTGTGGTTGTGAATTTTTTGTACTAATCATATATATATGCGTGTTGTTATCGTCGACAGGGTTACGCAATATGAGGAGCTAGTTGATGCCGGAAAAATGTTTCTTGTAAAGTTCCGTCAGGAATTAGGTTGGTTCATTCTTCTCCTTGAATATCCCAGTGTTGGTTCCTTTGCTCTGTATTGTATTGTCTGACCAAATTTTTATGGAAGTCCCTTTCCTAGAATCCCTATTTCTACAGTTAATAGGTCTAGTGATTCCCCATTTGCTGACATGTCAGACCTATTGATAGTTAGGAACTTAGAAGATATGTAAGCAGCCAGGGTCCTAAAGTGTGCTCCAGCCATGGTGCCAAACTGCTAAAGTAGAAACCTTCATCATTTGCTCTCACAGATGTCAACATTTTCTACTAGCATTTCTTGTACTGTAATACTGAACAAAGTGATAAATTGATTTCGTATTTCAATAGTTTTATTTGGTAATTTCTTGAAGCTGTAATTTTTTTCATGAAGTAAATTTCTGCTCTAAGCTTTGGTGAATGAAGCGTCATTTGCCAGTTAAGTTTATGAATGCATAAAAATCTTGCTTGGATTTCTGAACATTATTGTGTTGACAGATACTGCACAGTCCCCTATTATTTTTTTACTTATGTTCAAATTCCATGACTCACTTATGTCAGAGCATTTTCGAAGACCAATGATTCCCATGGAATCGGATGCTGTCAGTCAGTTAGTCAAATCTAACTACACTGATCGACTGAGGTCCTATCTTGAAGCAGGCTGCCACCTTCAGCACCAAAGTATCCGGAATATTAACCAGTGTAAGTTAAAAGTCACATTTCCTGTGCCTGAGTGTATCGTGTATCTATAATTCTGTAGTGGAGAGCTGCTGTTTAATTATTAATCTAGCAGATATGTTTTTCCATTTGGATTTCTTCCTGGTGGTCTTTATATCTAGGTGATTAGATGAAGTTACACTGCTGTGCGTATGTAACTCACAGTACAGAAAATACCATGCAGAATACTACAATGCTTCAGCTTTTTTAGTGTGCTCGCGGGAACAAATGGGTAGGCCCTCTTGTGAAACCCACGATGCTGAAGTATTGTGCATGGTGGTTACTGTGGCAGCAGGGCACAACTGCAATATCTATATTCAGGTTTTGACCTATTAGTTTAATTGTAAGGTTATTGATAGAAGATCTGATTATATTGGAGTGTTAATTATAGAGTTTGAGCTCAGTGACAGTGGATAGATTCTGATTGTTAGGGAAAATACCGGCTCTGTTGGAAATCAGCCAGAACTCATGGTACCAAAAGATATTATAAATTCTAGTAACTCTTTGTAACACTAGGATGTTAATATAGGACCCTAGTATATTATGCATGATTCTTATCTTTGGACATGTCTATTTGGCTGAAACTACTATCTCTCATTTGTAATAAACATATTTACATTTAGTCAGACCTTTATAACTATTTCTGTCTGATAATAGAGTAAATTTTTGCAGTACAATTTTGCGAGGAAAAACTTGAGGACCATATAAATAAAGGTAGCTACATCTCTCTGTTGGAGTGTGCCGGTGTCACATCATTACTGCATAACTTATTCTATGGTCTCAGAAAAGGTGTTGTTACTTAGCTGCAGTAAAACAGCTGTGACGGTCGAATTTATTCAGAGGCATGCACACTCGTCTTTGTTCGAACTTTTGCATTTTCTCGTTCCTTCTCCCTTTTCCTCTTTCTGAAAGACACACGGTACTTACCAGTAGAAGCATTTTCTTTCACTGCCACGTCCTCATTTTAGTGTGCACAACAATGAAGCTTCACGTTCTCTTTTCGTGGATATCAAACTTAAATTCATCATTCATCTGCTCATGCCTTACTAACTGGCCCGTGCTGTCCAATATTTTTGTGTTTTCCACTTTATTTTGCCCAGCTAAAGTTTTGATTGAAGAACTTGAATGCCTGGCCGAGGATGTTTATAGCACTACGCTAACAGCCAGCCTTAGTATCTTAGAAGCTTCAGATTGCTTTGATGGTGATGATAACCTGCCAGCAGATTCTTGTGAGGTGTGAATTCTATTTGCAGTCTCTTCGTCCCATGCTTTATTAATTCAGCCTCGAGTTTTTCAGTTGGTTAAAATACTACGGCCTGTAGGAACATTGACTAAGCCTCGCCCAAAAATGTTGGCACCATATTTTACCAGGATGAAGGGCAGTCCGTGGATCCGCTGGACAGCGCAGTATCTTACTCGAGCGTTATGATTCTGGTTCACAATATGTTAAAGCTGGATTATTCGATGCAGGTTCGCAAAGAAGCATCTACATGCCACTACCTTCTGTTTACTTTTGGTTGCTATTTTGTGACAGAAGTTTGCTATCCTGCAGGAGAAGATAGTCAAGGCACTGTGCCTTAAAACACCGTCGTCGGAGCTAGATGGCTATTGTCTAATGTGGGATTTGCGGCCGTATATTGATGACAATGTGATGCAGCTTGCCTGGAAATTCATTTCGTAGAAGCGGAGCGGACCACGCCTGACGGTAAACTAGTGCTTGATGGACAATGATTTTGCTGCAAGCATTGTTATGTGGGGCTAGAAAGGGCCCCGCCTAAACTTAAAGGGATAAGTATCCCCTATTTACCCTTAGCAGTTTAGATCTTTTAGAGATATTTCTTGATTCCCAAGTTGGTTATTTCCTAATGTTTGTTAGTTCGGCTTGGCCTCCAAGTTTGTAAGTCAACACCCCAAGCTAAGTCAAATATTGAAATAGGCGAAAAAAATGTGATTTTTAGAACAAAAATTCGTGGAATAACGATCTTAACTAAAATGATCCATGGAGTAAAATGTAAACATAAATTAAGTAGATTCTCCCACAAAGGTGAAGAAGCAAGCACTCCTGCAAATCTCTTTGACTGAAATGCCAATCTCGTCACCCACACAACACCAAGTGACACCCCACGCTAAGTCAGATATTGAAATAGACGAGTGAAAAAATATGAGTTATATTTTTTTTGTGTGGAATAACACTATTAACTAATAATAATTTGACCAAACATTTGACAAAAATCAAAACCGTGGTCGGCAGGATTCGAACCTGCGCGGGCAAAGCCCACATGATTTCTAGTCATGCCCGATAACCACTCCGGCACGACCACTTGCGAGAATATTTTCTTTTGTTACTCTAAAAGGGGACAGTACCAATCCACCGCTATAGTTCATACAAATTTTGTAAATCAAAGTATCTCTACTTTGGCCAAATTTATAGAAAAAAAATACCAACATTCACAATGCCAAATTTTACAAAGTTTAGTTTGATAAATTTAATACGCGGAGTAAAATCCGTCGTGTCCTCACCTCCAGCGCCGCCTCCTCTCGACCACCGCTACGAATGGATGTACGAGTACACCGACCTCTAACCTTTAATCCTCTCCCCCCCCCCCCCCCTTTCTTCCTCCCTCTCTCTCTCCCTCTCTCTCATGGCCCTTTGGCTCACACTCACCCTCTCGTTTGCTTTCTTCATCAGTTTCGACGAATGGACGGACCCTGCCGTCGCCGCCCTCTCCGATGCCAGGGACTGTTAGGCTGCTGACAATGGAGAGTATCATATATTGGTATCATACATATGATACCCTTCATCCACGAATAACTGTACATCACCTTTTGTCCCGAGTCAAAGTTTTAAAATTTTGAGGAACTATATAGAAAAGAGTAGTAACATATATGACATCAAATTGGTATATTATGAAAGTACATTTCAAAACGGATCCACTGATACTAATCTAGTGTCATAAATGTTGCTATTTTTTACCTCTAAAATTGGTCAAAATTTTAAAACTTTGACTTCGAAAAAAGCGAAATGTACACTTATTCGTGTACGGATGGAGTAGTTTGACATGCATGATACTACTTAGGGCATCTCCAGCCGTTTGCCCTCCCAGGGGCTAGAAAAAAAGCGCCGCTTGGGGGCGAACCGGCGATGTTTTCGGCATGGGGGCGATCGGGTTCCCAGCCGCCGCCCCCAGGTCGCCCCCAGACACACTTTTTGTAAATACTTTTAAAAAGACATTCGGCCAAAATTCGGCAAACACGACATAGATTCGACGATATTTAGGCGTTCCACGGGTTTTTACATATAGAAAACATAAAATCTAATAAAAAAAGAAAACAACGGCCTGCTGCCGCGCCTACAGATCGAAGAACTTGCTGAAGGCGGCGTAGTCGCTGTCGTCGCCGCCGCCGTCGTCCTCCTTCTCCTTCTTCACACGTCCGTACCTGCTGGACCCCTGCCCGGGGTTGCTCTAGCGGACTGGTTTGGCCGGCGGCGGTGCCTCATCATCGTTGTCCTCGAGGACGACGACGCCTCCCTTGTTGCGGCCATAGCGGCATGCGGCGATCTCCTTTAGGGCGCGGCGCTGGCGCTCCATCTCCAGCCGCACCCAGTCCTCCCGCACCCACTTCATGGCGGCCTCGTCTTCGAGTGCGGCCATGCCAGCGTGCTCGATCTTCACAGGGGCAAGCCCTGGCTCCGTCTTTGGCTTGACGAGGCGGGATGTAGGAGCCGAGGAGGCGCGGCCGCCCTCGTTGATGACGAGGGCGGCACCGCGGGTGCGCCGGCCGAGTAGCGTTTCCACGGGCTCGGCCTTGACGCTGACGAGCGCCAGCGACCCGGAGGAGTGGGAGGAGGATCGGGAGTAGGAGGAGGAGGACCCGCCCAACATTTGCCTCGGCAGCCATGGTCGCCGTTCCGGTGGGGGCCCGGGGCCGCCGGTTACTCGAGCGACGGATCGTTGCCGCCCTCGAGGTACTCGAGGATGGCATGGAGCGTGCGGCCGGGGCGCCCCACCACAGGCGGCTGCCGTCGCTGTTGTTGCGCCCCCTTACCACCGGTGCGTTGTTGATGGTGGCGAGCCGCTCCGCCTGCTGACGTTCGAAGTACGCCCCCACACCTCGTGGTTGCCGATGTTGTAGAGGGCCCGCTCCTTCCTTGACAGAGAGGCCCGCACACGCTCAATCTCGGCATGAAAGTAGCCGGGGTGTTCGACGTCGGGCAGCGGGGGGACCGGGATGCCCTCTGCGCTGAGCTTCCATTGCCCCGGCGCACGCATGTAGGGGGGCGCCGGGTAGTTCGCCTCATGGAGGAGGTGTCCTTCCCATTCATGCAGAGAGCGGCAGCCAAAGCCGCTGGCCGCCGCCGTGTCGCCGGAGAACCGTTCACCCATCAACTGAGCGTGCACGCGGTGGCTAGACGGGAGAGAGGGATTATGCCCCGAAAAATTCAACAAAATCAGCTGTCTTGAGAATGCAAAGGAGATTTGGGATACTTTGATTGATATGCACGAAGGTACTGAGTCTGTCAAGGAATCCAAATTGGATGTGCTTCAAAGTCAACTTGACAAGTTCAAAATGAAGGATGATGAAGGTGTCGCTCAAATGTACTCTAGGCTTGCTCTCATCACAAATGAGATTGCCGGCTTAGGAAGTGAAGAGACGACTGATACGTCTCCAACGTATCTATATTTTTGATTGTTCGATGCTGTTATACTATCAATCTTGGATGTTTTATAATCATTTTATAGTCATTTTATATGATTTTTTGGTACTAACCTATAGACATAGTGCCAAATGCTAGTTGCTGTTTTCTGCATGTTTTTTACATCGCGGGAAATCAATATCAGATGGAGTCCAAATGCAACGAAACTTCACGGAGATTTTTTTTGGACCAGAAGGAACATAATGGGCCCGGGCTGCGCCTAGGGGTGTACCTAGCAGGGTACAACCCACCAGGGCACGCCAGGAGGCCCAAGCGCGTCCTGGTGGGTTGTGCCCACCTCGGGTGCCCCCCCGGACCGCCTCTTTGCTCTATAAATACCACAATATTCCCGAAACCCTAGGGGAGTCGACGAAATATTGATCCAGCCGCCGCAAAGTCCAGAACCACCAGATCCAATCTAGACACCATCTCGGATGGGGTTCACCACCTCCATTGGTGCCTCTCCGATGATGCATGAGTAGTTCTTTGTAGACCTTCGGGTCCATAGTTCGTAGCTAGATGGCTTCCTCTCTCTCACTGAATTCTCAATACAATGGTCTCTTGGAGATCCATATGATGTAACTCTTTTGCGGTGTGTTTATTGGGATCTGATGAACTTTGAGTTTATGATCAGTTATACCTTTTTATATCCATGAAAGTTATTTGAGTTTCTTTGATCTCATATATGCATGATTGCTTGTAGCCTCATATTTCTTCTCTGATATTTGGGTTTTGTTTGGCCAACTTGATCTATTTATCTTGCAATGAGAAGAGGTGCTTTGTAGTGGGTTCGATCTTACGGTGCTTGATCCCGGTGACAAAAAGGGAACCGACACGTATGTATCGTTGCTACTAAGGATAAAACGATGGGGTCTATCTCTACATAGATAGATCTTGTCAACATCATGTCATCATTCTTATTGCATTACTCCATTTTTCCATGAACTTAATACACTAGATGCATGCTGGATAGCGGTCGATGTGTGGAGTAATAGTAGTAGATGCAGGCAGGAGTCGGTCTACTAATCTTGGACTTGATGCCTATATAATGATCATTGCCTGGATATCGTCATGATTATTTGAAGTTCTATCAATTGCCCAACAGAAATTTGTTCTCCCACCATTTGCTATTTTACTCGAGAGAAGCCACCAGTGAAACCTACGGCCCCAGGGTCTCTTTCTCATATATTTGCCTTTGCGATCTACTTTTCCTTTGAATTTATTTTCAGATCTATTAAACCAAAAATACAAAAATACTTTGCTGCACTTTATTTTATTTGTGATCTATTTATTCAATCTATTACAACTTTCTCCCGTCCACGCACCATTTCTGGCGCCGTTACCCGAAAGGGATTGACAACCCTTTAACACGTCGGGTTGCGAGTGGTTGTTGTTTGTGTGCAGGGACTGTTTACATTGTGTTGCTTGGTTCTCCTACTGGTTCGATAACCTTGGTTTCATACCTGAGGGAAATACCTACCGCCGATGTGCTGCATCATCCCTTCCTCTTTGGGGAAATACCTACGTACCTTCAAGCGACATCAACGACCGACAGATTCATCATCAAGAAGATCCTAAGAGCCTTGGATGGAAAATATGATACCGTGTGCACATTGATCCAAATGATGCCCAATTACAAAGATCTCAAGCCAACAGAAGTCATTGGTAGAATTGTTGCTCGTGAGATGTCACTCAAGGATAAAGAAGAGCTTCACAACAAGTCTAGTGGTGCTTACAAAGCTTCATGTGATGCTCCTACATCATCAAGTGAGAAACAAGTCTTCAATGAAGAATTGATCCTAATGGTGAAGAACTTCAACAGGTTCTACAAGAGTAGAAGCAAAGAAAGAAGTTCCAAGTCAAGGTCCTACAATGACAAAAGATCTTGTAGTCGTGATCGCAATTAATACAATTGTGGAAGACATAAGCCTAACCTAGAGCGCTCCCTCCCCCTAGAGCGCTCCCTCTCCCTCCTCCTCCTCCTCCCCGCCGCGCACTACTCCGGTGCCGGCGTCCACCTTCCCGTCGCTAGCCGCTCCGGCTACGGCGGCCACCCTCCCGCTCCGGCAACGGCGACCACCCGTCCTCTATGCTAGCTCTCCCTCCGTTGAGGTCGCCACATCTGCGCGCCACTACGGCCAGTCCGCGTTCCGTCTCCTCCTCGTGCCATGGGGAGCGCCCCGTGGTCTCCGGCCTCGGCCTCTTGTCGGCGTCCGAGAGCTCGGCCGCGGCGGAGGCCCCTGTGGGGGCGACGGCGGAGGCCCTCTTGGCGGCGTCTTCTCGGCGCATCGTGCCATGGCAGGAGGCCCCAGTCTCGAAGCGTACCCTCTGGAAGCGTCGCAGGGAGGCCGGGAAGCCAGAGGTGGCCCCGCGCTGTGCCTCGCCGGGCCGCAAAGAGGACTCGCCGGAGATGAGGGATCGGTGTGTTGGGGAACGCAGTATTTCAAAAAATTTCCTACGATCACACAAGATCTATCTAGGAGATGCATAGCAACGAGAGGGGAGAGTGTGTCCACGTACCCTCGTAGACCTAAAGCGGAAGCATTTAGTAACGCGGCTGATGTAGTCGAACGTCTTCACGATCCAAGCACCGAACGTATGGCACCTCTGTGTTCAGCACACGTTCATCACGCTGACGTCCCTCGAGCTCTTGATCCATTTGAGGACGAGGGAGATTTCTGTCAGCACGATGGCGTGGCGATGATGAAGTTACCGACGCAGGGCTTCACCTAAGCACTATGAAGATATGACCGAGGTGTTAAACTGTGGAAGGGGGCACCGCACACGGCTAAGACAATTGATCTTGTGTGTTCTAGGGTGCCCCCTACCTTCCTTTATAAAGGAGGAGAGGGGGAGGCCGGCCGGCCCGTGTAGGGCGCGCCAAGAGAGAGGAGTCCTACTAGGACTCCAAGTCCTAGTAGGATTCCACTTGGTGGAAGGGGAAAGAAGGAAGGGAGAGGGAGACGGAGAGGGAAAAGGGGGGCCGCGCCCCCTCCCCTAGTTCTATTCGGACTCCCCATGGGGGGGGCACCACCTCCTCGTGGCATGTCCTCTCTCTTCCCTAAGGCCCATGTTGGCCCATTACTTCCCCGGGGGGTTCCGGTAATCCCTCCGACACTCCGTTTTTACTGGGTACCTCTCAGAACTCTTCCGTTGTTCAAATAACATCGTCCAATATATCATTCTTTATGTCTCGACCACTTCGAGACTCCTCGTCATGTCCGTGATCTCATCCGGGACTCGGAACAAACTTCGGTCATCAAATCACATAACTCATAATACAAATCATCATTGAACGTTAAGCATGCGGACCCTACGGGTTCGAGAACTATGTAGACATGACCGAGACACATCTCCGGTCAATAACCAACAGCGGAACGTGGATGCTCATATTGGCTCCTACATATTCTACAAATATCTTTATCGGTCAAACCGCATAACAACATACGTTGTTCCCTTTGTCATCGGTATGTTACTCGCCCGAGATTTGATCGTCGGTATCATCATACCTAGTTCCATCTCGTTACCGGCAAGTCTCTTTACTCGTTCCGTAATGCATCATCCCGCAACTAACTCATTAGTCACATTGCTTGCAAGGCTTATAGTGATGTGTATTACCGGTAGGGCCCAGAGATACCTCTCAGATACTCGGAGTGACAAATCCTAATCTTGATCTATGCCAACTCAACAAACACCATCGGATACACCTGTAGAGCATCTTTATAATCAACCAGTTACGTTGTGTCGTTTGATAGCACACAAGGTGTTCCTCCGGTATTCGGGAGTTGCATAATCTCATAGTCAGAGGAACATGTATAAGTCATGAAGAAAGCAATAGCAATAAAACTAAATGATCATTATGCTAAGCTAATGGATGGGTCTTGTCCATCACATCATTCTCTAATGATGTGACCCCGTTCATCAAATGACAACACATGTCTATGGTTAGGAAACTTAACCATCTTTGATTAATGAGCTAGTGAAGTAGAGACATACTAGGGACATTCTGTTTGTCTATGTATTCACACATGTACTAAGTTTCCGGTTAATATAATTCTAGCATGAATAATAAACATTTATCATGATATAAGGAAATGTAAATAACAACTTTATTATTGCCTCTAGGGCATATTTCCTTCAGTCTCCCAGTTGCACTAGAGTCAGTAATCTAGATTACATAGTAATGATTCTAACACCCATGGAGTCTTGGTGCTGATCATGTTTTGCTCGTGAGAGAGGCTTAGTCAACAGGTGCTGATCTAGAACCGGGAACTTCTTTACAATATTGATTATGCACTAAGGCATTTGCTTGGGTGTCGGTGCGGGGACGACACCTATGGGATCACAAGAATCCCTACTACGGTTGTGGGGCGTGGGGTCGTGAGAAGAGCGGATCAAATAGATAGCACACGGGTTCTTTATCCAGGTTCGGGCCGCGAGGATGCGTAAAACCCTACTCCTGCTTTGGTGGATTGTTTATCTGTGTTCTTGAGCTAGCTATGGGGCATGAGGAGCTCTAAAAAGCCGAATCCTCCTCCTGGTTGCCTTGGGCCTCCTTTTATAGGGAAAGGGGTTGCCACAAAGGCACTGTGAGGTGGAAAGGGTACAGTGATACGAGTTTATCCCTTGCATTACATGACAAGGCGCATTTAATGCGTCTTGCTTTATCAGGGACGGGGGAGAGCCCAGTCTCGTTCGTCGCCGCTCCCTTTCGTGTTGACACGCGCCCTGGCCAGTGGTGCCTGTGGTGCCATGTAGGCAGGCAGGCAGCTGAGGTGGCGCAGCGGTGGGTCTCCACGAAGATCCGCCCGCTGCCACGCAGGCGCCATCCCAACTGGTTGGGGTCGGCAGCTGCATGCGAACGGTGGTGGAGGTTTGACTAGCGTGGGCCTGATGGTGGCCCTATGGGTGCCCTTGGCGAGGGCCTTGTCGTAGCCCCGGCAAGGGTCTTGCCGGGGCCCTGGCAAGGGTCTTGCCGTGGCGCCTGCTATCATCCCCGGCAAGGCTCTTGCCGGGGGCCTTGTGGTCCTCCTTGGCTGGGATCCCGCCAAGGGTCGTCATCTTCTATAGTGTGTATCTGATCTTGAGTGTCTTCACAAAGATCTGCATGCCACCACGGGGATGTCTCCCGAATCCTTGCCCCATGGGGGCAGTGGACTCAAGGGTGATTCGCTCCATAGGTGTGGGGCGAGCCGCCCCGGCAAGGGCCTTGCCGGGTTTGCTAGAACCGCCCCCCCGGCAAGGATCTTGCCGGGGGAGTCCGCTTCGTTCCCTTTGCTCTTTGTGGTCTTGATCTTGGCGTTGTTCTATTCCTCTCGATCTTCGACCTTACCTTGGCTCACCTCCCCTGCCCTTCTCAGTGCGGTGGTGCACGTGGCTCAGACTGCCCGCGCACAGTTATAGGGGTACAAAAAGTGTACCCCTCTTTTTGTACACCGACAGGAGCCCCCGGGCCTGGGCCACACGTAAGCGCAATCACATTCATTGGGCTAGGCCCAAAAACGGTGCGCGGGCAGGCGGGGTAGTTTTTACCGTGGTAAGTCTCTTCGCGCGATGTGCTTCCCATGCCTCCCGCGCGTGGGGAGGCGTGGGGAGGCGTGCGTGACATGGGCGGCATGCGTGGGGCTGGACTCTGCGCGCATGCATCACGTCGCAGTAAAAGGGGGCGGTTCATGCATTCCCCATAAACGGAGGGAGGCGTGGAGGCGCGGCCCATTTACTGAACGGGGCCGGGGCATGGTCTTCAAGGCGTCCACTCCCCACGATCACGGGGTGGGGATAGGTCGCCTCACCCGTCGCCTCGGTCCCGCATGCCTGCCACGTGGTTCTCATGCGCGCTTTGGGGTGGCGAACCGAGGAGGCGGAAACCGGGCCGTCATGGGCCGGGCAGCGGGTTGGTCCCATTTCCTGCGCCTTCCGCGTCTTGATTGGCTGAAGGGTGGTTGTGCCCCCACCCCGTTCCTTTATAAGGAGCAGGGGGGACGGCGTCCCACTCTTCCATCTTCTCCTTCCTTCGCCGCTCCCCTCCCTCCATCCTCCATGGAGAGAGGGAATCTTAGCTCTTCAACGGTGGCGGCAAGGGTCGCCGCCGACAACGCTGATCCTTCCTTCTCCTTCACCTGCGGTGGCAGAGCCAGCCATGAGGGAAGGGGAGGGGCGAGGCCGCGGGCGAGTCCGAGGCGCTCAGGGAAGAGGAGAACGGGGCGGCGCGCCGGTCCCGCCTCCGCCAGTAGTTCCTCCCCCCATGGAGGGCCATGTTGGGGATGATCCTCGCAAGTTCTTCGTCAGGCTACGCCGGCCGCCTCGCCCTCGCCTTCGTCTCCCGACTCCATTCGCGAGCGAGATGGAGCTGGATCCGCCGGAGTCACTGCGGTTGCACATGAGGGGCTGTTGGATCAGTGATGCACGCGAGTGCGTCCGACTTTCCAGCCCTCAATTGATGTATCTTGGTCGAGGGTGGAAGACGTTCGCTCATATCCACCGCTGACGGGCGGGGGCTCACTCTCCATTTCAAGTCGATGGAGGGCGGCCTCCTCTTCGTCAAGGTCTTGGATGCCGGGACTCGGGCAAGGTGCTGCGTGGAGAGCTCTTCCGATAGCGAAGACTCCTCCTCAAAGCGGGAGTGGCGAGGAGGACAGCGGCAGCGACGACGAGGGTAGCAGCGGCAGGATGACGGGTCCGATTAGGTGTCGGGCGCCGCTCCGGCGGCACCGGGCGATCCCATCATCCGTGTCGCCGCTTCTGAACTTCTCGGGTCGTCTCCTTGGGCGGCCGGCGTTGGGAGGCTGCGGACGAGGAAGAGGGCGGGCGACAAGGCCGTCTAGTCGAATACGCGGGCACCGACGCCGACAGCGTCTTGGCGTCCTGCCGCCTCGTCTTGAGCTCGCTTCCGCGTCCGCCATTACCATCCAGCCTTCGGACGACCACCGAGATGTTCTCTTGGTGTCTCCTGCCACCCGTAGCTCGCCTAGGCGCCCCTTTTGCCCTTTTCGCCTCCTTGACCTGCCTCCTGAGGAGAGGGACAAGAGTGGGGTTACGGGCATCTTATCTCTTTTTAGTTTGTAAGCCTTCGGGCCTTGACTGAATTTAAAACTTGTAATCCCATCATTCATGTTTTTCATTCCCTATGGACTGTACCTGAGTGGAATGTTTTTAACGAAAAAAGGGATGCTTGCCGGGCCATTTGTTTGCGGGTAGAACCCACGACAAGGAGTAAGTCCTTGATATCCCTAAGATAAACATTTCCTTGCCCGGCAACAGGCCCTGCCGTCTTCCCACTTTGCTCGACCTTTCTCACGCTGTCGGTGGAGGCACGGATGAGGTGAGTACAGGCTCCTCGTTTCATCCTTTTGCTGCCGCGATCATTTATTAAAACTGGCCCCAGGAACGAGTCCTAGGGCCTAGAGTTTTTAGGGGAGCACGATAGCTTTGGGAAAAAACGAGGTTTCACATACCTCAGTCCATAAGGGAATGCATGATAAGGGATGAAGAACTTATTTGAAGCTGTAGCCCCCGGCAACTCTGGTTTGCGTGGGTGAATCTTTGTACTCGCAGCCCCCGGCAATACTGGCTTGCCGGGGTCTAGATGTCGGTCTGTCCCTCTTTTCTTTTTCGTCCTCAAGTGATCCGACAAGGATATATGAAGTCCTGCGAACCAAAGAAGACAAAAGAACGGCAAAAAGACGCACACTCGACCTCTAAGCTAGGGCTTAGTCGCCGCTAAGCACTATCAACCCTAACCAAGGACGAGACTTGACCTAGCATGCATGCTATAACTTAGGGCGCCAGCGCTTCATTTATTTATGCTCGTGGTCTCATACCGGCTTTGTACAAAGGGTTACATGCATCATCGACAATGCTTGTACAAAAGGTGGCTTGTCGGGGCCCGGCAAGTCGCTTTACTTGGTAAAACTTGCGAAGATGCTCAATGTTCCAGAGTTACTCACCGAACGGCATCTTCGGGTCTCCAGCGGACCGCCAGCCTGGTGACTCAGATACCCGATAAGGGCCTTACCACTTTGGCGCCAACTTGTTGGAATTCTTGGCTGATTGAACGGCGAAGGACAAGGTCGCCTTTCTCAAGGCTTCGCATGAACCTTATGGCTATGGTAGCGGCGCAAGGCTTGCTGGTAGCGTGCTGCTTTCATAGCCGCCCGAAGACGATCTTCCTCAAGGAGCACTGCGTCATCTTGCCGCAGTTGCTCTTGCTCAAGCTCATCATAAGCGAGCACTCGAGGTGACCCGTATATGAGTTCAGTGGGGAGAACTGCTCGCCCGTGATACCAGGGCAAGGTGTGCGGCGGTGGCTCGATTTGGCGTCATCCCGATCGACCAAAGAACCACCGCAAGCAACTCATCAATCCAGCGCCTTCCACTCTTCTCGCAGCTGTCAAAGGTCTTGGTCCTTAAGCCTCACAAGACTTCAACATTTGCCCTCTCGCCTTGACCATTGCTTCGCGGGTGAGCAACGGAAGCGAAAAAAGACTTTGTTGCCGAGGTCTTGGGTATATTGCATGAAGGTGCGGTTAGAACTGTGGTGCCGTTGTCGGTGATAACCTGTTGGGTACACCAAAACGGCACACTAGTTCCTTGAAGAACTTGACGGCCGATCGAAGCTGTGACCTTCCTCATCGCCTCCACCTCCCGCCACTTTGTGAACTTGTCTATTGCAACGCATAAGTATTTCAAAGCCCCGACAACGCTGGGGAAGGGGCCCAATATGTCGAGCCCTGCACCGGAAGGGCTAGGAGAGAGGAATGGTTTGAAGGGCTTGAGCTGGCTGATGAAGCTTCTTTGAATGGAATCGACACGCTTCACACCTAGTGACTAGTGTCGTCAAGATCTCGGAGGGCCGTGGGCCGTAAGAAGCCTTGCCGGAATGCCTTGCCGGCAAGGGCCCTTGACCCAATGTGGGATCCACATATGCCTCCGTATCTCGCCAACAGCTCCAAATTCCTTCCTCTCGAGGGATACACTTCAATTTCACACCGTTCGCCTTTTTCAGATAAAGACGCCATCGATTTAACCGACATACATGGTAGAGCGACGGGCTACTTTCTCTGCTTCTTCCTGCTCCTCAGGAAGTTCCCCTGTTTGGAGGAATCGGACGGTATGCTGTGCCCATGCCGGAGCCTGGGGCTCGACGACGAGGACTAAAGGCATTTCCTCCGCTATAGGAGCGGCTGTATCGACGGCAAGAGCTTGACGTCACGAGCCGGGCCGTCTCTGGCGGGCTCAAGATCCTCGGCAAAGATCCTTGCCGGCGGCTCCGGGAGCTTCGGCGGGAAAGTACTTGCCGGGCCCTGATTTCCTCCTCTTATTCTCGCTCGCTGATTGATCAACGGATGGCTGAGTTAGTCTGAAGCACAAAGGTACCGGGTTCCATTGTAGCTTGAGGGCGCCGCTGCGTTTGACAGTAATCAGCGATATCGTTCTCCGCCGGGAACGCGTGTTCAGCTCAGATACCGTCAAACGCTTCTTCCAGTTTCTCTCACTTCATCGACGTAGGCCTTCATCAACGGGCTCGTAATCCTTGTTGACTTGCTTGACGACAAGCCGCGAGTCCCCCGACGATGAGTTTCTTGATTCCGAGGTCCGCCGCGATCCTAAGACCGGCAAGCAGCCCTTCATACTGGCCAGATATTTGTTGACACCTCCCTGGGGAAGTGCATCTGGATCACGTACTTGAGGTGCTCTCCGGTGGGCGCGACAAGCAGTACGCCAACCCCGGCGCCCTGTAAGGAGAAAGCTCCATCAAAGTACATGATCCAATCACAACTTGCCTCCTTGGCGGGGAGAGCAGTCTCTTGGACTTCTTCGTCAGGCGTTGCGGTCCATTCCGCAATGAACTCCGCTAGGACTCGGCTCTGAATCGTCGAAGTACTTTCAAACTTGAGGCCAAAGCTGGACAGCTCCAGTGCCCATTCCACAATTCTTCCCGTTGCATCCGGATTGTGTAATATCCGTTGCAGAGGGAAGCGAGTGACGACAGTGATCTCGCAGTTCGGAAGTAGTGACGCAGCTTCCTCGAGGCCATAAGGAGGTCAAGAGCAGTTTCTCAGACACCGAGTACCTTGATCTAGCCCCTACTGTGAGGGAACTAACAAAGTAGACCCGTGCTGCATCATTTATTTCTTCGGCGACACTTCAACCGGCCGTGTCGTCTCGCATTGGTGGTGTCGGGCTCGCCGCTGCCATTACCTCGTCGTCAACCTCCCTCTGCGCTATTAGTGCGGGCGCTGACCACCTGGTCCGCTTGCCGCCAGTATAGCAAAGAACGGCCTCGTGTGGCCTAGGCGCAACTAGTATTGGCGGAGGAGAGGTACTTCTTCAAACCTTGCAATGCTGCTGCTTCAAGGCGTCCACTCCATCGGGCCCGCCTTTTTCGTGATCTTGAAAAAGGGAGGGCGGTTTGGCGACTTGGAAATGAACCTGCCCATGGCAGCGACGCAACCAGCAAGCCGACGCACATCCTTGATCCGCTTGGGTGCTTTAATCTGCTCTATAGCTTTGATTTTGTCCGGATTGGCCTCTATCCCACGCTGCGACACCAAGAACCCGAGAAGCTTGCCGGACGGGACGCCAAAGGCGCACTTCTCAGGGTTCAGCTTGAGATTGTTCTTGCGCAGGTTTGCAAATGTTTCTTGCAAATCCGGTATGAGGGTTGCCCTGTCCTTGGTTTTGACCACTATGTCGTCCATATAAGCTTCCGTATTTCTATGGAGCTGGGGTTCAAAACCAATCTGGACTGCCCTTGCAAACGTCGAACCAGCACTCTTCAACCCGAAAGGCATCCGCATGACACAAAGACGTACCACATGGGGTGATGAATGCTGTTTTCTTCGCCTTCTCTTGTCATGAAGATCTGGTGGTAGGCGGAGTAGGCGTCGAGGAATGACAACAGATCACACCCAGCCGTGGAGTCAACAATCTGGTCGATGCGCGGCAACGGGAAGGGGTCTTTAGGGCAAGCCTTATTGATATCTGTGTAATCAATACACAGTCTCCACTTGCCTTGCGCACCACGGCCGGATTGGCCAACCACGTTGGATGGAGCACTCCTCTTACCAAACCCACTGCTTCCAGTTTTCGGATCTCTTCTATGATGAACTCTTGTCGTTCCAAAGCTTGCTTTCTGACCTTCTGCTTGACGGGCCGCTGAGGGCAGACAGCAAGGTGGTGCTCAATCACCTCCCTGGGAACACCGGGGATGTCGGAAGCTTGCCATGCAAACACATCGACATTCGCCTGCAGGAAGGTGACGAGCGCGTCTTCCTATTTGTCATCAAGGGTGGAGCTTATGGTGAAAGCTCCTCCCCTGCCGTCCTCATTGACAGAAACCTTCTTGGTTCCCGGCGGTATGGCCCTGGGTTTCTTGTTCCCGCCGGCGGAGCTCTCTGGCACGTCCTCGACGGCAGCGCTACACTCCGAAGAGGTGCGCTTGCCGGAGTGGGTGTCCGAGGTCTCACCGGTCTTCTTCTTCTTCTTCCCTCCCGGGGTCCCAGGGGCAGGAGCAAGTGCCCTAGCGGTGGCAGCCGCAGAATCGCTTGTCGGTATAGTTGGTCGCCGCAAATCAGCGCATCTTTCTTGTCGGAGGGGATGGTAATGATCGCCATAGGTCCCGGCATCTTCGTGGTGTTGTAGGCGTAGTGTGACGCTGCCATGAACTTGGCTACCGGGCGGCCAAGGATCCTGCTAGGGCAAGGGGATCTTGGCAACATCGAACACGATCCTCTCCGTCTCAAGTTCGTGTCGCTTCCAAAAGTCACGGCAGCGTGACCTTTCCTTGGGTTGGCTTCTTCCCGGTTGACAATTTCAAACGCGTCTGCCTCTTCGAGGTCTCCATCAGAATCTGCGGTTTCTCGATCACGGCAAAGGCGAGATCAAGTTCAGACCGCCCCGCCATCGACTAGCATCTTCGTCACCTTGAGGTTGCGTATTGTTGGTGAAACCAACACGGCAAGCACCGACCGCCAGAGTGCGATCGTGGTGGTCCTCGTGTCAAAAATGATAGGTGTGTCGACCACTTCAGCCGCCTTTGGGCATCAAACGACGGCTCGCCGCTGTAATCTCTCGCGCCAATCGCTTAAGCCGGTGGTGAGAAGTATGCAGCGAGGCGCCGCCACGACGCACATGGCCTCTGTAGCTACGAAACTCTTGGTCGCCGGATTCGCCGCCCTCTTCGTGATCGCCGCCTTCGCTTTCTATCACGGCTCGGGCCTCTCTATTGCTTATCCTTGCCGTGGCGGCCTTCGCTCGTCATGCTTCTTGCCGACCCTCAAGACCGCTCGGGCCCTTCTCCTTGTCCCGCCTCTCATACTCAGCCCTCTGCTTCTTAGCGAGGAGCTCAACCTGTCGGCAGTCCTGGAGAGCATGGCCTTTGGTGCGATGGATCTTGCAGTATCGCTTGTCGGAGTTTCCTAGCTTCTCGGCAGCCGCTAAGGCCCGGCAGGCGACACATCCGGCAACCTCCTTGCCGGGGTCATCTGCCTTGGTTTTCTTGGTGGAGCCGGCGTCATTAGATCCCTCGACGGCAAGCACGGCTTTTCCTTTGCGCTTCCTGTTGCGGCGCTGGCCTTTCTTCGCCGGGGCGGCAATATCCTCATCTGAGGAGTCGGTTTCCACGCCGGCATCTTCGCAGGGGTACTTCCTTCCCTCTTCAGCCCGGGCACATTTGTCAGCAAGAACATAGAGTTCCGCTACATCTCTCACCTTGTTCATTGCCAGCTCTTCGCACATCTTGCGGTTACGCACGTTCTGATGGAACGCTACCGATGATGGCGGCAGGGTGAACATCGTGGATATTGTACCGCATCCGGCTGAACCTCTAAATATACTTGCGGAGACTCTCGCCCCTTCTCGGGAATGACGTGCAGGTCGCTTGCTTGGCCATGGGCTTGGTGGCCTCCAGTAAAGGCGCCCACGAACTCATGGCACAAATCCGACCAGGAGGAAATAGAGTCTACCGGCAAGTGCATCAACCATGACATGGCGTTGGGGTTTAAGAGCCAACGAGAAGTAATTCGCAAGCACCTTATCGTCGCGGGCTCCGGCAGCTTGCATCGCGATGGTGTAGACGCTGAGGAACTCGGACGGGTGGGTCTTGCCATTGTACTTTTCGCCCACGTCGGGTTTGAAGGTGCGGTGAGTGGGCCACCGAATCGCCGCAGCTCACGGGTAAAGCCGGACAGCCTACCTCGTAAGGTAGGCCTCTGTGGCTCCTCGGTGTCGGGTGGCTCACAACAGGCCCCGTCGCTCGATTGGTGGCGCGCTTCCGCCAGGCCGATAGTGGTTCGGCGTCTTCATGTTCTCGCTCTCAAGAACTTGGCGCTGGTCACAAGGGCCCATGGGTCGGACGATGCTACGGAGATCTTGCCGCCTGTAACGTCAAGAACGGGCCGGGCGTCCGCGGTACCGGGCGAGGAGGAGGCGAGTGCACCATGGTTGCGGCGCCCCGGCTCTCCTGCCACTGGTGCGTGGGACTCCGCCGGAGCGTCGGCCCGGGGGCTCCACTGGACTCGGTTCGTCTTTGTTGGCCACCGCAACAAGGCTTCGGATAGTGGCTCTCCATTCGCCGAAGTTTCCCGTAGTGGGAGGGAAATCGAGGAGCAATCGCGCGCGCCAGTGGCTTCTGGCTGGCGCTTGTGGCAGCGAAACCTGCACGGATTGCGACAAGGCTCGACTTCCGACCATGTCGAAGGAGCTCTATCACGACCCGCAAGCAATGCATGCCATCTTCACCAGCGCCGGGCGGCGGACAGGTCTTCTAAATCCCGGAGTGGCGCCGGGTTTCTTCCGCGGCGACGTCCGGGGTCTCGGCGTGATTACGCCTGCTCGTCAGGCGCCGTTTGAGAGGAGCGCGCCGTCGGCGCCGGCGTGGGAGTCTTGGAAGCCCTCGCGTCGCCTGCGAGCGGGGTGGCAGCGATCTTGAAAGGCCCCGCGCCACCCGCGGAGGGCCTGGCTCCGTCTTTGGATTTGGCGACGTGCGGCCCGTTACCAGGCGCCCGAACATCGCCGCCTCCCAAACTTCGGCTGCTAGGACGGTGTTGGTGTTCGCGAGCGGCGCCCCGGGTCCTTTCTGCGACCGGGCCGCTGCTCGCCCGCGTCGGGATGGGATGTCCGACTTCCGACGGGCCAACCGCCACCGTCGTCTTGTTCTTGGGCTCCATGACGATGAAGAAGCGTCGAACTAACTGCTAGAGCCTATTCTCACAACTGCGCCCCCTACCTGGCGCGCCAAAGATGTCGGTGCGGGGACGACACCTATGGGATCACAAGAATCCCTACTACGGTTGTGGGGCGCGGGGTCGTGAGAAGAGCGGATCAAACAGATAGCACACGGGTTCTTTATCCAGGTTCGGGCCGCGAGGATGCGTAAACCCTACTCCTGCTTTGGTGGATTGTTTATCTGTGTTCTTGAGCTAGCTATGGGCGTGAGGAGCTCTAAAGTCGAATCCTCCTCCCGGTCGCATTGGGCCTCCTTTTATAGGGAAAGGGGTTGCCACAGTGGCACACAGGAGGTGGAAAGGGTACAGTGATACGAGTTTATCCCTCGCATTACATGACAAGGCGCATTTAATGCGTCTTTCTTAGGTGTCCTTGCTTTATCGGGGACGGGGGAGAGCCCAGTCTCGTCTGTCGCCGGTCCCTTTCATGTTGACACGCGCCCTGGCCAGCGGTGCCTGTGGTGCCATGTAGGCAGGCAGGCAGCTGAGGTGGCGCAGCGGTGGGTCTCCACGAAGATCCGCCTTCCGCCACGCAGGCGCCATCCCAATTGGTTGGGGTCGGCAGCTGCATGCGAACGGTGGTGGAGGTTTGACTAGCGTGGGCCTGATGGTGGCCCTACGGGTGCCCTTGGCGAGGGCCTTGTCGTAGCCCCGGCAAGGGTCTTGTCGGGCCCCGGCAAGGGTCTTGCCGCGGCGCCTGCTGTCATCCCCGGCAAGGCTCTTGCCGGGGGCCTTGTGGTTCTCCTTGGCTGGGATCCCGCCAAGGGTCATCATCTTCTATAGTGTGTATCTGATCTTGAATGTCTTCACAAAGATCTGCATGCCACCACAGGGATGTCTCCTGAATCCTTGCCCCATGGGGGCAGTGGACTCAAGGGTGATTCGCTCCGTAGGTGTGGGGCGAGCCGCCCCGGCAAGGGCCTTGCCGGGTTTGCTAGAACCGCCCCCGCAAGGATCTTGCCGGGGGAGTCCGCTTCGTTCCCTTTGCTCTTTGTGGTCTTGATCTTGGCGTTGTTCTGTTCCTCTCGAGCTTCGACCTTACCTTGGCTCACCTCCCTTGCCTTGCTCAGTGCGGTGGTGCCCGTGGCTCAGACTGCCCACGCACAGTTATAGGGGTACAAAAAGTGTACCCCTCTTTTTGTACACCGACATTGGGGATAATAAAATCTTTGATGAGAATCTTAAAAAAGAAGTCCCCGTTCTAGATATAATCCAACAAGTTTTCAATAATGTTAATCAACACTACTCTTGGATTGTTGCGGGAAATCAAAGGGGTTATGATGAAAACCAACTAAGGAATTCTAAAGTTTCCAAGGATAATATGTTTTATATTGTGTTTACAAAACACCATGATGAAAACACCTCGAAGAAAATTAAGAAGAAGAAGGATGACAAAACTTAGATCCTTGCTTTATGCCTAGCTAAGGGCGTAAAACTATAGCGCTTGTTGTGAGGCAACCCAATGAATAAATTTATTTTATCTTTTTGCTTTCTGTTTTTGTGTTTTTGCACAATTATGCTACTGTTATGATTGTGTTTTTTGTGTTTTAATTAGAGTTTGTGCCAAGTAAAGCCTTTAGGATCTTCTTGGGTGATAGTTGTTTGATCTTGCTGAAAAATAGAAACTTATGCACTCACGAAAACAATTGTTAAAATTCACAAGAGCGTGATAAAATGCCAATCCTTTTTGCAGAAGATTAATATACAAATTACCCAGGTAGTCCTAATTTTTCAGAATTGTTGGAGTTACAGAAGTATTTGAAATAGTCAGATTGCTACAAACTGTTCTGTTTTAACAGATTCTGTTTTCTTTGTGTTGTGTGCTTATTTTGATGGCTCTATGGTTTTATTTGATGAGTTTTTGCCATATAAAAGTTGGAATACAGTAGATATAATGCAAAAATAAAATATGAATTGGTTTGATACAATACTTATAGTAGTGGTTTGCTTTCTTATACTAACGTATCTCACGAAGGTTTTGTTGAGTTTTGTGTGATTGAAGTTTTCAAGTTTTGGGTTATTTTACGATGGATGAAGGAAGGATAGAATAGCCTAAGCTTAGGGATGCCCCGGCATCTCAAGCTATTATCCAAAAATGAGCAACCAACTAAGCTTGGGGATGCCCCCGAGTGGCATCCCCTCTTTCTTCTAACGACCATCGGTATTTTACTCGAAGCTATATTTTTATTCGTCACATACTATGTGTTTTGTTTGGAGCGTCTTGTATGATATGAGTCTTTGCTTGTTTTATATTGTGTTTTAAGTCATCAATCCTTGCTGGACACACCTATTTGAGAGAGCTAAAATTATGTCATGACTTATTAGAATTGCTCTCTATACTTCACTTAAATTTTTATGAGTTATGGACTTGCTCTAGTGCTTCACTTATATATTTTGAGTACGGAGTGCTTTAGTATTTTTGAAGAAATGCTCTCTTTCTTCACTTAGATATATTTGAGATTTAGTAAAATTTTCAAGTAATCCTCTCTTTCTTCACTTAAATTATTTTGAGAGAAAGAAAAAAATATGCTCATCATCTTCACTTATATTTGTTTGAGCTTATGAAAAGCAACACATGAAAATTAGTCCCAAAGTGGTAGGTATCCAAGAAGGATATAATAAAAACTTTCATGAAGATCATTGGACAAAATACACTTGATTCTTAGTAATGGTTTTGAGATATGATTATGTGATATGTGAGTTGTGTTGTTGAGTAATCATGCTTTAGTAAGAATATTGGTGTTAAGGTTTGTGATTCCCTATGCAAGAACGAATGTCAATAGTCATGCAATGAAATTGTATCCTACTTGTGGTGCATTATTCACATTAATTATGCTTAATGCTTGATTATGAGATTATTTGTTTCTTGGTTGGTCGCTTCTCAATCTTTTGCCAGTCTTCATTTTGCACTAAGTATGATCTCTACTTGTGCATCCAAAATCCTTTAAACCAGTTTTGCCACATGAGTCCACTATATCTACCTATATGCGATATTCTTTTGCCGTTCTAAGCAAATTTGCATGTGCCATCTCTAATTTTCAAAATAAACTTCTCTTTTGTGTGTTCGTTTCGCTCACGAAGCAATGAGGGGTGGCTAATATTTTCCATGCTGGATGTGTTATTCTCACGACGAGTGTTTATTCACTTGTCATTGCATGAGAGTAAGGCAAAGGTTTTAGGGATTCCCAGTCTCGAAATGAAAAAATGAATTTACTTTATGTTGTCAAATAATAAATTCCTTGGAAAGTGTTGGTATGGAGGGCAACCGTGGATATGGCTAGCCATGGAAAGTGAAAGTATGGTGGAAAAAGGAATAAACTTTATTTTCTGTTTGGGAACCACCTATGATATATCTAGCATGGAAAGTTTTGGGAACTCTAAGTCGTTTTCGTTGGTGGGATGGATACACCTCCCAAAATGTTTTTATCTCTAATTTTTTCGCTTTGAGCTCTGGCACCTCTACAAATCCCTACTTCCCTCTGCGAAGGGCCTTTCTTTTACTTTATGCAATTTGTATTATGGATGTGAGTCTCCATATTCTCTTATAAAAGCACCAATTAAGAGGCAATATGATCGTACTTGAGTATTGGGTGTAGCTAATATGCGAGTGTGTTTCATGAATGGATCAATGGTTGAGCATGATGGGCTAGGGATAACTTATTTTAGCATTGATATTTTCAAAGACATGGTTGCTTGTTGATATGCTTGAGTATCTAAATTATCATGTCAAAACTAGACTATTGCTTTGAATCACATAAAATTCCAATTGTCCATGCTATAAAGAAAAGAAATATGATATGACATGTTAGGCAGCATTCCACATCAAAAATTCTATTTTTATCACTTACCTACTCGAGGACGAGTAGGAGTTAAGCTTGGGGATGCTGATACGTCTCCAACGTATCTATAGTTTTTTATTGTTCCATGTTGTTATACTATCAACCTTGGATGTTTTATAATCATTTTATAGTCATTTTATATCATTTTTTGGTACTAACCTATTGACATAGTGCCACGTGTCAGTTGCTGTTTTCTGCATGTTTTTTACACCGCAGGAAATCAATATCAGACGGAGTCCAAATGCAGCGAAACTTCACGGAGAATGTTTTTGGACCAGAAGGAACATAATGGGCCATGGCTGCGCCTGGGGGTGTCCCGAGGAGGGTACAACCCACCAGGGCACGCCAGGAGGCCCAGGCGCGCCCTGGTGGGTTGTGCCCACCTCAGGTGCCCCCCGGACCGCCTCTTCGCTCTATAAATACCCCAATATCCCCAAAACCCTAGGGCAGTCGACGAAATATTGATCCAGCCGCCGCAGAGTCGAGAACCACTATATCCAATATAGACACCATCTCGGATGGGGTTCACCACCTCCATTGGTGCCTCTTCAATGATGCGTGAGTAGTTCTTTGTAGACCTTCGGGTCCGTAGTTAGTAGCTAGATGGCTTCCTCTCTCTCTCTGAATTCTCAATACAATGGTCTCTTGGAGATCCATATGATGTAACTCTTTTGCAGTGTGTTTGTTGGGATCTGATGAACGTTGAGTTTATGATCAGTTATATCTTTTTATAACCATGAAAGTTATTTGAGTTTCTTTGATCTCTTATACACATGATTGCTTATAGCCTCGTATTTCTTCTCCGATATTTGGGTTTTGTTTGGCCAACTTGATCTATTTATCTTGCAATGGGAAGAGGTGCTTTGTAGTGGGTTCGATCTTACGGTGCTTGATCGCAGTGAGAGAAGGGGAACCGACATGTATGTATCGTCGCTACTAAGGATAAAACGATGGGGTCTATCTCTACATAGATAGATCCTGTCTACATCATGTCATCGTTCTTATTGCATTACTCTGTTTTTCCATGAACTTAATACACTAGATGCATGCTGGATAGCGGTCGATGTGTGGAGTAATAGTGTCAGGACCCCGATTCCAAGTCACGTTGACCTAGCCGGTAACACCTCATATCACTTTGCGGCCTCACGCACGGTATTCCCACGGGTGTCGCCTTACCATGGCCCGGGACTGTTTGCGCCTTTTGCCTCACGTATATGATAGTGTCGCTAGCATCCACATGACAGAACCCGGCCGACATGGCTAGTCGTGGAACCCAAAGCGGCGCTTAACCCATGGGGACAGTATACATGAATCACATCGAGCATGTCGGTCATCAACGTATGAATCCGGGCTGTAGCACTGGCTAATGAGACTCCGGTAACCCGGGCTATAGCAGTTAGGCAGGACTTGGATGTCACCGCTGACATTTCTCAAGGCGATGTATACGTGAACGAAGTGAAACACATGCCGCCAGTCAAGCGCCCGTAGTAGTAGTCTTTGGGCTAGCAGGACTCGTGAACCGGTCAGAAGCGGACTACTATCGCCGGGAAGCACTAGACTACATTTCCCATATGAAAGGCTGCCAAGGATAAACAACTAGATTGTCGGATCCCACTCATACCAAGCATTTCAATCATACACACAATATGCCCGATATGAGTACATACAACATGGCATCACAACAAAACTCTACAACTCAAGTACTTTATTTAAGAGGCTCCGAGGAGCCATACATAACATGTTCATACATATAGGGGTCACATGAACCGACACTCAACTCATACAAACATACAAGCACATGCGAATGCAAACTAGTCTGAGTACCGACACTAAAAAGAATGAAGGCTTGACGAAGCCCTTCTATCTACAGTGGCCCTTCACAAGCCTTGGATCACCACCGGGTGGCTAGTCACCGTCGACGCCAAGGTCTACATAGAACCCATCGGAGGGGCGGTGTTGTCGCCCTAAAACATTAATTAAGCAAACATGAGTACGGAGGTACTCAAAGCAAGTCTTACAATGTAATCCTACTATACATGCACATTCTAAAGAAGGTAGTGGAGTTGTTGCAAAGAAGCCAGCTTTGACTCTTGGCTAAGCCATCCCACGTGACACCACTTGAAAAGCATTTGTCGCGACACGAGTCCACTAAACACCATCACAATACTCCACCGTGGAACCTCTCTCACAACCCACGAGAGGGCCATCCATGATACTCACACTTATCTTGAGGTTTTAGTAGTATCCATTTACTTGTCTATGAACTTTATAGGTGACCAAGTAGTCCTTTATCATGGACGCTGCTATTCGAATAGTTTCATACCCTGCAGGGGTGTACTTCTTCACACACGCTCACCACTTATCGCCGCTACACGACATGTACTCGGCAACCTTCAAGCGGAAGCCCAATGAGGGTGTCAGCCACAACTTGACTAAACACACGAGTCCCTAGTCCAGGTTTTTCGCCTATTCGGGTTCCATCCGCAGGGAGTCCGGCCGAGGTTTCCACTAACGCCCCCGAACGATGTGTGCAGGGTTCCCGAGACACCAAACGGGCGAACCGGTACACCGGGCTACGTGCCTACCGCAACACAGCCCACCCCTAAGGTCAGCGTTGCGTGCGGCCCCCAGCATGCTACAAACACCAGAAACTACTTTGCAACTCCCGGACAAAGGACAAGAGTGGTTAATAAGTCGAGAGGGTCAATTAAGGATCCCAATGCGTGGTAGTAGCTGAGTCTTAAATCACACACAGATCTCAGCCTAAGGACGGCTTCAATGAAACAACCCACCATGTACTCATACATGGCCTCTCATCGATACCTTTACCAAATCGTGTTCAACACTTCACTCGCTACCAACACAACCTTTCACTCTAGTTCATCATCCCGATGAGCCAGACCTGACCCAACTCTAAGCATAGCAAGCACAACATGGTAGGAAACACAAATATGGCTCAATCAACTCCTACACATACTAGTGGGTTTCATCTAGTTACTGTGGCAATAACAGGTCATGCAAAGGAAGTGGGTTCAACTACCGCAACACACAACAGTTTGAATCGTGTTGTCTTAATGCAGCAAACAAGAGCAGAAGCGAGATCATGGGTTTGTATCGGAATGATCAATGGGTTGCTTGCCTGATGTCGTGGTAGTAGGGTACTGCCCTTCAGATGGATATTCGGGGTTATCCTCGGAGACAGAATCTACCACGAAAGACATACCAAACATAATCAACACATGACGATATGCAACAATATGATGCATGCTATGACATGGCAATATGAATGTGTGTTGGCCTAATGCAAGCTAGAACAGAAAGGAATAAACTCATTTGAATCAAAGATTCAAATGTTAGCTCATTTAACATAGCCATATTAGTGCATTATCTTATTCTGCTTAAAAAGCAAGGTTAACTTGTTCTGTCATGCATGAAACCATTACGAATGGATAGATTGAATTTTTCTGATCAAAATTCATATATAAAACTTTGCATTTGGAGTTACAGATTAATTTCTATGAATTTTTGAAGTTTGCAACAATTTCTGGAATTTCCTGAATACAAATAAATCCAGAAATTAGTTATTGCGCTGCAGGTGACGCTGGGGTCAACGGGGCGCCCAGGTCAACCTGACCAATGGGTCCCAGATGTCAAGCAGTTAATTTAACTAACTAATTTTAGTTAAACTAAATCAAGAAGTTAGGGGGGGCCCCACTTAGTCAACTCCGCTAACGGGGTCAAACCCGCCGACATTTAACCGCCGGCGGCTTGCACGCAGTGGCGAGAGTGTTTGTGCTGCGCTGACGACCAAAAGGACGGCGGAGACCATCTACGGTAGCCGGGGACAAGCCGCGCGCTTGGTGGCGGTGGTTGAGCTTGGGTGGCCGGAACGCCGCCGCATTTAGCCAGGCGGTCACGGAGTCGGTGAAAGTGAACCCGAGGCTTCGGGACACGGCGAGGTGCGTGGAGTGGTGCTACGGGTTCCTGGGGATGTGGTGAAGTTAGTGGACAGGGTGGCGTGGCTAGTGGGTGGCCGGAGACACGTCGGCGACGAGCTCGGCGATGGCGCGTGCGGTGATGCTTCGTGCGGCAGCTACGCTGCACGGGAAGGCAAACTGAGAGGATGGGGAGGTAGCTGGGCTCACGGCGAGTACGTCGAAGCAGTTGGCAAGGTCGGGGACGAGGTGATGTGGTGGCGACGGTGATGGGGATCTCCGGCGGTGATCGATGGAGACGGAGTCGGTGAAGGTGTTGCAGAGTGTGCGAGCGCTCGGGGCTCGACCTGCTCGATGTAGTCGACGATGGCAGAGCGAACGGACACGGTGGCGCAGCACGGGGACGACGGAGGGCGCGAGCTTCACGGTGGCGCGGGCGTGACAGCATCGGCCATGGTGTGGGCGAGCGAGGGAGAGGAGCTGGGGAGGAGAAGGGGTGTCTGCGAGCTCGAGGGAGGAATGGCCGACCGAACCGGGGCGGCAGGAGGGTGCAGGGAGGAGGCAGGGCGGCGAGCAGCTGCGTGGCATGCTCTGGTGCCGCCGTCGAGCACCTGGCTGCCTGCCTGGCCAAGCCAAGTAGCTCGCTGGAGCAGTGGCTGGGCTGGGCCGGCAGGTGGGCTTGCCAGGTGGGCGCCAGGTAAGCCTTTGCCTTCTGTTTTCCTTTTTCTATTATTCTGTAATTTTGTAGACATATTAAAAAATAGTTAGACACTTCTAAAAATCCTGGAAATAATCAGAGGCTCTGTTTAGAATATCTCCAACAGCCCACACTTATTTTCAGAATTATTTGAGCATCCAAAATATATACTAGCATTTAAATGCCCAAATGCAATTTACATATGATTTAATTCAGTGACCTTCTGTTGACCTAGAAAAATGTGCACCTATTTTGCCAGAGGTTCTAACCCAAGACAAAGTGGGTGAACTTTTTAGAAGTGCATTTCAGGTTCATTGAAAATATTTTTAGCAAACCCTAGTTGGATTCGGAGGGGTTCTGGGGGATCTGTCTTCCCCAATTCAAGTTTCTGATGAAGGGTAAACATGATGCAACACTCTAATGCATGGACTAGCTAGGATGTGACAACTCACCCCCACTCAAAAGAATCTCGTCCCGAGATTTTGGATCCGTCGGAAAGAAGGTGGGGTACTCAAGTCGAAGGCGATCCTCCCTTTCCCAAGTAGCTTCTTGCTCGGAATGGTTTGACTATTGAACCTTGAGAAACTTGATATTCTGGCGTCGAGTGGTACGCTCGGCTTGATCAAGGATACGAACGGGATATTCTCGATAGGTGAGGTTATCTTGGAGATCAAGCGTTTCGTGGTCCGCTTCATGGATAGGATCCGAAAAGCAACGCTTGAGTTGAGAAACGTGGAAGACATCATGAACTCTGGAAAGATGCGGAGGTAGTTCCAACTGGTAGGCAACTTCTCCTCGTTTGGCAAGAATGCGAAAAGGTCCAATGTAACGAGGAGCCAATTTGCCTTTGATACCGAATCGATGGGTTCCCTTGAAAGGAGTAACCCGAAGGTAAGCCTTCTCTCCAACTTCATAAGCCATAGGCTTATGCTTGCGGTCATATTGGCTCTTTTGACGAGATTGGGCTGTTTTCAATTTCTCACGAATAACGCGAACCTGCTCCTCTGCTTCCTGGATCATATCCGGCCCAAAGAGCTGTCTTTCCCCGGTTTCTGACCAGTTAAGAGGCGTTCGACATTTCCGTCCATAGAGAACTTCGAAAGGAGCTTTGCCCAAGCTAGCTTGATAGCTATTGTTATAAGCGAATTCGGCGAATGGAAGACATTTTCCCCAATTCATGCCGAAAGAGATGATGTAAGCTCAAGCATATCCTCCAGAATTTGATTGACTCGCTCTACTTGACCACTTGATTGAGGATGGAAGGCGGTGCTAAAGGAGAGACGAAGTTCTCGTAGCATTTTGGAAACTTTCCCAAAATCGAGAGGTGAAGAGACTTCCACGGTCTGCAGTTAATCTCCAATGGAACACCATGAAGAGACACTATTCGAGAGATGTACAATTCAGCTAATGGCTAGCGGTTATAATCTCACGAACGGGTAGGAAGTGGGCTACTTTGGAAAGACGATTGACAACAACGAAGATAGCATTATTCCCTCTCTTGGTCCTGGGAAACCCGGTAATGAAATCCATACCGATTTTATCCCATTTCCATTTAGGAATTGCCAAAGGTTGAAGGGTGCCAGCAGGCCGTTGATGCTCTGCTTTAACGCGACGACAGATGTCGCAGTTGGCAATGTATTGAGCGATTTCTCTCTTCATCCTAGTCCACCAAAACCTCTGGCGTAGGTCTTGATACATTTTAGTACTACCGGGATGAATGGTGAGAGGGGATTCATGAGCTTCCTTAAGGATCAATTGCCGTAGCTGTTGTTTCTTGGGAACCACCAAGCGGTTCTCGAAGAAGACAACACCTCGCTCATCTATGGAGAAACACTTAGCAACTCCGCTAGCAATGTTCTCCTTAATCCGAGATATTCCTCTATCATACTACCGAGCGGTTATGATTTGATCCGTAAGGTTGGGTTTCGCCACCAGGGTGGAAAGGAATCCTCGAGGAACAATGTGAAGGTTAAGCTTACTAAATTCCTCATGGAGAAGCGGTTGACTTTGTTGTAACATCAGGTTGTTACAATAAGATTTACGACTTAGTGCATCGGCCATGACGTTGGCTTTGCCTGGGGTGTAAGATATTCCTAAGTCATAATCCGTAATCAACTCGACCCAACGTCTTTGCCTGAGATTCAAATCCGGTTGGGTGAAGATGTATTTCAGACTTTGGTGATCAGTGTAGATTTCGCAAGTTTACCAAGAAGGTAATGTCGCCATGTTTTGAGTGCATGGACCACTGCTGCAAGCTCTAGATCGAGTGTGGGATAGTTATCCTCATGTGGACGAATCGCCGAGAAGCGTAGGCAATCACATGACGATCTTGCATGAGTATGCAACCTAGTCCTTGTCGCGAGGCGTCGCAATAGATAATAAAGTCCTTAGAAAAATCTGGTGGAACAAGTACGGGAGCAGATGTCAGGTGTCTTTTCAGTTCCTGAAAGCTGAACTCGCACTGTGGGGTCCACTCGAACTTTTTATCTTTCTTGAGGAGTTCAGTTAGAGGCTTAGCAACCTTGGAGAAATTCTCGATGAAGCGGCGGCAATAGCTCGCTAAACCGAGGAAACTCCGAACTTGCTTGACCGATTCTGTGGAGTCCACTAAGGACGGCTTGAACTCGCCGGGATTGACAAAGAATGCCCTTACCAGAGATTACATGGCCTAGATAGGTTACTTCTGGCAACCAAAATTCACACTTAGATAATTTGGCATAAAGGCGATGCTCTCGAAGTTTCATCAATACTAGCCTTAGATGTTCGGCATGTTCTTCCTCATTCTTGGAGTAGATGAGTATATGATCGAGGTAAACCACGACGAATTTATCCAAATACTCCATGAAGATCGAGTTCACTAACCGAGAGAAGGTGGCTGGAGCATTGGTTAACCCGAAGGACATGACGGCGTACTAGTATTGGCCATAACGAGTAACAAAGGCCGTTTTAGGAATGTCCCCGTTCTTGATTTTGATTTGATGGTAGCCCAACCTCAAATCCATCTTGAAAAGATCGAGGATCCAAATGAGCTGATCATACCGATCGTTGATCCCGGGAGCGGATACTTGTTCTTGATAGTGACCAAATTGATGTGTCGGTAATCTACAACCATCCGATCCGTTCCATCCTTCTTCTTGACGAAGAGGACGGGGCAAGCCCATGGAGAAGAAGTAGGACGGATAAAACCCTTTTGCAAGGACTCATCAAGTTGTTTCTTAAGCTTGGCTAGTTCTAGGGGTGCCATCTTATAAGGTCTTCTAGAGATTGGGACGGTTCCCGGAACAAGGTCTATCACGAACTCGACATCTCCGCTGTGTGGAACACCGGCAGTTCTTCCGAAAGACAACCGGAAGTCACGGACCACCGGAATATCTTCAAGGTCCGGAAGGGGTTGGCATTTAAGGAGTAGAGCCGACGCCGAGACACTCGGGTCAAAACATTGACTGTCTTACCCGAAGGATGGGTGAGTTGAACAGTTCTAGTAGAGCAATCAATCTTAGCATAATGGGCTGACATCCAGTCCATACCCAAGATGATGTTTATGTCCGAGGACTTGAGAGCTATTAGTGATGCAAGGAAGACTAATCTATCGACAAGGATTTCATTCCCATGACTTATTCTAGAGGTTTGCCATCTAAAACCGTGGAGTCTGAATTTCCATGGAGGTGTGCATGTCACAAAATGTGGTGTTGTGCAATCGAGCATAGCTCTTAAATAAATGAATGAGATGCTCCAAAGATCAAAGAGAATAGTTGCGGATGGCAATTAACAAGGAGCTGCATCGAGAACGACGTTGGGATCCTCATGGGTCTCCTCACCGACACGTAGTTGACATGGCCACGCAGCGTATGGCGGCTGGTTTGGCGAGATCACCTTTCCCGCCGGCTTACCACGGCCAATGCATTCTTCCGATCCGACTGGGGTTGTTCTGGGGACACTCACGGATGTAGTGACCCGTCTCTCCACACTTGAAACAAGTTATCACATTGGGACGTGGAGCAGCACTAGCAGCGGGGCCACCATAGGCCTTGCGCGGTGTAAACTGCTGGTTGGGGCGAGGCACCTCAAAGGATGGCCTCAGAGTGACTCTGGGTGGCAGAGCGGTGCTTGGAATCCACACTCGGCGCTTCTGAAATCCAGAGCCGGATGAAGAACCAAAGTCACGAGAGTGCTTGTGTGAAGCTTCAAAGTCGACCGTCCTGCTTCAAAGACCGATAGCCTTGTTGACTAACTTCGGAAGGAGGTGCACTGCAGCACGAAGATCACGGCGAAGCTCGGGCTAAGTCCCTTGCGGAACCTTCCCCGCTTCTTGGCGCTGGTGGATACTTCTTCAGAGCATAACGTGCTAGATTTCCAAACTCACGATCGTATGCATCTACATGCAGTCTAACCTGGGTGAAATTGCAGAACTCTTCCCTCTTATGATCCATGAGACCTTCCGGGATGTGATGCTCACGGAAAGCCGCACTGAACTCAGCCCAGGTAGTGATTTGGCCATCCGGGCGCATAGCCTTGAAATTCTCCCACCAAAGACTAGCAAGGCCTTCGAGGTGATAGGCAGCAAAGGTAACCTTATCAGCTTCAGCCACATTGGCAGAACGTAGCTTGTGGGTGATGCTGCGAAGCCAGTCATCTGCATCGAGAGGCTCAACGGAGTGCTTAAACTTCGGTGGATACAGCTTGACAAAGTCATTGATTGACACCAGGACATTCCTTGGCTGGCGTGCGGTATTCTTCTCAATCCGCTCCAGCAACCGATTGGTCTCACGCTTGTTTCTGCTCTCGCCTCCATCATAACTTCGCCGGGGAAGGCGGTTGAGGCAGATTTACATTCCTAGCTGCGCTTAGCTTCTCCCCGCTCCGAGCAGCAGGGTTGTTAGGTGTTGACCATCCTAGGAAACAAGACAACGGTTTAGACAAGGATGGCAAAATTTGGCAAGGAAGTGCGGAATGTAATGGATAACACGTAATGCAGAGATGTTCATCTCGTATGACATGGTAATATAGAAATCGCCATATATATACCAACGGTCATACACACCATTCATAGTTTAGTACAAGCCCGGCTAGAGTACAACTATGGTGAAAGACGTTACATCTCATCGGAAGCATTCCAAACTCCTATACATTATTTTTCTACACTTCGGGAATTGATACACACTAAGTCATATTCCACAGGTCATGCAGGACGGTGGAAATACAACTATTACAATACTAGTGATACTACTACTAACTCAGACAGCTCCGTAGTAGTCCTCATAGAAGTCACCTCCATAGCCTGGAAGCTCAACATGATTATCCGGAAACAGACGGTCCTGAGGAGCTTGTGGACCATAGGGGCTAGGATGAGGTCTTGGACCAACAAACGGTGGCTGTGGGGACCACGGGTGGGGTGATGCCTCCCACATCACGCCAATCCATCATGTCCGGCAGAGCAGATCTCACAGGTACAGATCCTCAGATCCATATATCCAGCTTGCACAACCGGTGCAAACCGAGTCAAAGTGGCCCAATGATCGGCACGGGTGTTGAAAAGCTCCAGTCTCAAGGCCCGATTCTCTCGGTCCTTATCCTCGAGCATCTCAGCAGTGGTGCGGGTTAGTGAGTCCTCCTGAGTGGAATCAACATAGATGGCCTGAAGATACCCTTGCACCCCTGTGGAGTGAAGGCGGCATATAACGGAAGTCGGTGTTCAAGCGGGCCAGTCCCCGACTCGCATGATGGTCATCATAGAGTATGCAGCATCCTGCATAACCATCTCGATAGTGACCCCGAGTCCATAGGAGTGGTGAAGGGGCTCGGTCGATCCAGTGATAAGAAGGAAATATCCCGACAAAGGCAGAGGTATTGGCTTTGATTAAAGTCTCGAAATTGCTCTTTGACGGTGTGTTCGGGATACCAACGGTAATCCGTCTCAATCATAACCCGGACTAACATAGCCGTATGACCGGGCACATCGATGCACCTGGTCAGGCGAACCACTTGGTTTTGAGCACGAGTGGCCATCTGGAATCACAGCCACAATGCAAAGACATTAGAATTTCTAGGGGAAATCGGACAAAGATAACAAATTGTAAATGCTCAAGAACAGATTTGAGACATTCAAAATCAGATTGCAAAACCACTCAACAACATCATATCGTGGTTCTCGGTTCAACCGGTAACATACTAAAAGTAGTAGAAACTGAATCGAGGCTGGTAACCAACAATCCTATAAGTTACTATGGATTAGTAACACGTGAACTGATAGAGAGAAGAGAGCCTAGTCCTATACCCACGTAGAATGAGAAGAGGATGACTCAGATCGAGAGGGCATAAGGTAAAGGAGTAAAAGAGCCTTACGCCCCTCCCACAATCAATTCCCTACATATAACTAAAGCATTTCTAGACTCGACATCGACCAGTTTGGCTTAGCGAACCCACAGTGCAGTCCGCTCGATGCCAACGCCGTCAGACCCCGATTCCAAGTCACATTGACCTAGCCGGGTAACACCTCATATCACTTTGCGGCCTCACGACGGTATTCCCACGGGTGTCGCCTTACCATGGCCCGGGACCGCTTTGCACCTTTTGGCTCACGATATGATAGTGTCGCTAGCATCCACATGACAGAGAACCCGGGCCGACATGGCTAGTCATGAACCCAAAGCGGCGCTTAACCCATGGGGACAGTATACATGAATCACATTGAGCATGTCGGTCATCAACGTATGAACTGGGCTGTAGCACCGGGCTAACAGGACTCGTAACCCGGGCTGTAGCAGTTATGCAGACTCGGATGTCACCGCGTGACATTTCTCAAGGGATGTGTGAACGAAGTGAAACACATGCCGGCCAGTCAAGCGCCCAGCAAAGAGTCTGGCTAGCGTGGACTCCGGTGAACCGGGTCAGAAGCGGACTACTATCGCCAGAAGCACTAGACTATATTTCCCCATATGAAAGGCTGCCAAGGACAAACAACTAGATTGTCGGATCCCACTCATACCAAGCATTTCAATCATACACACAATATGCCCGATATGAGTACATACAACATGGCATCACAACAAAACTCTACAACTCAAAGTATTTTATTTAAGAGGCTCCGAGGAGCCATACATAACATGTTCATACAGATAGGGGTCACATGACCCGACACTCAAGTCATACAAACATACAAGCACATGCGGAAGCAAACTAGTCTCGAGTACAGACACTAAAAAGAAAGAAGGCTTGACGAAGCCCTTCTATCTACAAATGGCCCTTCACAAGCCTTGGATCACCACCGGGTGGCTAGTCACTCGTTGACGCCAAGGTCTACATAGAACCCATCGGAGGGGCGGTGTTGTCGCCGAAAACATTAATTAAGCAAACATGAGTACGGAGGTACTCAGCAAGTCTTACAATAGAATCCTACTATACATGCACATTCTAAAGAAGGTAGTGGAGTTATTGCAGCAAGCCAGCTTTGACTCTTGGCTAAGCCATCCTACGTGACACCACTTGAAAAGCATTTGTCGCACACGAGTCCACTGAACACCATCACAATACTCCACCGTGGAACCTCTCTCGTCAACCCACGAGAGGGCCATCCGCGGTACTCACACTTATCTTGAGGCTTTTAGTAGTATCCATTTACTTGTCTATGAACTGTATAGGTGACCAAGTAGTCCTTTATCATGGACGCTGCTATTCGAATAGTTTCATACCCTGCAGGGGTGTACTTCTTCACACACGCTCACCACTTATCGCCGCTACACGACATGTACTCGGCAACCTTCAAGCGGAAGCCCAGCGAGGGTGTCGGCCACGACCGACTAAACACACGAGTCCCTAGTCCAGGTTTATCGCCTATTCGGGTTCCATCCGCAGGGAGTCCGGCCGAGGTTTCCACTAACGGCCCCGAACAATGTGTGCAGGGTTCCCGAGACACCAAACGGGCGAATCGGTACACCGGGCCACGTGCCTACCGCAACACAACCCACCCCTAAGGCCAGCGCTGCGTGCGGCCCACAACATGCTACAAACACCAGAAACTTCTTTGCAACTCCCGGACAGAGGACAAGAGTGGTTAATAAGTCGAGAGGGTCAATTAAGGATCCCAATGCGTGGTAGTAGCTGAGTCTTAAATCACACACACACAGATCTCAGTTCTTAAGGACGGCTTCAATGAAACAACCCACCATGTACTCCTACATGGCCTCTCATCGATACCTTTACCAAATCGTGTTCAACACTTCACTCTCGTTACCAACACAACCTTTCACTCTAGTTCATCATCCCGATGAGCCAGACCTGACCCAACTCTAAGCATAGCAAGCACAGCATGGTAGGAAACACAAATATGGCTCAATCAACTCCTACACATACTAGTGGGTTTCATCTAGTTACTGTGGCAATGACAGGTCATGCAAAGGAAGTGGGTTCAACTACCGCAACACACAATAGTTTGAATCGCATTGCAGCAAACAAGAGCAGAAGCGAGATCATGGGTTTGTATCGGAATGATCAATGGGTTGCTTGCCTGATGTAGTGGTAGTAGGGAACTGCCCTTCAGATGGATATTCGGGGTTATCCTCGGAGACGGAACCTACCACGAAAGACACACCGAACATAATCAACACATGATGATATGCAACAATATGATGCATGCTATGACATGGCAATATGAATGTGTGTTGGCCTAATGCAATCTAGAACAGAAAGGAATGAACTCATTTGAATCAAAGATTCAAATGTTAGCTCATTTAACATAGCCATATTAGTGCATTATCTTATTCTGCTTAAACAACAAGGTTAACTTGTTCTGTCATGCATGAAACCATTACCAATGGATAGATTGAATTTTTCTGATCAAAATTCATATATAAAACTTTGCATTTGAAGTTACAGATTAATTTCTATGAATTTTTGAAGTTTGCAACAATTTCTGGAATTTCCTGAATACAAATAAATCCAGAAATTAGTTATTGCATCAGCAAGGCCGTGGTGACGCTGCTGGTCAACGGGGGTGTCCAGGTCAACCTGACAAATGGGTCCCGCATGTCAGCAGTTAATTTAACTAACTAATTTTAGTTAAACAAAACTGGGTTAGTTAGCAGAGGGGCCCCCCACTTAGTCAACTCCGTCAACGGGGTCAAACCCGCCGACGTTTAACCGCCGACGAAGCCAGACGCGGTGGCGAGAGTGTGTTTATGCGTTCCAGTGACCAAAAGGACGGCGGAGACCATCTACGGGTAGCCGGGGACAAGCCGCGGCGTTTGGTGGCGGTGGTTGAGCTTGGGGTGGCCGGAACGCCGCGGCTGACGAGCTAGGGCGGTCGGCCGGAGTCGGTGAAAGTGAACCCGAGGCTTCGGACACGGCGAGGTGCGTGGAGTGGTGCTACGGGTTCCCGGGATGTGGTGAAGTTAGTGGACAAGGTGGCGTGGTGGGTGGCCGGAGACACGTCCGGCGACGAGCTCGGCGGTGGCGCGTGCGGTGATGCTTCGTGCGGCAGCTACGGTGCACGAGAAGGCAAACAGAGAGGATGGGGAGGTAGCTGGGCTCACGGCGAGTACGTCGAAGCAGTCGGCAAGGTCGGGGACGAGGTGATGCGGTGGCGACGGTGATGGGGATATCCGGCGGTGATCGACGGAGACGGAGTCGGTGAAGGTGTTGCAGAGTGTGCGAGCGCTCGGGGCTCGACCTGCTCGATGTAGTCGACGATGGCGGAGCGAACGGACACGGTGGCGCAGCACGGGGACGACGGAGGGCGCGAGCTTCACGGTGGCACGGGCGCGACGGCGTCGGCCATGGTGCGGGCGAGCAAGGGAGAGGAGCTGGGGAGGAGAAGGGGTGTATGCGAGCTCGGGGGAGGAGTGGCTGACCGAACCGGGGCGACAGGAGTGTGCGGGGAGGAGGCAGGGTGGCGAGCAGCTGCGTGGCGTGCTCTGGTGCCGCCGTCGAGCACCTGGCTGCCTGCCTGGCCAAGCCAAGCAGCTCGCTGGAGCGGTGGCTGGGCTGGGCCGGCAGGCAGGTGGGCTTGCCAGGTGGGCGCCAGGTAAGCCTTTGCCCTCTGTTTTCCTTTTTCTATTATTCTGTAAGTTTGTAGACTTACTAAAAATAGTTAGACACTTCTAAAAATCCTGGAAATAATCAGAGGCTGTGTTTAGAATATCTCCAACAGCCCACACTTATTTTCAGAATTATTTGAGCATCCAAAATATATTCTAGCATTTAAATGCCCAAATGCAATTTACATATGATTTAATTCAGTGACCTTGTGTTGACCTAGAAAAATGTGCACCTATTTTGCCAGAGGTTCTAACCCAAGACAAAGAGGGTGAACTTTTTAGAAGGGCATTTCAGGTTCAATGAAAATATTTTTAGCAAACCCTAGTTGGATTTGGAGGGTTTCTGGGGGTTCTGTCTTCCCCAATTCAAGTTTCTGATGAAGGGTAAACATGATGCAACACTCTAATGCATGGACTAGCTAGGATGTGACAAATAGTAGTAGATGCAGGTAGGAGTCGGTCTACTAATCTTGGATGTGATGCCTATATAATGATCATTGCCTAGATATCGTCATGATTATATGAAGTTCTATCAATTGCCCAACAGTAATTTGTTCACCCACCATTTGCTATTTTTCTCGAGAGAAGCCACTAGTGAAACCTACGGCCCCAGGGTCTCTTTCTCATATATTTGCCTTTGCGATCTACTTTTCCTTTGAATTTATTTTCAGATCTATCAAACCAAAAATACAAAAATACTTTACTGCACTTTATTTTATTTGTGATCTATTTATTCAATCTATTACAACTTTCTCCCGTCCACGCACCATTTCTGGCGCTGTTACCCGAAAGGGATTGACAACCCTTTAACACGTCGGGTTGCGAGTGGTTGTTGTTTGTGTGCAGGAACTATTTACGTTGTGTTGCTTGGTTCTCCTACTGGTTCGATAACCTTGGTTTCATATCTGAGGGAAATACCTACCGCCACTGTGCTGCATCATCCCTTCCTCTTTGGGGAAATACCGATGTACCTTCAAGCGACATCAACGACCGACAGATTCATCATCAATAAGATCCTAAGAGCCTTGGATGGAAAATATGATACCGTGTGCACATTGATCCAAATGATTCCCAATTACAAAGATCTCAAGCCAACGGAAGTCATTGGTAGAATTGTTGCCCATGAGACGTCACTCAAGGATAAAGAAGAGCTTCACAACAAGTCTAGTGGTGCTTACAAAGCTTCATGTGATGCTCCTACATCATCAAGTGAGAAACAAGTCTTCAATGAGGAATTGAGCCTAATGGTGAAGAACTTCAACAAGTTCTACAAGAGTAGAAGCAAAGAAAGAAGTTCCAAGTCAAGGTCCTACAATGACAAAAGATCTTCTAGTCGTGATTGCAATTAATACAATTGTGAAAGACAGAAGCCTAACCTAGAGCGCTCCCTCTCCCTCCTCGTCCTCCCCGCCATGCACTACTCCGGCGCCAGCGTCCACCTTCCCATCGCTAGCCGCTCCGTCTACGGCGGCCACCCGTCCTCTGCACTAGCTCTCCCTCTGTTGAGGTGGCCACATCTGCGCGCCATTGCGTCCAGTCCGTGTTTCGTCTCCTCCTCGTGCCATGGGGAGCGCCCCATGGTCTCCGGCCTCGGCCTCTCGTCAGCGTCCGAGAGCTCGGCTGCGGCAGAGGCCCCTGCGGGGGCGACGGCGGAGGCCCTCTTGGCGGCGTCTTCTCGGTGCATCGTGTCGTGGCAGGAGGCCCCAGTCTTGAAGCGTACCCTATGGAAGCGTTGCAGGGAGGCCGGGAAGTCGGAGGTGGCCTCGCGCTGTGCCTCACCGGGCCGCAAAGAGGTCTCGCCGGAGATGAGGGATCGGTGTGTTGGGGAAAGCAGTATTTCAAATAAAATTCTACAATCACACAAGATCTATCTAGGAGATGCATAGCAACGAGAGGGGAGAGTGTGTCCATGTACCCTCGTAGACCGAAAGCGGAAGCGTTTAGTAGCACGGTTGATGTAGTCGAACGTCTTCGCGATCCAACCGATCCAAGCACCGAACGTATGGCACCTCTGTGTTCAGCACACATTCAGCACGATGACGTCCCTCGAGCTCTTGATCCAGTTGACGACGAGGGAGAGTTTTGTCAGCACGATGGAGTGGAGACGGTGATGATGAAGTTACCGACGCAGGGCTTCACCTAAGCATTGCGACAATATGACCGAGGTGTTAAACTGTGGAGGGGGGCACCGCACACGGCTAAGACAATTGATCTTGTGTGTTCTAGGGTGCCCCGACCTTCATATATAAAGGAGGAGAGGGGGAGGCCGGCCGGCCCCTGTAGGGCGCGGCAAGAGAGAGGAGTCCTACTAGGACTGCAAGTTGCACTAGGATTCCACTTGGTGGAAGGGGAAAGAAGGAAGGGAGAGGGAGAGGGAGAGGGAAAGGGGGGCCGCGCCCCCTCCCCTAGTCCTATTCGGCCTCCCCATTGGGGGGGGGGGCGCCACCTCCTCGTGGCCTGCCCTCTCTCTTCCCTGAGGCCCATGTTGGCCCATTACTTCCCCCGGGGGGTTCCGGTAACCCCTCCGACACTCCGTTTTTTACCCGGTACCTCTCGGAACTCTTCCGGTGTCCGAATAATATCGTCCAATATATCATTCTTTATGTCTCGACCATTTCGAGACTCCTTGTCATGTCCGTGATCTCATCCGGGACTCCGAACAAACTTCAGTCATCAAATCACATAACTCATAATACAAATCGTCATCGAACGTTAAGCGTGCGGACCCTACAGGTTTGAGAACTATGTAGACATGGCCGAGACACATCTCCGGTCAATAACCAACAACGGAACCTGGATGCTCATATTGGCTCCTACATATTCTACAAAGATCTTTATCGGTCAAACCGCATAACAACATATGTTGTTCCCTTTGTCATCGGTATGTTAATCGCCCGAGATTCGATCGTCGGTATCATCATACCTAGTTCAATATCGTTACCGGCAAGTATCTTTACTCGTTCCGTAATGCATCATCCCGAAACTAACTCATTAGTCACATTGCTTGCAAGGCTTATAGTGATGTGCATTACCGATAGGGCCCAGAGATACCTCTCCGGTACTCGGATTGACAAATCCTAATCTTGATCTATGCCAACTCAACAAACACCATTGGAGACACCTGCAGAGCATCTTTATAATCAACCAGTTACATTGTGACGTTTGATAGCACACAAGGTGTTCCTCCGGTATTCGGGAGTTGCATAATCTCATAGTCAGAGGAACATGTATAAGTCATGAAGAAAGCAATAGCAATAAAACTAAACGATCATTATGCTAAGCTAACGGATGGATCTTGTCCATCACATCATTCTCTAATGATGTGATCCCGTTCATCAAATGACAACACATGTCTATGTAGGAAATTTAATCATCTTTGATTAATGAGCTAGTGAAGTAGAGACATACTAGGGACATTCTGTTTGTCTATGTATTCACACATGTACTAAGTTTCCGGTTAATATAATTCTAGCATGAATAATAAACATTTATCATGATATAAGGAAATGTAAATAACAACTTTATTATTGCCTCTAGGGCATATTTCCTTCAGTCTCCCAGTTGCACTAGAGTCAGTAATCTAGATTACATAGTAATGATTCTAACACCCATGGAGTCTTGGTGCTGATCATGTTTTTCTCGTGAGAGAGGCTTAGTCAACAGGTCTGCAACATTCAAATCCGTATGTATTTTGCAAATCTCTATGTCTCCCTCCTTGACTTGATCGCGGATGGAATTGAAGCATGTCTTGATGTGTTTGGTTCTCTTGTGAAATCTGGATTCCTTCACCAAGGCTATTTCTCCAGTATTGTCACAAAAGATTTTCATTGGACCCGATGCACTAGGTATTACACCTAGATCGGATATGAACTCCTTCATCCAGACTCCTTCACTTGCTGCTTCTGAAGCAGCTATGTACTCCGCTTCACATGTAGATCCCGACACGACGCTTTGCTTGGAACTGCACCAACTGATGGCTCCACCATTCAGTATATATACATATCTGGTTTGTGACTTAGAGTCATCCAGATCAGCGTCAAAGATTGCATCGACGTAACCATTTACGACGAGCTCTTTGTCACCTCCATAAACGAGAATCATACCCTTAGTCCTTTTTAGGTATTTTAGGATGTTCTTGACCGCTGTCTAGTGATCCACTCCTGGATTACTTTGGTACCTCCCTGCTAAACTTATAGCAAGGCACACATCAGGTCTGGTACACAACATTGCATATATGATAGAACCTATGGCCGAGGCATAATGAATGACTTTCATTTTCTCTCTATCTTCTGCAGTGGTCGGGCATTGAGTCTGACTCAACTTCACACCTTGTAACACATGCAAGAACCCTTTCTTTGACTGATCCAGTTTGAACTTCTTCAAAACTTTATCAAGGTATGTGCTTTGTGAAAGTCCAATTAAGCGTCTTGATCTATCTCTATAGATCTTTATGCCCAATATGTAAGCAGCTTCACCGAGGTCTTTCATTGAAAAATTCTTATTCAAGTATCCTTTTATGCTATCCAGAAACTATGTATTATTTCCAATCAACAATATGTCATCCACATATAATATTAGAAATGATACAGAGCTCCCACTCACTTTCTTGTAAATACAGGCTTCTCCAAAACTCGGTGTAAAACCATATGCTTTGATCACACTATCAAAGCGTATATTCCAACACTGAGAGGCTTGCACCAGTCCATAAATGGATTGCTGGAGCTTGCACACTTTGTTAGCACCTTTAGGATCAAGAAAACCTTCTGGTTGCATCATATACAACTCTTCTTTAAGATATCCATTAAGGAATGCAGTTTTTGACATACATTTGCCAAATTTCATAATCATAAAATGCAGCAATTGCTAACATGATTTGGATAGACTTAAGCATCGCTAAGGGTGACAAGGTCTCATCGTAGTCAACTCCTTGAACTTGTCGAAAAACCTTCCGCAACAAGTCGACCTTTGTAGACCGTAACATTACCGTCAACGTCAGTCTTCTTCTTGAAGATCCATTTATTCTCTATGGCTTGCCGATCATCGGGCAAGTCAACCAAAGTCCACACTTTGTTCTCATACATGGATCCCATCTTAGATTTCATGGCCTCAAGCCATTTCACGAAATCTGGGCTCATCATCGCTTCATCATAGTTCGTAGGTTCGTCATGGTCAAGTAACATGACCTACAGAATAGCATTACCGTATCACTCTGGTGCGGACCTTACTATGGTTGACCTACGAGGTTCGGTAGTAACTTGATCTGAAGTTTCATGATCATCATCATTAGTTTCCTCACTAATTGGTGTAGGAATCACTGAAACTGATTTCTGTGATGAACTACTTTCCAATTCGGGAGCAGCTACAATTACCTCATCAAGTTCTACTTTCCTCCCACTCACTTCTTTCGAGAGAAACTCCTTCTCTAGAAAGGATCCATTCTTAACAACGAATATCTTGCCTTTGGATCTGTGATAGAAGGTGTACCCAACAGTCTCCTTTGGGTATCCTATGAAGACACATTTCTCTGATTTGGGTTCGATCTTATCAGGTTGAAGCTTTTTCACATAAGCATCGCAGCCCCAAACTTTAATAAAGGTCATCTTAGGTTTCTTGCCAAACCACAGTTCATATGGTGTCGTCTCAACGGATTTAGAGGTGCCCTATGTAACGTGAATGCAGCCGTCTCTAAAGCATAACCCCAAAACAATAGTGGTAAATTGGTAAGAGACATCATAGATCGCACCATATCTAATAAAGTACGGTTACGATGTTCGGACACACCATTACGCTGTGGTGTTCCAGGTGGCGTGAGTTGCGAAATTATTCCACATTGTTTCAAATGAAGACCAAACTCGTAACTTAAATATTCACCTCCACGACCAGATCGTAGAAACTTTTGTTCTTGTTACAATGGTTTTCCACTTCACTCTGAAATTCTTTGAATTTTTCAAATGTTTCAGACTTATGTTTCATTAAGTAGATATACCCATATCTGCCCAAATCATCTGTGAAGGTCAGAAAATAACGATACCCGCCGCGAGCCTCAACACTCATCGGACCGCATACATCAGTATGTATTATTTAACAAGTCTGTTGCTCATTGTTCCGGAGAACGGAATCTTAGTCATATTGCCCATGAGGCATGGTTCGCAAGCATCAAGTGATTCATAATCAAGTGATTCCAAAAGCCCATCAACATGGAGTTTCTTCATGCGCTTTACACCAATATGACCTAAATGGCGGTGCCATAAATAAGTTCCATTATCGTTATTAACCTTGCATCTTTTGGCTTCAATATTATGAATATGTGTATCACTACAATCGAGATTCAACAAAAATAGAACACTCATCAAGGGTTCATGACCATAAAAGATATTACTCGTATAAATAGAACAACCATTATTCTATGATTTAAATGAATAACCATCTCGCATCAAACAAGATTCAGATATAATGTTCATGCTTAACGCTGGCACCAAATAACAATTATTCAGGTCTAAAACTAATCCCGAAGGTAGATGTAGAGGTAGCTGTCGGCGTCCTGGGAACGGGGGTCCGCAGACTTGCCTGCCTGCGGCCCACGGCATGGCTCCACCAGCGGCCCTGTACGGCCCATCTTCACCAGCAAACACTCAAGACCCTCGCGAGGGGCCAAGCCTCGCGAGGCGGACGATGCAAGACCTCCTCGGGGGCGGCCTCACCAGGCTGGCTCGCGAGGGGCGGAGAGATCAAGGCAAGGGGCACCTCGCGAGGTTCCTGTGACGTAAGCCATGACGACCGGCGCCAGGCGGGCGCCAACGCATGCAGTGTCCTCGTTTCCTCTTTGGTGCTAAAGAGGCAAGCGCAGGCGAGGAGTCCTAAGGCATCAGGCAAAGGTTTCCATATCATTGCAACAAGACCAAGACCAGCAAGACGGCAGGACGGAGGTCACCATGGAGCCCAAGACGGTGTCACCACCAGAGCCTTTGGCAGGCGAAGTCCACCTTTAGTCAGGATAACTTGTACTAGTTACCTCCCTTCAAATTTGGCCGTTGTTGGATCCCTTCCCGCTCAATATTTGGGAAGAGGACCAGGGCCTCTATAAATAGGGCTAGCCACCACCATAGGAGGCATCTCATCTTGGATCGGGGCCATTCCATCCAAAGCCACCACACAAGCTCACCAAGCACAAGAGCACCTCTCCTCAGGAGGTTGTTCTTCCCTTGTAACTGTTCATCCTCAGCCCAAGAGGCAATCCACCACACTACACTGGAGTAGGGTATTACACCACATCGATGGCCCAAACCAGTATAAACCTTGTGTCTCTTGTTCTGTGGGTTCAACGCGCTGAGCTTTGAGATCGCGGTGAGGGCGTGAGCTAGGTGGAGGAGAGATCTTCGTGCGCACCCCAGTGTTCGAACCTCAAGGGTTTTGCCGGAACCCGAAACCCGAAATTTGGCGCGCTAGGTAGGGGTGCGCCGAAGCTTTCCTTTCGCCGATCCACGTTCCATCGCTCCACCGCATCCATGGCGGACACGCGTCAAGCCCGCGCTGAGCGCCGGGCCGCCCTCGCCGCCCGTGGTGCTTAGACAGCCCCTGTCGGCGGGCCTCCCCGTTGTTCTCCGTCACCCACCGCCAACGCCGCCATTGGTCCGACGGGAAACGAGTAGCAAACGTCCTTGCACACCCCTCGGTGCGGTGGGACGGTTGCACCGCCACTCCGTCACTGACCCCAGCCGGCTCATCGTCCCACGCTCGTCGAGCTCCCATGGACGCGCAGGCCGCGCTGCTCATGGCACGCGAGCTCCTGCGCTACCGCCCGGTCGACGACCTCTATGAGGACTGGTTGGACCGCATCACTCAGCTCGTCAGCGCCGCTGGGGGCTCCCCCGCACCGTCCCTTTCGCTGCCTCGCCCTCCGCCAGCTGTGGGTGACGTAGCTCATGGAGCGCCTCCACCACCTCCACACCAAGACGGTGCTCTGGCGCCAAGGCGCGTGACCCCCCGGCGTGACCCACCGCGTAGGGCGCCCGCGCGAGAAGAAGGGAGCTGCCAAGAAGTTACCCAGCCGCAGGAGAATGCTCATGCGCTCCCAGCGCCACCGCACAAGACCGCGTGCGTCCTGCGGTGGCGACGTGCGGGTCTCAGGGGCAGGCTCCACATCAGCGAAGGGCCCCGGTGGCCACGGCAGGCTGCTGCGTCTTCACGCCGGAGCTGCGTAGCGTCGTCTGGCCGGGCAAGTTCAAGACGGACCTGCCTCCTCGCTACGACGGAACCGTCGACCCTGCAGAGTTCTTGCAGCTATTTGAGCTGAGCATCGAGGCGGCCAACAACGACGAGAAAGTCATGGCGAACTGGTTCCCCATGGCTCTCAAGGATGGTGCTCGCTCGTGGTTCATCAACCTGCCCCGAGCTCGATCTCCTCCTGGGATGAGATGCGCGACCGCTTCGTCGCCAACTTCAAGGGCACTCGGCACCGCCCTCCAGCCGCGGGTGACCTGCACCGCATCAAGCAGTAGCTAGGAGAGACCTTGCAGAAGTACATCCAGCGCTTCAACATCGTTCGTCTCAAGATCCCCAAGGTGACGGATGAGATCATCATTTCCGCGTTTTCTGATGGCGTCCGCGACGGCAAGATGAAGGAGGAGCTCCCCATCCACGAGGAGTTATGCACGGCTCTGGAGCTGTTCAACATGGCGACCAAGTGCGCAAGAGCCAAGGAGGGGCGCCTTTCCCTCCTTCGCTGCCGCCACCACTGAGAAGGAACGACGACCACCATCAGAACGAGGGGGCTGGGGGCTTCCAGGAACCGCGTGCTATCGCCTGCATCTTGGGCGGAGCTCAGGCCCCAGCATCTTAGCGTATCTTCAAGCAGTTTGCTCGCGAGGTGAATGCAGCCCTTCCCAGGATTGAGGCCACGCGCCCGCTCAGGTGGTCCAAGTGCGCCATCACTTTCAGGTCGGCGGACCAGCTCAAGTGCGCGGCCACTGCTGGCGCCCTCCCAATGCTCTGCTCACCTGTCATCAGCAACGTACAAGTCACCAAGACCCTCATTGACGGTGGAGCAGGGCTTTACGTCCTGTCCGTCGAGACATTTGACAGCCTCCAAGTGCCATACGATCAGCTACAGCCCACCAAGCCCTTCTCAGGAGTGACCGACGACTCCACCACCCCGATAGGGAAGGTCCGCCCCCCTGTCACCTTCGGACAGCGCGACAACTACTGCACCGAGCTCATCGACTTTGATGTTGCTCACATCTGTCTGCCGTACAATGCCATCCTTGGGTACCCAGCATTAGCCAAGTTCCTGGCGGTAAGCCGCCACGGCTACAATGTCCTCAAGATGCCAAGAAGCGGCGGGATAATCACAGTCCCCTGCAAAGAAAGAGATGCAGTGTGCTCCCTCAAGCGCGCCTTCCAAGCCGCAGCAATCGAAGACCCCGACAACGATGGTGCGCAGTACCCTCCTGAGGCCATCCCCAAGAGGAAGAAGAAACTACTCCGTACAGGGCCTCAGGGGAGCGGTGCCTCTAGCGGTGCCACATCAGGATCAGCGCCCGCGCCTGGGGTGCCTCCCTCCCTCGCATAGCAAGGCGCGCCCAGCGCCCTCCTCAGGCAAGGCTCGGGGGCTCTCTTCTGGAGGGCGTTAGACCTAGCCAACCTCACGAGGGAGGCGCCCGGGCACCACATGGAGGCGTGCTTTGCGGCACGTTTCCCTCAGGAGGACACCGGGCGAGGAGTGCCCGGCGCTCAGGAGTTCATCGCCAAGACCACTCAGGAGCTGCAGGATGCAAGGGCCATGCGCGGCGACCGCCGCCCGCCTGGCGTAGCTCCCCATCTAGGTGAGGATGGCGGGCTGCACGTCTGCATCGACATCCCAGGGCTCAGTAGGGCCGCATCTCAGGAGCTCTTCTGGCCTTCGCGCATGGGACATTGCGAGGGCTCACCTCACAGCTACGTTCGCATGCCGTTCGGCCTGCTAAGAGTGGCGGTGGCCTACCAGCGTAACCTGCGGAGCGTCATGGCGACCCAGGAGGCCAGGCATCACGCGGTCCTAGCGGAGATGGAGACGGTCCTCAAGGAACCGCCAGGACCCCCAGAGCCTCCTGAGGCTCGGGGCCCCAGCGGCTCATGAGGAGCAATCCCTTCGCCATGCATCTTCAGCTACCCCAACATCTCTTCGACAACGGAACCAGGTGACGTTTTCCAAGTTTATTTAGCTGGGAGCGCCCCCCGGGCTGCATCATTCCTAGGTTGCGTGGGCCTGTCCCTGCGGCATGTATCCTTTTATATCTTTAGCTTACTCTGCCGGGGGCGCCCCTCGGGCTGCATCATCCCCAGGCCGCTCGGGTCCGACGCAGTGGCATGTATCATTCTTGCATTTACCTAAGCTAGCTCTCTTTCTGATACATCTCCAACATATCTATAATTTATGAAGTATTCATGCTATTATATTACCCATCTTGGATGTTTAATGGGCTTTACTATGCACTTTTATATTATTTTTGGGACTAACCTATTAACCCAGAGCCCGATGCCACTTTCTGTTTTTTCCATTGTTTCAGTGTTTCGCAGAAAAGGAATATCAAATGGAGTCCAAACGGAATGAAACCTTCGGAAAAGTTATTTTTGGAACGGAAGCAATCCAGGGGACTTGGAGTGCACGTCGTGGGAATCAACAAGGAGGACACAAGGTGGGGCGTGCCCACCCCCTGGGCGCGCCCTCCACCCTCGTGGGCCCCCCGTGGCTCCCCTGACGTATTTCTTCCTCCTATATATACCAATATACCCTAAAACCTTTGGGGAACAGAAGAGATCCGGAGTTCCGCCGCTGCAAGCCTCTGTAGCCAGCAAAAAACAATCAGGACCCTGTTCCGGCACCCTGCCGAAGGGGGAATCCCTCACCGGTGGCCATCTTCATCATCACAGTGCTCTCCATGACGATGACGGAGTAGTTCACCCTCGGGGCTGAGGGTATGTACCAGTAGCTATGTGTTTGATCTCTCTCTCTCTCTCTCTCTCTCGTGTTCTTGATTTGGCACAATCTTGATGTATCGTGAGCTTTGCTACTATAGTTGGATCTTATGATGTTTCTCCCCCTCTACTCTCTTGTAATGGATTGAGTTTTCCCTTTGAAGTTATCTTATCAGATTGAGTCTTTAAGGATTTGAGAACACTTGATGTATGTCTTGCATGTGCTTATCGGTGGTGACAATGGGATATTCACGTGATCTACTTGATGTATGTTTTGGTGATCAACTTGCGGGTTCCGTGACCTCGTGAACTTATGCATAGGGGTTGGCACACGTTTTCCTCTTGACTCTCCGGTAGAAACTTTGGGGCGCTCTTTGAAGTTCTTTGTGTTGGTTGAATAGATGAATCTGAGATTGTGTGATGCATATCATAGAATCATACCCACGGATACTTGAGGTGACATTGGAGTATCTAGGTGACATTAGGGTTTTGGTTGATTTGTGTCTTAAGGTGTTATTCTAGTACGAACTCTATGATAGATCGAACGGAAAGAATAGCTTCATGTTATTTTACTATGGACTCTTGAATAGATTGATCAGAAAGGATAACTTTGAGGTGGTTTCGTACCCTACAATAATCTCTTCGTTTGTTCTCCGCTATTAGTGACTTTGGAGTGACTCTTTGTTGCATGTTGAGGGATAATTATATGATCCAATTATGTTATTATTGTTGAGAGAACTTGCACTAGTGAAAGTATGAACCCTAGGCCTTGTTTCAACACATTTCAATACCGTTTGTGCTCACTTTTATCATTAGTTACCTTGCTGTTTTTATATTTTCAGTTTAGAAAAACCTATATCTATCATCCATATTGCACTTGTATCACCATCTTTTCGCTTAATTAGTGCACCTATACAATTTACCACTGTATTGGGTGTGTTGGGGGACACAAGAGACTCTTTGTTATTTGGTTGCAGGGTTGTTTGAGAGAGACCATCTTCAACCTACGCCTCCCACGGATTGATAAACCTTAGGTCATCCACTTGAGAGAAATTTGCTACTGTCCTACAAAACTCTACACTTGGAGGCCCAACAACGTCTACAAGAACAAGGTTGCGTAGTAGACATCAAGCTCCTTTTTGGCGCTGTTGCCGGGGAGGCTAGGTAAGCGGCACTCCCACCCCATCAACTAAGCTCTTTTCTGGCGCCGTTGCCGGGGAGGTGAGTGCTTGAAGGTATATCTTTAGATCTTGCAATCGAATCTTTTTGTTTCTTGGTTTATCACTAGTTTACTCTATAAAAGAAAACTACAAAAAGATGGAATTGAGTTTGCCTCATACGCTTCATCTGTTTAATATCTTCCATGAGAATGATGGAAAGGAAAATTGTGCTCAAGTGCTAGAAGAAGTCTATAAAATGCTTGGCATAAATTATGTGAATGATGAGCATGACTGCAATGTTGTTAGTATGAATTCTTTGAATACCCATGATACTAATGATATGCAAAGCCACAAGCTTGGGGAAGCTATGTTTGATGAAGATGATATTTTTTGTCCCCCAAGCTTTGATGAGAAAAATTACTATGATGAAAGCATGCCTCCTATCTATGATGATTATTGTGATGACATGTATGCTATAAAGAATAATGATAACCATGAAACTTGTCATCTTGATCTTAATTTTCAATCACATGATAGTTATTTTGTTGAGTTTGCTCCCACTACTATTGATGAGAACAAATTTGCTTATGTGGAGAGTAGTAAAATTTCTATGCAAGTAGATCATGAAAAGAATGCTTTAGGTGCTGGTTATATTGTTGAATTTATTCATGATGCTACTGAAAATTATTATGAGGGAGGAATATATGCTTGTAGGAATGGCAATAATATCAAGTTTCCTCTCTATGTGCTTAAAGTTTTGAAGTTATGCTCGTTTTGCCTTCCTATGCTAGTTGATTATTTGTTCCCATAAGTTGTTTGATCACAAAATCCCTATGCATAGGAAGTGGGTTAGACTTAAATGTGCTAGTCATATTCTTCATGATGCTCTCTTTGTGTTTCAATTCTTATCTTTTATGTGAGCATCATTGAAATCATCATGCCTAGCTAGGGGCGTTAAACAATAGCGCTTGTTGGGAGGCAGCCCAATTTTTTTAGTTTCTTGCTTTTTGGTTCTGTTTAGGAATAAATAATTCATCTAGATTCTGTTTAGATGTGTTTTTATGTTTAATTTAGTGTTTGTGCCAAGTTAAACCTATAGGATCTTCTTGGATGATAGTTATTTGATCTTGCTGAAAATTCCAGAAACTTTCTGTTCACGAAAACAATTGTTAAAAATCACCAGAAAAGTGATAAAATACTAATTCCAATTGCAGTAGATCAATAATGAAATTATCTAGGTCTTCCTATTCTGGCAGATTTTTCTAAGCTCCAGAAGTTTGCGTTTGATGCAGATTACTACAGACTGTTCTGTTTTTGACAGATTCTGCTTTCTATGTGTTGTATGCTTATTTTGATGAACCTATGAGTAGTATCGGAGGGTATGAACCATAGAGAAGTTTGAATACAGTAGATATTACACCAATATGAATTTAGAATGAGTTCACAAAGTACCAAAAGTGGTGATTTATTTTCTTATACTAACGGAGCTTACGAGTTTTCTGTTGAGTTTTGTGTTGTGAAGTTTTCAAGTTTTGGGTAAAGATTCGATGGACTATAGAATAAGGAGTGGCAAGAGCCTAAGCTTGGGGATTCCCCAGGCACCCGAAGGTAATATTCAAGGACAACCAAGAGCCTAAGCTTGGGGATGCCCCGGTTCGCATCCCCTCTTTCGTCTTCGTTCATCGGTAACTTTACTTGGAGCTATATTTTTATTCACCACATGATATGTGTTTTGCTTGGAGCGTCATTTTATTTTCTTTAGCTTTGCTTGTTGTTTTAATAAAATACTAAGATCTGAAATTATTAAATGGGAGAGTCTTCACATAGCTACATAATTATTTAGCTACTCATCGATCTTCACTTATATCTTTTTGGAGTAGTTTGTCATTTACTAGTGTGCTTCACTTATATCCTATGAGTAAATGGTTGAATGATTTGAATGCCATAAATCTGAAATTATATATGTTTCATATGCCTTTCCCATGGGGAGTAAATCCTTCACATATAAGAAGTAGAGGCGGTAAATTTATTGAAGGTTAGCAAACATTGTATTGGTCACTTGAACAATTCATGAAAGAATATTGAAGGAAGAGAGATTTCACATATAAATACACTATCTTGGACATCTTCTATGATTGTGAGCCCCATTAATTATTTTCAAACCTGAGCAAATTAGTTGAAGTTGGACAAGGAAGACAACATAATGAGTTATGCTTGGGTATATTTGTATAGAAGTTATATTGTTATGGATCCTCTAACATGTGGCGCTTGCTATTTAGAATCCTTTGCTAGCCAAAATATCTGCATTACTAAGCGGAATACTGCTTGTGCATCCAAACTCCTTGAACCAAGTTTCTTCCATGAGTGTCCACCATATCTACCTATATGCGGTATTTACCGCTGCTCAAGTAAATTTGCATGTGCCAAACTCTAAACCTTCGAATAATAATCTGTTTTGTATGCCCGAATCGCTCATGTGGCGACTAGGGGCTGTCAATATCTTCCATGCTAGGTGGGTTATTCTCACGATGAGTAGACTCCGCTCATCATTCACGAGAAAATGGCTGGTAACTAGGATGCCCAGTCCTATGATCAAAAGATCAAAAATAAATTCACAAATAATTTAAACAAAACTCCCCCGGGAATGTTGATAGTTGGACGGCGCCCGTTGTTTTGGACAAGCCGCGGAGTGTGATTGTTGGTGGAGGGGGAGTAAAAACTTTACCTTTCTGCGTGGGAACCGCCTATAATGTATCTAGTATGGAAGATATTGGGAACTCTTGGTCGTTATGTTGACAATGAAAGCATACCTCTCGAAATTATTTTCATCTCTGTTTTAGCTTCGAGCTCTGGCACCTCTGCAAATCCCTGCTTCCCTCTGCGAAGGGCCTATCTTTTACTTTTATGCAAGAGTCAATAGTATTCCTTCCCATTCCAACCCACTCTTTAGTTGGCAAGCATCATGTGATGGAAAGATCTAAGAATATATGGCCATTCAAATATATTTGAGCATGAATTATTATTGTTGACATTACCCTTGAGGTAAAAGGTTGGGAGGCGAAACATTAAGCCCCTATCTTTCTCTTTGTTTGATGAATACTATTGGTTCTAAAAATATGCTCTGAGTGGTAGCAATCATGGAAGACTAAATGATAGTTGAGTATGTGAAGTTTGCTGAATCAAAGCTCTGACATAGACTCTTCCTCAAAATAAGATGAATTGTAATTGTTTGATGACTAATAACACGGTTTGTTAGTTTTCAAGAAAGTTTATGATCTATAATTTAACATGTGAATAGTTTGTTACTTGATCATGCAAAGTTTTATGATATGACCTACTGTTATGACATATAATGATGATAGAAAAGGTGATTGAAATTATCATTGATCAAACATGTGCACCTGCTAGCATTCACACTTCATAAATGCTTTCTTTTATCATTTACCAACTCGAGGACGAGCATGAATTAAGCTTGGCGATGCTGATACGTCTGAAACGTATCTATAATTTATGAAGTATTCATGCTATTATATTACCCATCTTGGATGTTTAATGGGCTTTACTATGCACTTTTATATTATTTTTGGGACTAACCTATTAACCCAGAGCCCAAAGGTGCTTCTGTTTTTCCCTTGTTTCAGTGTTTCACAGAAAAGGAATATCAAACGAAGTCCAATCGGAATGAAACCTTCGGAAAAGTTATTTTTGGAACGGAAGCAATCCAGGGGACTTGGAGTGCACGTCAGGTAATCAACGAGGAGGGCACGAGGCAGGGGGGCGTGCCCACCCCCTGGGCGCACCCTCCACCCTCGTGGGCCCCTCGTGGCTCCCCTGACGTATTTCTTCCTCCTATATATACCAATATACCCTAAAACCTTCGGGGAACAGAAGAGATCGGGAGTTCCGCCGCCGCAAGCCTCTGTAGCCACCAAAAACCAATCAGGACCCTGTTCCAGCATCCTGCCGGAGGGGGAATCCCTGTTGGGGAACGTAGTAATTTCAAAAAAATTCCTACGCACACGCAAGACCATGGTGATGGCATAACAACGAGAGGGGAGAGTGTATGTCCACGCACTCGTGAGACCAGAAGCGGAAGCGTTATAACAACGCGGTTGATATAGTCGCACGCCTTCACGATCCGACCGATCCAAGTACCGAACGTCACGGCACCTCCGAAGTTCTCGCACACGCTCAGCTCGATGACGATCCCGGACTCGATCCAGCAAAGTGTCGGGATGAGTTCCACAAGACGACGGCGCAGGACGATGATGATGATGCTCCACCGACGCAGGGCTTCGCTTAAGCTCCGCTGACGATATGACTTCTCCGCGCAGGCTTCGCTTAAGCTCCATGACGATATGACCGAAGTGGAATATGGTGGAGGGGGCACCAGACACGGCTAAGGAACGATCCGTAGATCAACTTGTGTTCATGGGGTGCCCCCTGCCCCCGTATATAAAGGAGGGAGGGAGGAGGAGGCCGACCCTAGGAGGGGCGCGCCATGGGGAGTCCTACTCCCACCAGGAGTAGGATTCCCCCTTTCCTAGTCCAACTAGGAGTCCTTCCTTGTATTAGGAGTAGGAGACAAGGAAGGGGGAGAGAGAAGGGAAGGAAGGAGGGTGCGGCCCTCCCCTAGTCCATTCGGACTAGGCCATGGGGCGCGCAGCCTGCCCTAGGCAGCCCTCTCTCTTCTGCAGGGCCCAATAAGGCCCAATACTTTTCCCCGGCGAATTCTCGTAACTCTCCGGTACTCGAAAAATACCGAATCATTCGAACCTTTCCGAACTCCGAATATAGTCGTCCAATATATCGATCTTTACGTCTCGACCATTTCGAGACTCCTCGTCATGTCCCCGATCTCATCCGGGACTCCGAACTCCTTCGGTACATCAAAACTCATAAACTCATAATATAACTGTCATCGAAACCTTAAGCGTGCGGACCCTACGGGTTCGAGAACTATGTAGACATGACCTAGAACTATTCTCTGTCAATAACCAATAGCGGGACCTGGATGCCCATATTGGCTCCTACATATTCTACGAAGATCTTTATCGGTCAAACCGCATAACAACATACGTTGTTCCCTTTGTCATCGGTATGTTACTTGCCCGAGATTCGATCGTCGGTATCCAATACCTAGTTCAATCTCGCATCGGCAAGTCTCTTTACTGCTCCGTAATACATCATCTCACAGCTAACTCATTAGTTGTAATGCTTGCAAGGCTTAGTGATGTGTATTACCGAGAGGGCCCAGAGATACCTCTCCGACAATCGGAGTGACAAATCCTAATCTCAAATACGCCAACCCAACATCTGCCTTTGGAGACACCTGTAGTACTCCTTTATAATCACCCAGTTACGTTGCCAGACGCTTTGGTAGTACCCAAAGTGTTCCTCCGTAAACGGAGTTGCATATTCTCATAGTTATAGGAACATGCATAAGTCATGGATAAAAGCAATAGCAACATACTAAACGATCGGTGCTAAGCTAATGGAATGGGTCATGTCAATCAGATCATTCAACCAATGATGTGACCTTGTTAATCAAATGACAACTCCTTTGTCTATGGTTAGGAAACATAACCATCTTTGATTAACAAGCTAGTCTAGTAGAGGCATACTAGTGACACTGCTTTGTCTATGTATTCACACATGTATTATGTTTCCGTTAATACAATTCTAGCATGAACAATAAACATTTATCATGAAATAAGGAAATAAATAATAACTTTATTATTGCCTCTAGGGCATATTTCCTTCAGTCTCCCACTTGCACTAGAGTCAATAATCTAGATCACATCACCATGTGATTAACATCGATAGTTCACATCATCATGTGATTAACACCCATAGTTCACATCGCCAGTGACCAACACCCAAAGGGTTTACTAGATTCAGTAATCTAGTTCACATCGCTATGTGATTAACACCCAAAGAGTACTAAGGTGTGATCATGTTTTGCTTGTGAGAGAATCTTAGTCAACGGGTCTTTCATATTCAGATCCGTTATGTATTTTGCAATTTTCTATGTCTACAATGCTCGCACGGAGCTACTCTAGCTAATTGCTCCCACTTTCAATATGTATCTAGATCGAGACTTAGAGTCATCCAGATCGGTGTCAAAACTTGCATCGACGTAACCCTTTACTGACGAACCTTTGTCACTTCCATAATCGAGAAACATATCCTTATTCCACTAAGGATAATTTTGTCCGCTGTCCAAAGGATCTACTCCTAGATCACTATTGTACTCCTTGCCAAACTCAAAGGTAGGGTATACAATAGATCTGGTACACAGCATGGCATACTTTATAGAACCTATGGCCAAGGCATAGGGAATGACTTTCATTCTCTTTCTATCTTCTCGCCGTGGTCGGGTTTTGAGTCTTACTCAATTTCACACCTTGTAACACAGGCAAGAACTCTTTCTTTGACTGTTCCATTTTGAACTACTTCAAAATCTTGTCAAGGTATGTACTCATTGAAAAAACTTATCAAGCGCCTTGATCTATCTCTATAGATCTTGATGCTCAATATGTAAGCAGCTTCACCGAGGTCTTTCTTTGAAAAACTCCTTTCAAACACTCCTTTATGCTTTGCAGAATAATTCTACATTATTTCCGATCTACAATATGTCATTCACATATACTTATCGAAATGTCAGTAGTGCTCCCACTCACTTTCTAGTAATTACAGGCTTCACCGCAAGTCTCAGATAAAACTATATGCTATGATCAACTTATCAAAGCATGTATTCCAACTCTGAGATGCTTGCACCAGTCCATAGATGGATCCTTTGGAGCTTGCATATTTTGTTAGCACCTTTAGGATTTACAAAACCTTCTCGTTGCATCATATACAACTCTTCTTTAATAAATCCATTAAGGAATGCAGTTTTGTTTATCCATTTGCCAGATTTCATAAAATGCGGTAATTGCTAACATGATTCGGACAGACTTAAGCATAGATACGAGTGAGAAACTCTCATCGTAGTCAACATCTTGAACTTGTCGAAAACCTTTTGCGACAATTCTAGCTTTGTAGAAAGTAACACTACTATCGTCGTCTGCCTTCCTCTTGAAGATCCATTTATTTTCTATGGTTTGCCGATCATCGGCAAATCCATCAAAGTCCATACTTTGTTCTCATACATGGATCATATCTCAGATTTCATGGCCTCAAACCATTTTATGGAATCTGGGCTCATCATCGCTTCCTCATAGTTCGTAGGTTCGTCATGGTCAAGTAACCTGACCTCCGTAATGGGATTACCGTACCACTGTGCGGATCTCACTCTGGTTGACCCACGAGGTTCGGTAGTAACTTGATCTGAAGTTACATGATCATCATCATTAGCTTCCTCACTAATTGGTGTAGTAGTCACGAGAACTGATTTCTGCGATAAACTACTTTCCAATAAGGGAGAAGGTACAATTACCTCATCAAGTTCTACTTTCCTCCCACTCACTTCTTTCGGGAGAAACTCCTTCTCTAGAAAGGATCCATTCTTGGCAACGAATGTCTTGCCTTTCGGATCTGTGATAGAAGGTGTACCCAACATTTTGGGTATCCTATGAAGACGCATTTCTCCGATTTGGGTTCGAGCTTTATCAGGATGAAACTTTTTCACATAAGCATCGCAACTCCAAACTTCAAGAAACAACAACTTTGGTTTCTTGCCAAACCACAGTTCATACGGTGTCGTCTCAACGGATTTAGATGGTGCCCTTTTTAACGTGAATGCATCTGGCTCTAAAGCATAGCCCCAAAACTATAACGGTAAATCAAGAAGAAACATCATAGTTGCACTATATCCAATAAAGTACGGTTATGATGTTCGGACACACCATTATGCTGTGGTGTTCCGGTGGCATGAATTTGTGAAACTATTTCACATTGTTTTAATTGAAGACCAAACTCAGAACTCAAATATTTTACCTCTGCGATCATATCGTAGAAACTTTTATTTTCTTGTTACGATGATTCTCCACTTCACTCTGAAATTCTTTGAGCTTTTCAAATGTTTCAGACTTATGTTTCATCAAGTAGATATACACATATCTGCTAAAAAACATCTGTGAAGATCAAAATAATAATGATACTTGTCATGAGCCTTAATATTCATCGGACCACATACATCAAGATGTATGATTTCCAACAAATCTGTTGCTCGCTCCATTGTTCCGGAGAACGGAGCTTTAGTCATCTTGCCCATGAGGCATGGTTTGCAAGCATCAAGTGATTCATAATCAAGTGATTCCAAAAGCCCATCAAGATGGAGTTTCTTTATGCGCTTTTACACCAATATGACCTAAACGGCGGTGCCACAAATAAGTTGCACTATCATTATTAACTTTGCATCTTTTGGTTTCAATATTATGAATATGTGTATCACTACTATCGAGATCCAACAAATCATTTTGTTGGTGTGTAACCATATAAGGTTTTATTCATGTAAATGTAACAACAATTTATTCTCTTACTTAAATGAATAACTGTATTGCAATAAACATGATCAAATCATACTTATGCTCAACACCAAATAACACTTATTTAGGTTCCATACTAATCCCGAAAGTATAGGGAGTGTGCGATGATGATCATATCAATCTTGGAACTACTTCCAACACTCATCTTCACTTCCCCTTCAACTAGTTTCTGTTCATTCTGCAACTCCTGCTTTCAAGTTACTACTCTTAGCAACCGAACCATTATCAAATACCGAGGGGTTGCTACGAACCCTAGTAAAATACACATCAATCTTCTGTCTCTCAAATTTACCTTTGTTCTCTGTGCCATGCTTCTTATCCGCCAAATACTTGGGGTAGTTCCGCTTCTAGTGACCAGTTCCATTGCACCAAAAGCACTTAGTCTCGTGCTTAGGTCGGACTTGGGTTTCTTCACTCGAGCGGCAACTTGCTTGCCGCTCTTCTTGAAGTTCCCCTTCTTCCCTTTGCCCTTTTCCTTGAGACTAGTGGTCTTGTCAATCATCAACACTTGATGCTCTTTCTTGATTTCTACCTTCGTCGATTTCAACATCACGAAGAGCTCAGGAATCGTTTTCGTCATCCCTTGCATACTATAGTTCATCACGAAGTTCTAGTAACTTAGTGATGGTGACTAGAGAATTCTGTCAATCACTATCTTATCTGGAAGATTAACTCCCACTTGATTCAAGTGATTGAAGTACCCGGACAATCTGAGAACATGCTCACTAGTTGAGCGATTCTCTTCCATCTTTTAGCTATAGAACTTGTTGGAGATTTCATATCTCTCAACTCGGGTATTTGCTTGAAATATTAACTTCAATTCTGGAACATCTCATATGGTCCATGACGCTCAAAACGTCTTTGAAGTCCCGATTCTAAGCTGTTAAGTATGGTGCACTAAACTATCAAGTAGTCATCATATTGAGCTAGCCAAACGTTCATAACGCCTACATTTGCTCCTCGCAATAGGTCTGTCACCTAGCGGTGCATTAAGGACATAATTCTTCTGTGCTAGCAATGAGGATAATCCTCAGGTTACGGACCCGATCCGTGTAATTGCTACCATCATCTTTCAACTTTGCTTTCTCAAGGAACGCATTAAAATTCAACGGAACAACAAAGACGAGCCATCTATCTATAAATGTACATAGACAAGCAAGTTACTATCGGTACTAAGTTCATGATAAATTTAAGTTCAATTAATCATATTACTTAAGAACTCCCACTTAGACAGACATCTCTCTAGTCATCTAAGTGATCACGTGATCCAAATCAACTAAACCATAACCGATCATCACGTGAGATGGAGTAGTTTTCAATGGTGAACATCTTATGTTGATCATATCTACTATATGGTTCACGCTCGACCTTTCGGTCTCCGTGTTCCGAGGCCATATCTGCATATGCTAGGCTTGTCAAGTATAACCTGAGTATTCTGCGTGTGCAAAACTGGCTTGCACCCGTTGTAGATGGACGTAGAGCTTATCACACCCGATCATCACGTGGTGTCTCAAAGACGCATTTAACTTTGGCAACGGTGCATACTCGTGGAGAACACTACTTGATAATTTTAGTGAGAGATCGTCTTAAAATGCTACCGTCAATCAAAGCAAAATAAGATGCATAAAGGATAAACATCACATGCAATCAATATAAGTGATATGATATGGCCATCATCATCTTGTGCTTGTGATCTCCATCTCCGAAGCACCGTCGTGATCACCATCGCCACCGGCGCGACACCTTGATCTCCATCGTAGCATCGTTGTCGTTTTAGCCATCTATTGCTTCTACGACTATCGCTACCGCTTAGTGATAAAGTAAAGCAATTATGTATGCGTTGCATTTCATACAATAAAGCGACAACCATATGGCTCCAGCCAGGTTGCCGATAACTTCGGTTACAAAACATGATCATCTCATACAATAAAATATAGCATCACGTCTTGACCATATCACATCACAACATGCCCTGCAAAAACAAGTTAGACGTCTTCTACTTTGTTGTTGCAAATTTTACGTGGCTGCTACGGGCTTAAGCAAGAACCAATCTCACCTACGCATCAAGACCACAACGCGATACTTCGTCAATTAGACTCCGTTTTAACCTTCTCAAGGACCGAGGCGTAGTCACACTCGGTTCAACTAAAGTGAGAGAGACAGACACCCGCCAGCCACCTTTAAGCACGAGTGCTCGTAATAGTTGAAACCAGTCTCGCGTAAGCGTCTGGCGTAATGTCGGTCCGGGCCGCTTCATCTCACAATACCGCTGAACCAAAGTATGACATGCTGGTAGGCAGTATGACTTGTATCGCCCATAACTCACTTGTGTTCTACTCGTGCAAAACATCAAACCATAAAAACCTAGGCTCGGATGCCACTGCTGGGGAACGTAGTAATTTCAAAAATTTCCCACGCACACGCAAGACCATGGTGATGGCGTGAGCAACGAGGGGAGAGTGTATGTCCACGTACCCTCAGAGACCGTAAGCGGAAGCGTTATAACAACGCTGTTGATGTAGTCGTCGTCTTCACGATCCGACCGATCCAAGTACCGAACACGGCACCTCCGGAAGTTCTCGCACGCTCAGCTCGATGATGACGATCCCCGGACTCCGATCCAAAGCAAAGTGTCGGGGATGAGTTCCGTCGACGACGGCGCAGGACGATGATGATGCTCCACCGACGCAGGGCTTCGCCTAAGCTCCGCGATGATATGACTTCTCCGGCGCAGGGCTTCGCATAAGCTCCGCGACGATATGACCGAAGTGGAATATGGTGGAGGGGGGCACCGCACACGGCTAAGGAACGATCCGTAGATCAACTTGTGTTCATGGGGTGCCCCCTGCCTCCGTATATAAAGGAGGGAGGGAGGAGGAGGCCGGCCCTAGGAGGGGCGCGCCATGGGGAGTCCTACTCCCACCGGGAGTAGGATTCCCCCTTTCCTAGTCCAACTAGGAGTCCTTCCATGTATTAGGAGTAGGAGACAAGGAAGGGGAAGAGAGAAGGGAAGGAAGGAGGTGCGGCCTCCCCTAGTCCAATCGGACTAGGCCATGGGGCGCAGCCTGCCCTAGGGAGCCCTCTCTCTTTCGCAGGGCCCAATAAGGCCCAATACTTTTCCCCGGCGAACTCTCGTAACTCTCCGGTACTCGAAAAATACCGAATCATTCGAACCTTTCCGAACTCCGAATATAGTCGTCCAATATATCGATCTTTACGTCTCGACCATTTCGAGACTCCTCGTCATGTCCCCGATCTCATCCGGGACTCAACTCCTTCGGTACATCAAAACTCATAAACTCATAATATAACCGCCATCGAAACCTTGTTGCGTGGGACCCTACGGGTTCGAGAACTATGTAGACATGACCTAGAACTATTCTCTGTCAATAACCAATAGCGGGACCTGGATGCCCATATTGGCTCCTACATATTCTACGAAGATCTTTATCGGTCAAACCGCATAACAACATACGTTGTTCCCTTTGTCATCGGTATGTTACTTGCCCGAGATTCGATCGTCGGTATCCAATGCCTAGTTCAATCTCACATTCTTGGCAAGTCTCTTTACTCGTTCCGTAATACATCATCTCACAACTAACTCATTAGTTGTAATGCTTGCAAGGCTTAGTGATGTGTATTACCGAGAGGGCCCAGAGATACCTCTCCGACAATCGGAGTGACAAATCCTAATCTCGAATACGCCAACCCAACATCCGCCTTTGGAGACACCTGTAGTACTCCTTTATAATCACCCGATTACGTTGTGGACGTTTGGTAGTACCCAAAGTGTTCCTCCGTAAACGGAGTTGCATAGTCTCATAGTTATAGGAACATGCATAAGTCATGGATAAAAGCAATAGCAACATACTAAACGATCGGGTGCTAAGCTAATGGAATGGGTCATGTCAATCAGATCATTCAACCAATGATGTGACCTTGTTAATCAAATAACAACTCCTTTGTCTATGGTTAGGAAACATAACCATCTTTGATTAACAAGCTAGTCTAGTAGAGGCATACTAGTGACACTCTGTTTGTCTATGTATTCACACATGTATTATGTTTCCGGTTAATACAATTCTAGCATGAACAATACACATTTATCATGAAATAAGGAAATAAATAATAACTTTATTATTGCCTCTAGGGCATATTTCCTTCAATCCCTCACCTGTGGCCATCTTCATCATCACGGCGCTCTCCATGACGAGGAGGGAGTAGTTCACCCTCGGGGCTGAGGGTATGTACCAGTAGTTATGTGTTTGATCTCTCTCTCTCTCTCTCTCTCTCTCTCTCTCTCTCTCTCGTGTTCTTGATTTGGCACAATCTTGATGTATCGCGAGCTTTGCTACTATAGTTGGATCTTATGATGTTTCTCCCCCTCTACTCTCTTGTAATGGATTAAGTTCTCCATTTGAAGTTATCTTATCAGATTGAGTCTTTAAGGATTTGAGAACACTTGATGTATGTCTTGCATGTGCTTATCTATGGTGACAATGGGATATTCACGTGATCTACTTGATGTATGTTTTGGTGATCAACTTGCGGGTTCCGTGACCTCGTGAACTTATGCATAGGGGTTGGCACACGTTGCCTCTTGGCTCTCCGGTAGAAACTTTGGGGCGCTCTTTGAAGTTCTTTGTGTTGGTTGAATAGATGAATCTGAGATTGTGTGATGCATATCGTAGAATCATACCCACGGATACTTGAGGTGACATTGGAGTATCTAGGTGACATTAAGGTTTTGGTTGATTTATGTCTTAAGGTGTTATTCTAGTATGAACTCTATGATAGATCGAACGGAAAGAATAGCTTCATGTTATTTTACTACGGACTCTTGAATAGATCGATCAGAAAGGATAACTTTGAGGTGGTTTCGTACCCTACAATAATCTCTTCGTTTGTTCTCTGCTATTAGTGACTTTGGAGTGACTCTTTGTTGCATGTTGAGGGATAGTTATATGATCCAATTATGTTACTATTGTTGAGAGAACTTGCACTAGTGAAAGTATGAACCCTAGGCCTTGTTTCAACACATTGTAATACCGTTTGTGCTCACTTTTATCATTAGTTACCTTTCTGTTTTTATATTTTAAGATTACAAAAACCTATATCTATCATCCATATTGCACTTGTATCACCATCTCTTCGCTGAACTAGTGCACCTATACAATTTACCAATGTATTGGGTGTGTTGGGGACACAAGAGACTCTTTGTTATTTGGTTGCAGGGTTTTTTGAGAGAGACTATCTTCAACTTACGCCTCCCACGGATTGATAAACCTTAGGTCATCCACTTGAGGGAAATTTGCTACTGTCCTACAAAACTCCGCACTTGGAGGCCCAACAACGTCTACAAGAAGAAGGTTGCATAGTAGACATCACTTTCCATGCGTAATCTACGTATGGTTATTACCTGCTTGATTGCCACCCACCACGGAAGCCGCGTGCCGATCGTCTTTCTTTAGGATCCTTTGCATAAGAAGGCTAGGCACGGCGTCTGTGCTTGGGTCCGTCCCTGCAGCGTCGATAAATCCAACGGCTGAGCTCTGTCTAGCGGGCCGGTCCCGTTCATGTCACCTCCTGGGGCCGTTGGTGCTTGGCCTTCTCATGCGATAACCTCAGGAGATTCATTTGGCGCAGGTTGCCTAACCATCTTGCAGGACCACCCGCAGCCAGCAAGAACCAAGATCAGGCGCAACCCGCCTTGAGGTAGGGACTCGTGAGTCCCGCGCTGGCTGACGAGTGCCCAGACACACCTCGTCTAGCCCTGCCGTGCAAGCCACGTGTCAGGGCGGGGCTGTACACGCCCCGGGGGCTCCCCTCAAAGGGAGCTCTCACCCACGCACCAGTGGAAGCACCATGCTCCACGCTGGCAGTCAACACGGCCGACGAGCAGTTATGCCCGTGGAAGTGCAGAAGCGCTATGCTCCGCGCTAGTGATAAACAACTGAGGGTGGCAACATGGCCGTATAAACCTCGGGGAGCCCTTGAGTTCAGTGTCTAGCCTCATCGCAACACCTCCCCCTGGGAGAGTCGCGCGAGGGGGCTGGGCACGGGGGTTGTGCTTGGGTCACGCCCAAGCATACACAACCCTGCCAGGTCCCCCGGACCTGGTCGTCGTGCGTGTAACGCCCCGGATCCGATGCGCCAGGTGTCTGCCAGTTATTCACCATCTTTGCCATGTCATTTGCTTGCGTGTTGCATTTTTCCATGTCATCATGTGCATCTCATTTTGCATACGTGTTCGTCTCATGCATCCGAGCATTTTCCCGTTATACATTTTGCAATCCGGCACTCCTATGTCCTCGGCGCCCTCTTTTACCTCTTTTTAGGTGTGCGGGTGTTAAACTTTCTCGGAATGGCCGAGGTTTGCCAAGCGGCCTTGGTATAGCACCGGTAGACCGCCTGTCAAGTTTCGGATCATTTGGAGGTCGTTTGATACTCCAACGGTTAACCGGGTAACCGTAAAAGCCTCTTTTGTGTGCAGCCCAACACCCCTTTCAAAGTGGCCCAAAAACCCATCTAACTCCCCTCCATGCTCTCGGTCGTTCGATCACGATCGTGTGGGCGAAAACCGCTCCTCATTTGGACTCTCCTAGCTCCCAGAATCTATAAATAGGTCCTCCCCTCCATTTTTCGCGGATGAATCACCCCCGAAACCCTAGATCTCGCCCTCCGCCGCCACCGGACGCGTCCGCGCCCGCGCCCGCAGCCAATCGTGGCTTGCCACGTGTCCCCGCCGCCGCCGTTCCAAGCGAGCCTGCGAATCCGCTGAAGCCCGTCCGGCCCTCCGGGCCCGAGGAGCCCGCCGCCAGCGCCGCCGCCGGGATCGCTGCGCGCCGCCGGCAGCATCTCGCCCGCCGCCCGGTGCGCCCGCCGCCGCCATCTCCCGCCGTCGCCGTTTAGGCCTCGCCGCCATCTCATGGCGCCGAGCCCGCCGCCCGTCGTCGCCGCCTTGCGCCGCCCGAAAAGGCGCCGCACCATCTCCGCCTCGGCAGCGCCGCCCGCCGTCCGCCTCCGGCAAGGCGTGCCGCTGCAAACCCGCCGTCCGGTGGCGCGCCATCCGCGCCAGGCCTCTCCCTCGCCCCCGGCTCGCCGCCTCGCCGGAGCTCCTCCGTCGGCGGATCTGGAAGAGATGGATCAGATCCACCACCTCGCCCATCCAAACGCCTCCGCCCGTCCCGGATCTCTCCGTCCCGGAACGTCCCCGTCCATTTTTTCGCCGAGGTGAAATTCCACTAAGTCCCCAGATTTCCAACTCCATGTTTGCATTTTGCGATGTCATATCTCCTTGCATACTGCTTCGTTTCGTGCGTGTAATATGTCAAATTGTTCGCCTCGATGAATACTTCATTTCATTCCATTGAATCATGTTTATTTGAGCTCATCTTGATGCCTGAATCATCGTTGCAAAAGTGTTATATGATGTTAATCTGCTGGACTATTATAACTTGATGATTTGTCATTTTTGTTGCATTTGATGTGTGCATCTTATGAGCATAAGCCCTACATGAGTTTTGATCTATGTCATGCAATCTTTACAGGGGTGCTATCCATGTATTTTTGTGATTCCTGTAGTGAGTGCATCAAGCTTGTTAAATAGGGTACTTGTTGTTGCTGTTTTGCATGTCTGAATCTGCTATATCATGATGCTATGTTAGCCTGCTGCTATAAGTCATTCTATGCATAATCTGGAGATGTTCACTAAGGATGTTTTGTTATACATGTCATGATCTATCCATCCATGCCCATTG